>CP099445.1:1200000-2400000 GCA_030168465.1 Pichia terricola
CATTCTCACTCTCGGTTTTGACTATAACTGGGGCTTTGTTTGAAGCGGCAGAATTCTTGGCAAACGATTGCATTGATGTTGTAGATCTGTTTGGGAATAAAGAGGAATACTTTTTTCTTTTATTTGAATTAAAATCGTTTTCTACTTTATGTATCTGTTGCGTTGGTCTTTTAGAACCTGCTTCAGTATCATTTGAAAACTTGAGATTATTCGAAAGGAATAAATCATTCATTTCAAAATTGTTCAATTTCAAGTTTGCATTATGGCGAGTTAAAATGCCTTCAATTAAATGAATCAATTTGACACAGGTTGAGTTTGAGGTACTCAACATCGCTAAAGCCCTTTTACCTTTCATAATATCAGACCACCATTCTGTATTATGCTTTGAGGTTGGATTTGAACATTGACATGCTAGCGGGATTAATATCGCTTGAAACAGAAAATACGTTGAATACCAACTTGATAAAGAGTTCAAGGTAATGGATGGGCCATTCAGATATTCAATTATACTATCAATTGTCTTTGAAGCGGCGTCTAGGCAAATTCTTCTTGCATTCTTGGAGTCTTCTGACAACGTAGCTTCTTTTGAGGAAGTTTTAGAAACTTTTCCAGTTGATATTAGTACAATCTTTTGCCAAATATAAGGACGGAAAATTAGTATTTGCAAATTGTTGATTCTCCAAAGTAATCTAGATCTTGATAAAGTAAACCATTGTGGGATTAATTTTGCATCACCTTTGAAATATTTGCTTATTATGGAATTCATGTCACTGTTAAAGTAATCGGGAAGATTATCATAGAATTCTTGCAATTTCAAATGCATGGACAAACATTCCACCAACGAAGGAGGACACTTTGAGATAATTCTTGTGTAGAATGGATCTGTTAAGATACTCAATTTTGCTTGCTCAATCAAGGCAGAGTAGATCGTAGGTTCATCGCTGTTCGGCAAAGAGTAATTTTTATTCAATGTGTAGCGTGAAAGAAAACTAGCATCATTCAATAAATTCTCTAGATTTTCATCACTTATATTAACAGGAAGTCTAATATCAATTAAGTCGGGATTTGGTATATGTGAAGGTCTTCCAAATGTGATCGCTGCACCAGCATCAAAAATATACAAGCACCACCATATTCTCCGTTTAAGTTCTTGATCTTTTATAAACGATTTCAACTGAGTGACATCTTTCTTTTTCTCGTCGATCTTACTTGTAGTTGGCTCTTTCAAATCAATCTCTTTGTATAATCCTAACGAAATTGCCATTGAGACGGCCAATCCTAGATAGTTCCAACCGGTATTTGGTTTATTTCTCTTTTGTGCATAATTACTTAATAAAATTAATGATACGACGTAGTCGATATTCCCACATTCGAAAACTTGAATTAAATGCGTTTTGGCTAATCTGTAGTAGTATAAGTCATATGTTGTCGAATCACCATACAAGCACCAGCATCCTAAAGCCAAAACAGTATAGTATAAGCACAAATATGAAGAGTTCGTAACATTTTCAATACTATTAATAAACACAGATTTGTCTAACAATGGATAGGAGGAGTGATAAGTTTTAAAATAGCTCTCGATGAACTTCAATTGAATTTTCTTATCCAGTAGATTGACCTTTTTATCGTTCGAGCTTTTATTGCTACTATGATGTTGTTGAAAGTTGAACGAATTTGCGTTATTATCATCATTAAGTTCATCCGCTTTCATGATTCTTAGAAAAGTTGTACTTGAACCTGCTCCTAAAAATCCTGACTTAGATGAAGGATTTGCGCCCATGCCATCTAAGGATGTAAAGGAAGAGGAGTTTTTCAAATTGTTAGGTGGGTTCGAATAATTCAAAATCGGTGAATGCAAATTACTCAGAGATAAATATGAATTTGACTTTGAAGAAACAGGAGAGTGATTTAATGAATCTACTTCTTCTAGAGATTTATCAATCTGGTTTGGCAATATGTTATCAGATTCAGACCACTCAAAGACAGATTTATCAGTCGAGTCTGTTAAATAACGTTCTGGTAATTTTGGTTGAGCTTTCAAAGTACTTGAAGAGCTGGATAAATCGATTTTGGAACTTTTTTTATTTGCCAATGTTAAATTCAATTTGGCTAGATTTAGTTTATCAGAATCAAGTTCGTTCAAATTTGTATATGATGAGTTGAGAGAGTTAGGTATCGTATTCATATTTGAATTGATCGAATTTGAAGAAGACAAAACAGGCGAAGAGTTAACAGAGTTTTCCAGTAAGATTTGATGTAAAGATTTATTTGGAATCAATTTGGTAATAATATCTTCTAATTGTTTGACTTTATTCTCTACATTGGTTAAATGTGATCTCGTTAAAGGGGATCTCACAACCTTAGGAGAATAGACACAGTCCCACTTATGATCTATACACTTTGAACATCGTGGAAATTCTTTCGAACATTTTAATTTCCTTTTACGGCAAGAGTCACAAGCTTGTTCGATTTGGATATTTGTTGGTAGTGGAGGCGGGAACGACTCAGAACCTGTATATGCCGTCATATCTTAGTTGTTGTATTTTTGATTTCAATAGTTTTTTTGCAATTTTTCTTCAAATTCACTGTCTAATCTTTCCGTTACCAATTAGCGGAGAAAGATGAAACAGAACAAAGGGCTGCTTTGAAATGTGTACTGCCAAAGTTTCTTGTATATGACTTAGCTTTAAAGCTGATATACTGGAGTGAGCAAACAGACAAAATTAAAGCACTCAAGATATGAGAGAAATTTAGAGCAAAAAAGAGTGAACGATGGTTGTATAATATATTTTCGGGTTGTCCCAATCAATAAAATCATGTAACAAAATTGATGATGCGATCATCTGAAAAATTTACCCACCTGAACTAAAAACGGCGTGACAATAGTTTTTATTAAAGCAGCGACGAATTTTGCAGCTGAAAAGTGGAAAATACGTCAACGGTGGTGAAGCGGAGAAACAAAGTCAATAAAAAGAAATTCATCGCTCAGTTGGATCAAGATTTCTCGGAAAATTTTTGCTTTGAAAATCTCTACATTGTTCCACTGTGGGGGTTGGTAACTCAAGCCTGATCAACGACCCGGGGTCCGATACAAAGTGCTTTAAGGGAGGTTTCCGACAGTCTCCAATAAAATGGCTTGAACAAACATATATACTTTAGGTAATGCTGATATAAAGATAGTGACTTTAATGCTTTGGCCGCTCTTCGTGACACATACGTATTTTGCTTGTAATACTTATGAGATCATAATAATGTGTGTTTTCAATTTCGCTCATACTTCGAAATCTCCCCACTGTGTTGATGGGGATCGCTTATGCCCTTTCCTAACTGAGCTGTTCAGTACTAACTATATCAGATACTTTGAGCGTCGTTTTCGTAAAATCCCAGAGCATATCATGAATTATGGGTGTGCTGCAAGGAGAAATTTCAGTGGTAACATTTTACGGTAAAGTTAATTTCAATTGTCCGATATTCCCGCACAAACAGTAAGTTAAAACTATCTTGGCTTCGGAGTTTCCAAATGTTGGTTCCGCATTCCTATGGCTAAACAAACCCATTTTTTGTCTTTTCGGTTTGCACATAAATTCGACTATTTAGGATCATACTTCCAGCTACCATCGCTTATACTGTGTTAGATCACTCATATCCAGCGCTAAGTCTCGTATTTGTTATCCCGCGTTATCCGCCGTTTCTTGCATCTCCACACAACATTTTGCGTGTCATGGGCTTGATTTTTGTCTTTAATTATTGATTGTACAAAATATATACTCAAGCACGACTAAGATAGATGCTTCCTCTAAATATTATGTAGTTACTAACAAGACCAAGCAAATATAAGAAAGAATGGCGTACTTTCTCAAATAAAAAGCAAGTTCTGCTTTGAATTTTTCTGAAAATTGGCCTCAATGTTTTCCAATTTAGTCAAGAGCCTCAATCTATTGAAAATGCATTAATCAGGAAAGTTTTGTTGTAAAGAAAAAGAATTCGGCAACTATAAAATACTTTCTTTCAGCAATTATTCAATGAATCCAAATTGTTTGAATTTTTGCTCAAATCAGCTTTCTTTATGAGGAAAACTATTTCCAAAGCATTCAGGCTCATTTATTGTTGGCATAAATTTTTCTTTCTTGCTAAACAAATAAAAGCGATCGTTCGATTAAACTACGACTCTACATCAAAGCATTAATTGTTCATTTCTATATATGTAATACACAGATAACAATGAAGGTTGTCTAACTGAGGCTGGCGGTTTCAAACTAAAACAATGTTTGAGCTAGAAAATGAACTATCTTTTAAACCGCAACTCAATTGCATTAATTTCTTTGTTAACCTTCAGTTCTTCCTTCTCATCTCGGCATAATCTATATACATTCATCAGCCAGCTGATAAATCCGATGAATTTACCGGTTATACCGGTCAATTTAAATTTTCTATTGATCACACTGAAGTTTAAAATCATGTCATTTAAATAGCCAATTATTTCAATAACTGTTCTTAATTTTTCAGTATATAATAGCTTCAGTGAATTTTCATAGAACTTAGAACTCTTGACGTTTCTCAATAAATAGTTCTTTCCAATGATTTCATATTCAATTTTAACCAATTTAATAAGCTTATTAATTTTAATCAATTTCAAAATAAATTTTTTCAAATAAATTATAAGCATGAACATATAGATTTTGGCAATTTGTTTGATAAGGAAATTGAAAGGTTTAAAGAACTTGAATTTTTTCATAGATTTCTCAAACGATGGGAAAATTGCTTGAATTGCAAGATAATTATCCATGCAAGATAAAACATTTTCTAACTCATTTAGTATTTTATCTTCGATAAGTTCATATCTTTCAAGTATTGTTTGATTTTTTTTACTTATCTTATTATCTTGCGCCAATGTCGTATTCAACTGGCCATCTTGAATATTAGGTCCTTTAGAATTCCTTGAATTCCACTCAACAAATTCCTTTATTAATTCTTCTTTTCCTGCTAATGTAACATTACTAGCCACACTCTCATCCTTTTCCATTTTTAGTGGAGGGGGGGGGGGGACATCGTGTTATATCAACCTCCCATGTTTTATGCCGACATATCCTTTCAACATTTCCTCGAAGAAATCACCCGCGAAGTGCTCAGCTATAAAGAGAAAACAAATATAAAAAGAAGCGTTTTCCCACTTTTCTCTCGCCAGTTGAATTTTCCTAAGGAGTAAACTTCTTTTAGCAAGACCTTAATCCACTAATCATGCTTGAATCAGTTGATCAATTTGAATCAACAATAAAAGAAATGTCACATTTAAAACCACCTGGAGTTTCAGGTTCCAGGATTAAAAATTTAAAAGAGTACTTTTTATCTCATGTCGATGAAGAGGAAAAGTTAACTAGTATTTTAATTGATGGTTGTAAAAGTACCCCTGTATCAAATAAATTAGGTCCACTTTATGTTGTTGATGCCATTGTTCGTGCTTTGATTGATGAAATGGGTAATAATGTAGATTTAAACACACTGGTATCACCACCTCCAAACGGTACTGCATTATCCGCAATTTATAAAATTCAATTGAATATTGAAAGTTTATTAATAGATGCAATTTCAAATTCCAACGAAGACATTAAAGACAGAATTAGTAAATTGATTGATATTTGGTTAAATTGCTCAACTTTCAAAAAGGAAATTTTAGATTCAATCAAATCAAAGTACTATTCAACTTTCACGCCACCAGGTACTCCTCCTAGAAAGAAAAGTAATTTCGTATCTTCTAATCCTAACTTAAATTCTTCCTCGAGTGATGCCACTAAACCAAAAGATGCAACCTCTGTTTTACAAGCTTTGGCCAATTTAGCTAAGAATCCATCAAGTTCTGTTACTCCACCACCACCTTCATCTGCCTCTATTCCAGCTTCAACTGATAATAACAATTTCAAGGGTAATAGCAATAATTCAGATTCATCTGTTTCTGCTGTCACAAATGCTTCGAATTCGTCAAATCCAAATGCAATCTTTCAACTATTACAAAACATGAATAAATCAAACGGTTCTGCGCAACCTAACCCGGTTGAATCTCAGGGTAATAGTTCAAGAGATAGAAGTGAACGCTCAAATAACAATGATTACGGTAGAAACAGAGATAGATCGCCAAGCCGTGCTGGAGGTGCAAACAACTATAATAATAGTAACACTAATAATTACAGAAATGATTCTGCTCCTTCCCACGATGGTGAGAGAAATTATCCTGGTGGTCCACATTACAGACCAAAGAAGGCTTTTATTGATACAAACATTCCCCAAGGTTGCATCAATGTTTACTCAAGAACAATTTTCATTGGTGGTGTTCCACCACATATGACTCAAGCTGATATGCTTAACACTCTAGCACCATATGCTGAAGTTCAAAGTTGTATTGTTAATACAAGCAGAAAACATGCGTTTGTTAAAGTTTACTCCAGAGCTGAAGCTGAACAAGTCATTCAAGCATTTTCAGTTTCTCATCCTTCCGGTTTAAGAGCAAGATGGGGTGTTGGTTTTGGTCCAAGAGATTGCTGCAATTACCAAACTGGTGTATCTACTATTCCAATTCAAAGATTAACTGATGCTGATAGAAAATGGATTATCAATGCCGAATGGGGTGGATCAACTCCAGATTTACCATTACAAGATGGTTTGTTTGTTGAAGAGCCAGATATTGAAGTTGGACATGGTGTCTCCTCAAAATCTATTTCAAGAAAAATGCCAACCAACTCTTCCCACAATGGTCCAAAATCTGACATCAGGGGTAACCACAATAACAATAACAATCATAACCACAATCAGAACCATAACAGATACGGCGGAAATAATCCAAACATGATGCCAATCAATTATCAGCGACAACCAGTTCAACAACAATCACCATACCAACAACCTAATCCGCAAATGATGTATGGTCAACCACCGGGAAATATGATGGGAGGTAATAATGGATTTTTACCTGGGCAACCACCATCTGGAGGATTTAATGGTATGCCAAACTTCAACCAGGGCCCTCCACCAGGATCAGCTCCTCCAGTTTTACCACCTAATTTGAATGCAGGTGCTCCTCCAGCACCAATGGATCAGAATCAAATGTTTGCAATGATGCAAGCATTCAACCAAATGAATAATAATAATGGCGGTAACGGCCAAATGGATGTTAATAACATGATGCAAATGATGCAAGCAATGATGAACGGACAGAAGCCACCTCAGTAAGCTATCGGACACAAAGACTTTCCAGCTAGCTAAATAAAAATACTATTTAATGTTTATATAAGTCTATTTTGTAATTTACGTTACGTGTTGTGGGATTTGCTTTAAGGGTTTGGGGGCGTAATTTGTGGCGCACAGATCTAAAAAAGTCGAGCATGAATTTACGTGTCGAAAAGTTGGAAAAAAAAGTTGACACACATCAATAGAACGGTTTATCGTTATTGTCAGTTGTTGACACAAGTAAGTGAAAGAATGGGTAAAGGACCATCTATTTTCAGTTTTGATGCTTTCTCGAAGACGCTGGATGAACGTAAAATTAAAACTAGTACAGGTGGTTTAATTACAATTGCATGCGTAATTACTACTATAATTTTATTATTCAATGAATATACCGATTATAATAGAATTGTTTTAAGACCAGAATTAGTAGTGAACAGAGAAAACAACGAAAATTTGCAAATTAATTTAGATATTTCATTTCCCAAAATTCCATGTGATTTGATCAGTTTAGATGTGCTGGATTTAACTGGAAATATTGAATTCGATTTGCTGAAAAATGGGTTCACCAAAATCAGATTAGATGAACAAGGCAGCGAGATTGATGAAGTCAAACTTATTGCTAATGATCAAGGAGATAATCATGTTGGTGTAGCTGAAGGAGGTTATTGTGGGTCTTGTTATGGTTCAATTGATCAGAGTGTTAACGAAGATGGAAGGGATGATCAATCTAAAGTCTGTTGTAATACATGTGAAAGTGTCAGAGTGGCATATGCAAAGTCTGGTTGGAAGTTTTATGATGGTAAAGATATTGAACAATGTGAAAGGGAAGGATATGTGCAGAAAATTAATGAGAGATTAAATGAAGGATGCAGAGTGAAGGGTTCCACAGAAATCAACAGGATTGGCGGAAATATCCATTTTGCACCTGGTGCTTCAATCTCGGTGAATGGAAGACATGTTCATGATATGTCATTGTTTGATAAGCATCAAGACAAATTTTCGTTTGAGCATACCATTAATCATTTTTCGTTTGGTGAAGATTCACATGAACTTGAAGAAGTTTTCAAGAATGATAGCCATGATCACAAAACTACACATCCACTCGACTCTATTCACAACAATGCAAATAACAAGTACCAGATGTATACGTATTATTTAAAGGTTGTTGGTACGAGATTTGAATACATTAACGGTAAGGTAATCGAGACTAATGAGTTTTCCGCCACCGAGCACAACAAACCATTAAAAGGAGGCAGAGATGGTGATCATCCTAATACTGTGCATGCTAGAGGGGGAATTCCGGGCTTATTTTTTTACTTTGACATCAGTCCGCTAAAAATTATTAACAGAGAGGAATACAACAAATCCTTTAGCGCCTTCATTCTCAGTTTTTGTTCAGCGATTGCAGGAATTCTTACTGTGGGTGCCATTTTAGATAAAACTATTTGGTCTGCAAGAAGATACATCAAAGATCAGAAAAGTGTATAGTTAAATTAAATAAGAAATTATGAAACTATGAAATAAAGCTTTGTTTCAACCTTGATACTGAAATATACTACCGCGTAGATACAGCTGTACCGATAGCAATATTGAACAAACGCGTTAATTCTTTTCTCTGCGCTCGGGCTGTAAGTTGAAATTTTTCGCGTTGTTTTTTCGCGCAGCAAGGGTGGAAATGCATGAATAAGGTAAAGTTCATGGTTTATTTCTGAGAAATCGAAGGATGTAAGGGAAGAACAGAAAGTGTCTTTTTGCACAGGTTTGAGCTGACAGGTAATTCTCTCAGATGTCAGTTTTTACGATGCAAAGTCATAGGAATACCCCGAATAATTCTTCCATTTCAGCTGGCTTGCGTACACCCAGTATATCATCAACTATATCAACTACCAATATTTCTACTCCTATGAATACCACTGTTCCAAGTTCAAATTTTTCCAATAAACCTTTGAGGTCGGTTTCCAGTACGAGCATGTTGACTAACAGACAGGCAAGTTATGATGAGAGTTTGTATTACGTTTGCCTAAGGATGATGAACTCTTTTTCTAAAATACCTGGAATGTTGCCTTATATTGAGCTTGCATATAACCAAGCCGATTTAGCCTCCGAACAACAAGCTATGGCTCTCAGTGGGTTGCCAACGTCCCCGCATGATTCTACCGGCGAATTTAACAGGAGAGCGAGCAGCGCAAGTCAAGGAACATCGAACTCAAGCTCAGTTTCTTCAAATGCATATTTGCAGCAATGGAGTAACATGCTGTGCACTTATTCAACAGGTATTTTACCCGCACAAATTTCATACGACCCCGTGACTTCACTCTCTAAACTTCTTAGACAAGGTGTACCGTTATGCATGCTGTTTAATGCCTTGAAACCAGAAAATTCAATAGATATAGTCAGTTCTGATGATTTGAAAATTTGTAAAATGAACATTTATCAATTTCTCAGTGCTTGTAAACTACATTTGAATATAAGAGATGATGAACTGTTTCCAGTTACTATGGTTTTTTCAGACAACACTTCTCATTTGATTCGTGTGATCAAATCCGTTGAACTGGTACTAAATTTAGAGCCTTCATTCACCTCACCACCAATCCCCGACCAGATCGTTACTAATGATTCTCGCTCTAAGATTGTCAAAGAACTGATTCAAACCGAAAGAAGATTTGTTCAAGATTTAGAGACCTTGCTAAGCTATAGAAATGATTTGATAAAATCCGAATGTATGTCAACTGAAAATATAAACACACTATTTCCAAATTTAAATGATATCTTGGATTTTCAGAGAAGATTCTTGATAGGTTTGGAATGTAATGGATCTATTCCGAGCAAATATCAAAGAATTGGTTCAATTTTCATTCATGCAGGTGTTGATGGATTTAAAATTTATGAACCTTGGTCACTACTACAAAGTGTCGCTTACGATTTGATTAAACTTGAAGCCAATAAACTCAAGAATGTATCCGATATAATCAAAGATCCCTTTGATTTACCAACGTTCTTTCTCATCAAACCAATCCAGAGACTAACAAAATATCCATTATTTTTGCACCAGCTGCTAAAGGAGTCGGATCCTTCGTGGCCAAATTATAACGAGTTACATCAGGCCTATTTGATCTCCAGGGAAGTTGCAACATGCATTAATGAAGCGACAAGAAAATCTGAAAATATACTACATTTATCAGAGTTAAATGAAAGAGTCATTGATTGGAAAGGATATACTACCAAGAACATTGGTGATTTGCTATATTTTAACACGGTGTTGGTTAAGGATCTTTTAACGGATGGTCATTCAAACGAGAAGGAAGTGCATTGTTATTTGTTTGATAAAGTTATTTATCTTTTCAAAGATGCCACTTCTTCCAAAAAAATATTAGGTTCTAAAAAGATGGCGGCTTTATCAAGTAATAAAAACGCCAATGATCAAATGAATAATTTACAGTTGATTCTAAGTGGTATCATCTATGTGAACAAAATCTATAAAATTTTACCTTCTGATACTTCTCCATATTTCGCAAATACCAGTGGTCACTTTTTAACTTTGAGATGGAAAGGTAACAAAGACACTGGTGGATGTATAATGAAATTCAGGAGTGAAGAACATTTAAACCAATGGGGTTCAACTTTGAAGAAAATCTCAATCGATTCAAGCCTTGATGATATTAATGCGGTTCATAATAGCACGAAAAGTGTTAGTAGTATGAATAGTTCATCTAGCTTGCTAACTAATACCAATCGGTCAAGTAATACGAGCTCATCAACCAATAACAACAGAAATTCTGATAGACTGAGATCTTCATCTGATTCCAATTCTTTTATAAAAAAGTTGAGATCAACAAGCAGTTCAAGTTTTAGTAATTTGACCAATCAATCAAATAATAATGGAAATATCAGTTCAAATAATATTTCGAATATATCATATCCACCTTTACCAACGGAGAAAACTATCAGATCGTTGTCAGTTTCAAGCAATAATCATATCAAACCATCAATAATGTCGTCTAAAGGATATCAACGTATGTCGTCATCAGGAAGTGACGAAATTTCTTCTAATTTGTCGAATTTAACCTTATCAAAGCAAAACATTAATCCAAATAATTTAACTAATATTAAACTTATTTTCAATGAGAAAAAATCCACAATATATATATCTGTCAGTTCCAACATTAGTTTTAATGATCTGTCCAAGTTATTAATTAAGAAAATGAACTATAACTTAGGATGTAATTTGGAGGATGGTAGTGGCTACAACGAAAATACTGTGTATTTCAAATTCAAAGATGAAGATGGCGATTATATCAGATTTCAGGGAGACGATGATTGGAATATTGCACTTGAAATGCTAGACGAGTTTGATGACGACGATTCCAAGATTTTAGTTATTGTCGCCAACTCTCAATAATCTTTTTTTTTGTCATCTTTTCCATTTTTTCACCCATCTTTTTCATATGCATAATCATAGAAATTCATTTATAGACGATATCCCGTATAATAAGCATTAACATAAACAGTAAACCAAATACTCTTTTTTTCTCTTCTTTTTGAATCAATCCAGCTGACCGCTGAACCAGTTCATCTCTTTGATCATGACAATGAACAGTGTCATGAAAAACGTTACTTATCTATTTCAGGTATATAGACTGCTACCGGAATTACTGTTGCGGCGAAGAGAGCGAAGTCAACCCATTTGGTAATACGCGCTCAATTATTGGCCCCTGCATTGCTGATTTAAAAGCCACAATAATAATATTAGCAATTTTTCATTTTTCATTTTTCATTTTTCATTTTTAGCCGATGACTATTTTTTTCGGTCCAAAAGTCGTCCGGTGCTGTTTTAGCTAAGAATATACCTGCTACTAGAATCTCTTTCTTTTTATTCATTTTTAAGTTGAATTCTAATAATTTTTTTTTTTAAAAACGAATTGCAAATATAATTATGCTGTCTCTTGCAAATAGAAGAGTGTGTCGCTTTTCACTCAAGTCAGCGACTTCGAGGAATTTACTGAAATGTACGCCGTTACTTAAAATCAACACACTTACTATTCCAATGAATTCCAGAAATGCCGACAATAATTGTGTTAGAATCAATAATGTAAGAGAGTTTTCATCCACCACACTGAAATTATCAACCATTGAAAGTGCCAGATTGGAAATGGATGAAGAAGATTTAGAGATACTGAATGATACTAGAACGGTGGATAATGTTGACGTTTGTATTGTTGGTGGTGGTGTTGCCGGTCTAGCTACTGCCATCAAGTTGAAACAGCTCGACAACGAAAAAGGAGATGGTGAATTGAGAGTTGTTGTTTTAGAGAAAGGTGGTGATATGGGATCACACATTGTTTCAGGTGCTGTGTTAGAACCTCGAGCTTTGAATGAATTATTCCCAGAATTGCTCACTGAAGATAAAAACATCCCATTACCCGATGAAATAGTGACATTAGTTGAAGAAGATCATATGAAGTTTTTGCTGGAGAACGGAATGGAAATTAATTTACCGGAACCTCCACAGATGAAAAATTCCGGCAAAAATTATATTGCTAGTTTATCCGAGGTTGTCAAATGGATGTCAGAACAAGCCGAAAATTTGGGAGTTGAAGTTTACCCTAATACCGCAGTTTCTGAAATAATTTACGACAAGGAAGGTGCCGTTAAGGGTATTGCCACTAGGGATGCAGGTTTAGAAAGGGATGGTTCAATCAGTGAAGATTTTGAAAGAGGTATGGAATTCCATGCCAAAATGACAGTTTTAGCTGAAGGTTGCCACGGGTCATTGAGTAAGCAAATTATTAACAAGTTTGATTTGAGGAATGGTGTTAACCCACAGACTTACGGTTTAGGTATCAAAGAAGTTTGGCAAGTCGAACAGGACAAATTTAAGAAAGGATTTGTTTCACATTCTCTTGGATACCCATTAAGCGATGGCGTTTATGGTGGTGGATGGATGTATCATTTTGGTGATGGTTTAGTTAGTGTTGGGTTAGTTATAGGTTTAGATTATAAAAATCCGTGGATTTCCCCATATCAAGAATTCCAAAAAATGAAAACTCATCCCTTTTACAAAAATGTGTTACAAGGTGGTAAATGTATCTCATATGGTGCTAGGGCTCTTAACGAAGGTGGCTGGCAAAGTGTTCCACAATTACACTTCCCGGGTGGTGTTCTTGTTGGTGCAAGTGCCGGATTCATGAATGTTCCTAAAATTAAAGGTTCCCATACTGCGATGAAGAGTGGTATACTCGCCGCTGAATGTATGTTTGATAAAGTTGTTGAACTAAAAGCACAACAAGAAGCTGAATTAGCCTCTTCAATGACTGAGGCGAACAAAGAGGAAAACGAGCAAAAAGAGGAGGAGGAAGAAGAAGAAGACGAAGAAGAAGACGAAGACGAAAATGAAGGCTTACCGCTCCCAGAGTGGAAAGCAATCGACTTAGTTGAATTCCAACAAGCATATAAAAATTCATGGATTTATGATGAACTTTATGCAGTACGTAACGTGAGACCATCATTTGATTCGAAAATGGGTATTTTGGGTGGTATGGCGATGTCCGGATTGGTCACAATGATTACAAAAGGTAAAGAGCCTTTCACTCTAGAATTTCAACATACAGATGCATCAGTAGTGGAGGATGCATCAAAATATGAGAAGATTGAGTATCCGAAGCCAGATGGTGTTTTGACTTTCGATTTGATGACAAGTGTTTCTAGAACAGGTACCTTCCACCGTGAGGGCGAGCGTTGCCATTTGAGAGTTCCAGAAATGGATTTACAGAAACATAAAGATCTAGCTTGGGAAAAATTCAAAGGTGTAGAACAAAGATTTTGTCCCGCTGGTGTTTACGAATACGTTGAAAAAGACGGTGATGTTGAATTCAAAATCAATTCCCAAAATTGTATCCATTGTAAAACGTGTGATATTAAGGTTCCAACCCAAGACATTGATTGGTCAGTTCCAGAAGGTGGTGATGGACCAAAATATCAAATGACATAAGCTGTAACATGGAACGAATGCTAGACCATATTTCTTTATTTACTTTTAACTTAATTCATTAATGTACACACTGTTTTATTTATAAATTACATTTTTAACCAATATCAAAACATTCCATTGAATACCTGCCCCAACCCGGTAATGTTACTAATAATCGAATCATCCAATCCCGTGAAGTCATCACCATAAAGTAGCTCAAATCTTGACTGACTTATTTGGCCTTCTCCTTCAACATCCATCTTGGTTGGAACATTAATATTTTCTCCGTTGCTTCTCTTATATATAAGTCCACAAATCTCAAAGTATTTCAAATTAGGTAAATATCCTAACGAATGATTCAACTGATCATTGATTAGATGATCAAAGAGGTAACCATCCTTAGAATACAATCTTTCATTCCTCAAAAATTTTGAGAACTTATTCACTAACGTGCAGTTGTTCAAGGAAAAAGAACAATCTTTTTGGACAACATCTAATTCTTGTCCAATCATAAGTAAAGTTGATACTTTGATAGTCTCGTCATATAAACTATTTTCATTCAAATCTATTTTTCTCATAATTGAACTGCAAATTGAGCAGTTACAATTATTTAGAAAGTTCAAATAAGGGAATAGGAGCATTGCGTCTTCTAAAGTCGGTAATATATTGGAAATAAGATTCTCTGAGGGTTTCAAGATATTTATTCGAACTTCTTTCAAAGTCTTGATGTTATTGGATATTGGTGTACCCAGAATCATTAGCAAATTTGAAAAGTTCAAACCGTCCATTGTCAAATCAATACAGAAAGTGTCTAAGTTTTGGAAGGATTCGCATAGTTTTAATAACATCATCGACCTCAAATGATTTTTTTCCTCATCTTTCTTAGTCAAAGAGTACTTAAGGTTCAGCTCCTTGATATTAAATCCATGATGCTCAACTATAGTTGCTAATTTATCGAGTGGTTTGATCAAGGTCAAGATTTTTGAATCATCGAATATAAATAAGCATAGTTCAATCAGGTTCTCAAAAATGACATGTTTGGAAATCAATGAAATTATTGTTGAAGAGGAAAAATTCGTTAGTGCCAAAGATAAACTTGATAAATTAAACATATGCAAATTCATCTTTCTTAAAATTGCAAAAAAACCAACAATTCTACGATATACTGTGTTGTAATTATCAAAATTATTCTCATCAACCAAAAAATGTAATACCTTTAAATTTTTGATCATATGAGGTAATGTTGTGACGAGTTTGAAAATAACCATATCTTCGTTTTTGCCCAAATTACCCTTGATATGCAAGTTTGTGATCTGCTTATGGTTGAAAAAATTAATAGATCCTTTATTGAAATCAATAAAATCACAGAAATTCTTATCAATGATCAAGGAAGTTAAATTCGGAGCATTCTCGAAAGTAAGAGGTTGGATCACACCATTATCAGGAAACTGGACAATGTTGAGATTCTCAAACACCGGAAAGTAAGGGGAATTTCTCCATCCCACAAGATCAAAAATTTCAAGGTCCAGACGCTCAAGGTATAGTTCAATTACGAGGTTGGAATAACTGAAGTTTAGGCACGAAGGAGTTGAGAGTGTTTCAAAAAAAGCATTGACATTGAACTTATCAATAATGGAAACTGATTTCATTTTAGGTCGGTTGTGATCATTGGATTGGACTGTGCTTCCAGGATCGATATCGTAGTACACGATTTTTGCGTACAAGGAATGTATGACAGATTGGAAAACATGTTTATTTGTCAAACAATAATAAACCTTTGAGCGGGAGTCTAAGTTGTCGGCTATTGTTCGTAATACATTTTGTGGTAAATCAATTAAATTCATGTCCCTATATGGATCAAGAACAGAAAAAAAGGTGGTTTTCTTTGGGAATAATTTGGCACCGTAATGTAGGAAATATTCACACCACCACCAAAGAAAGTGAAAAATGTTCTTATGAAGGAGCACAAGCAGAAACAGAACCGGATGCAGGAGCCAAATTTAAAAGAATCGTCGATTTATATACCAATGACAGAAGTCAGCAATCTGAGTTGGAATTGATTTCCTCTTATCTAGTGATGCTTCTATCCGCTGTGCAATAGCTCAATCCATTCAATGATTGAAAATGGTGAAAGCACGGAAAATAGCCGCGGTTTATCAAATGAATGCTTACGTAACAGCGCTTTGTCTGAACGCCGAAAAGCCTAAACCTAAAAGATGCCTGTTCGGGAGCAACAGCTGTTCATGTAATCATTAGACAAAAAACGACTGGTATCATGGCTCGTAGTAGTAGTGCATCTGAGTAGTCTGCTTGTTTAATTTTATATTTGTATTGTATGTTCTATTTCAGCTCAATACTATGAGTTTACAAATAACTTAGAGAGAACAGTATTCATTCTAAGCGTTATTGTAGAAGAAGGAGGTAAATTAAAATCCTATCTCGAGAACAAATATTATTTCCTCTTTAAATCACATCCAAATATGATCTGACTGCGTCATATCCATCCGGTACAATAATTAGCCAAAATTTCAACCCGTTCTAGAAACAATTACTGAGTGTCTTCGTTTTTACGTTATCAATAGGGAATGTCTTATCTTTTTTTTTTACAGGATCTACACAATAAGCTCCTTTGACGAAGGAACGCTTTCTAAACCAAACAATTTTCCTGACTGGACAACATCATCATCATACGAGTCCTCAAGCGTTTTTACAGGGGCAGAAGAAATAATGGAATGAACCCATGCATATAACCTATTTGCTTGGAACATACTATCGGTAATCAACTTTATTGTCCAACTGACGTATTTTCTTGTTAAATAATCATTCCAGGTATCTACTTCAGTGGATGTTCTAAGCAGCTGATCCACACTTTTATTGGCTTCATCGACCAAAATGGCCAATCTATTCACAGGGGCACCAAAATTCCTGTTCAATCCTTGAACGATTCTCATTGATCTCAGAACAAAAACTAAACACAATGGGAACTTGTCAGTGTTGGCAAAGAAATCCTTGAATTTCTCTCTCAACATAACTTGTCTTTCAAAATAGCTCATCTCTTTCATCTTACTGATGTGAGCCTGCATGGCTGGACTATTCTTATCACCTAATCCTGCCATAGTCATAATGATTTCATCAGCATCTAAACCCCACGCAGATAATATATTTTTAGTCTTCTCGTAGTTTTTCTCCATGCTATATTTCCAAAACTCTGAATACTGTCTTTTGAAAGTAGGAGTAAAATGCTCATATAATCCATGATCTAGTATAATCAATTGCTGAATTGTCTTGGATTTACTAAATATTCTTGTGAAACCATTATTTTCAACATCTATGTTACGCACCATCAAATTACCTGGATGTAAATCACAATGGACAACACCCCATGTGAAAACTTGCCTTGCATAAAATTTGGTGATTTGCAACATAAGTTTAGATAAACTGAAACCTAAATCTTGCAATCCTTCATATTTCCCAATAAGTTCAGCGTTCATCCACTCAGATATTAAAATTTTTTTGGTCGAAATTTCACCATAGTACTTTGGTATATAATATTCCATCGAGTTTTTGAATTCATTATCGCTATTAATGAGCTCGGTAACCATAACAGCATTTTCATATTCTGTTTTGAAATTCAACTCAGTCCTCATTTTTTCACAAACGTAGTTAATGGTGTGTTCTAATGGCATATCGAAAATCCAAGCATAAAATTTCATGACCATTCTATACGTAAATAAATCCGACTCAACTTGTCTAGAAACAGAATTTTTCTGAATTTTAACGGCAACTTCTTTACCATTCTTCAATACCGCTTTATGTACTTGTGCAATTGAGGCTGATGCGATTGGGATCTTTTCAATTTTTTCAAACAACTCAGTTTCATAATTTTCCCCCAATTCTTTCTTCAAAGTTAAATCACAAGTTTCCCATGATTCTACAGGAGCTTTATCAAAAAGTAATTTAAACTTATCTTGGTAATGTTTTGGAAACATGACACCCTGAACTGCAATCATTTGTCCTAATTTGATATACAACCCTTTGTTATCTATAATTAAATCATATAATCGTTGTGCATTTCTTTCATGTAATTCATCGATATCATAATTTTCATTAAAATTTAACTTGTAATCAATGGATAACTTCAACAGAGAAAAAATAGATTTAACGTTTCTTTTTATAATTCCGTGTCCTAGATATGTGTCACCGAGATAAATGACAACAGTACTCCCTGTCAAGCCCAACAAAATCTTTTGCCATATCCTGAAGGATTTAGGATTCTTAAACTGACTAGATTTACCAATAGATGAGTTCCCTGGAGTTGCTGTTCTCAAATTGGCCAATCTATAATCAGTTGCTCTTGCAGGTCTATTCGTCAACCTAACCGGTTTAAAAGACGCATATGTTCTCTTAAAAAGTGTGCCTTTCTTCCACAAGGGGGAAGAATTACCCAGTAGTAACATTTTATTCATTACAGAGATACTAGGAAACACGCAGGTTATGATTTATAATTTCACCAGTTTCGATTTTCCAGTGTCAAGTTTCGGAAACTGGCCAATATTTATACATATACTTGAAAGAGCGGAAATAAGAAATACCTTTAATTTCTTCAACCTATCTCCGAGGTCAAAAAAGAAATGTGCTAGTGAAAGCCATGTTCCCGAAATTGTGTGATTGAGGTTGGGATTTTTGTTTCGCGAAAAGATTAAGAAAAATACCTCAGCCACAAAGTTACTGTGGCGTTGCATGTATATGTAGATTTTTTATTTATTTTTATTTTTTTTTTTTTTCAAATTTTTCATTTTTTTAATTACGATATATGATTTGATTAAAATTTATTCTCCTAAACTCTTTTGTTACTATAATATTAATTTGGAATTTAATTGTTCACATACGCACGCCATATACAATTATACCAAGTTTATTATACCAAATTGCAAATATAAAGCATGTCGAAAATTCCGAGGAAGAATCCTTCAAAATCAAACAAAAAGTCAAAAGGAATAGCTAAAAAAGGACCCTATAACCGCAGTAATAATTCAAATGAAACAGGCAAGAAAAGTCACATTTCCAGAAGATTTAGCATAATAAGTAATTCATATTCAGACTCGGACTCAGAAGATGAATCTGATTCTGATTCCGGGTCGGATTCTTACGATGACAATATGTACAATGTGCAACAACAACAACAACCACAGCAACAACATCAATTGAGTAAAAGAAACGATCTTTCTTCTGCATCTGAAGATGACTATTACTCCTCATCTTCGGATGATGATAATGTTGATTTTGTGCAACTGACCAAACAGAGAAGAATGCGAGCAATGAAGGCAGTGAAGGGCTTAAAAAAACAACACAATAATAGTGATGAAGAAGATGATAACACAAATAATACCAGCTCTCAAAAGTTGATGGAGGATGAAGAATCTGAATTAGACGATGATTTAGTCGACGCCGTCATTGAAGAAGAAGAGAGGAAATTGGATGATATGAATGAAGATTCGTTAAACAATGGAAATGATGAGGATTTGAACAATTTAGAGGATCTGGATTTCAACTTCAATTTTGATTACGATGAAAGCAATGATGATGACACTAAGAATACTTTTTCTAATGATTCCAAGAATGTCGTTGATAAATTAAAAGATGAGGATATTGGCGAGGTTATATCAAATCCACAACCTACGATGAATAAAAGTAAATCTGAAGAAAATACTTCCAAAAAAGTCGATATTGACGTACCTAAGTTTAATGACAAAGAGATCAATTCGGATGCTGATTATGAGTTTGACAATGATGATTTGATTCAGACTTTAATGAAAGATAATGATGATTTGGAATTACATAACCTAGATAATTCGGACGATGATTTTGATTATCTGATTGCAAATCAACATAATATAAAACAGACAGATTTATTGAAGCCCACTTTGAAGGCCGAAGATGAAGGTACTCGTAATCATGTTGACGAAGATGATGACGACGATGAAGCCGATTCTGGGTATCTGATGAAAGAAGAAACTCAAGCAATGTTGGACGATTTTAATCATACTTCGACAAAATCACAATCCTCTTTTAAAAATAGAAGGAGTAGTATGTATTACAATAATACTGGTGAACAAGAAGATCTGGATGATTTAGATTTAGACTTGTTGAATAATTTCGAACAGTTTTTGCCAAAGCAACAAGCAATTCGTCGAAGATCATCAATATTGAATCAAACATTACTTTCCTCAGATTCGGAACTTGATAATGATGAAATTGATAAAAGAATCATGAAGAAGAAAATGAAGAAATTAAATCGAAAATTGACAAGTTCAAACCCGAGATCAAATTCAAGTGCAACCCAGAATGTTCATGCCAAAGATATTCGAAGAATGCTAGGTATATCGAATGCAGATACCAACTTAACCTCCAATTTTGCCTCTAATGCAATTGTTGATAGTGATGATGACTCAAAATTGTTGGAGTACATTTTTGAAGATTCCGAATCCGACATGACACCAGGTACTCAAAATAATCTTGCCGGTATAGTTGATTTCAATGATGGAAATGAGACTGATGAAGATTTGAATTTACCTAAGCAGACAAGCAAAAAGATAATTGGCGGGATCAAAAATGCTAAAGAAATTTTGTCTTCCAGTAAAGATAAATTTTGTGCCCCAAAACTTGGAACTTTCATCACGAAGAAACCGTTTAGTGTTATCGATGGATTTTCCACAAGATTTTTACATCCTTTGGAAGAAAACCATTCAAATTCATATATGCAAAAAGCTGCGTCGTTCAAAATCAATGAAGAACTAATTGGTTCCAATTCGAATGTGAATTTAGATGAACTATTGAATATCAGTGAATTTGATGAAGATGAGTATTCAAATGAAAATGAAAAACTTGATGAGTATTTTGGAGAGAAGCGTATACCTTTGACAGCTTTCAGAAATAAAAATCAGCCATCAACTGTTAACTTAGTAGTCGACAATTCAAAAACAGCAACGACAACCAATCAGTCATCCAATCAAAGAAGATTTTCTTATAGCGATCGATTAAAAAAGAAACACTATAAGCTTTCGAAAAGCAAGGCGAAACCAAAAGTACCCAGTACCAGAAGGCCATCCATCAAGATGAGAAGACCATCTTCTTCCCAGTTAAAATCAGTTGGTAACGTACTTAATGACTTGAATGGTGTCGATGAGGTGTTGTTAATCGGTGTTGAACCATATTTAGATAATCCAATCTCTGCAGATTCTACAGCTGACACTAATTTGGAGCTCGATAGGGATACTGCTTTATTCAATGGATTTGAGATTGCAGGCCCTCCTATATCTCACTCAAATATGTTGTCCCGTGACAGAAAATCAGTAGGAAAGCTAAGAAAATCTTTTTCAAAATCTAAAGTAAGAAGGGCTAGTATGGCAGAAGCGCAAGCTGAAGGTTTGAGGCAAACAAAGAGTGGATTATTTGATCAGAATATAATGGAAGACGTAGAAGCTCTGTTGATCGATATGGGAGATGCTCAAGAATATGGATTTTTATTTGGTAATGATTAAGATATTACATTTAGCCACAAGGCTAAATGTTATTTATCAACAGTGTTGATTTTGTGGATTGTTATTTATTAACTTTCCGAATTTGTATAGTATTTTTTTTTCCAATGTTCAATAGCTTTTCTATACTGGGGTGTGTAATTTACTTTCATTCAAAAATTTGAAATTTTTATTCATTGTACATTATCCACTAGCATAGTCTTGATTTTAAATAAAACATGAAAATAATGATGCTTTTACTCATTTTTTTTTATTCATTTATACAAAATATTAATTATTTTTATTTATATATAACAAAGATAGACACATAAAAGAAGTTGAAAACGACGACTCCCATAAAATACATAATTCAGATTTATTGTCTTAATGCATCTTCAGGTAACATAAAGTTAGTTAATTTGGAACTCAATTCTAATTGCTGTTTAATACAGGATGATAGATATTCAACTACTAATGAATCATTTGAATGTTTCTCTATTTGTTGTCTAAAAGCTTCTATGTTAGTTGAAGAAATCTCAAATTTAAGAGCTGATGATAGCAAATTACCAATTTTTTCGTTTCCTTCTAATTCACCAGTTTGAACTTTAGAAGTGTATTCCAATAATTGCGCAACCATTGCTGAAATTTTTGATATGTTACCGCTTAGTTGGGTCAGTTCGTCCATGTTTGAGATGGCAATGGTTTGATCGTCACTATCAACGTTTGAAGCTTTACTGATGAATTTCAATGAATTTAATTCACGCTTTGAGTAGACAATTTTGTTTTCAATAGGTATGAATGCATAAGCACCAGATTTATCCAAGCCTAAGTTGTTGGTGATCGAAGTTCCACTTGGAAGACCGATTGGACTGGAAATGTAGGTATTTAAACTTGGTGAAACGATATTGCCGTCAGAGTCCTTAGAATTTAAAGTTAATAAAACTTGTGTTTGCTTTGAAGAGTTATTAGTGTAAAATTCGTGTAATAAACCGGTAGTGATATCAAAAGTTTCATTGGTTTGAAACCAACCAACAACTTGTAAATCCATGTTACTTCTCTTGAAGAGTTGGAAGGTTTGAAAGTGATGAGATTCTTCAAAAATGAAACGATCTTCAGCTTCTTTATGTGGAACAATGTATGCATTTTTGATAATGATGTGACCATCATCAGTTCTAGTACCTAATAAAGTACCAATCAATCTGGTGTATTCAGTATCGTTGGCATCTGAATGATCATGGTATAATGATTCAATAACATCTAATAAAGCGGTAGCTTCAATAGAAACATTGACTGGAGCTACAATTCTAGGTTCAGAATAGCCCGGTTTGACAACGTGTAAAGCAGGAGAAGTCATTGTGGTTGTTGTTGATTTACTATTCATCCACATGTATCCCAGTGAAATTTTTCATTTCCATTTCAGCCTTTGGAATAAATTTTTTTCAGCTCCTCGGATTCATGAAGGAATGAATCTTACTGGCCGGGTAATATCTGGTCGCGATGGAGAGCAGAACAGCTGGGAGCAGAAAACTGTGTGGTATGTACTGCTTTATGATATTGTAGACAATATATGTTAGGCTGAATGGTTACATTATTTTAGGTGTGTGTATAAATACATGAACATGGTGCATATATTGTTGTTTGATTTTAATCTGTTACTTTAATCTGTTATTTTAATTTGTTATTTTTCTCAGTTTCATCATTTTTTTTATCTCTTTTGACAGACACTCTTTCCTTTTTTTTCTCTTCTTTTTCCTTCTCTTCTCATATTAAATACCAATGTCTGATACAAATAACTCCCAAAATAAAAAGTTTAGTCAAATCACAGGTGATAGAAATGAATTTTCAGTTCCAGGAAGTACCTTGTCTTTAAGTGACTTGCGTACTGCTAGTTTTTCTGATGTTTCAAAATACTTTAAATCAGCTTCATCTTGCGACTTAACACACCATCTAAATGGTTCTTCAGTCTCTGAAACCAAATGTCCAGAAGAAACCGTTAATGTCTTAAATAATGAAATAATTTCTAATACCTCAGATCATACCAAGGAAACCTTAGTTGATGTAGAGAAACAAAGTAGAAATTTTTGTCTGAGAATTTTTCCAAAGAAAACAATGTCTTCTAAATTTAAAAACATAACACAATTACAGTGGTTTAAAATTTTAGGTTTAAGTTTTATAATTATAGGTGGTATAGTTGGTGTCATAACTCAAACAATTTTTGCTATTCAAAACGAACATAGCTCCGATAGAAGGAAAGAAAACAAATTTAAGTTTGGAAAGCAATTTACAAATCTTCTTAGCGTTAGAGCAAACATGGTTGATCCTGATACACCTAAAAAGTTTTATTTTTGGAATTCTTCGACAAACGACGAATGGGATTTGGTATTTAGTGATGAATTCAATTGCGAAGAAAGAACATTTTATCCAGGTGATGATCAATTCTGGGAAGCGATGGACATCTATTATGCAGCAACAAACAATTTAGAATGGCTTGACCCCTCCCACGTTACCACCAAGGAAGGATCTTTGAGAATTACATTAGATGACACTCCTTCACATGGATTAAATTATACATCAGGAATGATTCAAAGCTGGAATAAGATGTGTTTCACTCAAGGATATGTTGAAACTTCAATTAAGTTACCAGGAACTAAGAAAAGCAGGGGGATATGGCCAGCTTTTTGGTCCCTAGGCAACTTGGCAAGAGCAGGATATATGGCAACAACAGATGGAACATGGCCTTATTCTTATGATGGTTGTGATCTTGGTGTAACACCTAACCAGTCATCCAGCGACGGGTTATCTTTATTACCAGGCCAAAGACTTAATGCTTGTGTCTGTAAAGGAGAGGATCACCCAAATCCTGGCACTGGCCGAGCAGCTCCCGAGATTGATATTCTTGAGGGATTATACAACGATGTAATTCAAACTTTTAATATTGCTCCCTTTGATACATGGAGATATCCTGATTATGAACACATTGCAGTTTCAAACTTTTCCACTTCTGCAATGAATAAGTTTATGGGAACAAATCTTCAAGAAGCAGTTTCAGTCATTATCACAAACAATCCCCAATGGTTTGAAAAGGGGAATTTTATCAAATTTGGCATGGAATACAGAGCAGACATGGAAAATCGAATGCATAACTATATCAATTTCTATATCAACGATCAAATGACTTTCAGAGTGACAGAAGGTGCTTTCCACCCGGATGGAAATATTAATTGGAGACAAATTCCACGCGAACCTATGAGCCTTATTATCAATTTGGGTCTCTCAAAAAGTTGGTCAAATATTGATTTTGACACTATTGATTTTCCTGTTTACATGGATGTCGATTATGTGAGAATTTACCAGCCAAAAGGAAAGCATAGCTTAACATGTGATCCTGAAGATTACCCGACTTCCAAATATATTAATGATCATTATAACGCATATTATAATCCAAATTTAACAAGTTGGAAACAAGCAGGTTACGCTTTCCCTGAATATTCTTTGGATAATCAATGTGGAGCATAGCTTCTATTACTTGGGTTGAATAATCATTAGTATTACGTAACTAGTATTTATGTAACTGTTATTTTTTTGAAAAAAATATTTTTTCCGTACAATTTTTATTTTCATGAAAAATTATTTTTTTTTTTTCAAAATTTTTTAAATTTTCAGACTTGGAAGCTCTTGTAGTTTTGGCCTCCAAATCAAGTTTACTTCTTCTAACCCAAAGATTTGATGATGTCTGAAAGAAGTTATAAAAAGATAAATATTGAACCTTTTTTTGTTGGTTCAGCCAATGCTTCTTTTTCTGCTGATGGGTCAATTCAAGCCACTGCGGTCCTAGAAGATGTTATTGTTATCAATAAGGTAACAAATACTATAATACATTCAATCCAAGGAGATGGCTCGGAAGTTACCACCTTGCGTGTATCTCCTGATGGTAAAAAACTTGCAATAGTGTCTCTTTCACAACAGTTGAAGTTGTTTGATTTGGAAAAAGGTGATTTTTATAAATCTTACAAACTATCCGCCGCAGCATACATATCAGATGCCGATAAAACTTCCTCATTATTTGCGTTTGGTTTAACTGACGGTAGTGTTGTTGTGTGGGATATTGAAGGATCTTTCATTACTCATAATTTCAAAGGTCACGGTTCCACAATTTCCGCTTTGTCTTTTTATGGTGATTTCAACTCCAAAAACTGGAAAGTTTCATCAGGTGATATTATGGGTACAGTCAAAGTATGGGATTTGGTTAA
Source organism: Pichia terricola (assembly GCA_030168465.1). Lineage (NCBI taxonomy): Eukaryota > Fungi > Ascomycota > Pichiomycetes > Pichiales > Pichiaceae > Pichia > Pichia terricola. Next base: position 1,225,953 of record CP099445.1, read on the forward strand.
AAGAAAATGCGTGTTTACATCAAAGGAACACAATTCTGCTGTTAGAGGTGTCAATTTCGATGCAACTGGAGAATTATTTGCTACTGCCGGTAGGGATAACATTTTGATGCTTTATAATGCCAAGACATGGAAAGAAATCAAGTCAATTCCAATGGAAGAATCATCAGAATCAACTGGTTTTATTGAAATTGAAGGAAACCAGTACATTTACACCGGGGGTGAGAGTTGCGTTGTTTACATTTGGGATTTCAGATTTGAGAGTTTATTTGCCAAAACTAAGAAACCACTTGAAACAACGGAAGAACTATCAATTACAGAAATCATTCAATTAAATGACAACAAAGAATCTTTACTTGCAGTATTGTCTGATCAATCCATTGTGAATCTTGACTTATCTGTTGATTTAGATGAAACCAATCGTATTATTCCAATCAACAGAATTATGGCAGGTAACCATGGTACAATTGCAGACTTGAGGTATGTTGGTCCAAACAAGAATTACTTGGCATTGGCAACCAATTCGCCTTCATTGAGAGTTGTTGATTTGTACAATAAACCGTTTGATATGCAAATTTATGAAGGCCATACAGATTTATTGAATATGCTTGATGCGTCCGTTGATGGGTTATGGCTTGCATCTGCGTCAAAGGACAATACTGCAAGATTGTGGAGATTTAACGAAGATTCAGAAACTTTTGAATGTTATGCCGTTTTTGAAGGTCATGCTTCATCAGTCACCGCTGTTGGTTTACCAAGAACCCCAATTACAGGTCATCCAAAATTTTTAATCACAGCTTCTGAAGACTTGACCATTAAAAAATGGTCAATTCCAGCAATTGAATCCAGCACAAAGTTACCTTTAATTGTTAAAAATTCCGACTATACTAGAAAGGCACACGAAAAAATGATCCATGCTATTGATATAAGTCCGAACAATGATTTCCTTGCAACTGCAAGTCATGACAAAACCAGTAAAATCTGGGATTTACAAGGAGGTGAAACTTTACATATTTTAAAAGGCCATAAAAGAGCTGTATATGATATTGCATTTTGTCATTATGATAGATTAATTGTTACAGGTTCGGGTGATCAAACCTGCAGAGTTTGGAACTTGGAAGATGGTTCATGTACCAGAACTTACGAAGGTTCATCTAATGCGGTTCAAAGAGTTGAGTTTTTATGTAAAAATCAATATATTATTGGTGCAGGAGCAGACGGTTTGATCAAAATTTGGGAAGTCAGTTCTGGTGAATGTGTTAATACTTTAGATAATCATGATAATAGAATATGGGCATTGGGTGTCAAAGATAACGGTGATGAATTCATCTCAGCTGATTCAGATGGTGCAATTACCATATGGCAAGATAACACAGACGAGGCAAATGCTGCAAAGGCATTACAAAAGCAAATAGAAATTGAAAAGGATCAGGATTTGAGAAATTGTATACTACAAGGTAACTGGGTTCAAGCGTTTTTGCTTGCTTTAGAACTAAATCATCCATTGAGATTGTACAATGTTTTGAAAGAGTGTATTGCAGCTAATTACGACAAAGATTCCAAGCTTGGATCCTTTGAATTAGAAGACTTAATAAGCAAACTTGAAGACGATAAGATTTTACTTTTGTTTAAAAGAATCAGAGATTGGAACACAAATGCTCGGTTTTTTGAAGTTGCACAAAAAGTCATAAGAGTCATATTAGATAAACGTGATTTGGAAAAGCTATCTCAAATTAAAGGTATAATGCAATATATTGATGCTATTGTACCTTACAGTGAAAGACATTATTCACGATTCGATGGCTTGATTGAACAAAGTTATATTTTGGACTATGTTTCAAGGAAAATGGATGAACTTTCTTCTTTATAATATCTTTTCTTTGATAATCAAACTCAAATCTATAATTTAAACTTAAACCTGTATACTTAAATAGCAAATTTTGGCATAGCAATATCACTCACGTGACACTTACGAGAAAAGAAAAAAGTCTTACGTAATAATATTTTGTTTTTCTACGTCATTCCTTTATTTTGCCAGTTTACAGTTTCTCTATCGAGATATGGATGATGAAAATATATATACAATATAACGCTGAAAAACCATATTGTTTTGAAGACCATGTCGATTCAATTGAATAAAACAGACAGCAAAGATTTTATGAATGATTATTGGAATGAGGTGATCGATGTTGAGTCGAGTAATTGGATCATAGACACAGATCACCTTGAAAGGAAGACACCATCAAGAAAAGTTTTAAGCTTTAAAGAAGAACTACTGAAGCGTGTTAAAGGTGTGGCATTTATATTTAACTCTTGTAAACATTTGAGATTATCTAGGTCAGTGGGATTGACTGCCTCGACTTTGTTTCATCGCTTTTACATGCTGGAAGATTTTAAAAGATACCATTATTACGAAGTTGGTGCAACAGCCCTATTTGTTGCTTGTAAATCCGATGAAAGCAGAAGAAATCTAAAAAGTATAGTCCAAGTTTGTGGTCGTATAGCATCGGGAAAATCGGATCCTTTAGATGAAGAATCTCGAGTCTACTGGCGATGGAAGGACAATATAGTGAAAATTGAAGAGCTAATGTTGTTGAGATTGAATTTTGATGTCACACCTATCAATCCGTATAAAGTTACAATGGATGCATTAAAAATTAGTCTGGATTTGGAGAAAGTAGAGGCTCCTAACAAAGAGTGGCAAGAGCAGGCCAGATTGTTGTTTGGAACTCAATGTACAAACCTTTTGGAACTGTTTTCTCGACTTCCACTCTGCCTTTTGCTACCTGTCGATCATTTATGTGCTCTTGTTGTCATACTGGGATCAAAAAGGACTCAAATAACTTTTCCTGTTGGGTTCATCGAAGGCGCTTTCCACATCTCGATATCAGAACTGCACAAAGCATACGATGATGTTATCTCTTTAGCACTAGAGATTGGAGAGACAGACAAACCGTTGAGAATAATCAATCATATTCCTAGAACCAGTCATGAAGAACTGACTGAACTTTACAATGGAACTGAGAATAGTACCATGGTACTTACAGAATAAAAAAAAAAACGTTCAGACAAAGCAGAGTAGATGACATGTAAATACGACATTCCGTTGTGCTCTCTATTTCCCAGTCAAAGACAATACTAGACTAATTGTATATGGGGAGTGAAGCTTACTTTGTACAGAGCGAAAATAAATAGTGTGGGTTACCACAGGAATCTCCGTCTTGGCGAAAAAGTGTACGCATGTTTATGCGTAATGTTCATTCATTGAATTGAAACACAACAAATTACGACTATGAATGAATGGAATTACGGAATAATTGACAGCTATGAGTAATGATACTGTTAAACCCTTATTTTCTTTTGTGCATATATATATTACCTGCGTGTCATAATACTGTCCAAGTTTCTTTACATAATAAACTATTCTTATACGTTCACAATTCATGCATATAGTCATAAAAACATACTTCATATTGACTCGATTTGAACCAAATTATCTTGTTTCTCTGTATCGCCGAATTCTCTATCTGAGATCATTGAATGGTTTGATGTACAGTTATCTAATTCTGAACCGATTGTATCATCAAGATCGGGCCTTCTACCAGAGCTGAAGTCCATATCTTCATATTTGATAAATCCAGTCTTGAAATAAAAGTAATCATAGCAGAACCATATGATAAAAAATAGAGGAAGCATGATGTATCCATCAATGAATGTTTTATAGGCAAATGGCTTAAAACAGGACCAGCTTTGAACCAATGTCAAAACAATACCTATAATAATTGCAATATAATTAAACCAAGGAAAAAAATGTGCTCTATAAGGTAGAGCTTTTAAAGAGTAGCCTTTCTTAATCCATCCTTTTCTAAATCTGATATGAGTAATTGAAATCGCCGTCCAAACCATGAAACATGCGACACCAGCAACGTTGACAATATAATTATAGGCAACTGAAGATCCCGATGAATAAGATAAAATTGAAAGAAATCCAAAAATGTGAACAAAATGAATGGCAACATATGGAACTCCCCTACGATTTACAACAGTAAAACATTTCGGACCAAAACCGGCAGAAGACCACGTGAATAAAGCTCTTGAAGCAAAATAAATGGCAGAATTGATGGATGAAAAACAAGTTATCCACACTATAGTCGTCACCAAATATTTTGAATTGGGCCATCCCGCTTCAGTAATGGCAATTGTCATTGGAGAAGTCATGACACCACTAGAACTTGTCAACATGGGATTATTATAGGCAACTGTAATACCATAGAATATCGATAATCCAAAATAAACAAAAAATATTCTTATGACTGTTGATTTAACAGCTGTTGGGATTGCTTTCCTAGGGTTCCTTGCTTCCGCAGCAATAACGGAAATACCTTCAATACCCGAATAAAAAACACCAGCATAAACAAAAGAATTGGCAATTCCTTTGAATCCAGAATTCAACGGGTAGTTTAAAAATGGGTTATCTGGTTTATGATTTGGAATACCACCAGATGCGTATACTATAGCAAATATGTAAAATGCAGCTAAAAATCCAAGTTTGAGAAAACCTAAAACATATTCAGCTTCTCCCCACCAAGAAACATCAAGTAGCTGGAATATGGTGAAAATAAACCAAAATATCAAGTACCAACCATAGGTTGGAATATCTATTGTATACGTTTGTAACGTTGAGGTTAACGCTGTATATTCCGCAATGATATTTGTGATCCAAATAATCACGTAAAAAATTGCGATTGTTGCCCCAAATCCTTTGGATACATGTTTTGAAGATAAAATTGCAAAATTTTGGTCATATGCAGCATTCATTTCACCAATTGAATTCATCATGGACAAAACCAATACACCCACAATAGCATAACCAACAATCAAACCCACAGGGCCACCGCTTGCTAATGCATTACCCATACCAATAAATGCACCTGGACCGATAATACCACATATAGCAATCAAGTTAATCATTCTGTTCTTTAGACCGGCCTTTAAACCGTTATTCAAAATTTCATCACCTTTGTTGTTCTCATGATAAGCCTGTGACAATTGTGCTTCTAGAGTTACTGACTCCGCCATACTTGGTAGAATCGTTTGACCAAACGTTTGGGATCATTACTTTGGTTACACATGAAATGGACGGCAAGATATGATCTTTAAATATACTAAGTGCTGAGAAATTACCACAACTGTTAGCTCCCCTGAATTGCCATTTTAGTCGAGGAAGCCACAACTTTTGTGGGATTTTTTTTTGTTATCTTTATTGTTCACATTGCTTTAAATGATTTTCGGTCTATTTTATTTAATTTATTTTAATTTGCTTTTCTATTGTCTTTTTTGACAGGCTTGGTTACACCCTTTTGGGAGTCCTTATCAAAACATATCCCTTGTTTTTGAGAAAAAAATATTTTTTAGCCGAAATGATGCCACAGATGATTTGTGCCATTTTTTACTATTATTGGACAAACAATGCGATAAATGTAGTGCTCAGTTTTATAATTTAGGTGGGTTACCCCCAGTGAATTTCCCTATAACAATTTAGGATTATCATTGGTTCTTTCGTTGAATAAGAAAAAGGCATACGTGATCAAGTTTTCAGAGATGACGATCCCAAACAAATATGTAAAAAAAGATCCAATAACTTGAACATTTTCACACAAGCATCAGCGTATACGCTTAAATGAATATACTGTACCAATTATTTACCATAATTTACGTAGCGACAGCGCATTGTCTATATATGCCGTGTTAATAGGTGTAGTTACTATGACAATTCAATTCCTCGCTCTTGTTTGAAATAACAGTTGAGCATTGAGTGAAACTAATCAAAGAGATAGACATTAAATGTTAGGAACTTCTATAGGAAATTGAAAAAAAATAAGAAACTCGCCATAAACACAAAGAAAAGCAAGAAAGGAAAACAGAAAACACCACTAAACCTGGCTATCTTTTCACGCATGATTATAAAAAGGTGTGTTCATTTCATATAAACTCTACTCAATAAATACGTATAATTAAAAAATTCATATAATCCCTAGTGTATTTCTTAGTTGCACATGTAATTCGATATGTGGCTATCATCATTTTTTTTATCACTTTTTTAAGGTTTTCAATTTTTGCCCGTTTATACATTATTTTTCCATGAACATTCATTTCATACTTTGATTGCGTGTTTTTGTTATTTAGTATCTTTGGAAACAATGCCACATTCCCAACTTGATATCAATAATAGATTTGAAAAACTTGTGCAAGTCTTTCCTATTGTGGATACACACAACGATTTCCCATATACTCTTAGAGTCCAATTACATTATGAAATCACCTCTACTCCAGGATTCAATTTTGATTCGTTATTGACATCACATACTGATTTAATCAAGATGAAAAAGGGTAAAATTGGTATTCAATTTTTTAGTTGTTTTATCGAATGTAAAGATAAAGATGAATTATACCAAGATTTTGACAAACCAACAACTGTTGTAAGAGATACTTTGGAACAAATTGATGTTGTTAAAAGATTGGTTGATGAATATTCAGATAATTTGCAGTTTGTTTATACAGCAGACGAAGCTTTAAAGAGTTTTAGGGATCATAGAGGTACAAAGATATCTATAACTTTAGGAGTTGAAGGGTTACATCAAGTTGATTTATCTCTGGCTGTCGTTCGACAATATTATGCTTTAGGTGTCAGATATATAACACTAACTCATAATTGTGACAATCCATTTGCTACAGCTGCATCTTCTGTTACCGGGGGATTAAAAGACAAGGGTTTATCCGAATATGGCGTAGATTGTATCAAAGAGATGAATAGATTAGGAATGATGGTTGATTTGAGTCATGTGTCTTATCAAACAATGATCGATGTTTTAAAAGTTACTAAGGCACCGGTAATTTTTTCCCACAGTTCCGTGTTTTCTTTAACAAACCACGAAAGAAATGTAAGAGACGACGTTTTAAAATTGGTGAAACAAAACGGAGGGGTTGTCTGCATCAACTTCTTCCCTGAGTTTTTAAAGCTTCAAGGTCAAGAAATTGACGAAGTCACTATTGATGTTGCAGTTGCTCATATAAAGTATATCATTGATCTAATTGGTTGGGATCATGTAGGATTTGGTTCTGATTTTGATGGAATACCAGCAGGCCCAAAAGGCTTGGAAGATGTTTCCAAATATCCCGACTTGGTTAAAAAAGTTTGGGCAGCAACTAATGCGAAAGAAGAAGATATTGTCAAAATGATGGGTCTGAACGTACTGCGGGTTTGGAAGGAATGTGAAAACGTGTCATCTAGCATGAAATCTAAAATTAAACCAATTGAATCAAATTGGAAGGAAAGGAAATGGATCTTTCAGGAATACTGCAAAGAGTTTCCCGAATTGTTTCCGGGATCTTTTGATTTGAAAGACAACACATTTGAAGATACTCTTGAGTTATTTAAATAAGAAAAATAGAAGAATGCGTTTACTGTATTGAATAAAATTATGTACCTATCTATACACATATGAGTTGGTTTATACTTCGAGTTAATGATTCCCATCACTTGCTTAATCTACTGGAATTGTATAAATTTTTGGCTTTAATTTTTTGCAGAATGTTTGGGTTGAACGAGGTATGATGTTGATGTAGATAGCACCAGATATTAACCTAACCATGTTACCTTGAGAAGGAGACCTTTTTTTTCAACACCGTTTTCTGCGTAAGTGTGTGTGGCTTATTTTCAATATTTTCATTTTTCTATTCTGAAATTTCTTTATATTTTTACTGAACTGTAACTCAATTTCTGGAATTGGTAGGGCTCATTACTATTCTTTATATTAAATAATGGATATACTCAAATACAAAGAACATGAACTTTCAGTTTTAACCTCCTTTTTACAGCCTAAATTATCTTTGATGGTTCCCTCATTGATTATTGAAGGTGCACCGTCTACTGGTAAATCATTTACGGTAAACAAATACCTAGAATATTTGAAAAAGTCACACGGTATTGAGCATTTTGTTATTGAGTGTGATTATTGTTTTACACAAAGAGAAATATTGAGAAAAATCCATAAAATGTTGATGGTTCATTTCGATTTAGCTTTCACTGAATTTGGTCAACAATTTCCTGTTTGTGATAATGTCAATATGTTACCATCTAGTATAAAACGCATGATCCAGCATGCCGATCCAGAATTGAGAAATCAACCCATCATCTTTGTTTTGGATAGAATTGACTCGCTACCAGCTAATGAAAACCCAAGTGAATTAATAAAGTGTTTGTCCAAACTGCACGAACTAGATGATGAATTTTTGGATATATTTACATTTATACATGTCATTACTAGGTACGATTCATTGGATATTTCTACGCTTAGTTTACCAAATATCAAATTTGGGACATATTCAAATGAAGAGTTTAAAGATATTATCAATGTTCAGTGTTGTGATAAATTTTGGGAGTTGGCGAATGTACGTAAACAGGAGATTCAAAATACTTATCATGATGATAATGAAACAGATGATGAGAACGATGCGAAAAGAAACAATGAAGAATTTGTATTGAAAATTAGTGAAAGCGATCGAATCATATACTTCAAACAGTTTGTTGATATTATATTGAATACTTATTCGTCATATGTGGGGAAAAACCTGGAAATTATTATTCCGATTCTTCGTAAAATTTGGCCAATTTTCATTGACCCAGTGATTCACAGCGGTTCAATAGTCAAAGGACAAAATGATATTTTTACGGTATTTATGAAAAATAAGGAACTATTAAGTAAAGAGTTTGCGATTGTAACAAAATTAGACAATTCTGATATCTCATTATTAGATTATAAGGATGGTAATTATAAAAGCTTTGAGAATTTAAATGATATCGACAACGATAACAACATTGGACATTATGACTTGTCAATGAAAACAAAGTACTTAGTGATTGCAGCATTTTTAGCATCATATAATGAACCAAAATTTGACAGCCAGATGTTTAGTAAAGGTAGTGAATATAATTTAATCATCAAATCTAGGAGTAAAAGATTTAAAAAATCACACGGAGATGGGAAACTAAGAAGAGACATTTCAGCTGCATTACCATTTAAACTAGAAAGATTATTAGCAATCCTGAATGCTATTTGGAACGAAAATGTCGGAGACAATTCATTGATAAATGATGTTGAACTGATGACAGAAATTGCCACGTTATCATCATTGAAGACATTGATAAAAGTTAAAGGCGGTGATACAATTGGAGGTGTCACCAAGTGGAAATGTAACGTTCATTGGAACATTGTCAAAAAATTCGCCAGTGATGTCGGATTCGAAATTGAAAATCATTTACAAGATTAATTTACCACATATCCCCTTCATTTTCTAAATGTGTTGCATTGATTTCACCTGTGATATTTTGACAACCGCTTTCTAATTGTGAATATAGACTTTTGTAGCCTAATTGTAAATAAATGATTTTCAATTTAGATCGTATAAATTTCAAATTACTTTCATAAAACTCAACGTCTGCTGGTGAGTTTGTTGATTTTATAATCTGGCTTCTTTCTTCGTAGAATGCATTTATTTTTGATTGGATTTCATTCAGTGATTTAAGATTTTTTTGTAGCCTCTCAGGATCAATTTTATCATTGCTTTCAACATGGGTTAGAAAAATATCATTAATTCTTTTTAATGTTCCAATTATCACAAACCTTTGGAATCCTGTTTGGATACCTAGTAATTTACCATCTTTCTTAGTATGTTCTGATCCTTCTCTCAATGCATCATTATAGCTTTCTTTATAAAATTCCCCTTCTAAATCTAATAGAGAATCAAAATTAATCCCGTTCATTATGGCCGCCGACTTCTCCAACTTAATGACTACAGACTCCCAGCTTATAATATCGTATTAATAAAGACTATGAAAATTTTTAGTGTGGTGAAAAATGTAACTTTCATTTTTCGAGCACTGCCGGACAGTTTTTGAGACCATGTGCGACTTCATGTGTTCTTGGTGATAGATGTGAGAACAAAAACAAAGATGGCTAAAAGAGTACATGAATTTACGGGAGATGTCAGTTCTCGGAGTTTAAAGAAAAGATCCCGGTTAGAAAACTATTCTTCGAGTAGTGAAGATGAAGATCAAAGTGATGAACACGATGGGAACAGCGGTGTTCCAACAGATGACCTTCAACCAATACAACCTATTAAGGAGAGAGAAAATTTAAGCGATGATGATGGATTGGATAGTGAGGAGGAAATGTTAATGCAAATGTTCAAAGAACAACGTAATGAGGCCAAAAAAATTAAACGAGGTAATTATGACGGTATGTCAGAAGAAGATAAGATAGTTGAGTTATTTGATGAGACAAATAACACGACGTCGGGAGAAATCAATAATTTTTCTGAAGATGCAACAAGTGATGGGGAAGAAGATGAAGACGTGAGCGAAACCGAATTTGTTGGTGGTTCTGCATCTTACTCACTCAAATATGACAGTAAAACCATTGAATCTGCACGTCGGAGTCACGACCGACAAGAAACTGAGAAATCGGCAACAATCAGTAGCGATAAAGACATCAAGAATGCAATTCGCATACTATCTTTGAAACTTAATGATCATGAGACCCCGGAAAAGTGCATGCAAAGGTTATATCTAGTTGTCAAAAAAGAGAAAAAAAAACTTAAGAAGCAATGGTCAGCCGTATCTAGCATTGCTCAGCAGGATATCGATGAGATAACTGATGCAGTGGCTATGTTGGAGAAATCGACTGTGGCACAAGGTGTAGCCTTACAGAAACCGAAAGAATTTTATTTGGGCTTGTTATAACATAATCTCCGGGGCAGTACACATTCCACAGTTTTTTCAAGTGGTTATTGAAAGCTTACGACGATATGATGTAACTTTTAAATGTGCATGTTAAATGTATGATAAATGTATAATTATAAGCGATATGTTAGAATATTGTAAAAAAAATGTGACCCTAGAAAAATTATATTAATCACAAAAGGGAAATAGGAATGTTACCTCAAGATATTAACCGCCAAAGTGACCACATACCCCAATAGATGACTCCGGGAATCATATACTCATCTCGGAGTAGGTTCCGATGTCGATAGGGTAAGTCTCACAAACAAAAAAAAAATACAGACGAATCGCTGCGGCCGGGTGTTCGGGGGTGCGGATTCCATAATCGGATGACCTCAATCCATATCTGAAGAGCGACCGGGCTTCGGAAGCTTTAATTATTGCTCCTGATAAGCCAGAATGAGTAATTCTGATTTTCAAGTCCCATATAGATCATTTTGGTGAATCATTTGGAAATATAAATAAGACATAATTTCCACTTCAATCACCTGCAATAAAGAACTTAATTTTTTAAATTTCAACAAGTAAAACAAATCAACCAATAACACAATAACAAACATGGCTATCACTATCTCTACTCTAAATCTCGCTGCCAGAAACATGATGAGAATAACTTCTCTTTCATCGAAAACTTCAAAGTCTTTCATTTCTTACACAGCGGTAAAAAGAAGAGCTCACGAGTCTGATTACTATAAAGCAAACGTATTGAACAATCAAGCTTTTGAAGAAGAAACAGTTTCCAGTGTTGCTGGTGCTTCAATTGAGAATTCTACAATGTCATTTGTTTCAAATCATGATAACGCGCTATCTCATCCAGCAGAGGATGCCGATCATACTTTTGTTCCAAGTGTTTCTTCACCTAATGGGGTTTCCGGCATTGGTCATTCCCAAGTTTAGATATAATTATATCTTCTCTATGATTCGACATCCATAAGCTATTCAATTCCTTTTTATCCGAAAATAGAGGATTGAATAAAACTGGTTTTTTATTCTCTCTTTTTTCATTCCGGTCTTTACTAACGACCAAATCATTTTAAGTTTATTTATTTGCACCTTTATTATACCATATTTTCATTACTATATATTGAAAAAAAATACATAGTTTTCTTTTATAACTTTTCTAACTCAAGGTTAAATCACATTTTAAACAATAATTCAATAAAACGATCCGGAAACTCTCGTAAATCTCTCATTATTAACATAATTGCCAGCCATCGCGACTTTTACGTTCCGTGCAAAGTTATTTGGAAATTTGGCTAATTCATTTGCTGCATCTTTGTTCAAAGGATCGTTCGGATTTGGCTGCAAAAATAAATGTAATATACCAGCAAATATCAATTGTAACGTTAATGTTGGTTTCCAATCGTTTCTCAAGATATTCAAGCACACATGCCCGTCCAAATCAATGTTTGGATGATATATTTTCTCCAGGCAACGAAATTCTGGTGCTGTATTAGGATATTCCTTAGGTATTGTGCATTTGAAATGGAAAACTCCGTTTTGATAGTATCCAGTGTCCGGAGTGACCGTTAGCGCTATTTCCATTGGATTTGCTTGTGAATAAGATATAACAACACCTGGTATATCTTCATATTCTGAGAGATCTTTCTTGGCTCGCAGAAAAGCCACACTTGTATTGTTACCTGCCACCGATCCGACGTTTGGATTATTCTTTTGCTGTTCTTCTCTTTCTTTTTGTAGTTTTTTCAATTTTAGCTGTTTCAGAGGTTAGTATTTCTACATATTGCAGGTGTTGAAATGACCAGTTCATGCATACCATTAGTGAAGCAATGTCTTTCAACGAGTATTAGCTATTAGCATTAAAGGTCAAATCTCAAACATTTTTTTTTTTTCAGTTCACGGGAAAGATTATTAAAAACTCGCATCTTCAATAACGGAATCCACAACCCATTTTCCCCCATCCAGCTGCCAAACCGCCCGCGTTTGTTTTTTGTTTCGTTAACTTTTTTGGCGGGGACTCATGTCAAATTTAATATACGACGTCTGGGAACTCGCGCTAAGTGGATTATATTTTGCACGTTTCAGCCCGAGAGCGTTAAAATATTTTGTTAATCCTCCCCAGTCCCGTCCCGTCCCCGTTCCCGTGCCTTTGGTTGATTTTTCCTTGGCCCATGATTCTGAAATTTTAATTCTCACGTAAACTTTTTTTTGTTTGTTTACAAACAAAAAGTAGATCACTCTACTCTACTGCAATTTGGTACAATCCCTTCCCAAGGAATTAAAAGACAAGGTAATGTCAGGTTTATTTGACGAACTTGATATTTCTGGTATCAGGAGAAACCCACGCTCCTTTAATAATTCCCAAGAGACACGTTTATCTTCAAACCACCCGAATGATCAATCCGACTCAGATGACGAAAATCCCTTATTTGATATGCCCTCATCGACATCGTCTAATGATCTAAGAAAGCAATTACATGATCTAGAAAAAAAGTTTAATCACCAAACTATCCAGCCAGTGATTTCTCAACGTGACACCGAGCCTCCAATTCATATGCCTTTTTCAATGATCCCTACTAACAAAGAGAAAAATAACACCATTGGAGGCTCTGGCGATTTGATGACAGTTAATTCGTCTTCGGCCAACCCCAAATCTGCTTCTCACAACCATTTAGTCCCAAAAAGTTCTGATAAAACGGTTGATTTTTTGGGTGACTTAAGTGATGGCTTACTAGTAGAATCGAGAAAATTGACATATGAAAATAGAGAATACAGGAAAAAGCTCAAACTTTTGACTTCTGATAATGAAACTATGAAACAGAAAATCTCCAATTTGACTGTTCTTCAAAATAAATTGAGCTCAAACGAGGAGAGCCTTAACGATCAAATCTGGGAGTTACAATCCAAACTTGGAAATCTCGAAAAATCTTTGGAGAAATCCAACAACGATTTGAATAATTATATGGAAGAAAACACGAGTTCAAAAAACTTAATTGAACAACTGAATTCTAAAATAGAATCTTTAAATAACGAAAAGCAGTCAATCCTTAGTGAATCAAGCGATAAAATTAAAAAGTTGAATAGTAGACTCTCCGAGTTAATTGGATCAAACGACAATCTGAATGATGAAAATGATATCCTTCACAAAAACATTTTGTGTTTGAAATCAGAGTTGGAAATTAACAAAGCTGCACAGGAATCCAGTACTTCCCATAAGAACACGGAAAATACCTCGTTCAGTGATTTTGACGACTCAATCGTTTATGATCCCTTACCAAAAGGATTTAATGAAGATATTCAAAAGCTAGATATCAAATCCTTACAAAATAATTTGAGATTGTCATACAACCAGATTAGTAAATTGAGAAATCAAAATTTTAAATTTAGAAAAGAGATGCTGAAATATAAAAAGAGTTCACCATCCAAGCTAGAAGGCAAAGAAAATACCTCATTGAGAGTAGATGATGAAAACTCTTGGGGTAACTTTGAAGATGATTCTTTCAATGGTGGGCAGCCATCAATGATTAATATAATTCCAGCTGAATTTGATTCTGCGCTGATTGAAGATGATACTGCCAGCGACGAGGAGAACGAGTTCAACATCATTGCTACGAGTAGCAGTCCAAATTCTCGCAAATCCTCATTTGTTAAAAGAAATCAAAGTTATATGCTGATTATTCCAAAAACGACCCTTGACTCAAACAGTATAGATACGGCCAAAATAAATGACATCGATGTATCTAAATTTGAGGCTATTGCGTTACCTGATCAAATTGCAGACGAGCTGCTTACCAAATCAACAACAAAAATTGATAACGTTTACTTCAATGACAATCTACATTTAGTCAGCTCGGATGCGATTGAATCTATGAATGTAAAACTATCAGAATTAGAGTCTCAAGTTGAAAACCCATCAGTTCAGTATCTTGAACACAAATGTGATCTCTATGATCTTGTTCCACTGGATTCTAGTGAATATAAATCATTATCTCTGGATGTTGAAAATTCACATGCTAAAGTGAATGAATTAGAGAAATTACACGCAGACACACTTTCATCTCTTGTGGAGAAAGAGAAAGAAATAGAATTACTGAATATGAAATTACAGAATCCTGAAATTGATTATATTAAGGAAAAGTCCACATTTTTCAATTTAGTTCCAGTTGATAAATCACATTATGCAAAAGTTAATGAAAGAACAGTCGAATTGGAGGCTGAAGTTGTTGAAATATCTAAAAGTTTAGCCGAATACAAGACTAAGTTTATGGATCAACTTTCAAGTTATGACAAACTATTAAAGGAAAAACTTGATGTTGAAGAGAAATTGGTATCTGTCACTGAAAAACTGGATGCTTCTCTTAAAGAGCTGGCCGTCAAAACAAAACAAATTAATCAGCTATCCGAGTCTGCGGCTGAAAACAAAAGACGAGTTGATGAACTGGAGAATATGCATTCTAAGGCAAGCGAAATTATAACCTCAAAAAGTGCTCAGATTGACACTTTATCTGAAAATAATACAGATTTACAGGAGAAGATTTTAACCTTATCAAACAAACATGATGAAATTAAGGATACTTTGGAGATGAAACATAAAGAGATTGAATCCGTTTTGCAGGATAATGAAAAGTTGTCGACGTTTTTAGAGTCCCTAAAGTTGGATCATAGTAATGTTAAAAATGATTTGGAATCAAAACACAAGAAGGTATCAGAATTATCGGTAAACAATAAGGAGCTTGATGATGCTATCAATTCATTAACAGAAAAACACGATGCTGTAAACTTAGAGTTAAAACTGAAAAATGATAAGATCGAAGATTTAATTGCACGAAATTCATCATTGGAGGACTCACTCAACTCATTGACTAAAAGATACAATGAACTTGACTTGCAGCTGATTTCAAAATTGAACCTTGTTGAAGAGTTAAACAACTCCAATTCAACACTTGAAACTGATTATCAAACTTTGCAAGCTGAACATAAATCATTATCGAATCTATTGGCTCAGACCAAAAAGGACTACGACGATGCGGTTGATCTAAAATCTACCCTTCAGGAATCACACCAATCCGTTTCAGAGAAATACGACGCTTTGCTTCTATCATGTGAATCATTTAAGCTTCAACTTGCTGAAAAATCCCAAGAAATTGCATTATTGAATGAGGAGAAAAATACTGACCAACTGCTCCATCAAACCAAGCAAGGGGAACTAAATGATATTAACATTAAACTAAACGCTTCCCTGGATGACATGTCTGAAAAAATCAACGTCTTAAATGCTGACTTGAAATCCAAAACTTTTGAAATAGAAGGAAATGAGTCTAAAATTTCCAATTTGTCAGGGGCCATAACAGGTCTTGAGTCATCTGTTGAAACTTGGAAGTCGAAATATGATAATATACAAGTACATCTTCTTTCTGTTGAATCCGACCTGAAGCAGAAGGAGACTGAACTGCAGAAGGCTAGAGGTTTACAGGACTCGCTAAAACAACAATTAGATGAGTGTGACATAAAAATAGAATCATCTGAATCTAATTTTAAAGAATTAGAAAAGCAGATGAATAAACTTCAAACTTTGTACGATTCTCCAGATGCAGAGTATATTTCTTCAAAGTGTGCATTGCTGAATTTAGTTGCATTAGATATTAAAGAACTGGAAAAATACAAAAAACAAATAGCTGATTTGCAAAAATCACTTGACCAATTGAATACAGATTTGGAAATTGCTGAATCAAAAATCTGCGATAAAGAAGCTGAAATCGCTGAGTTCAGCGAATACAAAAAATCATCCAATGAGCTTATTGAAAAGTTGAATCTTTCTGTGGCCAACTTAGAAACTACAGTGACTGAGCACAAAAACAAATTTGCAGAAATTCAAAAACTTTATAATTCCCCAAATCCTGAATATATTAGAGAAAAGGCTACTTTGCATGATTTGACCGTTATCTCTATTGATGATTTTAAAAGTCTACGAAAATCTAATGATTCAAAATCAGTTGAGATTGAAAATCTATCAGCAGAACTGTCGGCTTTAAGATCAGACAAAGAAACTATCTCTCGAAGAAATGCTGATAATGATATAAAATTGAATTCTTTGAGGTCTGATTTGCGAGTCGCAACCGATGATTTAGTATCATTGAGAAACATGATGAATAACCCCGAAAAGGATTATATTTTATCCAAGTCAACCGTGCTTGGTTTAACAGCAATTCCAAATCATGAGTATAATAACATGAAAGATACACTTCACGAAAATTCAATGAGATTAGAGAAATATGCAGTTCGGGAACAAGAATTAGATGCAAAGAATAATGAAGTACTGGTTTTGTCTTCACTACGCGATGAACTCAATCAAACTGTGAAATCTACGGAGATCGAGTTAAAGCAAGCCGAAAAGAAGATTTTGAATTTGCAATCGCAATTAGCAAATCCTTCACTGAAATACATTAAGGATAAATCAGTAACTCATGGATTAATTTCCATTCCTCTGGAAAAACACGAATCGCTGATACAAGAGTTATCTCAAAAGGCACACGAGTTAGAAAGGAAAGGAAGAGAACTGGAAGCCTCTCACCAGCTCAACTCTGATCTTGAGAAGCAAGCCGAACTTCAAGGTCAGAAAACGGTATCTTTAGACTTACATTTATCAACTCAGAAAGAGCTTGAATCCACTAAAGAGGATTTAGCCAATAACAAAAAAGAGGTTCAGCGCCTTAAAGATGTAGAAATGGAGCTCAACAAAAAGGAACAAGAACTAAATGAGATGTCGAAGGAATTGGAGTCATTGGAGTCTAGAGTGTGTCTCGTAGATGGTTTGAATACGCAATTGAGTGATTTGCAATTGCAACTAGCTGAGAAAGCTGATAAGGTGAATGAGTTAATCCAGCAGAGACTTGCTATGCAAGAGAAGCTTTCAGAACTAGAAGGGGTTCATGGCAAATTAGAAGTCATTTCCCAAAAATTAAAATTGAGTGAAAATGAGCTAAACTCAATCAGAGACATGTATGAAAACCCAAATGTTGCCTATATTGACTTGAAGGCAAGGAAGTTAGGTTACGTTACTATTTTGGCCGAGGATCATGAGATTAATAAGGCATCATTGGCAAAACTTGAAGAAAAAACTCAACAGAACATAGATCTAAATTTGTTGGTCTCTCAGTCAGCTAGTAAAATACATGAACTTCAAAAAATGAATGATAAACTGGCTATGGATGCTCAGAAATTGGAGGAGCTAACAGAACTTTACAACAATCCTAGTGTTAAATACATCAAAGACAAATCGGCATCTTTAGGTTTGGTTGCCTTACCAACTGCCGATCACGACTACCTAACTAACCAAGTTTCAGATTTCTCCATGGAGCTTGATGCAGCCCAAACTAAGATCAAGAAAATTGAGTTAGAGAATAAGAGTCTTCAAGACAAAATAAAGACTTTTGAAACACCATCAGTTGAATACATCAAATCCAAGTCTACCTCTTTGGGAATAATTCCTCTTTCAATACTTGAATACAATAATCACAAATCTGAGTTAGAGAGGAAAGTCTGTGAAAATAAGAATCAGCTACAGGAAATTGAAGCATTGAAGCTGGAAGTAACATCCAAAAAGAATGAGTTAAAATCTACCTTGAATAATTTAGACCAAGTTACAGCCTTGTTAGAAAATCCGTCAATGGATTATTTGAAGGCCAAAATCATAACTTTCAAGGCCAGTGTCATCAAAGACGATGAGTTAATAGAGTTGAAATCATCTAGAGAGGAGCTATCCAAGATCGTTGAGGATTTGAAGGTTAAGCTTTTTGATTTTGAGAATAAACTTGCACAAAAAAATGACCTGTTGGTCGATTCAGAAATGAAATCCAAGAACTTGGTTGAGGAATTGCACTTGCAATTGGCAGCTGCAGAAGCCAAATGCACTCAACATGAAAAAACCATCAATGAAAATGAAGAAAGTTCCGCTAATATGTCTTCCAGACTTTTACAACTAAGTTCCTCGCTAGCAAACGCAGAAGAGAAACTTAGGGAAAAAGATGAAAAGTTAACGAAAATTAGTGATGAGCATTTTGCGCAGACTGACAAACTAAAATCCGATTTGGCTGCTGCCCAAGACCAATTATCGATAACTGAGAAAAAATTGTTAGATTATGAAAACAACTCAGCAGAATTAACAGCAAATATAGAACTCCTGGAAAATAAATTGCTAATTTCTGAATCAAAGTCTGTGGAGCAGGCAAACACATTTTCTACAACAAAGAACGAGTATTTACAGTCCGTTAAAAAACTGAACGTTGAATTAGAAAATTTGAGGAAGGAGCTAGCTAAAAGTGAAGACTCTTTGGAAGAGGCGCTTGTTCATTCAACTGCCTTGGAATCCGATATTAAGGGACTAAAGAGCAAATTGACTGAAGCAGAAGCAAAATTACTTGAAAATGACCGAGTGATATCCGAAACAGCAACAGACCACAATGCGGCCATGGAAGCATTAAACAGTCAATTGATCTTAAGCCAAAAAGAAATAGCGGATACCAAAATATTATTGTCTCAATCAGAGAAAAACATAGGCGACCTAACGTCGAGCATTGCAGAGATTGAGTCACAGTTGTTAGAAAAGGAGTCTAAGTTGGCACAATCTGAAAAACTGGCTGCCTCTGCAACTGAAGGTTATGTCAAAAGTATTGACACTTTGAAGCAGGAAATCGCAACACTTGAATCTAAATACACCGAAAACTCAGAAATGTTAGTTAAATCCAACGAAAAATGTGATGAATTGGCTTCTCTCATTGATCGATTGACTGCCAAACTCAATGATACTGAAACGGAGCTTCATGAAAAGACCGATCTGTTGACGGAATCTAAACATGATTATACCAAAATGTCTGATGACATGAAACTCAAGCTTTCTGGCATGGAAACCCAGCTTAAAGTCAAAGAGGAAATGTTAACCGAGCTATCTTTGGAATTGAAGTCCACGATTGCAAAGCACCAATCGGAAATTAGTGCACTCAACGACAAGGCTGACCGAAAAGAACATCTTTACCAGGAAGAATTCCAAAAAATGGAGCTGCAACTGCAAAATGCTAGAGATACTCATATTGAAGAATTAAAAGCTTTATCGACCGAGAGGGACTTAATCAGTAAGAAACACGAAACTGCGATTGAGGCAATGAAAATGGAAAATTTTGATGATACTAAGTTGTACGAGGTTGCGTCCAATAGAGGTTTCGCTATCATACCTAATTCAGCGAATTTCATGCAAAAATCCTCCTCTGTTGCTACGGTCACGTCTGAAAATGTTCACGATGTTTCAAACCAAAACGTAGAAGCTGCAGCCGCGTATCTTGAAAACGTAGGTTACTCTGTTCTTACTTTGGAGAAATATCAAGAAATTTCTGAAAAGGCCAAAAGACTTGATAATCATATGGATGATCTCAATGATGTCACGCACGAAGCTGCCGATATCCAGTCTGATTTGGAGTCGAAAAAGAGTTTGTTGGAAGAATTGGAAAGTCAGCATTCGATCAGATCTTCAGCAAGCTCTATACAAAGCGAATATGTGCCTGTCGCTACAGTCTTAGAAAATAAAGCTGAAAAAATAAACAACAAAATATCATATTTAGCAATCGAACTTCAAAATTTGAAGCAAGAGAGAGATGTTCTTAGTAAGCAACTCAATAGGCTATCGGTCTCTTCTGTTGAGTTTGGTAACATTACGCTTTCTGAAACGTTATCCAAGAAATTAACTAACATTGAGAATAAAATTGAATTTAAGTTGGTTGAACTGGAATCGCAGAGAGCTGCCTTGACCGCTGTCCACTCGTATATTGAAAAATCAAAGGGTATGGATCTTCCATCTGTTATGCCAGAGACAATAGTGAAAGACAACGATACTGAAATTGTCACCTTACAAACTGAGATAAATAGTTTGCAGGAGCAATACGATCAAAAGAAAGCAAAGATTGTTGAGCTCACTGATGAAATTAACAGATCCACACTACCATCGCATATGGTAGATCAGCTGATGTTATTGGGATATGAAGTTATCGCACCTTCAACTCTTGAAACGTACACAAATTCAAACAAGCGCAAACGCCACGACTCTATTAGTCAACAGGAACTTGAAGCGTTAGCTGACAAACAAGGATATAAACTAATCTCAAATGAAGAGGCTTCAAGAATAAACTCATTGTTTAGCATAGATGAAATCCCCTTCAGTCAAATCAAAGCCACTGCCACTAAGCTTGGATACTGTGTCGTTAAAAAGGAGGAGTGGAAGGCACTTGTTGACAAGAGTGCGGAATCAAAGGCTCCACAGACTGTCGCTGAACTACAAGCAGTTGCGTCTTCTATGAGTTTGCGCGTTATTTCAGATGACGACATCTCTAGACTCAAAAGACGGAAGATCACGACCAAAGAAATGAATGACAAGGCAGAAGAGCTGCAATTGACATTATTGACAAAAGAAGAGTTTGAAAGAATGAGCAAGAGAGCACCAATTACAAAAGAGAATATTATGGCGAAAGCTAAATCTCTGGGTTATCTCTGTATCTCCGCTAATAGATTTGTGGCTACTACTGTGTGCAGTACACCAGATCCTGAAAATGTGACCGTATTGCCAAACTCCTTCTATAATGTCCTAATTCACAATAACAAAATATACAAACAGAATAAGCACAAGTTAACCGATTCAACTATGAGCACACCGCCTATTCCTGAAAATGACGTATTTTCACCTGTTGTTTCAAATGTTATAGCTAAAGACTCCAAAACCATGGATATCCATTTACCAGCTGTACAAGATTCGTCAGATTTGTTTTCTTTAGCATCTATCGACACGGTATTATCAGGAAATGTGTTGATGACCAGACTGATTATGGAAACTAACGCAGGTGAATACTTGTATAAGTACTATAGGAAAATGGGCCCATTATCCTCAATTTCTAACGGTAGGCATCAAAGATACTTCTGGCTTCATCCTTTTACTTTAACCTTATACTGGTCAGTTGGTAACCCAAGTGACATAGATCCAGCTAAGGCACAAATCAAAGCTCTTGCAGTTGTAGCTGTGGAATCGGTTTATGACAACTCGCCATTACCTCCAGGATTATACTATAAAAGTATTGTTGTCAAATCATATGAAAAAACTATTAAAGTGACCTGTCCTACAAGGAAAATTCATAATATTTGGTTCAACACCTTAAAATACTTGTTAGAAAAGAGCACCGCCAATTTGATCGATGATGATAAATTAGAGGATCAATATTTGCAAGATTTTTCCTTAGACAAAAAGACCGAAATCGAAAGAAGTCATAGTTTTAGGCATACCATTAATTCAAAACGATCATCCAATTCAATTAGACCAGAATCCGCTAGAAGGATGAACACATCGCTCAGATCAATGAATCAGCACAGATGAACCTGAAATAAATATTAGTCACTTTTGCTTAGTTTTATAAGTAGTATTTTTATTTTTGTATTGAAATAAGTTATTATAAATGGATGTTTTTATATAAGCCCTGAACCTTACGAGTGGTGAATATGGAAAAAAAAATCGTCAGTAAAATAAATAAATTAAAAAAAAATGGAAAGAATACGTAATGGATATAAAAGTAAATGATTTTTGTTCCATTTTTTGACAGAAAAAATAATGGTAATGACAATTCCACTTGGTTGTCATCGGTTATTTTTTATCGACATTGGAAAATGGGTTTAGAGTACGAACTGTCAAACATGGTAATGCCATACCAATTTCAGACCTTAGAACAATTGGTATAACATCTAAAAGTTTGATATCTTGCATATAATTGGTACCTTCAATTCTGGTACGTAAATTTTTTAGATATGGGTCCAATGCTTTTTCTCCTGCTTGGGGTGTTTTGATATCAACTTTTGGTGATGTCAAATTTAGCTTGGAGAGTCGTTCAGACATGGCGCTACTCAACATACCAGATTCACTAACTGATTCAGTGTTTTGTTTTTCAGCAGCTGTTGCAGCTGAAACCCTAAATTTATTTTTGATTGAAACTCTATAAGATAATGAATCATTTTCATCAGCTGGTATATAAGTCGAAGAGTCGATATTCGGCTTCCAAAATAATGTGATATTTTTGCTAGTATTATCAAATTCAGCTTTTGATAATGGAAGTTGGTCTCCATGAACACGTTTCTCAATGCCAAACTCGGGGATGTAAACGTCGAAAGCAGATTCATACACTTGTAATACAATACCAGTACATAGAACTTGACCAGTTTTGCTGCTCATGTCATTTATTGTTTGGCATAAAAGTAAATGGATTGCCTGTTCCTGAGTTGCATTGGCACAATCTTTCTTGAAATTACAGTAATCACTGACCACTTTCAGAGAATCCATAGTTTCGGCATACTTCTCAGTTGTGTGGTTAATCACATGTTTCAATTGTCTATGGACAACTATATCTGCATATCTCCTTAAAGGTGCATTAAAATGGGTATAAGTTGGTAAATTGAATAGATAATGACCCAATTCTTGATCACTTTTACCCGCAATAACATATTTTCCTCTGCCCATGCATTTCACTAAAATAGTTTCGACAGCGGCCCTTTTTACAGGATCAGAAATTGCCAGAATTGAGTTTTGGAAAGTCGAGGCATCTGTTGTATCCAAATCGACACCCAACTGTTTGACCTTCCCCTGATAATACTCAAATTTGTTCAACGTTGGAATCGGGAATTTCCTCAATAGAGCTCTATCTCCCAAACCGGAATGAATTTTTTGGGCAACGGCAGCATTAACATTATGAAAAATCTCGTCAACAATTGCAGCCGAGCTAATATTATCGTAAATGTTCAAAGATAATTTAACCCTTTCATCATCCAATTGATCTAATAAAGGAAGCATGTTCTTGGTATCTAGAGTTGGACTATTCAAACGTTTCTTTTTCAACCTCGATGCAATTAGCGCCAATGATGGAATATAGCCACCAATTGCACTATCAGGTGAAACATTAGATTTAAGAACAGTATCGAACTCATCATACGTCAACCTTTTGGAAGGTCTAATAATAGTTTCGCCCATCCACACATTCTCGATTTCAAATGTTAGAGAATCTATCTCGAAAATAACAGATAATGATGGAGATGTCTTATTTTCGTCAAAAGATATCAGTTTGTTGATATTATCAGGGAATAAATTGACGTTCTTCTGTGGTAAAAACACCCCGTGCGATCTTTTCCTTGCCCTTTTATCAAGATTAGAGTCGCTCAAAACAAACTCAGAAACATCGGCAATATGAATACCTAGCTCGATTTTATTCTCACTAATTCCTTTAACGTGGAATGCATGATCAGAGAATGAGCCATTTTGTGAAAAGGCAATAACATAATCATCGTTAAACTCTCTTCTTTCTGTCTTTGACAAGATATACTCAGTGGTCGATAAGTCTAGCATATATTTTTCTTGTCCATCGACATATTCATCGCACATAAAATTATTATCTCTTAAAATTGATTCAACCTCAACATCCGGATCTTCAGTAGCACCTAATCTTGAAACTAATGTACCAAACGGATGTAAGGAAGTAATTGGCCATCTTTTTATAGATGCAATAAATGTTTGATTTGCATACTTTTCGTGATTTTCAATGAAGTCTTTTGGCGCTTGTTCAGTTGGAATAGCAATCAATGGTACCTTTTTATCAATTGGTTTAAACCATACAATTTTAGGCCGGTGGTTATTTGATTTGTTGTTCGTAGAATTGGTCCCTTCATCTTTATTATCATTTTTTTCCTTCTTCGCCGCCTGTGATGGTCTTAATAATCCCAGAGTACCTGAAAATAACTGACCTGGAATACGATCAATGACTGCAACAACATGACCCGCGTAGAGAGGTTTGGCATCATCATTGATCTCCTCTTCCTCCACCAACAGTAATGATTGACCTTCAACTTCTAGGTCATCATTTTTCTTTTGAATTGGTCTTTGTTTTAGGGAATTTTTTCTTTGTAAAGGTGTTGAGTTTTTGAGTGTTTTGGGGTTATCGTTCAAAGTACTGGAAGTGGCATCGTTATGTACATCATCGTTTAAATCAGTAGTAAATTTCGTGTCCTTCCTTCTTTTTTTTTCTTCTTTTTCACGTTTGGAAGACCAAACTTCATCAACGACTAATAATTCTACTGCAACTAAATCACCTTCAAGAGCCCTATTACGGTCTTTGGAACCGCAAATGAAGATGTCAGCATCTAACAAACCATCAGTTGAGACATAAGCATCAGATCTATTTTTCTTATTTACACGTAAAATACCAGTAACTAGTTTACCTTCGTTTATTAATTCAGGTAAAGAACTTTGAGGCAAGTATGGAGCAAATAAAGACTTTCTTTGGCCACTTTGATTGAACTGAGAAATGGATGAGATTGATCCACCATAAGAATGTCTTGGTTTATGGCCAAAACTAAAGCCTGGAGATTCGAAAACTTGTGGTGGGTTAGTTTGAGGTTGTTGTGGTGACGAAGGAACTGATGATTTTCTCCAGTTATTACTTAAATCAGAGTCTGTGCTTTTGTGGCATATGGACTGTCTCTCGGCAAATGCTGGTTGTGGTGGCTGTAAAATATGATTATTTGAAGATGAAGTTGATACAGATGATGATACATTTTGTGGTGGAAACCTGAAACCTCTTTGTGGTGATTTCTCCGCAAAATTAGATCCAGTTCTGGTTTGAGAGTTTCTGCTATAATTTCCTGAAGATGTCACATCAAAATCATTGGGAGAATCCACTGTTGGAGAAGCCGGAGGAAACTTAAATTCTGGTGGGTTCATTGAAGAAGTACTACTAATTGGGGATTGATAATTTTCATTTGACGCTGGAGAAGTAGAACTTGACGAGACTGACAATTTTGAGGGAGAGTTGTACTGTCTTTGAGCATGGGCTTCCGCGGCAGCTTTTTTGGCCTCAGCCAACCCCAAAGAATGTCTTCTTGTGTGACCTAAAGCTTGAGGTCTTGGGTCAGATTTCGAAAAGGGAATATTCCCAACAGAGGTGACAGATGATTGAGATCTTCTATGGTTTCTTTGAGATGAGTAGGTAGTATTGTTATCCCTCTCTTGATTTTGGTATTGGTTACTCGAAGATCTTCTATGGTGGTTACCTCTGTTTATGGAAGGCGGAGGATTCAAAGATAAATTTTGAAAATTGAATGAGTTTGAGGATTGCGATGGTGAGCCTGACTGGTGACTCAGTTGTTGTTGTTGTTGTAAAATTTGCTGTTGTTGTGCTTGGACAATTTCTAATTGACGTTGTAAATTTAGTTGTTCAACTAGAATGATAAAAGTGGAGTTTTGTTAGTAATTTTATTCTGCAATACAAAAAAATAAGAAAATGAGCCATAATACATACGCATAAGAGTTGTTAATTCGGATGGAGATCTTCTATGTGCCACATGAATCGTTCTCGGTTGTTTTCCGGTGGTCTGAACCATACTTTGCTGGTTTGTGAAACCTGGTTGCATATGTTGGTTATTAGTATTTTCCATTGTCAATTGAGAATCAGTGAAATTTTGCTCAAGTGTCCGTGTCTTTTAGTAATTGATGTTAATGATTGGATAGTTACAGGTCGTTCTGGAAGTAATGAATGAGTCAAAGATAAGACACACAAAAAAAATGAACAAGTAAAATAATTAATCAAAGCTATTTCTGTAAAATTCGACGCGTGGAGTTGCTTTGATTGTTCCCAAAAGTAGAGTAATCTCAAAAGTTATAGTTGAATAAAATTGTATTTGTTAATTGAGGGAAAGCTATTGACTTTCAATAAAAAGCCTGTGAGGAGAAGTGAATTGCAAAAGAGTAATTGGAAGTGTGAAGAAAAAAAATTGATGGTCGTGAAATAATCTAGGGAGTGTTATAAGTTGGGGTTCGCAGAAAAAGCAATTGGTTGTAGAAAAGAAGAAGAGGAACTTAACAATAGAATAGGAACTCCTTTGAGAATTGACGTTTCTGCATATTTTTGCCCTCTTGAAAATTTATACGCAAAAATCGAAAGAATGTATGCGCTTAAATGCAGTTTCTAAATTTGGACCCAGTCCATCGGGTCTGTACAGCAGACGAGTTTTTTTCGGAAACGGGCCAGCCCCATCTGGTTCTCGCCCACATACATTCTGCAAATGAGAGAGATTATTCCTGCCACTGGCCGCGTCGCGTCTGTTTCGAGTCGATAATCTCAAACTTGCATTTGACTTTCAGCGAGAATTTACTTTTTGCTGCGTCAAATTTGAAGTCATATGTTCGTATGATTATTATCCAAAAATTTCCCACGAACCTGCTGGAGGCAAGTATTTTATTTTTTATTTCGAATACAAAAAACAGCAGTTGACTGGGAACAATTGGTTTTTTCTACTCTCGCCATTTTTTTGTTTTTGGGAAAAAATCTTTTCATACTGTCCTCAAAGATATTTGGGCGAAACTGTATTCTGATCTGATCCACGCTTCCAACTAGTTATTTTACACTTTTGTCAGTTTTTTGACACGGCAAGAAGAAGACGTTTTTGAAGGTTAACCTACTGGCACCTGCACAGCTAGCTCACAGCTTGTATTTGAGACATATCATTCATAGAAAGAATCAGCCTATTAAGATATATACATATTTCCACTTGTTAATTCTTTGTGTAAGTCATTTTCCATAGCTTTTCCAAATTGCTTATTTCCAAGAATTTTTAGTTTTCCCTTCAAAATTTGAATTTTTCTCATATTTCGTGAAGATCAACTTTAAAATCCCCGTTTCGAGATTTTTTCATCCTGAAATTTTGAAAATTAATCTTTGGTTTTTTGATTGTGTTTGGTGCTGACCTTCTAAATCAGGAATTGAAACCGAGATTTTTCAGGATTTTTTGCTAATTTTGAAGGTAACATCTTTCATATTTATTTATTTCTGAATACCAAATACTAACGATCAAAAAC
Organism: Pichia terricola; assembly: GCA_030168465.1. NCBI lineage: Eukaryota > Fungi > Ascomycota > Pichiomycetes > Pichiales > Pichiaceae > Pichia > Pichia terricola. The sequence goes on from CP099445.1 coordinate 1,253,672, forward strand.
TTGTAAATAATATTCCAGATCTCAGATCAATGAGCAGTCCTGATTTAGCTTCCTCTTCACTTATTATTGACGACAAACCCAAAAAATGTTTGACAATTCCTTCCAAGTTTACCTACACTAAAACCAATTTAACAGTCAACTTGAGAAATGTCAAATTGCCTACAGAAACTTCAGATCCTGATGATATGTTTGACTATGAGACTCTTTTTCATTATTCAAACTTGATTTTGGAAAACTACTCAAATGAAGAATATGATGTGAAGATTGGATTATTTAAAAATCGAAATGAATACGGACCAAAAAATATTAAGGTTGACATTTATTTGCACCCTTTCATTTTTGAGAGGGAATGGCATTTGGCAATTGGTTTTGTTAAATACGAGAAAATCTTGTTAATGCATTGCTCGGATTATGAATATCAAAACAGTTATACCAAAACTTCCTCCAAATCAAATACTAATGATACTAATGATGATATTGATGATCATAAAGACAAACCTTCTTTTGACGATTCAACTGTTAGAGTTTTAAATGATTTCATTTCATTCTTTAAACACAAGATTTCTAGGCATGCTCTAAAGTATCCAAGATTATACACACATAATTTTCAACCTTCGACTCCCTATAACTCAATCAATCTACTAACCGTCATTTTTGCATTTTGTTTAAACCCAGAAGCTGTTATGAGTAATTTTTGTGATCCAAACGTTGAACCACAAGTTTTTAAACTTGATGATTGTCAATCAATTCTTGATACTATGGATGCAGATTTTAGAGAGCATCTATCATTGATTTATGAAGAAAAACTACGAATTGAAGATGAGAAAAGACGGAATTTGCGTATTGCCAAACAAAAGACAAAACAACAGAAATCACGCCTTGAAACAAATAATAAGGAAGAAATTGCATCAAGTAAGACAAGTTTGCTACACAATGCAGATAAAAAAAATGTATTAATTGACAGAGAAGCAAAGCGTAATAATGATTTATTCGAACGTGAAAAAGCAAAAGAAATAGCAGAGCTTGCACGTCAAGGAAATTTATCTCCAGTGAAATCAATAGAACATGGCAAGCCCAATGCTGCAGATTTGTTGAAAGAAGCGGCGATTTTGGCAGTTAGAGAGAGGGAGGAGAAAAAGCGTTTAGAGGAACAACGTCACATTGTGTCGCCAAGGCAAGAAAGCATCAAAAAGGAGAAGCCTGTAAATGAACGCAGTATAGGTACCGAAAAAAAGAAACTTCAGCATGCGGTCGCCGGAGAATCACCTTGGAAAAGTCCGTTGCCATTAAACCAAGAGGAACGAGAAATCGATGAAAAGCAAAAAGCTCTTAGGAAGAGAATAATTGAAGAAGAAGCACGGGTGAAATGGGAGACTGAACTAAGGGAGATGAAAGAGCAACAGAAAGCTGAAGAAAAAAAACGATTAGAGCAAAGGAAAAGAGAACAAGAAAACGCCTTCCAACAAATCAAACAGAAGAAAGAACTTGAATCACAGGAAAAGGAAAGATTAAGAGAAAGTAAAAAGATCGAACAATTAGCACAGAATCAGATAAAAGCGGGATATGAAATAAATACACAGCCAGAAAGTAACAAGGAACAAACCGCAAAAGTAACAGAACAGATCAATTTAAAACGGAGCGCAAAAACTGATGACAATGATCTTTCTGAAAAGCGTCAAAAATTGGATTCAGATGTTGCAAATAAAGAAAATATCCCAATCGATGGTTTTAGTGATTTAGAAGATATTGAGGATGAAGACGACGAGACTGATAGTAAGCAGAAGGATGAATCAGCCAAACCTACACAAGTCAATACATCAACGCTGTTAAACAAAACCAAAGATGAAGATAAATTGCGTCTTTCGAAAGAAAAAATGGCGTTTTCTGAAAAATACAGCAAAACTTTTGAACAGTTTATCAAAGGGACAAACTTGTTTGCGAATAATAATAAAATTGATCTCATGTACAAGTTTATTAATGAGTTATCAAATTATGCACTGAGCAACGATGAGTTTGAGAAAACTCATGATAAGAGCAGCATTGAGGTGACAAAATCTTTATACATAATTTACCAGCAGAGAAGAAAACAAGAGTTTAATGAATCAAAATGTTCCAAGCTATTTGAGACAAAATCAAAGAATTTGATTGTACCGTTAATTTTTGAAGGGGGGTCAATTTTTCTCGTCAATATCAAAACAAATGACAATTTTAATGCGCTAGTCAATTTAGTTTGTATTACTAACCGATCTAGCCGATCAAAGGCTGAACTTTTGAAAGTTTATGCTTTCAGAAGGCTAATTGAAATTTATGTCGAAAAAACTGAAAGATGGATCAGTTCAATCAGAACTTCTGTCATTCCTCTGGCCGAAGAGTCTTCTTACAAATTAACAATGGCATCGTTTTTCATTTTGCACAAATGTTTGCTCCTTAATAAAATGGACATGATGTTGCATCCAGGACGAAATGTTTTTGAAACCTATACGCTTTATTTTGACAAAATGATGAACTCGATGAATAAATATGACCTGCTCAACTGTAATAGATATTTTAAAAGACTTATTGAGCAACTACAGAGAAGAGATAAGGTTATTTCGGCCCTCAAATAATAAGATTGTGTCATGCTTGATGTTTAAATGTCATAAATAATAATGTAATTAAATTATATAGTAACATAAAAGAATATTGAAAAGAAACTAGAATATATCACGTCTGTATGTTGATCAGTTTTTACTCGCTAACACTTTAAACGTGTGTTTACTTCATCAAGCTGCTACCGTTTAAAACATCTTCAATTTCAGCTTCATCAATTTGTGTGTATCTGAATCTTTTGGATAAATTGTTTCTGGATTGGAAAGTTGCTGCATGTCCGGAAATTGGGGCAGCAGCTTTTGGAGCAGAAGGCATCATGCCAGCTGGAGCACATGGGTGGGCAGTAACTTTATGGTGGACTGAAATATCCAGAAATAAAAGTAGTGTTAGTATATCATTAACTCTTCGCCGTTGTTTCTTTCAGTTTGAACTAGAATACGTACCGATAGGGTGTGGACCACCAACAAACTTGATAAGTGGAACACGTTCCAGAACTCTAATAGTGGATCTCATTGCTGAATTTATGGATAGGAATTAAAACAAAATGAGTGGAAGAAAGAACTCGTTTAGTAAAACAAATCAAAGAAACATTACGTACACCTTGAATTAAATCCACAGAATAAAAGAATAAAAAAAATCATGTTAACCAACTTTTCCGCTTAGAGGAAATCTCCAGTCTTTACCGCCTCCGTTTAACCGACTTCTGCTCTTTCGGCGCCCTTCTCGGAGATTGTCGTGGCGGAAATATTTTAATTCACGTGACTAGTATCGACGCGACGACTCTAACAGATTTGGAGTTTTGATTACTGCTTTGCGGGAGAACATGAATCTACAGTTTACATTTTTTTGCCCTTGGGGTGTGCCACATTTAAAAGGAGCCCCATAGGTTTTGTTTTTTTCAACGAATTGATTCACCAAAAGCAAGTCAGTCATCAGCAGAAAAAATGAATCACGATCCATATCATTGGGGTAGACCATCCGATCAAACCTATGGCGAGTACAATTACAATATCGCCCAAGCTTCAAATATGAACAAAAATATAAACTCTAATAATACCGATTTTCCAAAAATGCATACCCAACAGCCAATGATTACAGGTACAAGTGTCATTGCAATTAAGTATAATGACGGTATTATAATGGCAGCGGATAAAATGGGTTCCTATGGTTCTTTAATGAAGTTGGATGACTTGAAGAGAATAATAAAAGTTGGAACTAATTCTGTCGTTGGTATTTCTGGTGATATCAGTGATTTTCAATACATTGAAAGAATGCTTGATGATTTAGAGGTTGAAGATTCATATGATATGGAAAATGGTACAGATAATTTGAAAGCTGACCATTTAGCTGAATATTTGACAAGGGTAATGTATTCAAGAAGATCAAAGATGAATCCATTATGGAATGCTATGATTGTTGCAGGTTTTGATCAAAACGATAAAGTTTTCATGAAACATATTGATTTATTAGGAGTATCGTATTCTTCTCCAACTCTTGCAACTGGTTTTGGTAATCATTTAGCAATTCCTTTACTAAGAAGAAAAGTCGATTCTGAGGAAGATGTTAAGAAACTGAATAAAGAAGATGCAATAAAAACTATTAAAGATTGTATGAAGGTTTTGTTTTACAGGGATGCGAGATCTTGGAACAAATATACTTTGACCATTATAGAACAATCAACTAAAACGATTGAAGTCTTAGATAATGTCACAGTTGAAGAAATGAAATGGGATTTTGCAAAGCATATAACAGGTTATGGTGTTCCACAGCTATAGATTTTTTGGATTCAGATATGAATATACAGTCTTTTTTTAAAAAAAAATAATTTATAACTCTTTATAGGGATCTATTTTTAAATGGATAATAGCAGTAAAATATTATCATAGCAAGTTGGAAAGTGATAAAATCATACTAGAAATAAATTACAAGCTTTATGAAGTTCTATTTCAAATTGACCAAAATAACCAGTATATTGGCAGTAACATAAATTGAAGAAGTGAAATCGGATGAGAAAAAAAATAAGCAAAATATAAAACCATAGTCAATGCGTATTTAATCAATTTTAGATGACAAATTATAGTAAAAGTGATAATCCTGATAATGCGATTGTAAAATTGATTTGCGTATTGTGAAGAATATCTAGGGTATTCAACTTTTTCAGAATCAACGACCTTGGATTCTTATCATCCAAAGTTTCTTTGACGTGAATAATAATAATATTAAAATTAGAAAGTGGCTGGTATTCAAATGTTTCGTAATATTTATTATCATGGTCCAAATTTTTCGTTTTGATATCAGGAAACTTTAGATCAATACATGTTTTTCTTAATTTTAAAAACTCATAAAACAAGTTAGATGGAGTCATATGGCCAAACAAAGGTGGTGGTTTGTCAATCGTAGAACATTCAATTATAATTGTATTTAATTTATCATGTATGATTAAAGGAGCTATGTGGTTCCATATACTTTGATTCCATTTTAGATTTGAGGATAAATCCGATTCTACGTCTCCAAAAATTAATAAATTGTAATCATTCAATTTATCATTTATCAAAAATGATGAACTTTTATAAATTTTTGAATTCTTTGAATCTTTACCGTGACTCAATTCAAAAGGAGTTACATCATAGCGTTTTGAAACAGTTGGGTTGGATTTTCTACTACTCAAATAGTTCAACTCAATTATACCCATTGAAACCAGATCTGGCCAAATAAAATCATTGAATAAATTATTCTTGATGGAGTCAATTGTTTCCCTTATCCCATAAATTGTTTTCGGTTTATTAAAAGCTGGTGAGTTTATCACTAAGCTAGTAACATGATCCAGATGTGAATGGGTTATTAAATAACAATTTATTGAGTTTAAAATTTTGTCTGCCAATTGGAAATTAGAAATACGCTTTGATTCGATCGACTTTTTCAAACTGTCGAACGGAGCTTTGATTTCCATATTTTTCAAATTTGTGTATCTTGAAACAGCTTCCAATACTGAATCTGTTTCTGTCTCAGGATACAAATCGATTATAAATGAGTTTTGTAATACCTCGCCAACTTTATGATTTTCATTGAGAATATCGATCAGAGAAGTCAATCCTGTTCCTGCATCGATCGCTAATAAACAATCATTTTCGTTTGAATCTTGTAGAATATCATCATACTGGATATCTGCTGGTTTGATGAGAAATGAACAGGTTTTTCCTGAAATGGGTCCGCCCGAACAACCAAGAATAGTGAATTCAAAATGCTTTTTGTTGGTGGGCATCTATTGACTAGAGAGAAAAAATAGTGATAACTTAAATGCCTGATGATTCAACAGTGCAGAGTCAATAACCAGGTGGCTCGTTTTTTAAAGTTCTACTATTACACCAATTATTGGAGTAGGAGCCAAAGACCTGAAACAAAATTGAAGTATTCCCAGTCTGAAGGAAAAAATCAGAAAGAAGATAATATTTCGCAGATGGAAAAGTTCTAGCAATTAATGTAACCAAAAGTTAAAAGTCAATCAAGCACTTAACTTGAACCATCAGACAATAAATAAATTTTATTTTTTTTTCAAATTATGCGGAACTCAAGTCTTCGGATTTGTTCTTTTAAGTAATGTAACATACCCGACAAAGAAAAGATTTATTTTCGGTCTAAATTGCAATTAGCTCAAAATTCAGTTCATAGCATATGAAAGCTACCATGTTATATATCAAGTCTAGCTCACAGCAAATTCGTTGTACTTATCATAGCCCCAGAATTTTGAGGAATGCCTGATAATCCAAAGCGGAATATATTTCGCTATTAATTCCAGAAGCGTAAAAGTTTTCTAGAATCGCGGACAATCGGATATTGCACTTCTTTGTTCTCTCCTGTATCGAATCGAGCATGCAAAAGCTGTTTATTAATCTGAGCATCAGATAACGATGTGATAGCCATGACCGTGATAAGCAAATTTCAGAAAGTACTGGCGAAACTGTCGTTGTAGGTGCAGTTATAATCATGTCTGGTTGCAGGAAATAGTTAAAAAGAAGATTAATTTTACGTTTTTCTATCCATTCATATACAATCGAATAACAGTGACATACGAGAACAAGGGGATGGTATGCGCAACATATATACAATACATTTCAAGTGACTATTCTGTTCGCTGTTTTCAATCAGCTGAAATAGTCTATAATTTGTTGAAAGTGATTCATCACCCTTGCGCCAACTAACGCGACCTTTTAAATTAATGTGGCGCATGAAAAATGTTTATCTTATTTAGAGCAAACTTCAGTTTCTATGGCGGCGCAGCCAAATATCTATAAAAGTATTTTTTTTTTTTTTTCAATTTTTCCCTGGAAGTTTCCATGTCACAAATTTAGAATTAAACGGTGTCAACGGTTTTGTCTGACTACCTCTACTTAACCACAGAATATTGGGGCATGGATACTGATCATATCACCAAACCTGATAGTTTGCTGAAGTTGAAAAGATCAAGATCAAAATTTGGTTGTTTCAACTGTAAAAAGAAGAAAAAGAAATGTGATGAAATCAAACCCATTTGCACCGGATGTTTGAATAAGAATTTAATTTGTGAATATCCCATAAAAATTGATGCATCTTCAACAAATTTCGATTTAGACGAAAAAATAACTAGTATTGATTGTTTGAAAAAGTATGTTGGGGAGAAAGTACTGAACTTGATAGAAAACACATTTATTTCAACACATAATGCAATTACCGAATACGGAGATCATACACAAGATAACAATAACTTTGCACTGAGTCCTTCTTTTGATTCTCTGGAAGAGATATCGGCAAGAGATTTGGAATTCTTAGATTTGATTCTTTCCGATAAACCTATTGTTGAACCTATGTATAGTAACCTTATCAATACGGTGCCAAAATCTCTGCCAATTAAGTTACCCGCCCCGTTGACACATACAGAATTATCATACTTTGAGTTTTACTGCAAAAGTATTTTACCAAATCTATCCATCCTTCCTCAAGAGTTCAATTACTATTCCAAGGTTTATATTCCTTTTGCATTCAAAGAGAAATCGGTATTATACACTTTGATTGGCTGGGGCTGTAAAATGAAAAATAATTCCAATTTAAATTTTCAGATCAAAGATTTAGAGTCTGAACGTTACTTTCAAATGGTCAAAGACTTGATTTTGATTAATGACCAGAATCTGAACAAAGATAAGTTTTTGACAAACTTTGTTTGTTACATGTTGCTTGTGTGCATGGAGATTTCTTTTGGTGATACGATGAATTGGTCACATTATTTCACATCTTGTTTTAAATTGATCAACAAAATGCCGGGAGATTTCAAATATTTGAAAAATTGCTCTATTGAAGGAAAGCTGCTTGCTGAGAATTTTGCATATTTTGATGTTTTAGCATCACAATCCAACGAAAATGGTATTTATTATCCGATTGATGATTATCATGATTTATTCCATCAAAACAATTCAAACGGGATGATTCAAGATCCTTTACAAGGTTGTATTAGGCCTATAATTTTACTGATTGGTGAAATCGTTAGTATGTTGGTTGAGTTTAATTCTTTGAATACCAATTTAGATCTATTAGAGTCTGATAAAATGAATATTTTGAATAAGGTTTTGGAAAGATCCGAAAATTTGGATTACCGAATCAAATCAACTACACCTGATATATCATTTTTGAGTAATGAAACTGATGTTGGGAATCATATTGCATTTTTCGAAATTTATAAATTATCAACTCAAATTTATTTACGTCAAGTCATTCGAAAACTACCTCCAATTGTCCCTGAGATTCAAATTTTATCGTATAATTTGAGAAAAAATATGAAAAGTTTGATCAACTCTTCAACTTTGAAAAATAGTTTAGCTTTCCCGATGTTGTTATTGGGTATTTCCTCTACTAATGTTGAAGATCGTAAAGAAGTACTGCGAATGTTCAAATCATTAATTCAATATTGTGGTTATTTAAGTAGTTATCAAAAACTACTGTTAGTTGTTGAAAAAATTTGGGAGTTGAATAATAATGGATCCATTTACATTGACTGGTTCAAGATTACTAAAAAGATGGGATGGATGCTAAATTTAGGCAGATAATGACTGCGATCCAATCACAATACAACAAATATATTATATTATTCATATTTTATGTGCTATGCGACATCATTTTTTCATCAGGTGCGCTTAAGAATGCTGCTTCCGACAAAATTGTCCGATAAGAACATTTAGTTATTTTCAGTTTTGGTCCTTTTTTTCTGCTCATATAACATGTCTGAAGTGGTGGTTCTAGGCGGTGGTATATCTGGTTTATATACAGTTTTCTGTTTAATAAATGATGCCGGGGTTGTTCCTGACAATATCACTGTTATCGGTAAACATTTACCAGGTGATCAATCAACGCTGTACACCTCGCCCTGGGCAGGGGGTAACTTTTCATGCATTTCGCCAAATGATAGACAAACATTAAAATTTGATGAATTTACATACCAAAATTTATTTAAGGTTCAATCGGCTTTAGGAGGCCCCGAATGTGGATTGGACATGAAACCAAGCACTGAACTTTGGGATGATTATCCTGATGACGCAAAACTCAGCTCGCTTAAAAATTATCTTGTAGATTTCCAAGTGATTCCACAAGATAAACTACCTGATGGTACGAAGTATGGTGTCACCTTTTTGACGTGGAATTTTAATTGCCCATTTTTTCTATCCAATTTCAAACGGTATTTTGAAAAGCTTGGTGTGAAATTTGTAAGAAAGGAGTTGACGCATATTTGCCAAGCATATGGTTCAGATACTAAGGTTGTCTTTAATTGTAGCGGTCTGGGCTCTTTTTTTCTGAACGGTGTTAAAGATTCTAACGTCTACCCCACAAGAGGTCAAGTTGTCGTAATCAAAGCACCTCATATTCAGGAAAATAAAATGAGATGGGGTAAGGATTATGCCACCTATATTATTCCAAGACCATATTCAAACAATGAACTAGTTCTCGGGGGCTTCTTGCAGAAGGATAATTGGACTGGGGATACTTTTGAATTGGAAACACAAGATATAATTACTAGAACAACAGCACTATTACCTAAGATTAATGATAAACCATTAGAAATTATTAGAACTGCTTCAGGATTGAGGCCTAGTAGGCATGGCGGTCCACGAATTGAGTTGGAAAAACTTGATGATGGGAAACTATTGGTTCACAACTACGGAGCGAGTGGTTACGGCTACCAGGCTGGATTGGGAATGGCGCACAAAGCTGTTGCGCTGTACATTTCTTCTAAGAGACTAAATAAACTGTAAGAAGTTAAGTAATATCGAGTAGCATGTTTTTATAACAAACATTCAGCAGGTTATTCTTAAGTTATTTTGACTGGTTAGTGGCCTCAACTTATAAGACAAAGTTCCATAATTTTTGGTCTAATCTCATCGCATTACACTGGAAATATATTCCACCATAGAGTGTCGAGAACATGCAAGTTTCTCGGTACTGAAATGAAGTATCTCATTTTGAATAATCTGATCTTAAGAAAAGCTGTTGAGGCCTTGTGCTTCCTATGCTATTATGAAATCAACATGCAGTGATGTAAAAGCTCTGAACTCGGCAAACTATCTTAATACAGGCGCATAGACGAGAAAAACCAGAGACCCTTTTAGCTCAAAGATTAATAAAATCTCACAAAAATTACTTTTTTGGGTGGTATGTTTAATTCATTTGCGTTGTTCATCAAAAATTCGAGGAATACGCTTTTCCTCTAAAAGATGAGTTAAAGTTAAAGTTAAAGGATTTAGTTATAATTACGACTTAAAATAAAATCCTCTCTGTAGTACATATAAGTATGTTTCTTGAGACGATATAAATAGAAGTACACTAGCGATGGAAAAATGTAATACTTTAATTATAAAAACAAAATCACTTTTCTGCTTCACCAACTCTTTTTTTAATTCACTGGGATCTTACCAGTATTTCCACTCATCTATGACACTACAACCGATCGATTGTTCAATGACAGAGGTATCTTCAAATTCAATGAATCGTTTGACTGTCATATGACTTAGCACTTCATTCTTCGGATTCACCAAAAGACCAACACCTTTACCACCTAATGTTGTCTTAAAAGTTTCAAACCCGTCACTGACAAACTTTTCAAGTAGCTGATTATATTTTTCTTCTTTTAAATCATCATGTAGCAAAGTAATGGCACATCCGCCACCACCTGCACCAGTTAATTTGGTTTCACCTATGTCTAATTCATCGCAGTAAAGTTTAATCTTTTCCAAATTAGGGTGTGAAACACCTAAGGAAACTAGTAAACCATGATTAATTCGAATTAACTCCATCAATCTTTTCTTCGCATCCGAATCTAAAAATGGTCTTAGCATGACATTATAAGCTTCTCTGGCAATGGCTTCCAAAGATTCTAGAATACATCCTGATGTTTTCGGAAAATCCGATACAACTCTAGCAACATTAGAAACCAAATCAGCGGTTCTTCTCGGAGTTTTGGTATTAGTTAGTAAAAGATTTATTGAAGGTAAATTTCTCATCGAAGTCCTAACGCTTGGCATTGAATTTGACATTCTTTGAAACATCACCGCACCACCATGTGTAGCAACAGCATTATCAATACCACTAGGGTTGCCGTGGATACATTTTTCACCCATATAAGACCAAGCATCAATAAAATTACATTCGTCTGAATCTTTCACAATCTTGGAATCTCTATCCAAGGAAGCGTCCTGAATATGACCACCGATGTATGCAAACCCACTAGTCAGACAAACTGAGATAGAAGCTGAAGATCCTAAACCGGCACCAATTGGTAATGTCGATCTAACAGTAAATGTAAGGCCGCCATCAATGTCTGTATGGCATAAGGAAACAAATAGATATAAAAAGCAATATGCTGCGGCATAATGCAATGGTGAAGTAATGGTGGTCAATAAAGGAGTCAACCCATTAACTAATTCGTGATTCAATTCTTCCGTTGCAGGGGGTATTCCTTGTTCACGCGTAGAGAATTCCCATGGTAATTCGGATTTCTTCCACTTATGGGATAAACCAATATCAGGGAACTCTAAATATATATGTTCGTCATTTTCGGTGTCATTTTTCGTTACTAGCAGATATGTTCTCAATGAAAGAGCTGCTGCAATTGCTGGCTGTAATTATTTTTCAAGAGTCAAAACGTTAGTATCAGCTAAAAAATAAATAGTAAATGAAAAATTACAGTTGTTTTAGTTCTCATCTTGACATACTTTGTTGTAAACTGCAGAATGCTCACCAAAAAGGATAACCTTACCAGGAGCACTAGTCAAAAACGGATATTGGGCCATCACTGCTGTAAACTCTTTTACTCGAGTATTTGTGGTCGTCGTATAGAAGTGATAATATTTTCATTCAAGAACGACAGACAACAAAGAAAAAAGGCCGAGCCCTCGGCATCTGTACACCATACCTCTCGCCAAGTACATGATTTTTTTGGGAAGTAAAATTTTTTTTTTTTTCTTTTCACAAATCAAAACTTTTCAGTATCTTGCTTCTAACATAAATAGTAATAAGCAAGTATATTTTGAAAACGATCGAAGATGTCCAATTTAGGAGAAACAAGTAAAGATCAAATCAAAGTAAAGTTTTTTACTAGAGATGAAGATGAAACGTTACATTGTTCATCGAATCCAATTTATATTCCAGTATCATTGAAAAGATTTGGTTTATCTGAAATTGTTAATCATTTACTTGAAACTGAATCACCAGTTCCTTTTGAATTTTTGATTGATGGTACGATTTTGAAAACCGATATTCAAGATTATTTAGTCAAAAATGGTTTGTCAACTGAAGCGTTTTTGACATTAGAATATACAAGGGCTGTTTTACCACCTAAATTTTTATCGAGTTTCAACAACGATGATTGGATTTCTTCAATTGATTCAATTGGTTCAATGGAAATGAATGGTATAGTGACAAATCCAAAAATTTTAACTGGTTCTTATGATGGTATCGTTAGAATTTATAATGCATCAGGTAAGGTAGAAACACAACTTACTGGTCATTCACAACCTGTTAAGGCTGTTAAATTCATAACTCCTGGTAAATTTGTAACTGCAGGTATGGATAGATCATTAAGATTGTGGAGATCTGGTGTTGTTTCTGATGAAGATGTTGACAAAGAAACTCAAAAAGGTAATACTTTTGCTATTTTAGATTACCATAAAAGTACAGTTTCCTCATTAGATTTAAATTTGAAAGATAACAGGATTTTATCAGGTTCTTATGATAATGCCGTTGCGGTTTGGTCAACTAATCCAAAGGAGATGCAAACTTCAGAAACTTTAAATGAAACTGATAGGTTATCTTCAGCTTCAAGAAAAAGATTAAAGTTGGCAATTCAAGACTCAAGTATTAGAAGAAAGGCACCATTGGCTATTTTAGAATCTCATAAAGGTCCTGTTGAAGGAGTTTTGTTTGATTCAAATGATTCAAGTATAGCTTATTCAGTTTCTCAAGATCATACTATAAAAACATGGGATTTGGTCACTTCACGATGTGTTGATACAAAGCAAACCAATTATTCATTATTATCATTAGTTTCAATGAAAAATATGAGCTTATTAGCAACAGGTTCATCTGCAAGACATATCAATTTACATGATCCAAGATCTTCAAAAGTTACAAATTCTCAATTGATTGGACACACGAATTTTGTTGTTTCATTAACAACAACAACAGATAATGAATATATGCTCATTTCAGGTTCTCATGATGGTACCGTTAAGGTTTGGGATATCAGAGCAAATAAAGCAATGTACACTATTACTAGACAATCCGAAGAAAAGAAAAGCAAAGTTTTTGCCGTTAATTGGGAAAAGGAAATTGGTATCATAAGTGCAGGTAGCGACAAGAAACTTCAAATAAATTCAAGTGCTGAATTTAAATAATATTAATAGATAAGTAAAAAATATTGTATAACAGGACTCTATAAACATCTAGTAAAATTTCAATAGTTTGTAATAGTTTAGACTTTTCATATTCAGTCTCTTTTCTTTGCAGTCCATTTCATGACATTGTAATATCCTTGCCATAGACCCTTTTTATCTGTCAAGTATCCCAACAATTCTGGCTTTTGTTCATCAATGAATTCCCAACCCATATTTTGAACTACTTCCTTCAATTCCTCGTGAGATAATTCAATTTTGGCCGCAGTACCATATTTTAAAGGACCTAAATTGATCCATTTCTTAGTTCCCTTGAATTGTGAAGAGATTCTGTTGATTGCCTGGAAATATTCAATCAAATTTTCAGCAGTGTCCAAAAAGTAGCAAGTGACGAAAACTAAATTCTCGCATTTGTTTCCCTTCAGTAAATCATTATCTATACCGAACTTGGTGAAATCTCCGTGATGAATTTGTAAATTAGAAGGTTGTTCAATCGAATTTTGAATCTTCACCCCTCTTATTTGGTCTTTCGTAGAAACATGATTGGAGTAAGTATGCAAATATGGATATACTTCTAGCTGTTTGTCATTTTGTTGAGAGTAAATGAATTTATTCATCAAAACCATTAACCAAGAAAACTCAACAGCATGAACAGATGAAAACTTCAGTTTTGTTGCAACATGATGAGCGACTCTACCTAAACCTGATCCTGGAACAACAGCCAGAGTTTTGTCTGGATTTAAATCTTTACATTGACTCTCAATGTATTTTAATAACGGATCAATTTCATCACTTCCCAAAGAAGACCAATCTCTTGAATAATGACATAAACTTTCAACGACTCTATGATAGCCATTATTTTTTGACTTCAATTCAATTAATTTCAATTCATAGTCTTTTATGTCGAATTCAGCAATCGATGATTTGACTATTTTTTTCACAACCTTATCATTTTCTGCCAAATATTTGTCAATTTGATTGAGTTTTTGAGGGTACTTGATCTTTCTTGTCAAATTCTGCTGTAATTGGCTCATTTGCCTATATAAAAGTCTGTGTCTATTATTCCATTTTTGTGCATTGGTTAAATAAGAATTTAAATCAATGACAGCATTAATCAAATCACTTCGTTTCGAGTCAATTTTAAAATCTTTGACTTCATTGATCTCATAAGCGTATTTGTATATTTTATTCCTGATATTATGAAACATGGCAGTATCCTTAAGAACGGTTGTAGATAGTAAAACAGTGATTATCAGTGGTAATTTATTTGTATTTGGTAGTACTGCTTTCAAAATTAAATGTAAGATCAAAATAACAGATATTCTTGAGATAAAAAATGAGGTTTCAGAAATGGATTCTTGACTTAATTTCAAATTCATCTTATCATCAAAGATCACCACGGGGATCAACTAAATAGCACCTCACAAATAATATCTGAAGAAGAGAAAGAAAGTCGATGCCCTCGAAAAAAAATCCATAGTAATAGTTTCATGGATTTGCGACAATCGTATTGTCGTGTGACCAAAAGCAATGTGAGATTTCATAACGATCAAATGAACAGTATCAACAAAGGATAACGTAAAACATTTGGGTATTAGAGCAGGAATGTTGTTTGGTGATGTGGATTTTTCTTGCTTTCAAACAGTTTGAGTAGAATGTGTAACAACATAATCAGAAAATACACTCGGGAGATCAGATCAATTCGAGTATGTAATTTTTTTTCTTGGGTATTCGTCTTGATCAGTGCTCTGACCCACACATTGTAGATCTAATATCCAACGAATGAGCAAAATTATTTCAATAGGAACGGATCTGCATAATATGAACAGATTTAAAAATATCATTTTGAGAAATGGAGATTTGAATGCCTTCAAAACTAAACGATTTTCCGAACGGGTGCTCAATCCCATTCATGAGATACCAAAATTTCAACATTATGCCGAAAAGGGGGACTTTAATGAATGTTCAAAATTATTGAGCATATCTTGGTGTATCAAAGAAGCAGTGTTTAAAACTTTAGATCCAATTGATCAAACAAACTTTATTATGAAAGATTGGTATAAAATTAATGATGCAAGGGGAAAACCATTGATCAAAAATGATTTGTATACTAAACAAAATGACAATGAGGAATTTTTATGTAGTCTTAGTCACGATGGAGAATTTGTTAGCTCAGTCATTCTCAGACAAACCTTGATGTGATGTGATTTTGCTGGGGGCATACAATCATTATTTACATATAAATTAATTTATTACCTGTATATTACTGTAAAGAGATAAAAATGTATATTTAGAAAAAAACACCGATATTTTTTAAACTTTAGCAGCACATCTATTCCCATTCGACAGTTGCAGGTGGCTTGGAAGTAATATCGTAAGTAACTCTAGCAACACCATCAACTTCGTTGACAATTCTTGATGCAACCTTCTTTAAAAATGCTGCTTCAAAGACGAACCAATCAGCAGTCATGAAATCAGTGGTTTCAATGGCTCTTAAGGCAATGACTTGTTCATAAGTTCTTTGGTCACCCATAACACCGACAGATTTGACAGGTAATAATGCAGCAAAAGCTTGAGAAATTTGGTTGTATAAACCATGTGCTCTAATTTCTTCAATGAAGATGTAATCAGCTTCTCTTGCAATTTTAACTTGAGATGGAGTAACTTCACCTAAAACTCTGATACCGATACCTGGACCTGGGAATGGATGTCTCCAAACTAAATCATTAGGAATACCTAATAATTTACCTAAGTTTCTGACTTCATCCTTGAACAATTCTCTTAATGGTTCAATCAGTTTCAACTTCATGTCATCCAATAAACCACCAACATTGTGATGAGTTTTAATGGTTTGAGATGGACCCTTGAAGGAGATAGATTCAATAACATCTGGGTATAAAGTACCTTGTAATAAATATTCAATTTCAGAACCATCCTTTGGCTTGATTTCAGCAGAAACTCTTTCAAAAACGTGAATAAAAGTGTGACCAATAATCTTTCTCTTCTTTTCTGGATCAGTAACACCCTTTAATTTTGATAAGAATTCTTCACCTGCATCGACAACAGTTAAATTAATACCTAAACCATCGTCTAAAGTTTTCTTGACTTGAATAGCTTCATCCTTTCTCATTAAACCGTTATCAACAAAAATAGCATGGAATCTATCACCAATTGCTTCTTTCATTAATTTTGCACCAACAGTAGAATCAACACCACCAGAGACGGCACCAATAACTTCAGCGGTTGGACCAACGAGGTTTCTAATTCTTTTAATTTCGGAATCAATGAAGTTTTCCATGGTCCAGTTTTGAGATGCCTTACAGATATCGACAGCAAAATTCTTTAATAAGATCTTACCTTGTAATGAGTGAGTAACTTCAGGGTGGAATTGAAGACCAAAAATTTCCTTTTCGGTGTGTGCAATACCAGCGTAAGGAGAGTTACCAGAGGTAGCAACGGTTTTGAAGCCAGTTGGAAGGGAAGTCAACTTATCGTGATGTGACATCCAGACTTGAGAGTTATCGACACCGTTGAATAAAGCACATGCTTTGTCAACAACATTGACAGTGGCAGGACCGTATTCTCTCTTTTCACCTCTACCAACACCTTTACCGTTAATCCAAGCTAATTCTTGCATACCGTAACAGATACCCAGAACTGGGACGCCAAGGTCAAAGACTGCTTGATCAACGTGAGGAGCATCGGCATCAAAGACAGAGTATGGGCCACCTGAAAGAATGACACCAACTGGCTTGAAAGGTAATTCCGCAATTTTTTGAGTACATGGTAACATTTCAGCGTAGACATTGAATTCTCTCAATCTTCTGATGATCAGATGAGAATATTGAGAACCAAAATCTAACACCAAAATGGTGTTGAAAACTTGATGAGCTGGAGGAGCGACTTCTTCGGTGGACATTAAGTTGATTACTTTGCTACAAGAAAAGAGAGTTAAAATGCAACCGAAGAAGGAAAAAAGAAAAAAATTTTCCCATATCAACAAAAAAAAAATGTCTTTTCTTGTGGCTTTTATATACGCTCGGCTCGCTACTGCAAAAATTAAAAAGAAAAGATAGAAAAAGTCAAGTCAACTTGAAAAGAGAGCCTCGGAAATGAACCGCGTATACTATGTCTTTTTTCTATGCATCATATATGGTTGCGACATTTTTAATGTTGTTTGTATTACAAGGTAGATGGATAACCAGAATCTATAGGGAGTTGTATCAGTTAGTTGACTAGAGCTAAAAAGATCATTATATTCTAGTATATAAAGATAAACTCATGTTAACATGTTTTGACTATGGATTTTCTATGCGCACTTGTATTTGTAGGGTTTATAAAGTACTTGTTTTATTTTTATTTTATTTTTTTTGTTTCACATTCCTTAAATTTACTTGCCATCTATATAACGTAGTTGCATTTACCCTTTCTAAATCAATCTTTTAATTACCAGAAGTTCCAGAAAACATTAATCGGTACCCATCATATAATTTAGTAATGTGAAGTCACCATATAACGGTTTTAACAGCACGCTTTCACCAATTTTCATACAACAACAAAATACGCGTTGTGGATATTTACTGTTTGTTTAATATTTTTCAATGCTCTCTAATTTTATGCCTTTGTAGTAACGCAAAAGAGGTTCGAAGAGGCAAAGACACGCAATAATGACAAGAGGATCACTGATAGTAATTGAAGGACTGGATAGAACGGGAAAAACAACACAAACAGAATGCTTAATCAAAAAGTTTGAATCATTGAATTTACCGATTAAATTATATAAATTCCCACAAAGAGATACCGAGATTGGTCAATTGATCAACAAATACCTGACGAACAAAGATTTCCAAATAAACGATAAAGCAGCTCATTTGTTATTTAGTGCCAATAGATGGGAGCTCGTAGAACAGATAAAAAGTGATTTGAATAATGGTATCAATATCATTTTAGACAGGTATGTTTATTCAGGTGTTGCATATTCTAATGCCAAGGGTTTAGATTTTCATTGGTGTTTAAGTCCTGACATTGGGTTACCAAAGCCAGATATAACAATTTTTCTGAAATTTCAAAATTCAACGGGTAATTCAGATAGAGCTGGGTTTGGTGACGAAAGGTACGAAGTTGTTGAATTTCAGGAAAAGGTTAGACTATGTTTTGAGAAATTTAGCATCAACGAAGAATGGAATGATTTATTTATTGACAATTTGAATATTGAGCAAGTTGAAGCCCGAATTTGGGCGTTCGTTGTTAAATTCAAAGATGGCGTTGATTACGAGTTGAAAACTTTTTAGATTGTCGTTAAACGACTATTTTGCTATCTCCTTAAGATAACACTATTTTTTTGTAAAATTCATACTGAATTAATAACTATAAAATGATTATACATATAGACTATTAAAATACACTGGGACGGATAAAAAATAGAAAAAAAAAGGAAGTGAGAATATAAAGATTGAATAAGAAAAACAGGTAATTGATAATAATAATAGTAATAATAGTAATAATAAGAATCATAGAAGTAATGAAAATAATATCATCTATTTAATCAAAAAAATAAAACAAAAAAAAATATCATATAATAAAAAGAAAATCAAATATTGTTGCTTGCACTTCAAAAATAACCGTCATTTCTATTTGAAAAGATTAGTCTCTATCTATTTGTTGATTCATACGAAAACTAAATTTGCATAAAGAGCTAAGATTGAGGTAAATAATGCATCGACTAAAACCCAATTACCGAAGACTTCTCTCAATGAAATAGTTGCGACAAATAAGAAATGTTTAAAAGTCTCAATTTTCATATTTCCTAATGAAAAACCATATTTCAGTTCATCCTTCACTGAAGAAATACCGACATCGGTTTTGAAAACCAAAATGGCCAAGAATAACTTACTTAGTGATTCAGTAAATGCGTCGGTTTCAAAATCGTAGGTGAAATTGATATAGTATGACAAAATTTTTGGGAAAATTCTACCAGTAAATGCCCAAAGGAATAAAGTTGATAAATTTGCAACATTGAATGATTGATAAGAAATCACAGAAAGCTTTTGGGCACAACATTTAGGAGCGTATTTTAGAATTGTATTTGGAAGGTATTTGTCCAATGAATCAAATGAAACCAAGGAATAAATCAAGACTGCTGTTTCAATGTAGAAAGAAAGTTCATTAATTGAATATGGATCAGTCAAATAATCTTGAATTTGATAGTTTTTATAATCAATGTATTCAGGAAGGAAACCTTTCTTTAAGGCTCTAGATAAAGTGGTGAAATCTTCGATGGTAATATCGTCATCATAATCATCATCTTCATCATCATCATCTTCTTCACTCTCACTAACTTCACTTACTTCACTACCTTCGGCAGCTTCAGTATCTTCTTCACCTTCTTCAGTTGGTTCTTCAATAACATTAACCTCTTTGACATCTTCATCATCGCTTTGAATAATAGTAGTGGTTGGTTTAGGAGTTTCCAATGAAAATAGAGAAGCTAATTCATAATACTTGGAGTTCTCGTCAAAATCACCAGCAGTAGCTTGAAAGTAAGAATTGAGAAGTTCTAGAATGTCTTTCTTGACTTTACAGTCAGAGATATCGATTTCAAGGTCTTCAGCAATTTCAAGTAATTGACTCTTTGTTTTCTTAGAAAGTGGTGACATTTTTTCTTTTTGGTAAATAGTATTGCAAAAGAGATTCAAAAGCTCAATAAAACTCCAGCAACGCTCTTTGAAAAAGAAAGAAACATTGAATCAAACAACAACAATTTTTTTGAAATCTTCTTTTTTTTGCCCAAAACAATTTCAAAACCGCTCCTTTGTTTATCTTTTACCCGTTTAGGATAATTATATTCAACTTGTGACACATGTATTGATCTGTCATATAGATAACCCAACAATATACAAAACGTGTACATCTCATCAGAGCTTAATGATTGTCGTAAAGGGTGATTTATGCAGATTTCATTATTATATATATATATATATATTACAACAGCCATAGGCGCTATACTATGTGCCTCAAGTACTGCGCTCTCTCTGAATACGGTATTCCCAATAGTTTTTACGAATAGGATCTAATTCTTGTCCTAACAGTGTGAATATTTTGAGCTGCCTTTGCTTGTCACCTAAATCCCCCACCATATCCGCCAGCAACTCAATTGCAGGTACTGATAGTTTGTGATCATGTAAAGCTTGCTGAATATTGGCTATATCTGAGTATAATTCGACTGTGTCCTTGATCAGATTGAAAAGTCTATTTCCAGGTTCCACCATTCTATACAAAGCCTTCATGTAATTCCAAGAAGAGGGGTTGGTGATCGATATACTAATACAACGAGATGTGAATTCAATCTCCTTTTCTAATTCTTCATCACCAATGCTACTGGATTTATCTCCAAATATGATAAAATGTCTAAAATTCCATGCCGAATTGTTTCGAACATCCGCACAAATCAACGTCTCAATATATTCAAGTTCATTGACATCTCTGAAAAGATCGAAATATTCAACTATCCATCTCTTATGGGTCCAAACATGGTAATTCTTTTCATCACTTTCTAGCATTTCTTTGATGATTCTATTCTCTTCAGTAAGATCATACTTATGCTTATCACCATAATTTTTCACAGCAAGCTCAATTATCATTTCCCGGTAATGCCAAATTTGATAGTTTTTCTCGTTATTCAGGGCTAAATTTGAACACCAATCCAGTTCATCTTTGATTTCGTAATTCTTATTGCTAATCAATTCTTGAACAATATCATATCTGTAATTCCAAACAGTATAATGCGCTGGAACCAAATCAATTGCCCTACTAACAACATAGAGAGCACGTTTACTATGTTCTTTAGCCTTCATAAATGCCTTTAAATAGCCGAAAACTGTTAAGAATTCCTCGCTGTACATTATCTTACATAATACCACATCGTCAATATCCTTTGAATCTGATGTAACTGGAAGTGGTGTAATGTCATCAAACTTATACTCTTCTGTATTCATCTTTGGTATATGAAACCTTAAAGTCAAAGGGAGAAAAATCTTTCTGAAAACAAAATCATTAACGTAATTTGAATCCTTTTGGAAAAAAATCATCGAATTATGAAGATAAAAAAATTCCCCTTTTAAGCCATAACAATATAGGGGAAAAAAAGAAGTTATTTGAATCTGTAGCGTTGCTCTCGAAAAAAATTAATAAAGGTACAAGAAGTAGTATACAAACATAAATAAATGAAGGTCAACCAACTAAATTTGCGCTTTACACTCATCACAATACCATTCACCTTTCGGAAGTTCTTTTAAGCCAGTACATGGTAAATGGAACCATTCCTTTTCACAATTGGCCCCATCACAACCAACCATCTCACCATATGAAACCTGCTGACAGTAACAATATACGGGCTCTCCTTCATAGTTTATTGGCGAGGTAGGTATTTTCTCCTTCTTGTTAGCTATATTTTTAACATCATCATCATTTCTTTTATTGGTGGCAGTGGCAGTGGCAGTGGCCGAACCAGATACAGAATTGACATGTCCGTTTCCAACGTATCCATTATTATTTTCTTTCCTACTAGATTCTCTTTTAACTTTCCCAGTCTTTGATTTCTTATTTGTTTGAGTTGTGCTTGTAAAGCCTAGATTCTGTAAATTAGTATTTGAATTATCATCCGTATTGTATCCATTTCTTCTCTTTTTGTTAGTTGATCCATTGTTCGATAAACCTTGATTACCGCCGTTATTGGAAATTCCTTTGGAAAAATTCGTATTTGATCCTTGTGAAACATTTACTTTATTTTCCTTCTTTGATTTAGGTTTTTTGGCTGAAGAAGTACTAGGACCTGCTGATTCTTCGGCGGTATCAAATTCTTCATCATAAGTGTTTTTGTAACCGACTGCACCACATCGAGCTTTCTTTGCAGCCATGGCCTCTCTTCTACTCTCACTTCTTTGTTGTTGTAAAGTTTTAGGTTCACTAACTTTCATACATGGTTCCCAAACTGGTCCAATTCTGATAACTTCAGGTATTTCATGATTGATAACAATGTCATATGACTGATCCAATCTTTCTCTATATTTACGCACAGAATCAGTAGCAATAGTGGCCACATGCATCTTCTCTTCTAAACATGGCATCAGTTCTTTAATACAATCTCTAATTCTACTCAAAAGTAGACTTCTTTTAGGATGATTGGCACGCATCGTAAGAAATTTCCTAATATAACATTGCAAATATGGCACCGTGTAAACACATTTGGCTTCAATTTCCTTTAGTAATGTGAAATATCCAATAATATCTTGTGGAAAAGCATCCAAAGTGTCTGTTAATTCATTTAACCCATAACATAGATCTTCAACTTTGGCGTCTTTTATTAAAGGAACAACCATTTTTTTTTTCTTCAAATCTTCTTCCGCTGCCTTTTGCTTTCTTTCAAGAATTCTTTGAGATTTGTTTCTTGGTGGTAAATGTTCCATGGTCATTATAAAACAACACTTTGATAACAATGTCCTCTGAACGGTGATGAAACATCAATCTACAAAGAACAACCGAGAGTAACAAAAGGAAAAAAAAAAAAAACTAACAAAAACTTGCCTAGCCACCGGGCGACGCGTCGATAAAACGCTTATCGGAGGACCTATGGTTCACCTGAATATAGGGCCCATCAAGGAGGAGAGATAGATAGAAGAACTGGTGATGTTTAAGGGTATAAATGTATAGAAAGTCAAGCTGGTTTACAGAATGTGGTTCTTACATTTTGATGACAGATTCGAAACATATAAGTGACTTGCAGTTCAACATTGTTATGTTTCACTGTTTCCGCTTTAAGTTGTAACATGAATTTTTTCAAATTTTTTTCAAGTTGAGTAGCATTTGAATCAAACGATGTTTGATTGATAAGGTTGATTTAGCGGACATGCGAGCATTTTTAAGAAATAGCAAAAGTTTGAATCACATAAGTGTATATCGAAGATGTTTCTCTAAGCAAAACATCTTACAGAAGAAATTAGATGAATCTCCAAATATTCCATTGATCTCGCCTTTATTTAACAAAAGATTATTGGGTCAATCACATTTTATCACTAGTATAGACGAGGAAGCTTTGATTGAGTTGATGATTTCACTCAACCAGAATAATGGAGGTAAAGCAATGACAGGAGGTTCTGAGGTGAAATTTGAAAATTTCAAAAATTTCCCTAGAAAGAAAACACTACCTGAGGTCCCACCATCTTTGAATAACCCTCAAGTGCTACGAGATTATGTAAATGAGTTAACACGCTTCAGATATCCTAAGTTTCTTACTTCAAATATTAGCTCAATGATACTTGCTATTGTAAATGAGCATCCGGAATCGTTAACAAAAAATGAATATTTAAATATTGTCAAGTTTTTACATCATTTTGATCTGGATTATTTAGCGTTTCAAGTACTTGATAAAATGAGGGATTCAACGAGCTTTTATCAGGACACCGATTTTGATAATTTGCTTTTATTCACAAATGATGAAAATCCAGATTTCAAAAGAGCAATAGACCGTCTGGAAAGGTATAAAGCTATCAATAATAATACATGGTACACAATTTTCAACTTGATTAAAACAAACGAATCGAAAATGAAAGTTTTGCAACTAATGAAAGACTTCAAAATTAACTTGAACCCAATTATAACGAGTATGAAGTCTATAGTATCAAATTTTGAACCCGAAGAACTGATTGAAATATACAAAGCCAGCGCTGTCGATGAAGATAATATGACACCGGATCAGTTAAATCAATTAGCTTGTTGTATTTTAGACAAAAAAGGCCCCGAAGAGGCCTGGAATTATATTACATCAATAAGAAACTATAACGAGAGATTTATAAATAACCAAATGTTTCAAACATTTGGTAATTATTTTGCTAAAACCGACCAATTAGCGTATTTGATTGCATTTTCAAAGTTCTTACATTCCAACTTCCAACTGAAGACTTATTACAGTTTAATTGAAATCATCCTAAGTGAATACTTAGTAAATTGTCAAATATTTGATAACTGGCCGTTAGTAACTAAAATATATTATTATAAATTTGAAAATTTAAGAAACTTAAGGTTACATAAAAACACCATTTCAAATTTGCAAGACTATGCCAATTTGAATAATATAGAACTAAACTTGCAAGGTTTGAAATTAAGTGCCAATGAAAGGCTCTTGATGAATAAAATTGAACATAACCTAACCTGGGACAATACTCCAATATTTAAACTATGTAGTAATACAGGGAAATTTAAGTCAACAGCGAAGGCCATTGGCCAAAAGGAATGAATATGTAAAAGGAATTATTAAATTTTATAGAGATCGAAAGAATTCATATAAATCATAAGTATAGTTTTATCACTGACCCGAAAAAAACATGGTATCTATTTTTATTTTTTAATTTTTATCTAATTATTATCACTCAATAATAATTGCTCTGTTATCCTTCTATATGTTACTAAACTTTGAAAAAATCATATAGTATATTTGTTAAAAATGCAAATTGTTTGTTGAAAAAGAAATGTTTGTTAGACCTTGAATTGCTTTATTCTTTACTTGTTACCTTGTGTTTTCGATTTTTTATTAGGTGCGTTATAACCGGTGGCAGACATAAGATTGTCTGGTGAATAAGCCCGCTTGATAGAATTCGGATTGTCAGCATAAGTAAAATAATCCAAATCTTCCTGTGGTGGGTTATTTAATTGGGCTGCAGATAATAATGGAGTAATAGCAGGAGTGTTATCATTATCTAAAAATGCATCAACTGAATTGAAATCGATTGGGGTTGGTATATTACTCAATTCCAACGGCTGGTGCAAAAAATCTTCAACTTTGAAATCATCATTCGTCGGAATGGAATCCATGTTATCACTGTATTTATTCAGCCATTCGTTAGCTTGTTTTAAAGTGCTTTGATTCCTATGTAGTCTTTGTTGTATATTACCCATTATTTCAACAGGCGTACCGGGGTTATTACTAACCATACCAGAAGCGTCTTTGGATAATTGATCATTTGAAGTCGAAGAAAATCCGTTGAATTCGGAATTGTTACTAGTTCTAGTAGTTGGAGAATCTGAAAATCTATTTGAGTTTTTAGACATTGGTATTGCTGACGTGGATTTATTTGGAACTGTTAAACCTGAAAATTGGGTGTTTTCTTGCTGATATGGGGTTGCCATTTTTGCTGAACTTTTAAAAGTTGAAGGTTGCAACTGTGGTTTGATTTTCTTGGAACTCGGAACCAAACCTACCGGATTATTTGGTGTTGCGGTCGAGGAAGATGAACTGGTTGGAATCTGCTGTATACGCTGATAGCTTGCATAATTATTTTGATTAATATTATCATTGTCATCGTTACCATAATTTTTAGGTTGCTGCAGTTTGAATTGTCTTGGCTGGCCAATATAATCCGGTACATGTTGTACATATTGATTTGAAGACTGATTTGAAGACTGATATGATTCCAAATTCCTGTTTTCCGGGCCTCTATGAATAACCTGAATCGACGAATCACGATTTTCAGAAGCCGTTGGTACAGTACCCATGTTATTAATTCTCAACTCATTTGGAGATGCCCCTTTTCTTGAACTAGACGATGAAGGAGATCCATCATGCCTGTAACTGTCATTCATGTTGTTTGTAATCATCAACTGCCTTCTTGTGTTGTAGGGATTGGAAATGAACTGCTGAGAAGATGGCGAACCCATAAACTGTTGACCCGAAGGAGAATTAATAAACTGTTGATTTGATTGATATCTATTTTGCCTTGTTAGCTGTTGCTGTTGATTGGAACCAAACTTCTCTTGAGGTTCTTGGTAATAACCATTAGGTTTATGGAAAACCTGTGCATTGTGATGGTCTTGGCCAATATTCTGACTAGAGTTTGAATTCATATTCTGAGGATTAGTAAATTTATTTGGATTTTGATAACCATATTGTTGATGAACCAATTCGTTATTTGCCGAATTGTTGTTGATCTGTTCAATCAAATTGGAAGTATTGTTACCATAAACACTTGCTAAAAATCTCATAATTTTGTCCAATGTTTCAGTTTGAATCTTATGACGTTCTCTTGCAATGAAGTTCTCTTTCCATAACATTTCGTTGTCTTGTCTGACTCTTCTTAGGTCTTCGGTAATTAGAGCTTGAGTTCTTTTCATTTGCTCTAATTGATCTAATAGGTCTTTAATATCGACTTCTTCATCTTCGTTATCTTTTGAAGGTTTATTTCTGACAATATTGTCTAACAAATCTTCCCTATCTTTCTTAAAATTTGGATTCTCAAAATTCCAAACTTCCTCTGTTTGAACCAACGAGCCAGCATTAGCATCTTGCATCTTGTGCCAACCATAAGTGTTTAATTGTCTCACAAAAGAAGTGAAATTATTATGCTTGAAATATTTCGGCAAAACATATTTCATAAAATTTTCACGATAGTTCACCTGGAATGCTTCACCATTTGGAAGCCACGAAATGTATTTACTGTTTTCAGGATCATTAATCATTTTCCACAATTTTGATACAAATGCGGGTCTTTTATTTGGAGCAGCTGTAATTAACTTCTTTTGCTTGGGTTTTTTAAAAGTTGAAACCGCAGATTTTGAGTCCGCTGACGGATTCTTTTTTGAAGAAGCTTGAACGGAGTTGTTGTATCTATCCCAGTTTTGATCTTTATTTGCAGAAGGTACAGAATCCCGAAGTTTATTTCCGCTTTGTGGTTCATAATAATTAGATAATGTGTAAGATTCTGGTGCTTCACTTCCATTACCTTCTTTACCTAACATATATGAGTTATTAGGAAAAGAAGCTCTAGTAACGCTATCAGGATTCAACGGATTAATTGATAAGCGGGATGATGTTGTACTGGCAGGGGAGACGACAATTGGTGTCTGGTTGATTATATCAAGATTTCCTGGTGTATTAGAGTTCAAGGAGTTTCGATGATGTTGGTCCAGAATGTATTCCGGGTTTGGTGTTTCTGTGTTTGAAAGCAGAAATAACGGTTCATCTTGTATAACTTTAGGAGTTTGGTGTGTAGAGTTTGTGGAAATGACTTCATGTGGTATCGTAGACATTACTGGTTGTTCTGCGTTTGTATCTGAATTGTTGAGATTGGGGTCAGTCATAATTATCACTTCAATACCGGGCGTAAAAAATAATCTTAAAATAAAACTAAATTGTCTGGGGTTGTTCTAGTAAAGATGTCTTTTCGTTTGTGACTCGAAATTTGTTAGACCAGAAATTAAATGGGAAATTTGTGTCTGTGTTAACGACGGAAGATTATGTAGTTGATGTATTGTTCAAGATAATAATTGATGATTGATTAATCTATTTGGTGGGAGGGTGAGGCTTCAAGCGTAAGATTGAGAGTTTGAGTCGTAATGCACGTTTAGTCAAATCACAAGTATGATGCAAGGCACGGATGAAATAACAAACCGAAAAGAAGATGCCCAAGATTGAGGCTAACCAAAAGGCAATAAATAAAAAAAAATCAAAGCGGACTGGAATTGTACCACAGACTCTGCGGGAGGAAAATGTGAACAGCAGTAGCAGCGACAAAAAACGCTGGTTGTGCCAACATGTTGAGAGCGGGATGATGTATCAACAGTGATGAAATAAAAAAAAAAAAATCAATCCCAGCGGGACAGATGGTGATCGGTGAAATCCATTGGTTTAGCGTAGCTTTGATAGCACTAGCGTCGCTTCGGTATGCAGAAAGAAAATGTAACATTCGTGTATTGTGGATGTAAAGTTTTATTATAAATATGTACAGTTAAGTTGAATTGGTGTTTGTATGCCCCCACGGCGATAGTAGTTGTGGCGTGTGATTATATACATGTTTATTTTTTCGGCGAACTTACGTAAACACCTGCATCTCTATTCAAAATACGATTACTATCGAGAGAGAGCTTAATACGACGGATCAAGTCTTGCGAAATCGTGTTATGCTCACTTTCTACTTGGAGGGTTTCTTGACTTGGCGCAACTGCATAGAATGTACTACTGTTTTCACCATCAACCGCAGTAATGTCTTTATTGATGATTATAGCAGCGCTTCCGCTATCAATTTGGTTACTAAAATATTCTGCCTTGGGATCATGTCCAGCTGGTGCGCCAATGTCTGATATCCTTAGACTTTCAATAAACTCATTGTTAGTTTTCACCCCTTCGGTAAATTTCTTGTTGAGCTTGAGTAATTCAGAATTATTCAACTTGACCACTGCAAAAGTTTTATAATTACCGTACTCTCTGTAAATGCTTTCACTGCCATGGTTGTCAATCAAAGAAACTTTTTTGTCGTTATACTTTTGCTTGATTTCATTGATCAGTTTGTTCAAATCAGTAAGGTTATTCGAGCCCATAATCACCAAATTGTTGAAAGAATCCGTATCCCGAAAGAATTTTTTTTCAACGAAAAAGTGAGTTATTATACATATGTTGTCTTGTAATTTCGTCAAAAGGTCAAAAACTTTACTATCATATCTGTCTCCGTTCTTTTTGACGTCAACAATTTTACCATCTGGCAAAACACCTTCCACACCTGAAATTTCATTAATTGAAAATTTGTTCGAGATTAAACGGTCGTCCGTGTTTGATAGCTTAATTCCACATTTCATCAAAAATAAATCATGCGGGCTCAAACTTGAATTGAAAACATTCGATAGTCCTTTATCACTTAACCTTTTGTTCAAATCATCGATAGCTATACTAGTATTAATTTTCAATTCATCAGTGGTCCAGCTTTCCTCATCTGTTTTGAATTTATCAAAATTAATTTGAAAAACTAATCCATTTGAGTCCAATTTAGAATTAGCTGTAAAGCATTGAATTTTAAATTCATCTGCATTCTTCAAAATATTGGAAACATCTTCAGTTGTTTCAGGATACCAAACAAAATCTTTACCATCCCATTCTTTCAGATCTTTTCCAAAAAAAACATCACCAATATTATCGATGTCATTCATGATTTTAGATATTTCTTCGTTACAGAATTCGTCTTCAAATAATTTGTCGTTTTTCCCGTATTTCATATCAACATCAATCCCTTTACCTTCTAAAATTCTTAAAATACATCTTTTAAACATATCATATTGTTTGTTTTCTCTCTCTTTATCCACAGTTTCATATTCCTTGAGAACATCAAAACTGGTAACAGATTCATTAGGAAACAAATTTGATGGTGGAGAATTGATAACAGTGGTTTTTCCTAAAGTATACCCTGCTCCCATTGCTCCCACAATTAAAAACAATTGAAAAGAAATGGATGAATCAAATGGAGAAGATGATTCTTTGGAATCTGAATTATTGGCTGTTGTTTTTTTGGTTGCACCGGTGGTTCTTTTTGATGGCGTATTTAACCATCTTTTCAAACTAGGCTGGCCATATTTAATAGTGTGATTATTCACACGCTGCCTCACAAGATTCAGCATTTTTTTTGCCTTTTTTTTAGCTTGACTCAGTTTCCCGAAAACCCATCTCAACAAGATGTTCTACCAAGATGAAAATCTCTCGAAGAAGGTCAAAAGAATTGAAGAAAAATCAGCAATTACGTAAGCATAATTGAAAACGGTGCAGCTTCATAAACCTGATTTGCCAGACGTTTACAGATATTGATCAAGCGAAGATGACCTTTGGTTAAATGATTTGTTGGAACTATAAAATTTGTTCATTATCATCATAAAACTCATATGCTTTCAAGGATTGACATGCTGTGAAAGTAACCGGGCCTCAAAATAAAAGTAGGCCATTATTTTGTAAAAACACAAACATGATTTCAAATAGCTTTTGAAATTCATTAATTGAATAAGGTAATCTAAATACTGATACTGGAAAATATATAATCAACTCTCTGACAGAGACGTTACTTTTCATATTTATAAACATTAGAATGTCTGTGATTCAAAATTTGCCGCCGCATTTGAAAGCAGAATTTCATATCATGAGTCAAATCATATATCAAATCATTTTCAAAAATGCTTTAAGTGTATTGACATTTTTTCAGCCCAAAGTTCATAGATGTTATTGCTTTTTTTACTGTTTCTTATTTGCAGCATATATTTTGAGCTCTAGTATTGGCCAGCTATTGAATTTACTAAAGGCAAGCCCCAGTTCACCGCAGAAACCATAAACACGCATTTTCTTGTTCTGTGTTAGCCTAATGCCTTTGTGTTTATACATTCATAGGTGAAAAGTTTCACAACAAAATAGGCAGGATGAACCGTTTTATAATTTCATAGCCATTTTACATTGTTATTCTATATGGGTTTACAGGAATAATTTGTGAAACCAATCTATAGAGTCCCTGTTGGGAAGAGGAAAAGACATAGGATGATTGTTACTTACCGTTTTGTTCATTACAGTATGTTACTTTGAGAAATGCGTAATACAATTTTCAGATAATTAGCAATTTACAAGAACGTTCCTCCGACCAATATCTGATTAGCAGTCAAACAAAGAAAATCGTCAAGATCTGAATCTGTTTTTATAGAATAATCTGTTAGAGTATGTACATGCATGTTTTTGTTGTATAAATAGTTCGTTATAGAAATACAAGGGCGCCTATGAGTTTTGCATAAAGTTGTTCATCTTTATACGTGCAACGTTCTGTTTCTTGATGATCTTTCTATTGTATCTAAATAAATCTTCCTTCTTCAATTGTTCCATTTGAGCGTCTTTGTCTAGTAATGTCCATAACCATTCTGGATATTCTTCATCCTTTAGCGCAACAATTGGTTTGGCGCCTTTATATACTTTTAAATTGATTGCGGTACCTTCTTTGCATGATGATTCCATAGCAGCACGTGCAGTACTAAAAGATCTAATGGTGAAACGTCTCAGCATATTATGTCTATGTGCGGTTGTGTGCTGGGTATTCGTCTTGCTGAATCAGTCGTTTCTTGTCACTGAAAAAACTTTGAAGATTTGAAAAATTGAAAAGTTCAAAAAAGCGAAGGTTTATGACCTTCAGCCACCACAAAAAAATTCGTTGCACTGCAAAAGACTGCGCCGCAGTCGATAGTCGTTCGTAATAATTGAATGAGTTATTCGGGAAATCTGATGTTCCTAAATCTAAACTTATCGGCTATGTCAAGGCTAAACTGTTGCTTTGATTCCATTTTTTCTTGTAGTTCAAGTTGCTTGAGAAGTTTCTTTGGTAGTTTCACAAGAAGCTTTTTCATTTCTTCAACTGTGAAGCTGCATTTATATTTAATGTATTTTATTAGTGAGTAGTAAACTTTTTCGGGATCGCTGCCTAGTTGTTTCTCTTTTATGATCTGGAAAATCAATCCGTTGTTCTTTAGTATTGTCTTACCAATGGTACTTCTATCATTTTCAGTCAAATGATCCGTATTGAATACTCCAATGCAATTAGTTAATTCCTTCTTATGTATCAGTTCTTCTATAAATATAACCCAGATTTTTGAACTCATTCTGATTTTGTTTTCGGTAAAGAGTTTCATCAAATAATCTCCACGGCCATTCTTAGCTAGATTTTTAGTGTAAATATCATGTACCTGTATTAAATCTTCAGGGTTATTTTCTATGTAATTTTTCAACTTGAGGTACTTAATAATTTCGTCAATTGACAATGCGCTCTGTTTTGACAACCCAACATCAATACAATCTTCTATTATATACCATTTGATATCTCTCAAATTAATGCCTTCATTAATTAGATTTTTCAAAATTGTTTTTCTTTGAATACCAGCTTTAAGCGTTAATGCGTACATCAGTTTGGTCCTTCTATCAATTTTGACTTTCCATTGGTTTATTGACAGGAATAAATAAAATTTAAATCCATTATGTAATTCATTATTTTTGTTTAAGTAAAACAAAATCAGCTGCAATATTTCATTATTTGGAAGTATGCCTATCCTCTCAAAACTTTCGATAACGTTTATTATTTTCCTGAATTTTTGATGATACAAGAAAAACTTCAAAATTTCCCTAAAACTCTGATAATTCAATACAGTGTCTAACTTGGAAGTATTATTCAGGATTTCATTAACATTGTCCAATACTCGGTAATATTGCAATCGGTCAAATTTATAGGTATTGACATCTTTCAAATAACTATTCAAAGTATCTACTGTGACAAGTTTAGGAAATGGGGGTGGATTCAAACACAGCTGTCTCTTATATTCAAACTCTTTTAAGAAATCATAATCTATCTTGCCTTTATTTGCTTTATCAAAATTTTTATTCAAAAAATTAACCAGTTCAATTCCTTTTAGTTCCTTTATTTTCTTTTTTGATATTCTTTTGGAATCAAAACGTTCCGAATGACTGTTGTTCAAATTCAACTCCTCTTCCTCAAATGGATTATTTTCCTCAATTTTTAAATGTCCATGTAGCCTCTCCAATCCATAAGTATCATTATATGGGTTTTGTTCACTATTTGTAGAATCTTCTTGGATCAATGATCCATGATCTGATATACTAAAGGACTCAAATTCTTTAAAATTGGTGAAAAATTCACGATTGTCCAAGCTAATCAAGTTTTTTTCATCAAACTCCTTTTGCAAACCGTTACTTTGATATCTCTTGAACGCTGTATGTCGAATTGAAGAAAATCGCCCTTTTGCAAATCTTCTAATATACATATTATATGAGCATGGATTAACGATGTTTGTGTCTGTTTGCCTCCGTTTCCTTGTCGGTCCTCTACTACTCTTCCACTTGTTAGCGGAAAAAAAGGAAAATATTTTGAAAAATTCAAACCGCTTTTTTGGCAGGAGACAAAAAGAGGATTGCAGTTTCAGTAGAGGGGAGATACACACACAATTATTGTTGCAATCACAAGCAACAGAAAAAACAAAGAGAGAGAGAGAGAGAGAAAAAAAAAGACACATTTAGGTTGAACTTTGTATCGGATAATAGTTTTCATAAAAGGGAATAACAACAAATACTTTTTTTGCACCTCCACTTATTCTGCTTTAAAAGCTACAACTAATATAAACCTATTTACAGCTGTAATTGCGACTCATTTAAATCTAAACCAATGGCTCTGTAGAGCCACTGAGTCTATTCAAATGAATGTAAACATCCGTCCCGTAACCTTCCATACTAATCAACTTCAGATCACCTGAGAAGTATCTTGCATATAATCTAGAATGTGGCAATCCTACACCTAAACCCATGAACGGAACTCTATTCGAACTATCATGTCTATTCAATTCCAACAAATTATCAACGGAATTGGAATCATTATGTGCTGAAGTGTAGAAATACGTCCAAATTAATGGTACTACACTTCTTGGTATTCCTCCTCCTTCATCAGAGATTTTTATCGTAATGTCTTCATCACCTTTGGCGACAATGATTTTAATTGGTGGGTATTCTATTTCATCTAATGGAACATTCGGATTTAGTTTACTATGGTGTTCAATTGTAGCTCTCAAACTATTTTTCAATGTTTCAAATACCATATGCACCAAATGTCCCGGCACATATCTGAACACCAAATCTGGCGGACAGTATAACTTCACATCTGGAATCTCTAGAATGTTGAAATGTTCTTCACATGCAAATCTGGATGCATCAATTGCATCTTCGATGATTTCTTTGATATTGCATTTTAAGGAAATGATACCGACGTAATCATCATTTTGGATATTTCTTTCACTTTGCTGGTTAATCGAGATGGTTTGACCAATTAACATTCTGATACCAATTCTGCTTAGATAAAATCTGTCTAAAAATTGGTTGATAGGACTATCCAAATACTTAAAATTATGTTTATTTTTCCAGTTTTGAACACCACTTGCTAGTGTCGATACAGTGGCATCGTGTCTTTTCTTAATTTTTATTAGTGTTTTAGTCACCAATTTATTATATTCCACAACTTCACGTGGATAGTGAATATCATTAGGGGTTTGCTGAAAGTAGTACTTCAATCCTACAGGTTTCTCGTTTTCAAATTCGTTTTTGTTTTCCAATGCGGAGCTGACAACATTCTCCGGTTTTATTATATCGGTTAAAATCGTCTTATTTTTACGATCTCTATTCCTGTTTATGATAATACCGTCGTCATCAAAAACAAAGTTTCGTCTCCTATCTGATTTTCTTATCATTGATTTGCCGCTGGCTGTTTCATTAGTTTCTGCTGCGAATTTGCAATCTTTCAATAATAACTTCTTCAGATCATCACTAATATCGGGTTCAGGTAACTGAGTCAACTCTTCAAAACTCTGAGCATACCAATCTCTTACAAGTTTAATAGAAGACTCGTCACTTAAGCCCTTAATTGGTAAATTCTCTAGTTCTCTCACTCTGTGACTCAACCTGATGGGCAATTCATGTACAGCGAAATACGAAGCATGAAATAATGTTCCTTGATTGGGCCTTGGTCCAAATTCAACCATTTGCCTTAATGAAACACCCGTCTGTGGTAACTTCGCATACTTGTATATTTGCTGCCTAAGAGCATCACTCATTTTCCACATATTGGTCATGATATCTGTTAGGTTGTTATCAAAACAAAGAAACCAGTATCCACGGAATGAATAATATCTCCTACAATCAGATAAAATGATTCACACCCGCACTTTACGGAGGAACGGAGTAAGTAGAAAAACAAGACCAGCGATGAGTCTTTCTGAGATGGAAAGCGAGGAAAATTGTATTGTGGAACAAATGTTTACTGTATATGGAAAAGCTATAAAAACGGTATCATGTCACTAAAACGTGACACACACCTGAAAAAAAAAAAACAACGAAATATAATAAGATAAGATAAAATAAGGTAAGGTCAATTAAAAATCAAAGTAAAATTAAAATAATCAACTATCTCCCTACGGCTGTCATCACAGCATCGTTGACATCGTTAATCAAATTTTCCATCTTTTCTCTGCCATAGGTAAGCCTCTCATTGAGCAAATTAGTAAACCTCTCTTTACCTAACATAAAGGAACCAACAATTTCTCTAACTTTCGCCAAAAGAATTGAAAAGTTTTTAAAATTTTGAATACTTATCAAATTGAAATTGATTCCAATGAAAATCAAAGATAGTAAAAGCAGTGATGGTAACCAAAAGAATAACAATCTCTTGTCAGAGTTTATTGAAGTACGTAAATTTTTCGCAATCAGTTCAACTTCCTCATAATCATCGCTGTAAATAGTTTCCCTTTCAGCATGGATAGACAGATTATGTTGAGGTTGAACCATTTTTGATTTTCCGTTGGAATCATTTCCGGGTTCATCATGTCCACGGAAATTGATGAGGGATTTAAAAGATGCCCCTTTTGGAAACAATTCATCATAGGCAGGCAACTCAACTTCACTTTCATCATCTTCCCTAGTTTGAGTGGTGCTATTGATATGTAAAGTGTTCAAGGAATTTCTTTGAACTTCAGCCATTTTATTCTTAATGGCTTCTTTCATTGCAATCCACAAGTTGTCACCAAAGGAATTACCACTAGGAGGGACGCCTGTTCTCTGCTCATTGTCGCTATTGGAATATTCATCTTCATCCTCGTCTTCATTATCAGCTTCAAATTCTTCATCTAAATGTCTATTATGATGTATATTAGAATTCTTTCTATGTCTAACTCTATGAGTCAAGATATTCTTATCTCCCGAAGATGACAAAGTGTCTTCAAGTTCATCAGAACTAATATCATCAACATCGAATTCTAAATTGTTAAACTCATATTCATCATCGAATGCTTCCTCATATTCATCTTCATCTAACATCGCTTTATCTCCAATATCAATCAAATCTAAAACATTGGAATCAGAAATAGCACTCAGTAAAATTCCGTTATCTAATCTATTA
Organism: Pichia terricola; assembly: GCA_030168465.1. Taxonomy (NCBI): domain Eukaryota; kingdom Fungi; phylum Ascomycota; class Pichiomycetes; order Pichiales; family Pichiaceae; genus Pichia; species Pichia terricola. The sequence goes on from CP099445.1 coordinate 1,289,946, forward strand.
TTGACATTTTTGAAGTTATTGAATTTATTAATCAAATTAATAATCTTTCTATGACCCTTAATAAAACCGTAATTGATTGGTTGGAATCCATTGTTATCTTTGTAATCAAACCTTGATCCGTTTTGAATCAAATATGAACATAACCTATTATAGTTCCTAAAGCATGCTAAATGGATCATTGTTTGGCCTTCATTATTACATATTGCCCAGTTTGGCGTAGTTATAGGAGAGTTTGGAATCTTCATCATCATTAAAAATTTGATTAAAATTTCCTCATGATTATGGGTAGATTTCGAAAGATCTTTAATTTTATTTGATGCAATTGTCATCCAGTTAAGTTGTAACTGCTGATTAACAGCGGAAGTTGATCCTGAATTCGACGTGTTTCCACCTTCCATTTGGTTATTACCGACAATCCTTTTGGCGATATTCTTAGCATCCTCTAATTTACCATTCATTTTCAAACCAACAATTTGTAAAGCCAATTCAATCAACTGTCTATCGGTATCGTCAATATATGTGAATATTTGGTTACTGATGGAAGATTTTTGAATATCATAACTCGAATTTTCAAAAGTAACCAAAACCGGACCTGCTTGACTGGCCGGCGGTAAATATGTGACAATAGTAGATTCTGACCAGACTTGAGTTGCCAAGGCAATATTAGATCCAAACTTAACATTCATTCCTGGTTTGAAGTTAGAACCCAACAGTGTTATTTCAATACCACCCACCACAGGACCTTGTGCGGGAATAATTCTTTTGATAATTGGATCATTCTCTATTGACAAAACATCATTTATCATGTTCATATCATTGTCATTTGTTATGACTAATTGTTGAGCCGAATCGTTTGTAGTGTCTGAGTGAAATTGTGCATCTGAATTATTCGAGGAATGCTGCATTGAAATAGACTGGCGAGTAATGGATTTTCTTTCTGGAGTTGCGGAGAACACACTGGTCGCTGAAGATAACATATGGTGAGCGTGTGGTGAGATTGCATCCGAACTCAATGGGGACGCAGCATCTTTTTTGATAGATACTTTTGAAGAATTGGAAATGGAGCTTTGACCAGGAAGTCTTTGTTGGTTAACGGTATCATAATATGTTGAAGTTGATGCTTCGGATTGACTCCAGTTTCTTTTCTGTCGTTTTGAATTTCTTGAATCTGAATTAGAAGTGGTATCTCCAATGATAGTTGACGGGTTAAATGAAAATATAGAAGAAAACAAGCCGTTTGATGGTTTATTACTGTTATTAGTAGGTAGTAAATTCAAATTGTTCAGAGACTGCGATGATATATTAGTCAAATTGTCCATTATATTGTCACTCAATATGGTTGCAGATTGAGAGGTTTTTAAAGCAGGTGAATTGGCTGACGATATATTAGTCAGTTCGGCAATGTTTTGATGGTCTTTCGATTTTACAGTTTTCTTCCTATCCATGATGAGTATTGGACTCGACAATGTCTTCCCGAGAATAACATCATTTTCATCTTTCAGGAAAAACAATAACTGGAATCCATCCAGCTCCTGATGGTGTCTACAGTAACAAACAATTCTGGATAACAACTCTATATTTCTTTCATTTTTCAGATTTGGATTAGGTGGAGGGAAAGATACAATTTCTTTTGCATTGAAGATGATAGCTCTTTTGGGCAAATTTATATCCCAGTTAGAAGAATCATCAACTAAACCTGCTTTTCGTCTTGAAGCCCTTTTTAGTTCTCTTCTCATGCACCTTTTACAGACATTACATGATTTGATCCTTGTATCATTTGAGTTTGAGTTATTTGAACCAATTACGAAAACGTCCAAATAAAGAAGATGTTTCTTTAAAGATTCAGAAACTTTATTGTCCGATATTGTAAATTTTGGTTTAGTAATCAGGTCCCTAGGTAAATGTAGTAAAAATTTGTCAGGAGCAGGAGATATTGACAAATCCAATTTGATTTGCGTTTCTACTCTAGAATGTGAAGGTAAGTCTTTTAATGTGATATTAAAAGGAAAAGATTCATCGGGTTTAAGGAAAGCTTCTTGGTATACATCTGGAAGTATCGTTGTTGTGACTTCAGGATCTTCAGGATTGTTAATCGTTGGATCTCTCGTGTAACAATAGCCGATATTTGAATGATGAATGTATTTTGAATCATTGGTTAACCCAAATTTTACATTCATCAATTCATCCTTAGATTCCTGGTATCTTTTCAATTCACTTGGACTAATTCTGGACGTGGAATCGGTAGCGCTTGACGCAGAATCAGCAACGATTTCATTAGCGTAAATATTTGCCTCAATGTTCTGATCAAATACATTGGGATCTAAGAATTCATTAAGAATATCATCGTCCAACAATTGGTTCATGTGGTTCGTATTGTCTGTACGATTGGAGCTAAATTGGAAATCAGGTAGTTGGTTAATGTTGGTATTTTTTTCAGCAGGCTCATCGATCTTGTCATTATTAATATTACTTGATATCAAGTTTTCACTATTATGATCAGTACTCAGCATATCATCAATCATTTCGTCATCATAAGTTTCTTTCTTTATGTTGTTGTGAGTGCCTATAAACGATAATATCGTGTCCATCGCTATGTGTGTATATGTTTCTCAGAAGTCAACCAACAAAACTTAAGCAATTAAAAATGGAAGACGCAATTTCTGCAAGATGTCATCCGTGAAAAGTAGAACGGGCGCGACAAGAAGAAAAAATAAAAAAAAAGCAAAAAATATAAAAAAAAGAAAAGACTCGCGATTGTGGCCAGCAAAAGAAAGAGAAATGATTATAGCTTTTATTGTTTTATTTAGGTGTAGCTAGCTGCTACCTACAGTTGTATCTGTAATGTAAATTACTTACTCTTCATCACGACTTGGTGGTGGGAGTGGTGGATGAGAATCCATCGTTGGATTAGTTGAAGAATGATTATCACGTTGTTGCTCTGGAGATCTATCTCTTATTGATCTTCTATCATCTCTATCGTCTCTGGATGCTCGCCTAGAGTTTCTGCTGTGCATTCTAGGCGGTCTACCTCTTGAAAGTCTTTCTTTGTGGTCATCATTTCTCCGTGAAACAGGCAATCTTCTCGCCTTTTCACAACTGATACCTATTTCAGGGTTGATAGCCAATCCGTCATCGAGTTTCAGGTTTCCTGCTTCAATTTCAGACAAAATGTGTTCCATGTGGTTGATCCTTCTAAACGCGACAAATGCGTACTGTTCACCATCTGACCTTCTAGGTGGCAAAACATTCACTTCTGCCAATGGACCGAATGGCTCAAACACTTCGGCCAGTCTTCTAGCTGCTGTCCCCCTAACAAATCCTGTTACATAAAGTGTTGCTTTGGGTGCCGAGTTGGCTCTTCTAGAGGGATTTTCTTCTCTTTCTGGGTAACCTCTTCTTCTATCTCCGTATGGTTCCATGGGATGGTTTCTTCTTTCATCAAAAGTGCCCCGATTATCCCTTCTTCTATCATGAAATTCATTTCCACGACTCATTCTTCGGTTATCATATTCCCCTTCATGACCTCGAGAGTCTCTTGAATTCCTTCTATTCCTGGAATTGCGAAATCCCCTGGTATCTTTTGAATCGTCCCAGTATTCCCTTTCAGTAGAACCAGGATTATCTTGACCCCTGTAACCTCCTTCTTTAAAACTGTTGTCCCTTCCATTTCTCTCTGAAAACGATATTGAGTCATCAATTGCACTGCCACGTCTATCAGCAGATGCCCCAACATCAATATCCCGACTCATATCCAATTGCAAATCGGCCCCAGACATCTTTGTCCAATTAATATGACTTCTTTATCAACTATGGTCTTAAAATCTATTATCTTTTTCTCGTAATTGTTATTGTCCTCAGCGAAGCGCAGAGATATTCATTTTCTCATTTTGGCGTTTTCCTTACACATGTTAAAATTTTTCATATCCAAATACGGTAATTTGAAATGAAAAAGTTAATAATTTTTTTTTATCGAATATACAAAGGATTTTCTCTTTACTAAAGGTTTAACGATGTCAAGTGTGTCTGCTATTGACTTTAGAATTATTGTTGGTTCATACGAACATTCACTTTTGTGTTTGTCAGCTTCTATTCCTATAAAAACTGATTCAAATGATATTAGAGAACCTCATTTCCAAACGATCTTCCATTTTCCAGCACATTCATTATCAATTAGATCTATGGATATAGCCAAAAGATATTTAGTTACAGGTTCAAATGATGAGCATATCAGAATTTATGATTTACAAAAAAGAAAAGAGTTAGGTACTTTATTACAACATCAGGGATCCATCACCAAGTTATTATTTTCAAATGAAACAAGTGACGATGATGATAATGAAGAAAAAGGTGTTTTGTATCCAATGCACAAATCTGGTAAATGGTTATTGAGTGCAAGTGAAGACGGTCTCATTTATATTTGGAGAACCAAGGATTGGGAAAAATTCGGAGTTTTGAAAGGTCATAAAGGGTCTATTCAAGATTTGACAATTCACCCAAGTGGTAAAATTGCGGTTTCTGTAGGATCTGATCAAACCATAAGATTATGGAATTTGATGACAGCCAAAAAGGCAAGTTTACTGAAATTGAAAGGTGCTTTGACGAGAGGTCAAGTAGCTGAGTTCATTAAATTTAATTTAAGCGGTGAGTTTTTCGTTATTGCATTCAGAGATAGACTCATGATTTATAAGACGAGGGAAGCCAAATTAATCAATTTATTGAAGACGGGCAAGGTCATTATGAATTTAGAGTTCATAACACTAAATGATAATAACGAATATGCTGTTATCTCATATAATGATGGGTCAATATGTTTTTATGAATTCAATGAGGAACTATTCAACAATGCTAAAATTGACGAAATTGACGGTAGTGAATTAGAACTAATTTCCGATCCCAAATTCAGATTGCATGGTCATGCATCAAGAGTTAAGGGTATTTCCATTTATAAAGAATATGTTGGAAAAACCCTTTTCACATTCATGGTTTCCATCTCATCTGATGGTAAAATTGTTGTCTGGAATTTAGATACCAAAATAATGGATCAAATTGCAGTTTACACTACTGGTGAAAGATTGAATGTTGTTTCAACAGTTCAAGAATGTATTGAGAAAACAAGTACAATGAAACCAATTTATAACCCTGATGAAGTTAAACCAGAAATTGAAAGTGAATACGAAAGTGATGGTGAAAGTCTATCTCACCTATTGAAAAATCGTAAGAAGGTATCGAAAAAGAAAGCAAAGAAAGAAAAGAAGAAACTTCTTGAAATTGAAGTTGAAAAATAGTCGAATGTACTTTAATTATATATCAATTTATATATCATTATCACTCTATAATAAACGCAAATTGTTAAATAATGCAACCAAACCAAAAATACTGGATTCCCGTTCAAACTTCTCTAAAGCTTGGATTGGTTTAATCTCTTAACGTGATGATCATATAATTTCTTGGCCTTTGTCCAAACTGGCGCAGATTCCTTAATTGGAAGTTGTTTCAATGAAGGTAATAAATCTCTTGCAAAGAATTCGGAAGATTCTCTAGGTAATAAAGAAGGTAAGTGGTCAATTGAAATGACGGATAATTTTGGACCCTTGGTAGTTTCAACTAACACAGTTGGATCATCGAATTGTGTAGCAATTGTGTAAACTGGAACAGGATTGTGTGGATTGGTGGTGTCTGCAGAAACATCGACAATAGTTCTCAACTTTCTGTCATCTTTATTCAATAATTCATAGTTGATGAATGGAGGAATTGGCTTGGATAAATAAATGCAGTTGATGAAAATATCAGAATCTGCAATTTCTTTAAATGGACCACCCTTTTTAGTTTCATTCATATCCCATTTGAGTAAATTGGATTCTGGAATACCAACTTTTTTACATAAATCTAAAGCACCGGAACCACATCTACCTAATGCACCAATGACCAAGACTGTTGGGTATCTACCTGTCTTCGCATAAGCCTTAGATAATTCAGATCTAACATCCTTAATCAATAAGTCTTCATTTGGATATGGAGTAACACCAGGTAAGTTCTTAGAGTCTGGATTTAATTGTTTAAAAGCCCAATCGAGAACACCAATGGCGGCACCTGCAAAACCAGCATAGTAACCAAATGCAGCAACTCTTCTGCCTTGATCATTTTCCAGGAATTCTAAATCATATAGTACACCATCACCTTTAGGGAATCTTGAAAGAACATCTTTCCAGCCACCTTGATTCTTGTAACAATGAGCAAATTGAATGTGATTGTGAATTAATGGGAAAGTCTCGTTTTCTGGTAATTCTTTCAAACCTATGATAATTCTTTCCTTAGGTGCGTTTTTCCATGACTCAAAAGGAACAATCTTTGCACCAACCTTTCTGTACTCGTCAGTAGCAAATGTGGATTGTGGTGCTTCTTCGACGAAAATTTCAAAATCGCCGGTATCTAAAAGTTGCTTGACGGTCTTTGGAGTCAAAGCAGCTCTTGCTTCTCTTGGTTTGGTTTCTGCTCTCAAATGTAAAATTACCTTTGCCATTTTCAGTTATTATTTAGCACTTTATCGAAAAGGGAAACTAAAATAAATCTTATACAGAGTAAGAAAAAAGTCAATAAAATTCACAGAATATAAACGATAGAAAAAACTTATTCATCACGAACAATAATTTAATTCACTATCAGTCATCGCCCAATCGGGATATTGAGTATTGCAGGAACTGAGTCACTCCTCGGTGAAAGAGCGAACCAAGGAAAAATTAAAAGATTGAAAATTAAAGAAATGAGAAGAAAAAAAGGGAAAAAAAAGCTCACGTGACTTGAATCTTTTATCTGCGACATAAAAATTTGCCGTGAATTGCCACGATGTGTGTAGCCCTTTTTGGTATCTTTCAATGTTTGGACTCTGAAACATTTGCGAATGTTCATTTGAGGAGTATTTGCGCTTGGAATCGATTTAACAAATGTCTAATAATAGTCCCAACAACACTAATAATCCAAATAATTCAGTACTGAATTTTTCTCCGCTGTTCACGTCGAAAAAGGTACGAGATCATTTCCAAACACCCCCAAATCATGTGAACAAAAACATAGCTCAAAATAACAACTCGAACGCCAATGCATCAAACTCATATCAACAGAACCATTTTAAAAATCAATTCAAATCTGCTAACTTTAACTCTAGCCATAATCCTCCGAACTCAGATGATCCAAATACGTTAGACCTACCCAACAAACCAGGAACGGCATCCACAAACGCAAACGCAAATCATTCCATTAATAACCTTGAAGCATCCACGATTGTTGACATCAACGGCCCACTAACACAGGCCGACAAGCTAAGAATATGGCGTCATGATGCATTATTGCAACATCATTATAAGACAGCGACTTATATTGGTGATAAAGTTTTGTCATTAACTAATGATCCCAATGACGCGTTTTGGTTAGCACAGGTCCATTACTCTTCTGGAAATTACCAAATTGCCAGAAACTTATTATCTGGTCCAGATTTTGAGGCATCAATTACATGTCGATATTTAACAGGATTATGTTTGATTAAACTGGAAAAATATGATGAAGCTTTAGATATTGTTGGTGAAGTGAATCCGTTCAGAATTGATCGTACTAATACCAACAATGTTAACAGCAATAATAACGTTAGCAACACAAATAATAACGTCAATCCACCAATTAATCAACCTTCATCGGGGAGCTCTTCTGGAGGTATCAAATTGGAAGCATCTATGTGCTATCTAAGAGGTCTCATTTATTCCAAGCAAAACAATTTTGAATCGGCGAAAAACTGTTTTAAAGAGGCGGTTTTAGTTGATGTAAAATGTTTTGAAGCCTTTGATGAATTGATCAACAATCATTTAATGACTCCCGATGAAGAATGGGAATTATTTTCCTTATTGAATTTTGATGATGCAGATAATAATAATGAACTTGTAAAGATGTTATACACCATTCACCTCAACAAATACAAAAATTTAGGAAATTTTTATGATGCCACTCAGTGTTTAGTTGATGAATACAATTTAGGGGATAACATAGATATTTTGTTAGGTCAGGCGGAACTATATTTTATTCAATGTAAATTCCAAGAATGTTTGGAGTTATGTTCTAAAATAATTGATCGGAATGAACTGAACATTTCCGCATTGTCAAGCTACCTAAGCTGTTTATATGAATTAGGAGGGAAAAACAAGCTATTCCTAATGGCACATCGATTGGCAGAAAACTATCCAAACCATTATATTACTTGGCTTGCCATTGGGATTTACTATTTTTCCATCAAACAGGTCTCCGAAGCAAGGATCTTCTTCAGCAAAGCCTCAATAATGAACCCCAATTTTGCTCCCGCATGGATTGGTTTTGCCCACACGTTTGCTGCGGAAGGTGAACACGAACAAGCAATTAGCGCATATGCTACTGCATCTAGATTGTTTCCCGGAACACATTTGCCAAATCTATTTTTGGGCATGCAATATGCTCAAATGAATAACTATACACTAGCTTCAGAGTATCTCAGCTACTCGTTCTCGATTTGTCCTACCGATCCATTACTCTTAAACGAAATCGGTGTCTTAAATTATCACAAAAATGAACTACAAAGAGCGGAATACTATTTGAAAAAAGCCCTTAATGTCTCAAAATCTTTAGAATACGGCTCAAAAGCATGGTGCTCTATTCATTGCAATTTAGCACACATTTATCGAAGAATGAATATGTATGAAAAATCCATTACGCATTTCAATGAAGTATTAAAAATAGCAAAAAGAGATGTAAATATTTACTCCACTTTAGGGCTAATTCATTTAAAAATGGGCAAAATCAACAAGGCGATCGAGTATTTACATACTGCCCTATCAGTTCAGCCAACTGATTCAATGGCTACAGATCTATTAGACAAGGCATTAGATCTAAACATAAAAGTTTCCAATAAAAAGTTTTTGCGTGAAGCACTAGATTCATCCTTCATCAGAAAACCAAACGACTCCAATTTTTTCAATTCACAACTAAAAAATTTGAACAATTCGAATTCTGATAAAAGGAAAATAGTAACGGGTTTAAACAATGACGAAATAATGGATATTGAAAGTGAATAACTTCTATGAGTCCCTTTATTTTTCTTTTTTGACCAATCGTAACAAAATGTGTATATTTTTTATACATCTCCACTGGAAACCAGTAATTGAAACATTACTGTATTTGCTCTCTCTTTGAAATCAGAAGATGGGGAAAATTCCACTAGATTTTTCAAAGAATCGTGGAATCCTAAATCCAGTAAAAGCTTTGATCTACCGGAGACAGATCTTAAGTTTTCCATATCGTCCTCCGAAGATTCATTTCTGCTGCTCCAGCTCTCATTCATTAAATGATCATGATCATCTGAATTACTTAAGACATCGGTCCACGGTGTACTCATTCTTGAAGTCAAATTATATAAGATCCAAGTAATACATGTTTTCAATTCCCAGATCAAATCTTCAAGATTTTCGCCCTTTTCATAAGTGAATTTATTCTTCAAATTCGGATCGTTCAATAAGTTCAATAAATTAATTAGAGTTGCTTTATTTTTTATTATTTTCAGCTTTATGTTCATTGATGAAGCAGCCAAATTGATCAAATTGTAACAAATGGAGATGGTTAATTTGATGGAACTCGATTCAGTAAGATAATGATTCAAAAACTCAATTAAGTCGCCTTGTTTCCCCTCAATTTCTGCCTTGTAATTTTGAAACTCTCTACAAGAGAAATCGCCATCGGTTGACCATTCTGTTAGAGAATTCCTGATTATATTAAAAGACAATGTCTTGACTTCCATATTTTCGTTATACTCGCATAATCTGAATATTCTTTTTAAGGTGATGAATTCAATAAAATTATCTTTAAAAAGTTTATATGCTCCAAATAAACCATTTCGAATCAACTGTAATGAGGATATTAGAATTTCATTAAATTCAGGGAAATCCAGGAAATTTCTCAATATTTTGAACAACTTCTTCAAATCAATCGAATTGTTGACAGCTGAGAATTCAATTATTAAATTGGATAATATTTTCAAAACCAGAGTTACCAAAGAAACTTCATAATTATACAATGACTTATTTGAAAATCTCATATTCTTCAGTTTTCTTAGGTCTAAATCTAGTAAATTCATCAATAAACTTATGGTCTCACTTTTATAAAATATTAAATTTAGAACAGACGCAGATCTTGATAATGATCTTAGCAATAGACATGAAGAGTATGTCAAATTGTTTGAGATATGGACGGCCTTCAAATGTTTGAAGCGTATATCTGATAAATTGGAAAACTCATTTAATATTTTGTAATGGACTTTCAAAGTTTTGCTGACCAATTTTATTGCATTTCCCTTTGCTATATGTAATTTTGTCTCTTCATCTTGGATGGCCATAAAACTCAAAATTGAGAAGTATGTCGAAAGAGTATAGCTTTTTCCGACCATTAAACGGGAAGAATTGGGATTATACTGATTTGCAATGGAATTATTCAAATATGAGACAAAATCAACGTCATTCAATTGCCTGGACAAAGAATTGTTGTAATCCAATAACTGTACCAATATACTCAAAGGTGAATGGTTGATATCAAGGTTCATTTTTGCTTTTAATTTGTCATATCTCTTTTTGCCATTATCGCATCTTCTAATAACTTCTACAATTTTGAGAAATATTAGTTCAGTCATTTCAGTTGTTTCGTCCTTGTTCTGGTTACATCCACAATATTGTGTCAACATGTAACAAGTTGAAAACACCACTTCAAAGTTATAAACCGACAAAAGGATTTTAAAACACTTCAGCATTTTATAGTTCATTAGAAACTTATGAGTGGAACTCCGATGCCTCGTCAGTATATGACCCAGTAGAAATAAGTATTGAGCCAAAGGCACAGATTCTTCATTCACAATATGTTCAAAAGCCATCAAATCAAAATCCTCTTCAGACTGTGAAGACAGAACATATGTCTCCTTCCATAATTTTGGGAACCTGAAAAATGGTTGTTTCAAAAATGTGTTTTCAAAACTGTCATCAAAACACGAACTGTCGATAACCATCAAAAATCGGCAAATAATATTGAAGACGTTAAAATGTATGTTTTTCTGAAATAGAATTGCAAGAATATGCTCCATGAATTCAGGATTATCAACAATTAAATTCTGATAATTATTCTCTTTGCAAAATCTGATCATCTTATAGCAAAAAAGGGATATGGTATACACATCAACATCAAGTAATAAAATCTCTATTAATCTACCGCAGCATCGAGTAATCAACGACTCTTTCACATGACAGTATAACTTAAATTCCAAAAGAAAACCAGAAACAAGCTCCTTCTTATTGGGAGCATCCGATATCATTTGCTTGATTTTCATAAACTCGTGTTCTTCTTCTTCCATAAAATCGTTATCAATACTCAAACCATGGTCAAATAAGTGTTTGTTCAAATCATTGAGTTTGCTTAAACTTTCAGTGAAACCAACATCATTGACAGAATAAGTATTATTTGATACTTCTGCAACGGTGGTTTGGCCCATTTCTTCTTAATTGTTAATTTTATCTATAGAACAAAAGAACAGTATAGATAATCTCAATTGGAACATTATCTGGCCTGCCATTTTTAAAAGACTCAGTGGAAAAAAAGCCACCCAAGTCTATTGACTCTCCCAATATGGAAATCTTAAATGTGTGTATATTTTTTTTTTCTAATTTTTTTTTTCTCTTTACAATTCCTTCAACTAACTTTCGAATACTGATAAACACAGGCCCTTGAAGCACTTATCACATGAAAGAAAACACATTATTTCAACTTGATTTGCTTGAAGCGTTTTATTTACAAAAGACCCCAAGATTTGGAGTCACCAAACAGATCATAAACTCTGAAAAATATCCTTCTAAAACCAAGTCCAAAAAATCCAATGTGAAAAAACATAAATTATTAACTATATCCAGAAATGAAGCCTTTGAACTAATCAAACAATTCAAAACTGAAAGTTTTAACAAAAAACTTTACAATCTTGAGCACAATATCTTGAGGGATATCAATAAATTCTTGAAGAATGAAAAATCTAAAAATAAAGATATTGTTGATCGTCTTTTGAATGACGATAATTTGCTAAAGGAAAATATAAAACACAAAATATTCAAGATGCTCCTCACAAGATTTAAAGAAAATTTGAGTATCAAGGATGAGAAGTTTGATGGTTTATCAACCGAGTTGATAGAATATGTGAAAAATATGAAAAATTCCAACCCATACAAAACAAACGGCAATGACATCAATAATTTTTTCAGTCGTATCTGGTCCGATAAACTTGTCAAAAATGAACTGGAAAATATTGATGGATTCGAAATTATTTGGGGTCCAAAGTCTAGAACATCTGCAAGAAGTGATAAGGAAGATGTTAACGTAGAGCAAAAAAGAGAGTTGGAAGAACCTGAATTCAGTGATGCTGACAACTCTGGAGATTCTGAAGACGATGATGTTGCTTCTAAAATCGCAGAAATTGATGATGATGAAAACTTTGAGGAGATTTATGACGGATACAAGAATTATATAGCTGATTCTTCAGAAAATGAAGATGAAGATGAAGAGAATGTCGAAGGAGGGTTCCAACCTGATCCTAAAATTAACTACAATGAAATAACGGATGATGAGCCTTCAGAAGACGAATCTGAAGTTGAAAATACCAACGAAAATGGTAAAAGAGTTCAAAGTATAGAAGAAGATGATTTCTTTTCCACCGATGGTGCTCAAGATACCAAAAGAAAGAAACTAGATATCCAACTTCCACATTTGGCTACAGGGTACTATTCAGGTGGTGAAAGTGATGAAGAATCCACAAAAGATAGATTGGTTGATGAGATTACACAACCACGTAAAAATAGACGTGGACAAAGAGCAAGACAAAAAATTTGGGAAAAAAAATATGGTAAAACTGCCAAACATGTCATTAAAGAGCAGGAGCGTAATAAATCTGAAAGGGAGAGATTAAAGGAAGAATATGAAGAACGTAAAGCAAGAAGAGACGCTAAAGAAAAGGTGAGGGAAGAGAGAGAGCAAGAACGTAAGCAAAAGGAAGCCAAGGAAAAGGAAAAGAAAGAGTTTGTTCATCCATCTTGGGCTGCTAAATTGAAGGCTCAAGAGATGCAAAAGGTGAAGTTTGCAGGTAAGAAGGTTACCTTTGATTGAGCATAGTATGTATTCTCTGTTTAGCGCCATGCATTATAAAGCACCTTTTTCATATAGTGGAATTTTTTTTACCGTATATGAATTCACCTGAATGATAATATTTATAGCAATGTATATACACATAAATGATGTATTGTGATAACTTTGACAAAAACTAAACTTTATCGTACCATTAGATCTGTTTTGATTTTTTCAGCCCCCTCTAAATCAACTTATTCTTTCAAATCTTACTATCTAAATTACATAAAAGAAACCCTCGAAAAAATCGATTGATTTGACATTTTGAAAGTGGACTATACCTCGAGAAGGAAGGTTGGATGTAATGTTTCGTAGAAGTGTTCGTTACATGGCCTCGATGAATAATAGCATTAACAAACTTCACGGTGTTTCAAGCGTCATGGAAATTCCTAAGATTGTACTCAGTGAAAAAGAAGCTGAAATTGTCGGAATCTTGAATAAATATACCTCAACATTAGATAATAAGATTGTTTTGAGAATCACTGGTGGCTGGGTTAGAGACAAGCTGTTAAATAAACCTTCACATGACATTGATATAGGTATTGAAGGGTGCAGTGGAGAGAATTTTGTTTTGGGATTAAAAGAATGGTTAAATGGTGAAGATGCGTCCAAAATTCATAAGATCAAGAAGAATCCTGAAAAATCTAAACATTTAGAGACATGCACTACCAAACTTTGTGGATTAGATGTGGATTTTGTGAATCTGAGAAGTGAAAAATATACCGAAGATAGTAGGATTCCTAACATTACTGAAGGTACACCAGTGGAAGATGCATTCAGAAGAGATGCTACATTGAATGCATTATTTTTCAATCTATCCACCTTGGAAGTAGAAGATCTGACAGGTAGTGGAATAAATGATCTACATCAAGGTATTTTGAGAACACCTCTTGATCCGATTCAAACTTTTCTAGATGATCCTTTAAGATGTCTGAGACTGATTAGATTTGCGTCAACTTATGGATTCAAACTTGAAGAAAATGCGATTCAGGCCATGAAATTGAATGAGATTCAACTTGCATTGAAAAATAAAATCAGTAGGGAAAGAATTGGTGTGGAATTTAAAAAGATAATTGAAAACAAGAGAGGCATTGAAGGTATACTGTATGGACTAAGTCTGATTAGAGAAGTTGGATTCTCATGTATTTTCGATTTAGGCGATACACCAGTAGAAGAATCATGGGAGAATGAGCATAGATCATTGATAGAAGATGGTATTCTCAATAGTCTTGAGCATATAATTGATAATGTTCGAGAAACTGATGTTGCCGAAGAAGATTTGGTTTTATTTTATTGTTCATTGATTTTGAATAAATGGGGTAAAGAAAGAGTCAAAATTGGTAAAAAGGAAAATTATGTTTCTTATTATTGCACTTTAAATGGTATCAAAATGCCATTAAAAATAGCAGAAAATGTTTCACTAATAATTAGAAATATCGGTAATGAAGAATACTCCAAGATTCAACAATTGAGCAGATTTGAGGTAGCAGATAAATTTATCATTCCATTTGGGGATAAGTGGATAATCAATTTGAAAGTGAATAAATGGTTAGGTATTGATGGTGTTAAAGAAGTTTATGAGAAAATTGAAGAGTTAAAACTGGAAAATATTTATAAGGAAAATCTTTTGATTAACGGTAAAGAAATTATGCAAATACTGAACAGAAAAGCAGGACCATGGCTGAGAGATTTGAATAATGAATTATTCAAATATCAAATCAATAATCCAGGAATAGAAAAGGATCAATTAATTGAATTTATGAAGAGCATTGTATAATAGAAATAGAACTTAATAGATAGAAATTATATAAAATAAATAGAAAAATATATATAATTTGAATACAATTAGATTTTTTCTTCCTTACAACCGTGTTTCCAGATTGCAACGAATGGAGTTTGACCATCTTCTCTGTAGTTCATAAGGACAATCATAGCATCTGGGTCCATAGATTCACCAGTGTAGAATTCCCAGTCCTTGAAAGAACCAATGACCTTCTTGACGTAAGCTGCAGCACCCTTTTCGAAAGTTTCAACTTCATCTGGGTTGGTTTCAGCTAACTTAGCCTTAACAGACTTCATGTAACCCTTAATGTAAGTAAGGAAAGATTTCTTGTCGAACATGGTTGGTTGTAATCTGAATGAGTAAACAACGTTGTTAACGGTTTCGACACCTTCTTCTACGTCATCATCATCACCTTCAGCAGATGGGTTAGCACCAATATCAACATCAGCACCTTGCTTGACCTTGACTAAGTCACAGTCAGCTTCTAAGACGACGTTATCGACTAACTTTAAGTCGTAAGCATCAGAAATAAGTTCATCACCGGAGAAGATATCTTTGTAAATTAACATTGTGTAGTTGTTTGGCTGGTAAA
The DNA here is from genome assembly GCA_030168465.1 of Pichia terricola. NCBI lineage: Eukaryota > Fungi > Ascomycota > Pichiomycetes > Pichiales > Pichiaceae > Pichia > Pichia terricola. The sequence continues at coordinate 1,305,536 of CP099445.1, forward strand.
CAAAAGAGAATTACAAGAAAGGCAAGAAAGAAATGATAAAATTATAAAAAGATGGAAAGGAAATAGAAATGGAAAAACTTCACCACCTGAAAAAATTGAAAAAAAAAAAAACAAAAAAACAAAAAAAAAATTGCCAGCAATTAATTAAATTAATTTTTCTCTTTACGAGCAGGAGAATAAAACAATTGAGGAAAAAAAGCCGATAAAAGTATTTGAAAACTCTTCGCGAAAATAAATATTTTTTTGGCACCGTATAAGGCTCTAGAGGAGAGCGGGAGCAGAACTGAACTGAACAGACAGAAAATAGGAAAAAGCGTAATTACGAGAACGATGAGAACGATGAATACAATGATGAGGAATAAAAGCAAAGTACAACATAAGTACAACATAAGTACAACATAAGTAGATTTGTTTTTATGTCTGAATTATATTGGATCCTGTTACAAGTTGTTAGTTCACTTAGTGGTGACGTGATGTAATACAGTTCATAGTTGAGCTGTAGTTGTAGCAAGGGTGTCAAATAAGTTTTATTTTTTTATTTTTTTATTTTTAATTTTCTATTTTTGTAAATAGCGCTCGAATAAGATAGATGAGTGAGAAATTCACATGTCAAGAGAAATGAGCAAAAAGCACAAAACAATTCAAATCAAAACGTGGTTGTTTATTTTCCACAGCTGACATCTCTGAGCAGCTATATTTTGGAATGTAAAATCAATCAAAATGTTGAAGTTTTCATATGTTTTTTTTTCACTGTACAATTAGAAACGTTATGGTAAATTACTGGTATATGTGATACCATATATTTCTAGCGTGGCTCAAGATATGTTTTTTACATAACTGAAAACTTCATCGGCAATATCCGCCACCGTTACCATACCATTTTCGTCACCTATACCACTAATATTTACATCTCTTCCGATTTTTGTATCCCGCACAAGAGTGGGTTCGATGCTAATCACATCAACTCTACCTCTCATTTCACTATTTATTGATTTACTGAAACCTATAAGTCCGCTTTTGCTACTACTATATACCGTAGCGCCGATGCCCCTCTCTGGTGATGCACCTAATACACTACTGATATTGAATATGTATCCAAATGGAAATAGTTTCTGTTTTCTTTTTCTCTTCATTACATTCTTAATGAATATTTTACTCAATATTATAGGAGCAACCAAATTCGTATTGATTATTTTCTGTATTTCATCCTCTGGTTCGTTGATTAATAACTTATTCTGAGAAATACCCGCACAATTGATTAAAATGTCCACATCTTCCAACTTGGCGGATATCGTATTGATTAGTTCAACCTTTGAAAGATCAAACTGAATATACTCATGAGAGTCTTGTGGTAAAGGATACGCATCATTCAACTCTTCGCATTGCTTCTTCAGCTCAGATTCTGTCCTGGACAAAAGAATAGTTTTATAATTATTGCATGCAAATTTCTTGGCAATAGCTCCTCCAATACCTCGTGATCCCCCTGTTATAAATACTCTCTTCATTGCCTAAAAGTGGAATCAACCCTAATGTATTATTTTCCTAGATTTTTCAGTACTATTTTTCGAGGAAAACTTATCTATTTTTTTTTTCTTTCTTTCTTCGATCTATATAAGAAAGCCAGCTTTGGTATCTTAGGAACAAAGCCATGGCATCAACGGAAAATCCTAGTAAAAGGCAAAAAACCGAACTCGGTGATGAAATCAAGGATAATAAATGTATATTCATAAATGTGAAAAAGAATAGAAGATGTGGTTTACAAGTGCGTAAAGGACAAATCTTTTGTTTTGCACATCTTCCCAAATCAGAAGGTGAAAACTCGGATTCTTCAAGCAAAATTGAGAAAGGTAAAGTTGTGACGCGTATAAAGTGTCCTATTGATAATTCACATACCATCTGGTCAAATAATTTAAATAAACATTTGAAAATTTGTAACTTGAAGAAGGAGCAAGATTTACTGATATTCAAACAGAACAATTATGATTGGTTTGATTTAGACCATAATGTCAAGGACTTAAAAAATGAGATAGTTTCCAATGATATAAATCATGAAGAATGGAAAAAATTACTGGATAGCATACTGATTAGATATGATGAAATAATAGGCAAAGACTATGAAATTCCATTTGATCAATTACAGATCAAGGATGGACTCGAAGAAAGATTTGATGAATTGGATAATCAAAAACATTTGATTCAACAAAGTAGTTTGATTGGCCATGTAAGTAAGATTTTGAATAATGATTTCAAAGGTACAATAATTGAATTCGGATGTGGTAGAGCTGAATTCACCAGATATTTTAATAAATTTTGGATTAACGCATCATCCGAAAAGCCAACCTATTTATTGATCGATAGGGAAAACCCAAGGCTAAAATTTGATAAAAAGATCTTGAATGAAGGTGCATTAGATGTGAAAAGATTGAAAGTTGATATAAAAGATTTAGTTTTAAACAAAGCAATTGAATCAAAATCTTGTATTGGTATAAGCAAACATTTATGTGGTGTAGCAACTGATTTAACTCTCAGATGTCTAGAAACAGCTAAGTTGGAGGATTCTGAATTTAAGGTTGATGGATGTGTTATTGCCATGTGTTGTAGACACTGCTGCAATTACGACGTACTATTAACCGAAAGTAAAGATTATCTTCAAAACTTTGGTATCAATGCAACCAACTTCAAATATTTCAGAAAAATGTTTGCTTGGGCAACCAATGGTATCAAACCAGATCAAAATAAAGAAGATGGTAAAGATCATTTTACTGGTTTATCCTTGGGAAAAAGAGAGATTATTGGATTAAAAATGAGATTGATACTGGATAATTCGAGACTAATTGCAATGACAAAGAGAGGATGGAATGCCAAAATTGTGAAATATTGTTCCAGAGATGTGAGTTTAGAAAACAATTGTTTAATCATTAAAAAGAATTGAAGAGAATTTTTATCTTATAAATAATAGATAGAGAAGTTATATATTTTTGGTGGACTTTTTTTATAGAACACAAGTGTAATCATCCTATTTTTGGGATTTTTCTTCTAATGATCTGATGTGTGATTCCATATTTCTCACTGTTTTTTGTAATAGAATAATGTCTGAAATGATTGCATTACTTGCAGTTTTGTATTCATCTAATAAGTAGTAATAACATCCAAATCCTGTAATAGAGACACCAGCAAAGAATCCAAACAAAACACCTTTCAATGATGAAGGTCTTGATGAAATGACTGTGGAATTGAATCTTTGAGATACTCCTTGTGCATTCGCAACTCTACTAATTGATGGTCTGATGAATTTAGTCAACATAGTTTGGCTTGGTTGTTTATCAATCACAAACTACTTCGTTACTCGTATGCCGGAAACCATCTTTTTTTCTACCCCAATATTCAACTAGCGAGCGAATAGGAGAAAGATTTTTCATGATTGGGAATAATGTACGACAACTTTATGGAAACAAATGTGGTATTGGATGAGATTGAATTGAAGTTATGGATATTTAATTAAACGATTATATCAATTATACTTATAAATTTTAAGACTATTTAAACTATACAAATACTTTTAATTAACTTAATCAAATAAACCGAAACCCATGTCATCATCTTCGGATTCTTCTTCTTCTTCAGCAGCAGCAGCTGGAGCAGATTCAGAGGAAGCAGAAGTAGCAGCTGGAGCAGCAGAAGCGTAAGCTTCTGGGTTAGCAATTCTGTCCTTGATTTGTTCAGAACCTTCAAAAGTGTATTCAGTAGCAACAGATAAAGCTAAGACGTTCTTGTAGGTGTTGACAATTTGGTGAGAAACTGCAGCAACAGTTGGATAACCAGAAGCTAAAGAGATTTGAGTGATAGCTGAGACAGCAGAAGTGAAGTGAGCTAATAATTCATCATCAGTAATATCTAAGATAGAAGCTGGGAATAAGTTACCTTCGTTGAAGACTTGAACAATCTTTAAACCGTAAGTGAATGGAGAAATGTTCAACATGTTCAATAATTGAGCTTCAGAAGGACCAACCTTTTGATCGGTTTCTAAAATCTTAACATCGTTGGTAATTTCAATGGTACCTCTAGCAATCTTGGTTGGGACACCTAAAGCTTGGAAAAAAGAGGTCTTACCTGGTTCCATACCAGTGTTACCTGCTGGAACCCAAACATCAGCTGGAGCAATAGCACCTGCTCTTGCTGGAGCAGCAACCTTGTTGTCTAAGATGACATCCTTAACGAACTTTAAGTCAGCGTTAGTGAAGATGAAACCAATGTTACCCTTAACTAATGGCATTAACTTTTCGTATTCTGGGAATTCAGCAACGAAACCTCTCATAGCTCTTCTAACCATGGTGTTCTTACCCATTAAGACAACTGCGTCCTTTCTTAATGCCTTTCTGATTTCGTGCATTTGTTGGGAAGAGACATTGTCGACACCGACAACGAAGACGGATTTGTATTCTTCGACTAATTCTCTTAATTTAGTGAAGTATGCTGCTTTCTTTTCCTTGGTAGCTCCCATTTCGTTTAGTTAATACGTTAGGTTATTTAAAACTATCTGCTGAAAGGAAAATAAGAGGGAGTATAAAACGTCCAAAAACCACTTTCAACTACAATCTATATCGCGATTACAGATTTGTGAAAAATTTTGAGAAATCTCAGAATGTTTTAATTAATTGTTTTTCTGCGTCAATGAAAAAAAGACCTTAAGACCTATATATATACACGTGATTAGACTTTCAATTCTTTTATAAATACTTCTACTCCCCATTTCAACCTACGCTGGGCAGCAGGTGATTTGGTTGCTAATGGACTTGCTACCACATGCTTTTCTAAGAAATACATTAAACCCTTTCTGAGTAATGGTTGTTCCTCACATTTCTGAACGGTTTTAATGATAATATTGTCATTGAACACCGTATTTTTACCCTTACCGCTGACCACGGATTTTTTGCCAATATTCTCAATCATGGACACTAAAACCATTTCGATAAAAATCTTAACGTCAGAAGTGGCAGTAAGAAAGTTAACAACTCTTAATATATTCAGTGATAATGATCCCTCACCAATTAGGAATCCAAAAAATCTTCCTAAGTTGACAATTTTCCATAATCTAGTATCCTCGTCACAGTCGACTAAAATACTTGTACTATCTTCATCCTCATCGTTCTCGATTTCCTTCAAAAAATCCCATAAATTTAGCTGAAATTCACGTCTTAAAATGTGGTCATCACATAACTTTTTTGATAGATAACCATAATACGGATTATAAGTCTCTTCCATGGTCGCACAATGAAGAAGAATATTAGCAATTTCTTTCTTCTGTGCTTTTTTCAAATTTAATTTCTCCAACTTCGTGAATGAGTCCATAAAATCCTCAGCTGACATTATACTAATAAAAATAGCTTTTCTTATATCGGTATTCATTCTACATTGTCTTGCTAATTCCATCCAATTAGTTTCTTCTCCCAAAACTTCGTCTTTAAAATCATTAATTTCGACGTCATCAATTTTATTTGATAAAACCTCTTTAGATGTTTCTTTACCTTTCCAAGCAGAACCAACTAACCACCATTTACCTCTTTCTTCAATATGTTCAATATCATCCAAACTGACCTTTATTGACTCTAAATTTCGGCCTGAATTGATATTACCTAATTGCTTTTTAATACGATTTAGCATATTTAATGAATTAACATTTTCGTTCTTTAATCTGTTGTTTTTCAAATCTGTGATTGTATCAATCAAAAACCTGGTACGCACATTGACCTCGGTTCCTGAAATACTTTTATTTAATTCAATGATAATTTCATTTAATGCATTGGAATCATCACTTCTCAGTTTTCCACCACATGATTTAATCAACTTTAATAAGACATCGGTCTTCAATTCATTTGGCCCTTGAATCAACTTGAACTTAATGATATCATAAACTAATCCACAATTGAAGAAGTTCAAAGAATACAAGTAACCAACAAAACCTGAGAGGTTAATATTTTCCTGTCTGCCTAAACCACCTTCTACTCCCTCGACTAATTTTTCAATAATCTTCTGGACTATAAAAGCACCAAATTCAACACCAATCATTTTGTACATACCCACAACTGCACTGGCATATAAAATCAAAAAGGTATCCAACATCGGAGTGTTGGTGACAATCGATTTCAACATTACGTTCAAAATCGCTTCATTTACGTATTGCCTTGGATTTTCTTCAAAAACCTTGTTCAATTCACCAATGACATTGTGTAATGTTGACTCACTTAACTTGTTAAAAGGTCCCTTGATTAATCGGGTAATTTTCGTCAGTTCTTCATTTTCGCCTTCGAGCTTCTTTCTCAATGCAGGTGGAATATATCTGGTTCCCTCATCTTGACCTGGAGCAACATATGGATTTTCCTTCACTCTTGGTTGTCCGTCGTCTTCACTTTCATAATCCGACTCACTCTCTGAGCTTTCCAAACCGTACATTTCTTTTAATAATGCTTTATCATCCTCATCCAAATCGTCTTCATCATCAAAATCATCAGAATCGATGGCATCATCACCATCTCCTGAACTACGGTATGTTTGTGGTTTTTCCTTTTCACTTTCATCTTCGGACTCTTCAATAATCTCATCTTCAGGGTAAGTTTCCAACCCTTCAAATAATCCACCAATATCATCAAATTCATCTTGTTTTTTCAGTCCTTTCTTTGGATCTATTCCTAGTTTACGAGCATAATATTCCATTTCTTCTTCCTCCTTTTTGGAATCGAGATCAATTGGAATAGCATAATCCTCATCTTCTTCGTGATCTTGTTTCTCGGATTTCCTTGCTTCTTTCTTTTTGTCAGCTGAAGCATCATTTTCATAATCATTCATAAAATCTAAGCCGTCAAATAGTCCACCCACTAAATCATCGGGATCTTGCTGCTTTAATGAAGTTTTGGAACTGATACCTAATTTATCAGCATAATATGACACATCTTCATCAAATTTTGATGGTGGTGCAACATACTCGTCTTCAGACTCGGAAGATGTGGAGTTTTCTTCTGATTGCTCCTGCTCATCTAGGGAGTCTTCGGATAATTCATCTTCCTTAACTATTTTGATCTCTGATTTGGATCTCTTACCTTTCAATGCCATTAATTGATCCATTATATCCTGTTGTTCTTCATCAAGTGATTCTATCTCACCAGATTCATCTGACAAATCCACTTCGTCCATTGAATCATCTTCTAGTTCGTCTTCGTTGATAATTTTGATAGCAGATTTGGAAACTTTACCTTTAGCTTTGGCCAACTGTTCCATTACAGATCTTTGTTCATCATCTAAGTCTTCGAAGTCCTCTGATACGTCAGACTTTTCTTCTTCTCCATCTGATTGTTCCATCGAATCGTCTTCAAGTAGCTCATCTTCTTTAACAATTTTGATATCTGAAGTTTTCCTAGGTCCTTTTAACGCTTTCAATTGATCCATGATGTCTTGCTGTTCATCATCTAGCAGTTCAGTATCGGAATTTTCATTATCGGAATTTTCACTAACTAATTCCTCATCGACGCTTTCAAAAGCGGAATCGTCATCATTCAATTCATCTTCCTTGACAATTCGAACATCCGAATTAGCTCTCTTCCCCTTCAATTTCGTCAATTGAGCCATGACATTTTGTTGCTCTTCGTCTAGTTCCTCATCTTCGCCGGAAATCTCTTCGTTGTCCGAATCATCACTGGCTAAATTATCATCCCACTCACCCCTTTGAAGCTTCTTCAATTGCTTCAGTTTTTCAATTAAGTTATGGGCATCTTTTTCTTCTGCTTCATCTTGAGAGTCATCAGATGATGGACTTGAATATTGTTCACTATCTTCACTATCATCAATAGCTTCTTTTTCCCATTTCTGAAAATCCAAGTCAATCTGACTTCTTTCATCGTCTTCAGCAGTATCCTCATCATTATCGTACTTGTTCGGTCTTGCGGGAATTTCTCTAATGTCATCGTGAGAACTGAAAGAAACGGATTTTTTGAGTTTCTTAACGGGTTTTTCTGTACGACCGGTAAGTGCAGAGTGGGATTTGTCATTATTCGTTGGAGATTTTCTCTTCTTAGAAAGTTCAACGGCTTTAGCTTTATGAACTGCTTTATTTTCGTTCTTTTGGTTCTTCTTGGCCATTCTCTCCTTTTTTCTATTCTCTTTTCTGTTAAAAATGGATTTTCCGTTACCTTTTTTATTCAACTTTTGAGGTTTATTGAATCGTTCGTCGTGTTCATATTGATCTTCACTATCTCTAATTTGATCTAGCATAACACCAGGAATGTTAATTCCATGGTTCTTTTTCTTCATAGCCATAACAAAGATGTTGGTTGAAACAGCTTCTGAAAAGATCTCTTGCAAGGAAAAAAAAAATTTGAAGATTCATGTCAAGAATTTTTTCAGTTCCTCGACCTGCTAGAGATTAATACTTCGGATGGTGTTTGATCGGTTGAATTAATCAGGATCACTCTGTAAAGAAGACACTTATTGATAAGGGACTTTCATTAAGATGAATAAAAACGAAGCGTTCAAATTGCTCAGTGAATGTGTTTTGCTTTCGACTGCAACATTTTCTGTATATTATCTACTGCAAAGCTTTTTAGGTGATCCCACCCACAGAACAAATGACGAACGTGATAAAACCGCCAAACATTTGACGAAGTTGAAGTCCAAATCTCCCGAGTTAAAGAAGGTTTTATCCAATCTATCCAGTTATGAAAAGATTTTACTGGCCTATTTGATCACGTCAGATGATATTGAGGTATCTTTCAGTGATATAGGTGGACTTGAAGATGTAGTGAACGAATTACAAGAGAGTGTCATTTTACCATTAGTTCATCCAAATTTGTTTCAACAATATGGCTCATTGTTATCTGCTCCAAAAGGTGTTTTATTATACGGACCCCCAGGATGTGGTAAGACTATGTTAGCCAAGGCATTAGCGAAGGAAAGCGGTTCAAACTTTATCAGTATTCGCATGTCGACAATTATGGATAAGTGGTTCGGAGAGAGCAATAAACTAGTTGATGCCTTATTCAGTTTGGCGAAAAAATTACAACCATGTATCATTTTTATTGATGAAATCGATTCATTTTTGCGAGAGAGAAGTTCAACAGATCATGAAGTCACTGCAACCTTAAAGGCTGAATTTATGACTTTATGGGATGGATTGGTGAACTCGGGTAGAATTTTAGTGCTTGGTGCAACAAACAGGCCGAATGACATTGACTCCGCTTTTCTGAGAAGAATGCCAAAGAGATTTAACATTGGTTTACCAAATGAAGCACAAAGGGCGAAAATTTTAGATAAGTTACTATCGAATGTTGATATTGACTGCAAGTTGGAATCAATCGTTGAAGTCACTGAAGGTATGAGTGGTTCTGATTTGAAGGAATTATGTCGAAATGCTGCAGTTAATTCAACTAGAGAATACATTCGAAAACATTTAATCAACAATAATGGATCATTAAAGAAGGACAATATTGAAATATCATTGAGACCCTTAAAGCTGAAGGACTTTATTGATAGTATGGACCCAGAAAGGGTTTTGAAGCTGCAGACAATTACAGATCTTGATTAATTGACAGCATTGGGAAAATTACTTATGTACGAGTATCCCGTTACAAGAATTACTATGCATCTAATTCTATAAATCATATGCCTATTGTAATATATAAATTGTATCCTGAATTTAGCCTAAACAACACACGTACCAGTGCATCTAAGGCAATCCTGGAAGTCAAGTCTTTCTTTTTTTATAGACAAGACGCCATCATTCTAGGCCTCGCTTTGAATCCACATACCAGCTCCAGGTGTGTGGATCTTCGAAGAGGTCTTGCTTTTGTGGAAAGAAGAAACATCCCCTCGAGACGAAGAAGTTCATCCACGTTTTTTCTCTTTTTTATTTCAAACGGCAAAGAGCGAAGGAATATTTCTATTTCTAGTGTGAGGGTTTTTCTTTGGTTCTCTAGCAGGAGCAGACAGAGCGCAAGGGGCGAGACAATTCATGCTAAAACTTAATTAGGAAGTTGCTTTTATGGAATACAAAAATGTTTTTTGGATTGAATGGTTATTGAATTTAAGCTTTGTAACCATTACGTATTTCTCTAAGTTAGTTTTGAGGTTTTATTATTTTCGTTCTTTATCACGTTATGATCTATTTTGTTGCTTTCATTCAATTGCTTGAACAAAGCCGTAGTGTATGTAACACATCCAGCTCCATAAAAAGGAACACTTTCAATTTTCATCAAAAGCTATTCAGGAAGTTGTCATTACCATATATATTCTGCCATTTTGCAGCACTCTCTTAGCAGAGCGAGCGGATTGTGTCAGGTTTGGGAGCTTATATCTGTGTGGAGCAAAGTAGTGGATCAAACAGCGTTCCAATTCAAATAAATACATTTTCAAATTTTCAACATGAATACTGTTTAAAGGTCTGATCTAACATTTAAACTAATTACAAATCCTGATGAAAAAATCCAAGTCTCAGCAAGTTTTGATTTAAGTATCAAGAACTACACACCTTGGTAACCTTTGTTAGTTCAAATGCTGTTTGAGACATTCTTACTTTGTATTCAAAATTATTTTTGCTAAACTTGATCTAGTAATCTTTAGCACTGAAATATTATTTATTTGCAATAAAGACCTAAACCAAGCAAGTATTTACCCCATAATGTATGAAGTGGTAGATTAGAGTTGCATCTTTTCATAATAAAATTTCTTGAGCTGATTCTTTTCAAAGTGAAAACAAATGGGTAAGCACCAAAAACATAAAAACGCTATTCATTCGGAAGTTAAATTAATAGCTACTCTAGTATATGTTGCCTTTGAGAAAAAGTTTACTTTGATGACAATAGTTAATATGGGTGGTATCTTGATGGTTTAAGAAAGGCCAATCAAAAAAAGACACAACAGCAATTGGTAGATAGACTTACTCATAACTTTTTACCAGTCAATAAAGCACGCTTTTTGTCTTTGGATAGTACTTTTCTAGTGTACTTGTGAGTTTACTGCTTATTAGCTTTTTATCCTGAACAAATATTTTCCATTTTTCCAATTTCTTCAGGGCTGCTTCATTATTTAGACCATGATTAACCCCCCTCAAATGACCCTATATTTTAGGTTCCATAAATATTGATCAACAGATAAAGAATTATCCATTAATTTTACCATTTCACGTACAAAAATAATTTACTTGAACTAAAGCTACAAGTAATATTTTTAAGAATAAATTATTGCTTTTCAGCTTATATGATCAAGGCTGAACCCTTTAATCATTGCAAGGCTAAATCTTTTCATCATCTCTGAAGTCTTTTGGGTAGGCGTTTGCCCACTGTTGTGCTACCCGCTAAGATAATACGGGGTGCGCGCATTTTGTACCAGATATGTGTTGTTACGGCTATCGGTAGGGGAAACAAATAGAGGGTTGAGTTATAAATAAAACGGGAGTTAGTAGTATGTTAATAAATATTTCTATTCCATCAGTACGAGGCTTATTCGTCATCTTCATCGACCTCATTTTCTGAATTAGATGTTATTCCTTTTAACTTTTGATGTGCATACTTGTGTGTTTCCGCGGTAACAAATGCTACAGTAGCAGTACCGATAAGTACAGTCAAAGCTAGTAATAATAAATTTAGAGGAATTGGGTTCATGTTAAACTTCGTGTGAGTCAATTTATCCAGCACAGATTGTAAAAAATTGAAAACACCTGCAACAGTCATAATTGAACCATAGATAGTACCAAAGGTTTCGAATCCAAATACCTTGGCACAGTAGTCAGAGATGGAAGTGTAGAAAAATGGTCTGTATGCGACAAAAATCAAAACGTTGATAACACCGGAAATAAATGAATATCTAATGACACCTAGAATACCAATCAAGATGGAAACTCCCAATAAAGCTCCTAAAACAATGTATGTTGAGAAGTTGTCTAAAAACATACCAACAAAAGGAATTGAAATGACACCACCTAGAGGTAATGCAATATCAAAAATCTTATTTAAAGCATTGGCCTTCTGATAAGAATCAAACAAGTAGACGTATTGAGAGTTAACTGTTGCAACAAAATAATTTAATCGTAACATTTGAATTGTTGCAAACAAACAAATGAGAATAAACCACCATGTCTTAAATTGATATTCTGCTGAGTAGCCATGAAGAATACCGAAAACAGAGTATGATAATTCTGTTTTTGAATTAGTAGCGTCTTCAACTTCTTCTTCGATATATATTGACTTGTACGCATCACCAAGAGAAGAACGTCTTCTAGGGGTTCCTTCAGCGATCAATGGTGAATTTTCGTTATTAGTGATATCATCAGGAAGAGAGTTGTGAAGATGTGATTCCTGAGCAGCGGCAATTGATAACGCTCTTTGTTCATCAGTTGGGTTAGGAATTAATTCAGGAGGTGGGGTGAGATATGATTCAGATGGCATAACTAAAACTTGAACTAAAATGATGAAAAGTGGAACAATTAGATAAAGCTTGTAGAAGTTTTCTAAGGTGAAAACATTTGGGTATGCAAGGTAGAGCTTTTTGTAAAATAAAAAGACGGCGGATGAAGTATCAAAAGCACCAGTCAGTAAAGCCAAAACAAGGCCAGATTTTTCAGGGAAAGCGTTGGATAATTGGAAAGATGAAATGTATGAGAATGGACCTCCTAGAGCCATCAAAGAGTAACCTAACAAATAAGGATCAAACAAGTTCATAGCAATGATTGTTTTGGCGTAAATAAACATCACAGATGCAAGCAATAAGAATCCGGCACCAATCAATCCACATAAACGGGGGCCATATGTATCAAGAGTACGACCAATAACCAAAGCGGAAACGTTTGTGAGGGCTGCACCGATAGTGAACATCATGTTCAATTTCAAGTCCTGTGAAGTACATTTAGAAATGAATCCCTCAGTTTGGAAATCATCAACGGAAGTGAGGCTAGTAGCAAATTGTGTAAACATGTTTTCATTTACCGCTGTAGAATTAATTGCAATATCACAAACTTCTTCGTAGATACCTTGATCAATAAGAGTGGGTTTCAAAGCTGCAAATCCAAAAATTGGACCGGCACCAAACAGACACCAAATAACCGCACATGCAACTTGGGCGTATCTTTTCTTTTCAGAGGTTTCAAAGAAATACATCCTGTGTGTCTAGAGGAAAATGGAGATATTCGAAGATACTCAGAATCGGCAAAAGCAGCACAATCAATCAATTATATAAGCGACTGATAAGAGAGGCCCAAAACAGTTAGAAAATTTTTTTCACGGACATCACCGGCCGTTTGACTTTTCCTAGACGTGTTTTTTTTATTATTATTATTATTATTTTTATTTTTCTTGATGTCATTGGTTTTCCTGTTGTGTGAGCTGAGAGAAGATAAGAAAAGGTGAGAACTTTGGGATAATGCATGTTGTGGGACAATGTAAGTATGGTTTGATGTAAATGCGGAAGTGTTTGTGTTTGTGTTTCTGTTTCTGTTCAATTCTGCGTAAATACTAACTGTTGTTTCTTTTCTACCGAAGTCAGCTTAAAAAACCCGCCTAGCGGATTCATCACAGCTCTGGAATCTGTGCTCAATGGTAACTTGCTGATTGCAGCTTCGATTTCTGGTGAACTGTGCGTCTATAATAAAATCAACACTGAGGCCGAACCCGTAATCCATACATTTGATGAGCCAATAATTGCTGTAGTATCATTTGACGAGTCAATATACGTGTTTCATCCAGATAGTGTGGATTTTTGTCAGGATGTGTCATCTAAGAACTTACTATTCTCAACAGTGGAAAACATGGTTCTTCCGCAAACTTCAGCATATCAGTGTGTTAAGGTGGATGAAAACGAGAATATCATGATTGTCGCCTTATCCAATGGGACCCTACTCATGTATCACCTTCTAGATCTGAAAATATTGGATAAATTCTCTCTTAACGAAACGACAACATCCAACTGTAAAATTCAGGCAATTGATGTATTTTCCAACTATCTTGTCGTTGCTACAAGCAAAAATGTCAATTATATTTTTGATTTGTCATGCAAGAAATTCATCTTATTGGCAACCCAAGAATCGGGCTTCAAATTCCCCATTACTACAGATCTGAAAATAATGCAAACAGATACAAATCACCTTCCACATACTCTCACATACACACAATCTGGAATTGAGGGAAAGGTATCTGTTGTTGCCACAAAAATCGATTCCCACACCGAACCGACTGTCACCATCAATACAGCTGCCAAAAATGCGCCAATATCCAACTCCTGCGTGGATAATCCATCAGGAATTGTCGTCGTAAATAATCCAGAAAGATTCATTTTTAGGGCCCATCGTACGGCACTCTCAGACAACAGCATACTGATTGGTCCAATCTACTCTCTCAACTGCGTCAAAAACTATCTGATAACTACAGGATACGGAGGCGGAACTAGTACCAAAGGTACCATTTGTCTATGGGATGTAACCACCAAAAGGCGTGTCACTCAGTGTAAAGGATTTCCGCTCAGTGTAGTAAAAACAGCAGTTATTCCTTCTCCTGATTCCAAGACAGAAATGATAGTTTGTGGTTGCAGTTCCGATATCTTTAAAAATATGCCCGTTCCTGGCTCCCAGCAACAAGTGGCACAAGTCCATCCCGCCGGGAGCGCCATTACGGTCGTGCTTCTCGAATAGGCCCGAGTCGATCGAGATGGGATTTTCGTCGGGTTTTTTTTTCCAACGGTTTCTTCGATAAAGATATATGTTGTATTTTATTCATTCGTGTCAACTTCTAAGTCTCTCTTATATAAAATTGTGTTGCAACAACATGAGCAATCCGAAAAGCGTATCACCTCTATCCAGTGTCACTTCCACCACCAATTTCTTTTTACATATACTGAAACTAGCCCGAGGAGCCCAATTTTATTGGTTTTTGACATTATTATCAACTATATATTTCAGTGCTGCATGTATCATCAAGTCTTTGATCTTCGGAACGGGTAGTGCCACCACCATATCATCATATAAAAATGCTTTGGCATCGGTTTTAATAACGTACATAATTGTTTTAAAGCAAACATATAGAAATCAGCCAATTATGTACGCTTTTAGCCACAATATTTATCAGATCATCCATTTTTTCATCTCTGACAAAAGCAAGAAGGACTCAAACACCGGTGCTGGCACCAGAGTTTCTACACATAAATCTATCTCTAAGGCGAGATTTTTAAAGGATGATAACTTGCAGTACCTTCTATTTACCGTTTTCCATTGGTTATTTGCGACTCCTTATTTTGGTACCGTCAATTCGTCTGTTTTGTATCCTTTTGCAATTTATGCATTCTTCCATTTGATCAAATATTTTCAAATCAATTTACTGCCATATTTACCTACCGTTTCTCCTCAAAATAAGCAGATTTGGTCCAATAACATAGGTTTCTTCTATAAAACATTCAATGAAAGATCGATGGCACTAGCTTCCAATACCGAAGTTTTGTTAATTACTTTTTACGTTATGCCATTTATCAAACTCTTTTTCAGAATTGCATTGGGGAGACTTTGGAGGGAGCAGTATGGAGGCTTTGCGCAATTACGTTATGATTTCAAGCTGGTTGTATTGTTTATTGTAACAGTTACCTTTCTACGTGCAAGGTATGAAAATTCCAATTTCACCAAAGCCCAAGTGATGAATTATGATGCCCAAATTAACCAGTTAGTTTGGTTGCCATTTATCCCGCATCCAATAAGACAGGTTCTTGTTGGGTTGAGAAAAGTTGTGGGGGATTTTTTGGAACTTGTTAGTTTTGTTTAGATAACAGATGATACTTTGTTATTTTGTCTATTGGGGTCAGTTTAATACATTGCTCAACACATTTTAAAGTTTAATGAAATTGTAGCTAATATCATCATCGACATCACTACCACCACTACTACTACTACTACTACTACTTTTATTCTAAACTAAGCCCATATTTCATTCGTTCCCTTTTATCTTAATGGCCACTTTTCTAGAATACCTTGAATGAAAATTTTATAGATGAGCCAATGGATACCCTTTCCTACGCTCTCTTAGTCAATATCTACTAATAGTCTCCTAAATAAACTGTTCAAATCACATCGCACAGCTCCTGTACTTTTTTTTTTATAAGCGATAAATCAGTGAAATTTTCCCTGTGGAATCAGTTTCTGACATGCATAGGCTAATTCTTCTTTCCTGGTTTTCAGTTCAATCGACAGCGGGTGTCTTGGTATAGAGGCAAAGACACTTAAAACCTTTTTTGATTTGATTTGATTTGATTTGATTTCAGATTTGTCTTTTGAATTAAAGACTAAGACCCAATTATTTCAGATCAGGTGCAGAAACACCATTTTCTGTTCTTTTTTTTTCAATCGATCTCGATAGATAGCCATTTCTCACATCATGACTTCGACAGCCAAAAAATCAGCACCGTCCAAAAGTGTTCCCATGAAAACTGTTGCAGGAAAAAGTGTGATTGGTAAGAGTGTTCCCATGAAATCTCTGCCAGGAAAAAGAGTCCCAGGTAAGGCTGTGGCCAGCACCCCGAGTAATGGATCACTAAAAAATTCCACAACCAATGGAAAATCATTTGTCAATACTAGAGGATTACTTCCGTCATCTGATGAAAATATCAGTACCTACATTACTTTGCCGCCATGTGCTCATCTAAACAAGGTTTTGCAGACAAATGCTAGGGACGCCGTCTTGAAAAGTTATGCTGCCGCATTGAACATTGTCATTTTTGGAAATTTACCGTCTACCCAACATGATGTCAGTATCAGTCAATTCGCCAATAGATCAGGCGAGAGAATGAGTTTGAAGTCAATCAAGAGAATAAGATCTAAAATTTTAAAATGCAAAGACTGTCATGACAGTGTTGAGGGTCATAATAATTTGTACATGTGTCTTCAGTGCACAAACATCGGATGCTGGAGTAAAGGACATGCTTTTTCCCATTTGAAAAATACAAATCACGTTTTTGGTATGTTACTCAATATTATTTCTCCAATTTTATTGAAAGGAGTTCTTTCTACTCTTATCTTCTTTTTTCATGTTTTTTTTCAACTTTTTCTTTGTTTCCAAATACTAATACATTTTCAACCTGATTTTATTGTTTTTGTTTTCCCATAGGAATAAATCCAGATAATGGTGAATTGATGTGTTTAAAATGTGGTGATTTAGTGTTTCACCCATTGTTGGAGAGAATAAGATTCAATGCATTCAAATCGGCTGGAATTTTGAATTTGTATCCTGGTTTATCTTGTTTTGAGACGGAGCATGACAACACAAATCATGAATTATTGCTAAAATCTACAAGGCTACCATCATTTAAAGAACATTTGGGTTTAAAAGGCTTTATCAATCTGGGCTCAACCTGTTTTATGTCTTCGGTACTGCAAACAATCATCCATAATCCTTTCATTAAGAGATATTATTTGAGTGATTTGCATTCTGATTGTAATAAACCATCGAATGAATGTTTATCGTGTTGTTTAAATCAAATTTATCAAGATTTTTTCACCAATCCTGGAGTTTCAGGATTTGGTTTGACTTCATTCATTGAAGCTGCTTGGAAAGTTAAAAGGACACTAGCTGGTTATAGTGAACAAGATGCACATGAATTTTGGCAATTTTTAATTCACCAAATTCATAAAAACGATACAAAATGTTCTAAGTATATCAAAAATAAGGAAAGCACGCCGGCGCTTGAATCAGCTCATAAACAGAACTTGAATTGTGATTGCATTATACATAAAACATTTTCGGGATCTTTGGAGAGTACTTTAACGTGTACAGTTTGTGGGAATCAAAGGAAGATTGAAGACCCCATGTTAGATATTTCATTAGAAATTCAGGATAAAAAGAATAATGAGAAGTCATCCTTAGAAAATCTAGATGAATGTTTCAAAAAGTATACAAAGTCTGAGGAATTGGATGTTTTATATGAATGCTCACATTGTAATAAAAGAACTAAGGTGCATAAAAGCTTAAAATTGAGCAAGTTGCCACCAGTTCTGAGTATACAGTTGAAGAGATTTGAACATTTTGGTGTAAGCTCTAAAATTGATTACCATATTGACATGCCAACAATTCTTGACTTGAAAGACTACATATCAAACACTATAATCAACCAAACCACAACTTATGAATTGTTTGGGATTGTATGTCATATTGGGAGTGTAAATACGGGTCATTATATTGCGTATGTGAAAAGCTCAAATGGTATTTGGTTCAAATTTGACGATGCCACAATTACTCGATTATCAGAATCGGAAGTGAAAAAGGTGAATGGTTACATGTTAGTATATTGTGTTAGTGGAAACGCAGGTAACTGATATACTCTCGAATACCCATTTTTGTGTTTTATTAAACAGAGATCACACATTTACTTGGCAAAGTCCGCCCCTAGCATCTTGAAACATCGCAAAAGTAACCTGTAGATTACAGGTATTTACAGTTATAGTACGTCATATTATTTTATAAATTTTTATCATACAAATATACAATTTTTTTTAATCAAAGAAGTCATCATCGTCTTCGTTATCAATGGTGACCGTATTTCTGCCCTGTATACTCTTTTTATGAAATCTCAATCTATGAGATTCTTGTAAATCTTCGTCATCATCCTGGTTCATAAGCAGTCTTCTGTCTTTTTCGTCAACACATTTCACATCCACCAGTAACCTTTCAAGGTCTTTTAATGATGTATCATTTCCATTCAACATCAATAAGGTCACTAATTGTTTGAGAACATCCTCATTTTTATAAATTAAAATGGTAGGACAGTTTTTATCAGGATAGCCTTCGATAGCCCGACGACCTTCAATTTCACAAAATTTGATATCCTTGAACTTGAGTGCTGCAGATCTTAGAATATTCGACAATAACCTTGATTGTATTTGATTTTCACAGGTCAAATGAACAAAAACAACGGCATTCCTTGATGCTTCTGTGACTTCTTTTTGCCATTCGGGTTTGGAGATGGGATAAACAGAACCGAACTTTTCGTTACTTGATAGTTGTTTCATTTCAGCCATTCTCTTTTGTTTATAAATCTCCAGAAAATCTTCGTCTTCCTCGTCCTCAAGGGCATCTAGTTCGTCAAGATCCAGATCTTCTAATCTGTTTTCATGTTGTCTTTGAACAGCTTCAGCTAACGCTTCTTCCAATTGTTCAGTTGGATCTGGTTCCTTCTCTGGAATAATACCTTTTGAACGTAAAATATCATTCCATTCAGTGTCCTCGGTCGGATCGACCTCAACTTGAATTTTTGTATCAGGCATTCCAGGTAGCATGTTGGGACTATAGTTGATGAAAAAACACCAAAGAAAGTAACATAACTTCCACGTTCAAGTTGTAAGAAAGTATGAAATTTCCAAGTCTTTTAAATCCAAAAAAATGAGAAACTAAAAAAAATAAGGGCAAACTCCTTATCAGGGGCTCGAACCCTGGACATTTCGGTCGACTTTTGAAAAGTTCTTAAAAGCCGAACGCTCTACCGACTGAGCTAACAAGGAATTTTTTGCTTACAAGAAGCATCTCATACTTTCGTTTATATATTTTAAGGCATTGTAAATAATAGTTTCATTTCAAAAGTGGAGTACAAACACATAAATTTAAAAATGTTTTTTTTTTTAAAATGCTGAATCAAAGAAATGAAAAAAAGCAGAGACGTAATTTATAGTGAAACTCATCGTTCAACCCAAAAGCACAGGTTAGTAAAAGATTATGTGATACTGATTTTTTAGATGGTATAGTTCATTAAAATAGTCAGGATGCAATGAAATGATACCCTAATTGTTCATCATAATTTGAAAAAAAAGCCATTAGAACATAGGCGCAGCTTATAGTTCATGATTGACAAGGTTTTAAAATGACTCCAAATCGTTTGAGCACATATATTAGACGTATAATTTCAAATCCGGTAATTTGACTAATAAAAAACCAATACTGGTGCTTCTCTTTTTGTTTTTTCTTCAGTAAAAAAACAGGTGTCAAGCAAAATTGAAAATTCGGTTTTTGGGGAACGCATACGAAATGTTCAACAAGACATGAATTTTTATCTTTATTTTTGAAAATTATCTTTACTGACTATCCTTACAAACACAGGAAATTGAGATACCCAAAAATTGAAAGGCACATTCATGCTGTCTCTAATTGTTGACTGAAATTCCTTAAAACCAGTTTACTCATGTAGTCCGTTGTAACGAAAAAAAAATCACGGTAGTTGCGCTTTTCTTTCCCTTTCCTACTATTTTGTCTGCTATCCCAGAACCACCCCCCTTTGATGCCCCCCTGTTAAAAAGAAGCCCCGAACTCAAACACCAATGTTTTTTAATTCCATAGTACCAACATTCACAGCCCCAACTCCCAACCAACAGCTACGCAGAGCAGATATATGCTACGTCAGCCCAGAGGTAAATTCAGTTTTTCATTTCAGTTTTTCGCTGTACGCAATTTCTCGACGACAAATTTCAAATGGTCATAATGTTTGGGCCGTTAATAAGAAGTCAGATACATAGAGTAAAGAAATAAAGTAAGAATCTGCTTACTGAGACCCAATTATATTAACAAATCACTAGAACTTTAATCTACATTTAATTACCAAGATATCATGTCAATACCATTAAGAGATGGGTTTTCTGACGAGCCATTAGAGAGATGTTTGGAAGATCTTTTAGTTCGTTTTGTGGTGAATTGTCCAGAGGAAGATTTATCTTCTATGGAACGTTTACTCTTCCAAATTGAAGAAGCTCATTGGTTTTATCAAGATTTTATCAGAACTTTGAATCCTTTACTACCTTCCATGAAAATGAAACAGTTTACAAACTTATTAATAAAACAAGCGCCTTTAATTTGGAAATGGGGCGATCCCAATGAAGCTCTAGCTGAATTCGGGAAATATAAAGCCACCATTCCTGTTAGAGGTTGTGCATTATTGAACAAATCCATGGATAAAGTGCTCTTAGTTAAAGGTATCGAGAGTAGTTCTTGGGGGTTTCCAAGAGGTAAAATCTCCAAAGATGAAACGGATATTCAATGCGCCCTGAGAGAATTAGAAGAAGAAACAGGGTTTGATGCGACTGACTTAATTGATGAGGATGAGTTTGTTGAAAGAACAATTAGGGGAAAAAATTACAAGATTTATATTGTAAAAGATGTGCCAGATAATACGGTTTTTGAGCCAAAGGTAAGATTCGAAATTGTCGACATCAAATGGATGTCAATTAAACAGTTAACCAAGTCAATCAAACAATCCAATAACTTTTATTTGGTTAATTTGATGCTTAAACCTATCATATCTTTTATTAAGAGAGTTAAAAATATTGAAAGTGAAGAAGAACTAAAGAGATTGGCAACTATCCAGTTGAAGAAATACTTGGGTATGGATAAGGATTCAGTAATTAATGAAAATGAAGAATCTGTTGATCCAGGTAGAGCATTACTTTCAATGTTACAAAATGGTGCTAAGAATGCCAAGCAAAATGGAGCTGTTGAGCCAGACTCAAATCAAAATGCTTCACAGGTTCACCTAGCTCAACCGAACATACCTTTACCTCCAATGTTAAACCCACAACAACTTCAATATGCAATGCAATATCCTCAATCATTTGGTGGATTGCCAATTCCTAATCAGCACCCAAGCTTTCCATTACATATGTTTAATCCTTATGCTGCATTCCCACTTCTGAATCAACCACACGGCGGAAATGGAATGCCAAACCCAATGTTACCGTTTATGACCCACCATATTCAACAACAACACGCAGTTTCACAGGATATGGCCTTAGCACCATCTGCGTCAACATTTTCAAAGCCACAGTTTTCTATGCAAAGGAGACACGATCCAGCTAATAGCAAAGCGCTCTTATCAGTTTTGAAAGCAAAACCATCTCAAAAGCAAGATGTTAAAAGCAACAGCTCAGATCTTCTTAATATATTGAAGAGAGACATTTCAATCAGCACCAAAAGTTCGGCACCTGCAAGTCCTAGGGTGACGAATTCAAGCTCCACGTTCCCATCTTCACCTGTGATGAACCAACCAGTTAGGATTTTAAAGCGTGAGAAGTCGAATCAAGAATCAAGAAGCATTTCCGCATCACCTAATTTGAATAACTCCAAGCTCAGATCTATCAAGAGGGAAGAAGACTTTGATATAACCAAACCTGCAAATGAATCGACTAGTAGAGATATTTCAGCTTCTTCACTCAACTCTGCGAAACCAATCGTTTTATTAAGGAAACCATCGGCCAATAGTAATGTAGAGCTTAGACAAATAAAATTTGACGATTCAAAACCAGAATTACCACAGAAATCATCTGAAACAGATCATAGTAATAACAGCAGCGCAATAAAGAAACACAACATTAAGAGTCTCCCGATATCAATAGAAACACTTGGTTCATTAACTCATCCAAACACCAATAACAATAACGATCCATCAGCACAACTGTTGGGCTTACTGAAGAAGAAAACACCTATCAGCGCCCCACCGGCTTTGTCGCAGGACCAGGAAGGAGTTAATATTGGTACCACCGCTCCATCCATACAGTCCAAGCCTGCCGTGACTTCAGATCC
The DNA here is from genome assembly GCA_030168465.1 of Pichia terricola. Taxonomy (NCBI): domain Eukaryota; kingdom Fungi; phylum Ascomycota; class Pichiomycetes; order Pichiales; family Pichiaceae; genus Pichia; species Pichia terricola. The sequence goes on from CP099445.1 coordinate 1,328,101, forward strand.
CTCTAAAAATCTGTTAGACTTACTGAAAAAGAGAGAAGATGTAACAACCAACCCATCGAATGATCTACTAAATCTGTTAATAAAACCACAAGAATCAAATACAATGCCAACTTCAGAACCGTCAAAAAATTTGCTCAATCTGCTCAAAAACCCAAGTGGTCTCACCAGCAGATCCAATTCTGATGATAAGTCATTCAATGACAATCCATCACATTTACTCAATGTGTTGAAGAAACAGGATACGACGGCAAACACTACAGCAAATGTCCAACCATCAAATACCTCTAGCTCTGACGATTCTACAAAGCTTCTCAATTTACTGAAACGAGATACAACGGTCACTCCACCACCAACTTCTACACAGTTTACATCCTCGGTCACACCATCTAACGACGCTTCAGCGTCCCTTTTGAACATTTTGAAGAAACCTACGTCAAATGCACCTGGTACCCAACCAGCGGTCCAATCTTCTGTATCCGACTCTATTCTGAAAATCCTTAAGGCTCCAACGTTTACTGAAAGGGATGTACAGACAGAGCAACAAGCGGAAGAGGATTCTGAAAAATCTGAAGATTTCGAAGATTTTGAAGATTTCGAGGACGCCGAAGAATATGATAATGGCCTTTATGATTGATTCTTAAAGATGGCCTTTCTTGATTGTATTTCCTATATTTTTATATAAATGTATCAAAATTATCTATGTATTACTAATTTACAAAGTATAAGGTTTTTTCTTTTACTTATTTTACCTCCCGGTGTTTGCAATCCTGGAATTGATTCTACTGTCCATCAATGTTCTATCCGGAACTTTCAGATCTACAATTTCTGATAATTCCTTTTTCAGAATTTCAAGTTGTTTTATAGCATAGGAAACATTTTCCAAATCATTCAACGAACCGATATTTATGAAGCATTTTAAATGATAACTTCCCTTAGAATTGAAAACTTTCAGTTTTTTCTGATTGATCTTGTCCAACGATGTATTTTGATTACTTTCACCCTTTAGCGTCAAATCAATTTCGTTAGATTGTGAATTTGTGGCCTTATCGATAATATACAGCTGTGTTAGTTCCATTACTATATTTCCGTAATAGAATCTCAAACCATTTATCCAAAATTCGTTCTCATGCATATATCCAAGCTCATCCAAATACCCAATAATATCGTCTGTTTCATAAATGGTCGATTCATGGATATTTTGAACTAAAACGCTATTTTGACCGGCTAGTGGGATATCACTCAATTGAATTGTCCAGATAGAATCGTTCAAACTTGAATCAACAGATGTAATAGAGTGCCCCCAAACTTCGTCGGTAGTTGTTATATCCGACGGATGTCCAGTTTCCCAAACTCGGTTCATCCTGACCCTGTAACTTTCAATTTGACTCACTTTCCCCGGTATTATTTCTGGCGTAAACGGGAATCTAGGCTTCAAAATCACCGAGTGAATGTTCATTGGATGCGAAATATCCCCAGTTAATGACCGCAATGCCAAACTAAGACGTGAAACCTTATTGGGAGGCACATGTGCGGTCAATGATAGCTGCTGCACCATTAGTCTGTAAAAATAAAGTACTTTTACTGTTAATACGTACACCCTTAAGCGTCTAGCTAAGCACATAACTTAGCTAATGTAAAGACACTTGCTACAAAGTTCATATTCGCGTCGATTATTGCGTCGATCATGTGGCATTTTTTTTTCTCAATTTTTCAGTTTTTTTTTATTTTTTCATTTTTTCATTTTAATTTTTTTTTTTGAGACTTTTTTGTGTCGACGAGGTTTTTTCAGTTTTTTTTTTTCAGACTCGTATCGATTCCAGGCCAGGCAAACGTTTCCTCTTTAGAATCAACCCAATAAGCTAATGAGTGTCGATACCAGTGCTAGTACCAGCACCAGCGTCAACGCTAACGCTAATGCCAATGATGCTGTCTTTGATCCATCAACTGTCGATATCTCCGGTCTTGATTTTTCAGATTTAGAGGAGAAGTATTCCTTAAACAATGAAAACTCTTTGGTCAATAGATGCATTTTATGTGATGGTGCACCCGTGGCTCCGGAATCGAAGGCACCTGTTTTGAAAAAAGTTTTAACTAAACTGTTCTCAACCTGCGGTACTGTTGAAGATTTGAACTTACCAGTTGCCGATGGTAAAACTAAAGGTTACTTAATTATCAGATTTTCTAAAGCTTCTGAAGCTACCAAAGCTGTTCAACAATTAAACGGTAAAAAATTGGATGTCAAGCACAGATTACTGGTCAATAAACTCAAAGATATTGAAGAATATTGTTTATCTGGTAATGTCAATGATTCCTTTGAAGAACCAGATTTCCCTGAATTTAAGGAAATGAACCAGTTGAATTCATGGTTATTGGATTCTAAGGTTAGAGACCAATTTTTAGTCAACTATAATCAATCTGTTGGTTTATTTTGGTTTAAAAAGAATATAACCAATGAACCAATCATTGAACCAAGAACTAATTGGACATCTCATTCAATGAAATGGTCTCCAAAGGGTAAATATCTTTTCTCTATGTTCCCTCAAGGTATTCAATCATGGGGTGGACCAAATTTCGACAGAATCAACAAACATTTGCATCCAGGTGTCAAATTATTTGATTTCTCGCCAAATGAGAAATTCTTGGTCACTCTATCTCCAGAACCAATTATGGATATCACTGCATTAAGAGAAGACTTAAGAGCTGATTATCCATTCAAACCTGAAGATATTGGTAAAAAGATTGTCATTTGGGATATTTCTGTTGGTTTACCTGTTAAAACTTTTGCGTTACCACCGAATTTAGAAAATGTCACTAAAATGCCATGGCCATTGATTAAATGGTCACATGATGATAAATACTGTGCAAGACAAGGTCCAGATGCAATTGCAATCTATGAAACTGAAAATGATTTCCAACTATTAGACAAGAAACTTGTCAAGGTTGAAAATATCGAAAATTTCGAATTTGCACCATCGGGTATCAAATTAAAGAATAATAATAAAAAGGGTGAAACTCAGCTTGATTCAGTTTTAGCCTTCTGGACTCCAGAAAGTGAGAATCAAAGTGCTAAAGTTTCTGTTATGCAAATCCCAAGTAAAGAAATCTTGAGAACTATACCATTAGTTCAAGTGAATAATATCGAATTAATTTGGAACAATACAAGTAAATACTTATGTTGTAATGTTAAAAGATACACCAAGTCCAAGAAGAACCATTTCTCGAATTTACACATTTTACAATTATTTGAGAATGATATACCAGTCGATGTTATTGAATTAAAGGAATTGATTTTGAATTTCAAATGGGAACCAAGTTCCAACAAATTCATCATTGTCTCTAAAAATGATCAAGGTGAATTATCTAACTCGAATGTCGCAACTGATCCAACACACACCACATTCTATGATGTTGAAACTGTCAAAGTCGGACAAGGTAAATCTCAATCTCAATTACACAAATGGGTTCCATTGACTTCTATTGTTGCCAACCAATTATTAGATATCAGTTGGTCTCCAAATGGTAGATTTGTGATTTTAACCAAACTTGAATCATCATCCACTGAACTTAAATTCTTTGATACTGAATTTGATGATGAAAAGCCAAAGGACCAAAATCCTAGAGTCAAGTCTAACTTGAAATTATTGAAGACCAATGAATTTGCAGGATTATGTTATTTGGAATGGGAATCATCAGGTAGATACGTGGCTGCCGTCTCAAGTAACTGGAAAACCAACATCAATAATGGATTTACCATCTATGATTCTGTTGGTCATTCATTATGTGAGGAAAAGATTCCATTGTTTAAAGAATTCCACTGGAGACCAAGACCAGAATCATTATTGACATCCAATGACAAGAAGAGAGTCAGAAAGAATTTGAAGGAATTCTCTGCCCAATTCGAAGAAAACGATTCTATGGAAAGAGACAGTGCATTGAGAGAAACTATTCTTAAGAGAAAGGAACAATTATCTGAATGGAACAAATACAGATCTCAAATCATTGATAAACTGTCTAACTTGGGCTTATACTCCAATAACGAAATCAAGGCTAATGAAACCATTGAAACTGTTAAGGAAGTTTTGGTTGATGAATCCGAGGAAATTATTGAGTAATTTATAACGTAGAGGAATTAGATAGGAGGTTGATTGATTGATTTATAGATAGATAGATAGATAGATGTACGTACATATGTAAATCAGTAAGTCAATAAGTAAAATAAACTTATTTATTTATCCACATTATTATATGTAGGCTATAAAATTTACAATTAGAATAGTTTATACTTTATTTGCAGCTTTCGTCTTCAGCTGTAACCCATGCCAGTTTTTGATCTCTTCGGATAGAATCTCATTGACCAATCTATGTTGTTTGATCATTGGCTTGTTGTTGAATTTCTCACTAATGATGTTGATCAGGTACATTGACCCGCATCCGCCTGAAATATCTCTTACTTCGAGATCTACGGGATCTAACTCCTTATTTAGCTTTTTGAAAATATCCAATTCAGCTAGATTCAGACCTTCAGGCACCTTCACGGAATATCTTCTGATAGTGTTGAGCTGTTGTCTTAACATCTTCTTGGCGGTGTTAATAAATGGAATTTAACACACTCTTCCTCCCCGAGGACTTCCTCGGGGAAAACTTTGAAAAAAAAATCGATGCGAAAGATGAAATTATGTTGAACCGTCAAAGCATGAAGAAGTGCTTAGTAATTAGTGGGATATGGTAGATATGTTGTAGGAAGAGTCAACGCTGCACTCCTAGCCGAAATGTGATCATACTTTATAAATTTTGGATACGGATAAATTCAAATTTAAATAAATGTTATAAATGTTATAAATAAATCAATAAGTAAATAAACATTGTATTTGAAAAACTCAATATCTAGGGAATCACAGGGTATGTATGATATTCAAAACAATAATAAATGAAAGAATTGTGAGAGATATGTACTCGAAAGGAACAATGAACAAATAGTTGAAAAAAAATCAAAAATCAAGATAAAAAATGAAAATGTTAAGGGTAACGGAAATTTTGATGTTAGTGTGACTGTTTAGCGTCTAATAATTAAACGCTTAGTAGATACCCCAGTATTGTTCAACACCCTTGGAACCTGGAGATTTCCATAAGTCATCAAAGGCAGTGAAAACTAAAGTATCAGAACCACAAGTTTCATCAATGGAAGAAATGGCAAGCTTCAAGTTGGCTTCAGATGGAATAGCAACACCATTAGCGTCACCTTGATGTGGCCAACCAGATTCAACACACATGACGTGTTTTTGGTTACAAGCATCAGAAACTCTTTGCATTTGTAATAATAACCATGGACCAGCATCAGAAGCAACAACAGTACCATCCCAATAAGCATGTGCATTGAAAGCCATGTAATCAGAAATATCACATAATCCTGGGTTATTTAAAATAGCAACATGGGTATCAACGGAAACAACAGGACCGGTATAACCAGCAGAAGTTAAAGCAGTTCTAGCAGTTGTAACATATTCAGAAATTTGAGCGACAGTAGCTTCACCATCATTAACTAATTCGTTACCAACAGAAACAGTGTAAATATCATCCCAAGAACCGTAACTTGAGACAGCAGAAGCGATTTCTTCAACACCAGCTTCAATTTGATCCATGAAGAAAATACCAACAAATAATTTTTGGTTAGAAGATTTAGCTTGTAAAACGTTTTGGACTTGATCACAGTCGACACCATATAATCTGATAATTTCATAACCGGTTAATTTTTCAAAATCAACCTTGATGTCGGCCAATGATCTACAGGTACCATCTGCGTTATATGGAGAGTATGAGATACCAATAGAACCAGCGGTGAAGTCTGAATCATCTGATGAAGCAGTAGATGAAGCAGCAGCAGTAGATTCAGTTGAAGTGGCAGCAACAGCAGCTGAAGAATCAGAAGAGGAAGCAGTTGCAACAGAGTAAGCATATGCGGTGTAAGTACCGTCAGCTTGAGATGAGATAGTAGTTTGAGTTGCAGCTGGAGCAGAAGCTAATTCTGTGTTTTCGCCACCAAGAGTGACAATGACGGTATCAGTGACATAGACAACGTCTCTCTTATGTGCATGGTGTAAGTGAGCAACAGGAGAAGCTAAGACTTGAGTTGCAGCACAAGCTAACAGTAAAGTGTTTGCAATATAGTTTTTGAATAACATTTGGTGATATAATAAAAGGAGTGACTTTTTGTTGAAATTAAACGAACGAAGAACTAAACTCTAGTATATGTAACTGACTATTGTTTTAAAGGAATGACAAGAGTAGGTAGTAGTTAAATATACAACAGGGTCTGAGTGTGAATGTGTTGCAGAAACAAAAGCTTGTTAAACTGGAAAGTTTGAAGGGAATGGAAGGGGAGGAAGAAAAGCGTAATGGGGTTAAAGAAATGGAGAAATGAGCAGTATTTTAACAGGTGTTGCAAAACAACATTTCTGGCAAAGCACTTTGCCGGCAAAATTTGCTTTGAAATATCGCGCCTTCCTCTTTAGGACAACGTAAACAATGCCAAAAGGGAAAATCAAATTTTTTTACATTTACGTAAAAATTGTGAGTTTGTGAAACTTTATACACGATCGCGATTCTGACACACTTTCTATTGTCCCATATTAACGTTGAACGTGTTAACGCGATTGAAATTGTTCCGGTTGTTGCCATGGTTATGAGGCGCATTCGATCGAGAGAGCGAGAGAGCGAGTGAGCAAGCCGTAATTGGGGAGTGGGGGTATGTTCTGTGGAGATCAGCTGTTGTCGCGCTACCGGCTGAAAATCTGCCTTACTTTACTTTACTTTGCTTTTCTTTTCTTTGTTTTGTTTAATTGTATTTTCCATTTGTGGCGAGTGCTATCAGCTTATGTTGTTTTCCGGTCTTTTGCATCATGGGATGAGCAGAGATCTGCTATTTTTAGACACAAAGTATTGTATGAGATAGAAAGTGAAAAAGACCCTTGATGGTGCTTGCTTACGTTTTTTAAGTTCAGAAAGGTTGTTATACTCGGATGTACTGTAATGAAAAGTGTAGCCCGGTACTGTCGTCCGCTACCCTCTGATACTTATTTAGTGAATCACTCTATGTCATAGTGAACATTTCATCGGGAGTTTCCATCGTGTACTTTTACAGCCCTTCTTTTTAGCATGAGGTCTACAGCTCTATTTATGTAATAGTTGCGTATCACCGCTACCATATAGTAACCATCGCTTTTTGGTTGGCCCTGATACAACTAGAGCCTAAAAATACACAGAAGAAACCCCTTGCCATTTTAAGAACACATCCAGTAACAAGAAGATATATTTGTAACATCAATAGTATATATTGATAGCACATATCCTCAAAATACGCAGAAACAGAATTTAGCAAAAGGGAGCAAATGACAGCTGAAATATTTGTTGCTCAAACTGTTGTGAGAATTCGTATAAGGCGGCAGTATAATCTGAGTGGAAATACCACCCTCTCAGAGGAATCGTTGAAAACTTTGATAAATGGGTGCTATTTGCAACATACATCTTTAACGGTGAGAAAATACTTAAAATTCCACATGAAAATGTGTTTGTTGCAAAAGTCGCAAGATTTCCGTATGCATGTAACTCTTCCATTACTGAAATCTAAATAGGGTGTATGAAAGACTCTAAATAATAACTGAACAACAATGGCAGTGTCCAGTAAAAGCTATAAATTACTTTAAAAAACAAGATGAAACAACTCATCATCCACATTAGGCTACCACAGAAGCAAAGTACGAGGTGAATATAACACTTTATCTTTATGCAATACATAAACACTTGTGAACGTCAAAATTTCACCTGACATGAATAACTCATTCTAAATGCTTGAGTTTAAAAAAAAGTAATGGCTTGTGTTTCATGGGTCAAAAAGGTTGATATTCAAAGGAAAATCCATAAAATCCACATTCTCTTAAATCAGTGGGTCAGAGGGTATTCTATTATTGACCTATTTTGGAAAATGGTATTGGATAACAAGGATGTATTATTTCACTGAAGATGAGAGGTATTCTTGTATCAGTTTCTCCATTGTAACTAAATCAAGTTTGTATCTTTCTATGAGTTTAATGCAAAAATCTACCCCAACAAACAAGTGTTGAGTCAAAGCATTGAATAATCAATACAAATGGTCACTTGTTTGCTTATTTTTTTGGGGACATCCAGCTTTTTCAACGTATAAATTCTATTAATATGAAAAATGGCCCACTCACGTTCAATCTTCGATTGAAAAGGCTCGTAAACGGTATTGTTGCTTCCAATTTAAAAATTATAGGGGAACCCGCCTAGATGAATTCCTTGCTTTTTTTCCAAACACTTTCAATGATTTTTCGTCTAGGCAAGATGTATGGAAAAACAACAACCACTCGACCATCTTTCATCACGACGCTGAGAAAGTAAACTACTCTCATACCAATGAATCCCTCCTGAATCACAATGTCATTTATATCTCCCATATGGATGAACTCTTTACTTAGTACGATACTACGTTCGCTGAAAAAGTAACTATTTACTTTCCTTGTCCCTTTCGACGGTTCTTGCTCGTTTCCTTTCAAGTGAAATAATTTCATGACCAAATCAATTACTCCTTCTCGTATCATTATACTTTCCAATTGTATACCGAAATTAGGAATAATGGTGAGTTTTTCTTCAATGTCGTAATTAATCCGCTGATGTATCTCCTTGATAATGAAAAGACTTATCATCAAGTATATCAGACGGTTTGATTCGTGGTTCCAATGGAAAATTTTCTCAATTATTTTGACGTTATTCAAAACGTTCCAAATCACCCAATTACTGAATAGAATCCCAAGTATTTTCACCAAGATCATTGCCTTTTTCAAATCATACTCATTCTTTTTGATTGTAAAACTGATATACTTCTCACTAACACTGCTCTCACTACGTTTTCGACTCATGTTACCGATTCTCCTCTTTTTTTCAGCCTTGTGTGTTCCTCTATTATTCATGTTTTTATCTCGTATACGCTCTTCCTTTTCAATAGCACTACGTCTGTTGATCGATGAACGTATTTCTAATATGTATTCTGTCGTCTTCATAGCAATGTGGATATTTGTATATCGGTAATCAAACAAATCAAAAGGAAGCGCAATCAACTCAACTCAACTCAACTATCCAATCGATAAAAATATTCCTTTATCTCAGATTGCACATGTATTTTGAACAACAAATGAAAAAAAAAATTTTTTTTTTTCGCTATACAATAAACTAAATACTACAATACTTGCTTTGAGTGGTACGACAGGTTGCTAAGAACAGTAGACGATTGATATCAATACTGCGAACACAACTTGCGTCCAATAATACAAATTGGAAGATGTTACTAATGATACTATAGTGATCTATTAGCAACGAGCAACTAGTAACTAGCAACAAGCAACAAGCAACAAGCAACAAGCAACAAGCATGATTCATGTCTAGTATCACGAGTATTCCAAATACTAACGCGAACAGTACTCGATATATGATTCACAGCCGATATGATATCACATCAACACCGACTGGCTATCTCATGATTTGTTACTATCGATGATTCCAACAACTTCTTCGTTTTTACGGAATTCCGCAAGAACCGCCTTTCTGGACCTTCTTCCACCACCAGATCCACCACCCAGTAACTCACTCTGCGCAACCCGATCTTCGGCTTGTGCTTTATCCCTCGCTTCCGCCATTAGCTTGATTTCATCTTCATGCTTCATCTTAATCTCCTTGATCTCCCGGTTGTATTCATCCAAGCTCTTGAACTCCATACCGGATTTACCACTGTATTCCTTGATATCAACAGGTAATTTACGGAGTAGTGCAAATTCAACCAAATGTGGACGGGTTTTCTCTTCTAATAGAAATTTGGCTTTGATCTGTTTACGTGTACGATGTGGAAAAAGCTGCGCAATCAATCCAAAATCAGTACCCCAAATAGACACCGCCTTCAACAGTTCGGCAACTTCATGAGGAGTCCATTTCATCGTAACGACTCTCTTGGAATAGGTATTAGAGGTGACAATATTTTCAAAAGGATTTTCTTCGACTCTTTCCATCTGCAAATTGGCATCTTCGTGTCTGTCTATAACAGTACTTTCATGACTATACGTCATTTTACCATCTTGAATGGTTAATAACGGTACATTATGCCCTTTACCTTTATTTGCATCTTCTCTGTCCATTTCCATCAATTCTTTCACCTTTTCTTGTCTTTCTTTTTCATTCATACTTTCATCAACAAGATTACCATTTTCACTCAATTTCATCACATCCTTGATACTCATACGTAGATTACGTGCCTTCTTTCTAATTTCTTTCCTCGCAGCTCTACCTTCCAATAGTTTCTTTTCACCTTCAACGGCTCTCTCATAGTTTTCACTCCTTCTACCAAATGGTAAAAACGGTTTACATAAATCGCCCATCTGCATTTCATCTTCATTGACTCGCAGTGACTCCCCCAAACTGGCATCAGATTTTGATTTCAGCTGAGTTACCTGTCTCAGATTGTCAATTCTTTTATCGATATGATACTGACTTCTTAAATATTCATCTTGTTCGTACATTTCCAAATCAACCAATTCGAATCTTTCAGTGTCTTTATTCATCATCCATTTCTTCTTGCTTTCGCTTTCGAATTTATTTATTTCAAGCTCTTTTTTAGGCTCTGTTTCTTCCTTCGGTGGCTCTAAGGCAGTGGTGGGAGAAACTTCACGATCGTCTTCTTGAAGTTTCCTCTTGACACCATTTGTAGTTGGTAGCTGTATAATTTTCTTGTCAGTACTGATATTACGAGCAATAGTGTCACCTACACTGATACCACCGACATTGACTTCCTTCCTCTTCTTAGGAGCGGAAGTGACACTGATTCTTCTCTTCTTACTTTTCATGACAGGAATAGAAATGCTGACGGGCTTTTCATCGAGATCTGCTGCACCTGCAATCACGCTGCTTCCTCTTCTGGATCTTGAAACACCGGTAAAAATCGGCTTTATGGCAGCACTCAAACTGCCACGTCTGCTAGTATTTGCTAGACTGGCAATACTGCCCCTTCTACTCCGTTCTCCACCAGTGACACTGGAGATACTAGAACTATTGTTGACACTGTTACGTCTACTGATAGCTTTGTTACTGACAACGCTGCTTCTTCTGCTGCCCATACCAATAGTACCAGTAAGATTGGCGTTGCTTGTGATTTGCGTCGGAATAGACAAGGAGTTCAATCTTGACCTGTGTTGGGGTAACCCGAGTGGCTGAGTGAACATTGCGTCGTTTGGTTTCTCTGCTGACGGTGCCACCTGTTTCAGTTCTTCGGCGTCACTCAGTTTGTCGTCGCTGTCCTCGTTCTCCGACTCAATAACTGCAGCAAACGCTTTGGGTTCTAGTTCTGCATTTGGCGTTGGCGTTGGTTTTGGCTTTACCTCAGGCTCAGGCTCAGGCTGCGTCAACTCCTGGGTTGGAGGAATCTGCGAGACAATCGCATGTCGTTCTTGTTCACCGTGCCCGGCTTCCAGGACCTGCTTTCCCACCGTCTGCGTTTGTGTCCCCGTCTGCGTTTGCGTTTGCGTGTCTGTCTGCGACTGCGTCTGTAACTGCTGCGACGACTGCGGTGTCAACAGACCACCTACGCGTCGTGCACGCTGACCAATCTTCGGCGTGAATCTCTTACCCGACTTGTTGATAGCTGACATCTCTAGCTCTAGTCTCTCTGCTGAATACTCTTTCACTCAAAGATCCACAATCCCTGGCACCATAAACAAACAATCGCTGTTTGAGCTGGAAAGGAAAAATATATTTTTCACGTCTGTGAAATTTTGCTAGGGAATGGAAAATGAAGTCGGGGTCGAAGCTGGAGAGGGAAGTGAGAAGGAAGGGTGAAGGAGAAGTTGTGTAACAGACAATATTCACACACCACACTACACCACACTACATCACACTACACCACATCACATCACATCAAATGAGCTTGAAGTCTTGCCAGCAGATCGAACTACCGGACTGGGTGTTGTCTCTGTGTTTATCTCCCGAAACAAACTCGCTTATTGCCGCAACCGCCAAGGGAACGCTGCACAATCTGCCTCTAGATTCCACCAAATGGGCAAACCCATCTAATATAACGTCCAATATCAATGCCCACCAGTCGCAGATCAACAAGGTGTTGAAAAATCCCAATGATCCCAATATGGTGTTCACATGTTCGGACGACTCTACTCTGAAAGTATGGGATCTGAGGTTGTCTTTCAACAAAAGTGTCCATTCATTGTCGAATTCTAGACAGTTGCCGTTTTTTTGCATGGACGTCAACCACGGCCTCATTTCCGCTGGCTCGCAACTGAAAAACACAGATTCAGAGCTAACCATTTGGGATACGAGGAAACTGGAGTCTCCTCTTAGAGCTTTCATAGACTCTCACAACGATGATATCACAGAGACCAAATTCCATCCCGTGCTGAACAACATTTTGATTTCAGGTTCGACAGATGCCAATTTGAACGTGTATGATTTAAACATAACCGATGAAGATGACGCACTATTGCAGTGTGTCAATTATTCCAGTATCCATTCGGCAGGTTTCTTGGACTCGAAAAGAATATACGTTTTAAGTCACATGGAGACATTCACCACGTTCAATTTGAGTTCCAAGGAAGAAATCGATCCCGAAACTTATGGGGAACTACATAATGAACCACTTAGAAAAGATATTGATTTTGGAGATATCAGGGAACAATGGGATTGTGAATATGTCGTGGATCTTTATGCCCCAAATTATGTTGCGTGTGGATCCAATTCGAAGCAAAACCTCAAGATTTTCAAATTTGATCGCCAAAATGAAATTTTTGACCCTTCGAAGAACTCCGTATGGAATCTAGATGGTGCTCACGGGGAAGAAATCGTTAGAGATATTAGTATATTTAACAACGTTATTTTCACAGGAGGAGAGGATAATATAGTGAAAGTTTGGAATGGCAAGGATGATGAGTTGGAGAATACCGGATTGTGGTTTTTCAAGGATGATGAAGCGAATGAAGAATCGAGAACCGATATAGAAGAAGAGCAACTAATGGACGTTGAATATGATCTTTCTAGACAAACAGAAAAGGAAGCTAAAAAAGAAAAGAAGAAACATAGAAAGCACAAAAAAGAATCCAAATCCAAGAAGCATAGATTCAATCCATACTAGACAAGACAAGACAAGACAAGACAAGACAAGACAAGACAAGACAAGACATGACAAGACAAGACAAGACAAGACAAGACAAGACAAGACAAGACAAGACAAGACAAGACATGACATGTCATCATCCATTCATTCATTGCCTTGTTTTTCTTACTATTTTAATCTAACATGACTTACTCTTCCTTGTACGTAAGTATACATATATAAATAAATAAATAAATAGATAGATACACAATCTAGCAGGAGCCGAAAAAAAACGATGCTTACAACGCTGTAGCACTATACGATACCCGGAAATCTCATTTTGAAGTTCTGTTCTAAAACATCCAAATCGTCGTCGATCAGTGATTTTCTTTTGTCTTCGCCAGCTACGGCATTGACAGCTTCGCTCTTGAGATAGCTTGGTTTGACCGGTTTTGGCGGTGGCTTTTTCTTAGCTTTGAGTACACCAATATCGACTTTGGCAACAGGCAAGACCGTTGTGCTCTTCTTCAGTTTGTTAGTGTCTTTTGAATGTGATGACTCTGTATCTGCATTTGTGCTAACTGTCGAGCCACTAGATTCAGGGAAAGAATTCTTAGATGACAGTTGGCTATTTTTCGAGTAGACAGACTTTATACTGTTAGGAGCAGTCGGGTAGTGCATAATATTTGGGGTGAAATTTCCCTTATCGGTCAATCCAATTGATTTAGGAGCCGAAGGTTCAATTTTGGGTTTCTCATCAGTGTATTTCCCATAACCTTGCGCAGTTTTAACGGGTGGAGGTGATGCATTCCTGAATAAATTCTTGACCCTGGATTGGATCGAGCTGTTACGTTTGCTGGAATCGGAATTGCTAGTTGAGTTCATATTAGGAAATTTGATAGTCGATTTGCTTTCGGGAGACATTTCTTTCAGATCCGCCAATGAATTATTCAAGTGCTTAAATTTCAAGGTTGGCTCCGGGGGTAAGGAATCAACGCTGCTGTTTCTTTTAGTGGAATAACCGAAACTTTTACGCAGAGATGAAGATCTGGAATGTTGGGGTGTAAGCTTGGATCCCGGGTTGTAATTGTTAGGTGCCATTGTGTTAGTCGATGACGAGTTGGGCTGAGTTTTCATAGAGCCTCCTGTGATGAAACTTTTGATAGATGTGATACTCGACCTTTTCTTGTGTTTCGAATACGATAGAGTTCGTTCCAAAGTCGTCCCATTGTTACCATCTCCAGTGTCGTTATCGAGTCTTCCACGAGAATGAATCGAACTGTTTGTGTTTTGTCTTGAAATCGACCTGATGAAATCCATCGAGCTGGAAACATTTCTATGAATATCTGTTTGTTTCTGGTTATCCTTACTTTTACCTTCAGGAGACAAATCCACAATTTGTTCCGTCGCAATCTCATTCATGAAGTTCTTCACGCTTTCGTCCCGACTCACAGACTTATTCAAATCCACATGACCGTACATTGACAAGGGACGTACCTTTCTTTTTGGAGTCGTCATTATATTGTTATTCGCAGACACATATGGTGGGTTATTCACCTTGAACGGTGACACCATTACTGGCTTTACTGTACTTGAATTAAAAGCATATGGCTGACCGGAGACTAGATTTTTGGCACCATTGAGGGTGGTATCATTAGCGTCGTTATAGTTTTGGTTAGCCATGTTAGAGTTAGCAACAGAGCTTGAACTTAGATTTGAAGACATCATAATTGGCTGTAGGTTGTTTGAGAGAGGATTGATTATCTTGGGAGTAGGAACACCTCTTAGTTTACAAATCTCCTCTAACAGCTGAAACGCATTCGGTCTCATTTTAGGATCAACGACAAGCATCTTTGTAATGATATTCTTTAGTCGTGCACTGTAATGTGGATTTGAGGGTAGGGAATATATACCGTTGATAATTGCATAATCGCCATTATACCCATTAAGATTGCCATTAATTGCGTTGGCTTCAAACGGAGTGGTATAAAAACATAACTTGTAAAGAAAGACACCTAATGCCCAGATATCCGATTTCTCATTAATTGGCTGTCTCTTGTATAAATCCAACATCTCCGGAGCTCTATATTGAGGTGTGGTATTTTTCATAATATCATCCTGGATTCTTTGAAATTCTTCAATATTGGATGCTGGTTGGATAATAGTGGAAACAGAGCCAAAGTCGCATAATTTGAACACTCCGTTCTCATTACCGAGTAAGACATTTTCAATTTTAATATCTCTATGGATTAGGACGGGGTTCAGGGTGTGCATATGAGCAACGGCTTCAGTTATTTGTTGCATGATGTTTAAAATTTCAAATTCTTTCAGTTTATCGGTCAATCTGGAATTCATGAAATCAATCAAACCCTTATTTGGGCAGTATTCCATTAAAACAAACACTTCATAACCAGGTCCATTTCCGTTGTGAGATCGAGCAGCATGCGAGTCAATGTACGATACAATACAGGCGATACCTTGTAGCTTTCTCATAGCATCGACTTCTTTCCTCAATGTATTAAGACTGCTTTTATCGGGAACAAGAACCCGCTTCAAACATGCCGTCGTTATACCGTTTTGCCAAGGAGGCGAGATCTGACACGTGTAAACCTGCGCAAAACCACCATGGGAGAAGTACTTGTCAATAACCACTTGATGTGAACCAACAGTCAGTGCCGTACCCGTGTTGTAAATACCAGGCTGCTGCATCCCACCAAGTCTTGAGCAGCAATTGAGCAATGAACGCACTGGGAACTCCCCAGAACTAGAATAATAAAACCAAATAAACTCGAGTCCGTCTTCCCACGGACTGAGTGCGCCGCCTCAAGCAAAATCGCTGCAGATGGATGTCTCCCGCTTTGTGGGCCTGAGAAGGAGAAGAGTGGCCTAGGGAAAGCGGGTGAGGGGTGAAGAAGACGGTAATAATGGTATATGGTCTTAACATTTGATGGTGAACTGTAATGGGTTTATTAGAAAGCTAGTGCCCGTCTGTAGTGGGAAATAGTGCATGCATGTTGTCTATTAGCGCTACGTAGTGAGTATATGTTATATATGTCTTGTGAAGGAAGAAACGGCTGTTATCAGTCAAGTACGATAGGATCGTCTTCAGCACCTTCTCCTGTCATGAATACCGGATCCGAAGTTGCAGGCTTTTTGGGTGGCGGAGACGAAATGAAGGGGCCTGGCCGGAAAGCCACTACTCCTTTATGAGGGTTGTTGACGTGTGTAATAAAGCCCGTTAAGTGACTTTGGCAATAGTTTGGTGGGTATTTCGGCGATCTACGAGGCATACCGGGAATGTGAGGAGGCGGTGTCGATATAATGACAGGATTGTTGATATGATTTATGACAGGATTGGATTGTGTGGAGGTAGGGGTTGCAAATGCACCCCGGTACGATGCAGGGTATTCCGGATAGAGATGCACGTTAGAGCCCTGGTGGTTATTTGGACTGACGACAGAAATATCGGCACGGGTATCACCATTTGTATTATTTGCATCGTTTATATTATTCGAGTCATTGATGCCAACTGGGTTCTCCGTATTCATTCCATCAACATCACCAGCATCATCGGCCTGATGATTATCGTTTGCGTTAGGGGATGTATCGTTCAAGGTGTCATCTATTAAAGTGTCCAATTCGGCAAATATATCCCCATGAACATCCGCATCCACACCTATGCTATTTGCGGTAACGGGAGCTTCATTTTGACGGCCACCATTATTATCATTGGCATCTTCATTTTCTTCATCATCATCAGAGTCAAGTGTCACAATTTCAATGTGCTTCTGTGAAGACGATGAAATCTCGGATGTGGATTCCACCGGTTTAGGGGGAGCGTTCAGTCTCGCATACATTTCATTATTTTCTTCCTCCCTGATCCATCTCCATTTACCTTTTTCTGATAGATCAATCTCAATATCTTCAATCGTATCTGGACTTTCTTCAAATGACAAATCTTGTAATAGATCCAAAAACTCCCCGACAACATAAACATCACCCATTTCTTTGATGTTGAACTCAAGCCTGCAAATCGGACAGGAAAACCATTCAACCTCATTGGCAAACTTGTTTTGTTGTTTTAGATACTTCAGCTTATTCTTATATTCAAAATCAACCGTTTCTTTGTTATACTCTTTAGAGTTGATGAAGACTCGTTTAGAATCTTCTAAAATGTTCAGTACATTAACCTCTCCGACCTTTGCAGGCTGATCAGTATATCGTCTAACAGCGATTCTGAAAGGTTTCAAGTTATTCATTGCTAAAAAAGATTCATAATCAAAGCATTCAATATGGGAACAAAGTCTCGATCTGACAGGAGTTTGTAGTCTACTTCCGGATAAGGGATCTTTCAATGAAAGCCTGACATATTTTTCAATCAGTTCATCGTCACTGGAAGCATCATTCAACTCAGACTTCATTTTAGCTTCCGCTTCGTAAAACAAAACTTGGCGAAATTTCACTTCGTCATTGAATCCTTTATAAATGGATTTATTGGAATATTGCTGAACGGCAGTGGGAGATAGGGGGAAAGTCAACTTATTTTTGAGTAAATTGATTTTCATTGCTCCTTCAGGGAATGACGCCGTTGTGAAACCTAATTGTTTTTGTATTATTTTGATGATTAGATCGTTTTTCGTTAAGGGTTTACTTTTGATCATGAATCGACTCAGATGATGTTTGGGCCTTTTCTTCATTTTGGTCCTCGGTTTGGGTGGAGCCTTTTTGGGAGAAGGTTTGGGAGTCGCAACTTTCTTTAGTGATGCCAAGTTTTCAGGTTTCAGTAAATGTCGTCTTTCGGGCTCAAACAGTATCGTTACATGGAAAGATGTCGAGCTTTTTAATACTTTGATACTGTTATTATTGGAAACTTCAGACGTGGTCTGAGAGACGGTTTGTTCATAATGTTCATTTACTGATGTGGTGTTGATTAGGGACTGGATTGGAATTGCCGAAGAGGACTGTGTCTGAGTGCTGTTATCTTGGGCATCTGTCAATAGCTGGGTTTGCTGAGAGGTTCGGGAACCCTGTGAAAAAGTCTTTAGTATTATCCCTTTTTCTATTTCACCAATACTCACATCACTTAATTCATCGTCGACTTCATGCTGTGTGGTTGTAATAGCAGAATTACTGTCGTGGTTGTTAGCCGGTATTCGTCCAGATTGCTCATTTTCTTTTGTGGGTTCATTTAATATTCGAGTTTGTGCTTTGTTCGTGATCCCCTTTAAGTTGATCTTCAGCTTCAGATTAGAAACGCTGTTTGCGTCAACAATCTTCTCAATTCTATTGTTACGACTAAACGGAATCGGGTGGTGGGATTCCTGGGACTGTGACAATTGGTGCAAATAATTAGCCGCAGCTTGGTAGTATTCTTGACTCCCGTTAATCAATGGAGTATCATTAATAGTACTGGATCCAGCTTCGGCTGCTTTTCTGGGGCTAAATTCACTCGTATTTGTGCACGATGGTGTGGATTTGGAACCCATAGTGGTGGCATCAGAGCCGATTTCCTGATTGACAGTAGATGCACCGGTTTGGTATTTTGAGTGTGGCTGTGTCAGGACGACTGGGTTTTGCACATCTTTTTTTCTTGGTTCCGGTGATGAAATTTCCGAGACAGACTCCGGAAGACCAAATTCATCTAGCAGGCGATCCATGTTTGATTCAAACGACCAAATACCTTCTCTGCTTCACTATTCCAAAAGGAAAAAAAGAAAGGTATAGAAATCATGTTGAAGAGCGACAAAATCTAAGTTGAATAAAGGAGAATAGAGTTTTCGAAGACGACTTTGCCAAAGAAGGTGAAGAAGGAGCTGGATCCTACGCTAGTATATTCCCATCCACCCTGTCCCCACTATCATGAGATTGGAAAAGTTAGCAGTTGTTGTCCTTACTGGGTTTTTGTCCTTTGGAGCTGTGAACGGTCATGTCCATAGACAAGAACAAGCAGTGTTGAAAGTCGCTGCAGATAGTGTTCACGAAAAGCTTAACATTGTTGAAGATGCAGTTATGAACGCCAAGGATCAACTTCATGACATGTCATTTTCTAAGGAGGAAACCATAGCCAACTCAGAGACCATGATCACTTACATTTTCAACAAACTGTTCCCATTTGGTCCAGCCGGAAACGCAATCTTAGCAACCACGTATATATCAGGACCACCAAACCTGTTTTTGGCGTTGATCCCTGCAGACATTGAAGTTTCCTCTTTGAGTTTATTGGTGAGTTTTGCCGTTGGTGGGTTATTAGGTGACGTTTTCCTGCATTTGTTGCCAGAAACATTTACGGGTCAATCTGTTGATTTGGTAGTTGACGACAAAGTTTTCGTTTTAGTTGATGATCGTAAGAATGTCGTACTTGGTATTGGAATGTTTGTTGGATTCTTGCTTTTTTTCATGATTGATAAACTGATGAGAATCATTGAGCATGGAGATGGCGACGCAGTAGAAGGAAAGAATCACAGTCATGGCCATAGCCACAGCCATAACCAGAACCATAATGCTAACAACAACAATTCAGTACTTGGTAAAAGTACTGCTGTTGAAAGTGAACCTAAGGGTGAATTGACAAACAGAAAGAAAGATACCACCATTAAGAGCGGTACGGACCAACCAATTATTGAAAACCCAAACACTTCTGTTAAAACGTCTGCATATCTCAATTTGATCTCTGATTTCACCCATAACATCACAGACGGATTGGCTATTGCATCTTCGTTTTACATTTCCAAAAATGTCGGTTGCACAACAGCTATCGCCACATTCATGCACGAAATTCCACACGAAGTCGGTGATTTTGCTCTCCTGATCCAGGGAGGGTTTACCAAATGGCAGGCAATGGGTTCTCAGTTTGTCACTGCAGTCGGAGCATATCTTGGTACTTTCATTGGAATTGCATTACAACAAAGCATTGAGAAAACCTCAATTTCCGCCAGCTCAGGCTCGGGAATCTTAGGTACTAGTTTAACATATGGAGATATGACTCTACCATTTACAGCTGGAGGATTCTTCTACATTGCATTCAGTGTTATTCCTGAGTTACTAGAGCCAGAACAAGGATCCACCCGTAAGCAGAACTTGTTGTTGTTTGCAAAACAACTGACTTGTATGCTACTGGGAATCGGATTTATGGCCTTTATTGCCCTCAATGAATAAATCAATTGAGTGAATATTTTCATAAATAATTAATCCTTCATTTCTAAGCTAACCCCCCTTCACATATCCCGATTGTGTATGAAAAAAAAGTCCGAAATCTAAAAATTATGTTTTTCATTTTTCATTTTTCATTTTTCATTTTTTTATTTTTTTATTTTTTTATTTTTTTATTTTTTTATTTTTTTATTTTTTTATTTTTTTATTTTTTTATTTTTTTATTTTTTTATTTTTTTATTTTTTTTTTTTTTTTTTTTATTTTTTTTTTGATCTCAGTTTGCTCAGCTCTTTCCTTATCAGTAGAGGTACTGCTTTGTATTGCCGTTGTACCTTGTTTCCTTGTTATTAAACGCAACGAGTATCATGAGCGTATCCCATACTTTTGTTTGGTATGTTGTAGATTGGAACGGCGTATTTGTGGGCTATGTATATTTAAATATATATCTATACATGAGTACGTACGTATACGAGAGAAGCAAATACTAACAACTAAGGGATAAATTGAGGTGTTCAAAGCGTCTCTCCATTTTGTCACTTTTTATTTTATTTTATTTTATTTTCAGGCCGTCAACTGAAGCGGAAACAGTTTATATCACAGGCAGTTTCGATAATTGGAGCACCAAGTACGAACTTTCCAAAGAAATCAATAGATTTTGCAGAACCATCAGCATTCCAGTCGACTCTAAGATTTACTATAAATTCATTATTGATGACGAATGGAGAACTTCTGACAATGATAAGATCGAATGCGACAATTCGGGTAATTTAAACAACGTGCTGACTCTCGATTTCAGTGAGGACCTTTGCTCAGATAGATCCAGTGAGTTTACGTCCATTTCTTATCCGAGTCATGGAGAAGGATTTCAAGAAGTGGAATTTCCCACAGATCTTATTGAAGAAGATTTGACATCCAGTGTGCAAATTACTCTCAAAGATACCAGTTCAATCAATGGGAGTTTTGGTGGTTCCTCGTCTTTGTTGTTGAGAGACAGAGATAATTCAAATATACTGCCTTCTAAATCGTTGATTTCCAAATTGCGAAGCATTTTCCACCACCAGTGACTGTCCATTCATAAAAGACTCAATACCGTCTACAGATATTTTTTTTGATGCTAGTTAATCTTATTCCTTTATACCTTATTATTTAGAAAAGAGTTACACCATTATCCAAGGAGTTATTGATATTGGTTTAGAAACTTTTTGTACTCATTGGATTTCTTTTTTAAATCGAGTAAATTGACCCTGTTTTCCAAGTATGAAAAAGGATCCTTACATTCTCTTTCCAGAAAGGAGTTGGCCATTGCCAAATCAATATGTTTGAGCTGAATATCGCTTGCTGCCGCGTAGAGTAGAAATAAACAACCGATAACAAGCTCAACAACTAGATCAATTGGCAGTTCTCCTGCATTTGTCACCATCTGGTTTCTGAGGTACACTGAGTAACCGCTATTGAATAGACAGAAAAATCCCAAAATAGTCAAAACCGCCGTTTTCATCATGTCAAATTGGCTCTCCTGCGATCCCGCTTCCCCAAAACTTCGTGATAGTATTAAACATCAGATTGGGTTCTCGTACGAAGAAACAATTTTGCGTGAAATTTTTGTTGCGAGATTAACAAAAAAGAAGGAGTTGCGTTTTCGTTTTGCTTTGAGTTTAGCTTATTGATTGAACAAGAGTTGATAGGGTAGTAATTAGTATCGTATCCGTAAACCGGATATTTTTTGGTGAATCACTAATGCATGTTTTTGTGGAATTTTTTTGAAACCTTCATACGTTCAAAAAGAACAGTTTGTAGTGAATTATTCCTTTCTTCTTTCCTTCAAGAGACCTTTTTAAACCGAAATATAAAACAGCTTTGCTACAAATTTAGAAGCAAGCATTAGTAAATGCATAATGTCATCCAAATCGAGTAAATCAGAGATTTAGTTACAAAATGATTGGAAAAAGGGCTATCACATTCAAATTGAAGCGTTTCGACTGGAACTGCTACTAAAATTCAAAGAAAAGATGAAGCCAGTCCCGTGTCAATCAAGAGTAGCTGATTGTTCGTCAAAGTTTTGAGATATTACTTTGTTTCTCAGACAATGCACAATGATTAACGAGGAATCTATGCCATTAAAAATAGGAAAAAGGTCGATCCAAAAAAAAAAAATTGCCAAAGATATTAATGGAGTTTGTCATAGAAATGGCCTTTGATAAAAAGACATAATAATACTTCTATATTATTAAACTTTGGGACTTTGGCCAAAAAATGCAGATTCAAAGTCCCTTGCTTCTCTGTGAAAATTGTTACAGTGATTGAAATCACAAACTACAATTCAAAAATCATTATCCAGAAAACTAGGTAAATTTTAGAGGTTCAGCTTATAATCATGTGTGTGTAAGAGCTCGATAAACTGGCGCATTGCATAATGTCAGCCACGATTCACGCACAGCGCTACATTCTAGCTTCTAGCCTATTGCTCTTCCTCCAATTACACGATTGTCATCCAGGCCCCGTGATAAATGACACAGCTTGTGACCCTCTTTGAAGAATGTTTTAGAAATATAGCCAAAACCCGATAATGTTTCTTCGGACTTCCATTTATCCCACGCTTCAAATGCACCCTGCCGACGAGGTTTTTAGTGAGCGAAATTTATTGCAGTAGTCATGTTTAAAGTAACTCTGTCTAACAGTTTCCGAGTTTCTACGAGTGTCTGTCACGCAAAAATAGCTTGCGCTGTTTTTTTTTTACCGCCGCCATATTATTAACGATAAAGCTAAAACATAAACATAACATGTGGTTGTCTTATCCCGCAATATTTCGTAGATATCTGTTAGTACTTTTAGCAATATTCTTCCCCAAGGGCCTCAGCCGCGTCACGAAACAGAAGATCCACATCCCGAAACTACCCGAAGCGTGCTTTTTATCTGCTACCTACGGGATTAGAGCTTATCCACACGTATCGGTTGTTTGTTGCAGATATCCAGACTCAATTTGTTTCTGGTTATGCAGATCAGAGTGACCAAAGAAACTTTGCCTGTATATGGCAGAAAGTTTATTTAAAAAGAGTATCATCCTTCAATTTGAGAAAATCAAACGGTTGTAAAAGTAAGACTTGTAACTTTTTAATTCTTTCTCCACCACACAAAAATAAATAACAATGTTATTAGCAAAGCGACAATCAATGATCTCAAAAAGCCAAGTACTTTTAATTACACGTGCACTCTCCACTTCACCTCTTCGTTTAAGTGTCACTGCAAATGCATCAAATATAGGCTTGTCTAACCAATTGCCCGCCGCACCAAAAACTGCTATGGTTAAGCTGCTCTCAAAGGATGAAATAATTGAGGATACATTTTTAACGAAGCCAGTTTTTCAACACCCAGGCTACGAGCTTGATGAAATGAAAAAAATTAAATACGAACATCGTCCTGTCAAGTCTTTCAGAGACGTGATCACATATGGAGCGATGAAAGCATTAAGAACGTCTTTTGATTTTTTCACTGGTTACATTGAGCCAAAGGATGAAAAGCATCAAATTGAAATAGGAAAAGGTCCAACTAGAATGACATTAGAAAAATGGATGACGAGATTGATTGTGTTGGAGTCGGTCGCAGGAATTCCAGGTGCAGTTGCAGGATTCCTTAGACATCTCCATGCAATGAGAATGTTTAGAAGAGACAAAGCATTCATTGACACGTTATATGATGAAGCGTTTAATGAAAGAATGCATTTACTAACATTCTTGAAAATAGCACGTCCATCTGTATACACCAAATGTATGCTTTGGTTTGGTCAAGGTATTTTTGCAAATTGCTTCTTTTTGGCATACATTTTTTCACCAAAAACTTGTCACCGTTTTGTTGGATACTTAGAAGAACAAGCTGTTGATACGTACTCTAGATGTATCAGGGATATGGAGTTGGGATTATGCCCAGAGTTGGAGCAAGTGGAAGTTCCTCAAATTGCAAAAGATTACTGGCACTTGAAAGAAGATGCTAAAATGTATGATTTGTTGCAGTACATCAGAGCAGACGAAGCCAAACACAGGGAAGTGAATCATACATTTGCAAATTTGGAACAAAACGGACAAGATAGAAATCCATTTGCTTCATATGTTGATGTAACTACAGACAAACCAAAACCAAGCCATACCCTGAAATATCATCATCCAAAAGGTTGGGAAAGAGAGGAACTCCCATTATAAAACGAGAGTCTTAAATAGACTTTTGTTGGCCTTTACTCGTTTCTATCTATTCTTATACACATATATATTATTTTTTAGAACTATATAACCATCTCATGAATTTACGACGTTAATTAATTAGAATACCAATCACCATTTTTTGTTAAAAACATAATAATTGATGAAAACTCAAGAAAATGAAATCATCGTTCATAAAGGATAACACTCAGAAAGTAGTGTAGTAGTCTCATTGGATTACAACGTCATAGCTATTTTAGTGTTATTCGCTTGTAATATAACCGCCACGCTAATTTTTAGTCACCTTTTGGAAAAATGCCACAATCATAAAACTTCTTTTGATAGGTAGTTTAGTTAGTTGCTGCAGTTTCAAAATATTAGGTGCTGTCATTATAACAGGACTTTTGAGGCGTGACTCTGTGAACAAATTTTACAATAACAGTCGGTTCTACATTTACTCACGAAGACAAGATTGATGACTTGTGGAATGATTTATAGCTACGCATGGAGACATTATAGATTTGTAAATTATGAAAGAATGGGCATATGCTTGATTTTCATACCTACCGTACTGCTCCCTTTTTATATAGCTTGCAATAAAACTCCATTCCTGTTGAGGTAACGCGGTTCCGGTTCGAATGTGCGAATATCGGCGATATTTCTATTGTTAAGCGATCGATGACTCAGTTGCGATCAGATGAAATAAATGGTGCCAGGTTTTTTTCAGTTTGATGTCAATCAGCCTTTTTCCACCAAATTGTTCTTCAAACTCACAAGAATGTTAGCTGCATCCAAAAACGCATTAAAGAGATCATATTCTACTGCTGCAAAGAACTTAACCATTGGTTTAATTCCTGGTGATGGTATCGGTCGTGAAGTCATTCCAGCAGGTAAGCAAGTTTTGGAAGCTTTACCATCCGACTTCGGTTTAAAGTTCAACTTTGTTGAGTTACAAGCTGGTTTTGAACTTTTCAAGAAAACCGGAACTGCTTTACCAGAAGAAACTGTTGAAGCTTTGAAATCATCATGTGATGGTGCTTTATTTGGTGCTGTTTCATCTCCATCAGTCAAGGTTGCCGGTTACTCTTCTCCAATTGTTGCTTTAAGAAAGAAGATGGGTTTATATGCTAACGTCAGACCTGTCAAATCCGTCGATGGAATCGGTAGACCAGTCGATATGGTCATTGTCAGAGAAAACACCGAAGATTTATACATCAAGGAAGAAAAGCTTTTCGAAAAGGACGGTTACAAAGTTGCTGAAGCAATCAAGAGAATTTCTGAACCAGCAACAAGAAGAATCTCTAAAATTGCTTATGAAATTGCTTTACAAAGACAAGCTGTCAGAGAATTAGGCGGTGCTTCTTTACACTCCAAGCCTTCTGTCACTGTTGTTCACAAATCCAATGTTTTATCCGTTTCTGACGGTTTATTCAGAGAACTTTGTAAGAAAGTTTATGAAGAAACTCCCGAATTTGCTTCTATTGACTACAAAGAACAAATCGTTGACTCCATGGTCTACAGAATGTTCAGAGAGCCAGAAATCTTTGACGTTGTCGTTGCTCCAAACTTATACGGTGATATCTTATCAGATGGTGCCGCTGCTTTAGTCGGTTCTCTTGGTGTTGTCCCATCAGCTAATGTTGGTGATAATTTTGCAATTGGTGAACCATGTCACGGTTCAGCTCCTGATATCGAAGGTAGAGGTATTGCTAACCCAATTGCTACCATCAGATCAACTGCTTTGATGTTAGAATTCATGGGTTTCTCCCAACCGGCTGCTAAGATCTACTCTGCAGTTGATGCTAACTTGAGAGAAGATTCCATCAAGACTCCTGATTTGGGTGGTAAGTCTTCCACTCAAGAAGTTATCGATGATATCATCAAGAGATTCTAATCTGGTTTGTATTTAGTAAAAAACTGCCACGACAGTACCTTTAATTTACACATATATTTATATTTCTAGAACTAGCTAACAGCTACAGCCATGCGCAGACGGTAACTCGCAAGACAAAGAAAGTTGGATTGGGTGATGCTGTGCTCTGCTATTCTCTGCTATACTATGCTCTGCTATGTTTTGCATGGGTTTCTCACAAAACACAGAGTTTCATAGTCAAGTGGTATGCACACACGAGGATTGTTCAGATAATGACTTTGCTTCACTCTTTCTTTGGCTTCTTGGTGGTGTTGACACCTTTAGTGAACTTTTGGTCTCTTTCAAATGAAACGGCAAAGAACCCAATTCCTCCATCGACTTTTGGTAAAGACCTGACACAACCACCGGCAAGCTCTTCTTTATTCTCATACCCTTCAAAGACATCGGCGTGGCCTCTTCTAGGCCATTCGGGTAAGACGTCTGCTCTCTTACTCACGGTCCATCCTTGCTTTTGAACCGTCTCATCTTCAAGTAACTGTTTGACAACACTTTCATTTTCTTCATCGTGGATAGAACACGTACTATAAATGACTTTTGTGACATTTGGGAAACTTAAAGCATGTTTAACAATCTTACATTGAAAGGCACTCAATTTCAATAACCGTTCATTGAGTTTCTCCTTTGCTTCTTCTTCGTTGATTTCTTCCTGTTCGTCAAATGCACGTCCAAAAATACCACTACCGGAACAAGAAGGATCCACTAGCATCCCCGTTATTTCGGAAAAATCATCAGGACGAGTAGAGGTGAAATCAGCATGGTGAATAGTTATACAATCCAGTCCACCGGCCTTTTCACACATCATTCTGATCGTTTTTATACGTTTGTTATCCTTCTCAAAAGCAACAATGGATCTCTTGGCATTATTCAAAATCGAAGCCAAATGTGTGGTTTTGTTACCTGGAGCAGCACATGCATCAATGACTTTATCTTTATTTGGAATCGGATTCAAAATGGCAGCAGGGAAACATGAAGCTCTATCTTGAATGATCAACCTACCCTGTTTATAGGCATCAGTTGATGTCAATTTCTCCTTGGGATGAATACCAAAGAGATTTTGAATGTAAATGTCATGATAAATTACACCAGTAGTAGTTATTTGATCAATAGAGTCGACTCTCTTGAGATGTGAGAATTCACGAAGTAAAGATTCGGTGTTTGTCTTCAGAATATTGGTTCTGAACCATCTCACAGGTGTATCATCATCCTCAATCAATTCCTCCAACGATTTCACACCATGTTTTATTTTTAATCTTGCGAGTTCCGCTTCTAATCGTGGTTTGTTTCTGATAATTGCGTCTTTCCACGCATGCTGTTTACTTTGAATACGTTTCGATTTGGAGAAAAGTAAATCATGAATCATCAAAATAAATATCTGTTCAGGAATTTTCGCCTTTTTTTCCAACTGCACAATTTTCGTCTTTTTCATAATCTGCAGAATGAAAGGCTTGTATCTCAATGCAGATGAAACCAAAGCAAAGATATGTTTCGGGTTGGACTTGATGTATTTCGAAGTTTTGCATGTTTCAAAAACTCTAGTTTGTAATGAACCTTTTTGGGAAGGTAACAAGAACTGTTGGGAATCCTTATAGATCTGCATCACTGTTGTTATCCACCGTTTCTCTTCGATAGGGGTCAATTTCAACTGGAAAAATTTTGAAGTGAAAAAAAAAAAAAATAAGCTCTTTCCTATTTCGGAAGCGCCTAGTGCACATAGGTGCATACAAATGTACAATGTCAACATTGGATCACGAAGCTGGCTAAAACTATTTTCAAGTAGCAGCTGGCTTAATATGACGACATTGACTATTTTTTTCAATAGATGCTGATGGCGCCGAATTTTAGTGCCTGTGTACGACGTGTCAGCATAGGCTCAAAAACAGCCAGACTTCACCCCATCTTCCCCTCTTGAAGTATTTCTGCGCCAAGCCGATCGTCGATTGTACGAGTACTCGCAATTAGACGGGATTTTGACACGATCAATACCCCATATTAACATTCCTCTCTCTTTTTCCTGTAGACATGGCTTAAGAGTCGTATTTGTCCTTACCGGATGCTTGATCATTGTAAATTCGCTTGTATTGGCGTTTTTGGTTTCACCGTCACTATGATTATAGAGCGGCTGACACTAGTGTCGATCTATTTTAAATATTCGTTCTGTCTGATCGCTTTTTAAAACCACACACCCGCACAACACACACTTGAAAAAGTCAAACGAAAAAAAACAATAGTCCTGTAATTTATTTACCACACGAGTTTTCTTTTTTTTTGTTCCCCAGGCAAAGAATCAATACATTCTTTCTGCTTTCTTTTTTTCTTGATACTCGGTCTGTGTTGGTTTTATAATCCCATTACTGCTAGAACAAAACCTTTATTTACAATTTCAACCCAATTGTTTGGGTTATTTTTTTTTTCAAAAGGTAAAAGATTTTGGCACATCAATCATGGCAGAACCGGCAAATGCAAATAAGAGGCCACTGGAGCAGGAACAGGAACAGGAGCCTGAGAATACTAGCATTGGTGTAGCACCTAATTCAGAATGTGATAATGGATCATCGTCTCAAACAGATGGAACCTCTCTAGTATCAAATCAAGAGACCAGAACTAACGGAACTTCAATTAAAGAGGAACCAACTGATGTGGTGATGGAGGATGTTTCAAATGGCGAGGCCGCCAATTCCCTCAAAACTAGACAAAAAGATACTATAATGGAGGATGCTACAAATCCAATTGTTTCACATGAAATCGTGCAAAAATTAGCAGCCGATCAAAAGGATATCATTGTCCCCCCAAGAAAGCCGGATTTATCATATGTTTTGCTGAAAACAGGCCTGGTTTACGACGTTAGAATGAGATATCATGCTAAAATATACACTTCTTATTTCGAATATATTGACCCCCATCCAGAAGATCCAAGAAGAATTTACAGAATATACAAGATTTTAGCAGAAAACGGACTTATCATTGATCCCACACTAAGTGGATCCGACGATATAGGAGACTTCATGGTCAAAATTCCAATTCGAGAGGCTATGAAGGAAGAGATATTGGCGGTCCATTCAGAGGAACATTTGAAGTTTATTGAATCCACCCAAAATATGGACAAAGAACAGCTTCTCAAAGCTACTGAGAAGGGTGATTCTGTTTATTTCAATAACGATTCTTTGCTCTCTGCGAAGTTGTCGTGTGGTGGTGCCATCGAAGCTTGTAAAGCGGTCATTGAAGGTAGAGTGAAAAACGCACTGGCTGTTGTTCGTCCACCAGGACACCATGCCGAACCTGACGCCCCGGGCGGATTTTGTTTGTTCTCCAACGTTGCAGTGGCTGCAACTTCGATTTTGAAAAACTACCCCGAATCCGTCAGAAAGATCGTCATCATCGACTGGGACATCCATCACGGTAACGGTACTCAAAAAGTATTTTACAACGATCCAAGAGTTTTATACATCTCACTACACAGGTACGAACAGGGTAAATATTATCCGGGAACAAAAGCAGGTGCAGCCGATCAAACCGGTGAGGGGCTAGGTGAAGGCCTCAACGTCAATATCCCCTGGCCTGTTGGTGGTGTTGGTGATGCTGACTACATGTATGCATTCAGGAAGGTTGTGATGCCAATATGTTACGAGTTCCAGCCTGATTTATGTATCATCTCTTCTGGTTTTGATGCTGCCGATGGAGATGTTATTGGTGGCTGTCATGTGTCTCCAGCGGGTTACGGACAAATGACGCATATGTTGAAAAGTTTGGCCAAGGGGAATCTTTGTGTTGTCCTAGAAGGTGGATATAATTTGGATTCCATTGCTAAATCGGCGCTACGAGTCGCAAAGGTGTTGATTGGCGAACCGCCAGAAGAAATAACAAAGATCCAACCCAAAACGGAATCCATCGAAGTAATAGATGACGTTATCAAAATCCAATCGAAATACTGGAAATCATTATCTCCCGGTTACACAGGATTAGATTACAACTTGCCGTCAGTGATGGGTAATTTTGACCAAGTTGTGAAAAATTCCGCAGATCCAACGTTCATTGAAGTCGCCAGTAAAAACAACAGGCTCGGTGACGCCGTCAGGGATTTCCAAAGAAACGATCTATTCAAAAGATACAAGTTTAACACTTTGCCAATGTTCAACACCAAAATACCAGAATCTTCGTCGTTCGGCGAGTCGACTATTTTATGCTCACCTGATATATACAAAAACGACAAGATTGTCATCATTGTGCATGATCCATCGAGAATATGGGCAAGACACGATCCCGTGACCGGTGATTTAGATCCTGCAAATGCCGTCACTGTTGACAAATCGTTAGAGTTCATTGATTGGTCGTTAAAATCCGGATGGGGTGTAATCGATATAAATATTCCCATCACAATCACCGGTAAAGATGATATAAACTATAACAACATAAATGCGTCCCAGGATATACTATTGTATCTGTGGGATAACTTCATCAACTTCTTCAAGGTGCAAAAAGTGGCGTTGATAGGTGTGGGCGAAGCCTATAACGGTATAATTCATTTATGTGGACACAGAGATGTGAGGAAAATAGTGAAAGCAAGCATAAATTTTGTCGATAAAGCCACTGCTTTGAGAGCCGTTGTCTCGACAGTGGATGAGTCCATAATTGACTGGTATTTCAGAAACTCTTTGGTTTTCACAAGTACCAAACATCCATGTTGGGGTGATAAAGAAGCAACCAATACGAGACGTCCAAGAAAGAAGTATGGTAGAGTTTTAAGAGCGGATACTGACAGTTTAGATGGAATAATTGATGAAAGATTTGAAGAGGTGTGTCAATTCATAGAAGAATCACTTGAAGATTACGATAGTGAGAGCGAGTCAGAGGCTTAGCGGAAGAATATGGGTTTTGATTTGCGTAGATATTTAGAACGACAAGCAAATATCGAAAGAGACAGAATATATTGCACATTTTTCAATATATCGGTGTGTTTTACGCCTTACTGTTTCTTATTGTATTCATTGCGTTTTGTTGTTCATTATGTCAACTAAATATGTATGTTTAATCCAACAAATAATGTATCAATAATCACTATCTACGAAATACGATATCCGCTGAACTGGCCGGAAAGTCTTGACCTGTCTAGCAAGCTTTAGAATGGCCTTTTTATCTATTTATATTTTCTACTCTTGTATTGTATAAATATTGATTCGTATATGCGCTTGTATTTAAGCTAAACCAGCTCAAGTCAAATAGGATCAAAATAAACAAAAGTATCTATTTCTAAGGTCAGGTAGCTATAGTTGAAAAAATTAAATATACATGTTAAAAAGTATTATACATCAATGATTCATTTCCTTTCGAATGCTATACGTGCGAGTGCATCCAGCGCACTGGTACCGCCAATGAATGGTGCTCTTTTTGCATTTACATTATTCAATGGTTGGTTAGGAGGCTGCTGTTGAAACTGTGGTAAATTGTTTGTTTGCGGTAATGGCTGCAGTTGTGTTAATGACTGTGAGGGTGGTCGAGCGTTTAATGGCTGTTGGACCGGCGGAATATTCGAGCCGAACGGTATTGGTTGATGCTGATAGTGCAAAGTCGAAGTAAATGCATTCGAAGAGCTTGTGTTTGTTGAATTCATTATATTTCTAATATTTGGCTGGAAAGAATTTGCTGGAGCCAAGGTCGAAGCCGGAATGGTAGTCACATTTTTTGCTATATCATTATTGAGCAAATTCATAATACTTGGAGCCTTGTTAGGGAAATGAGTAGATTGAGCAAGTGAGTCTGGTTTGCTCACCAATCCTTGATCTGGTCGAGGATATGAAGTTGGAGTGTTCAACAATGAATTCATATTCATGATATTATTTCTTGGTTGTGATGGGGGGACGGGCATATTGCCAGAGGATGTAGCAGAAGCAGTTGCAATGGAATCTGGCATATACTTTGCGTGCTGATTCTCTGGTAGATCCTTGACAGTAATACTATCGCTCGCGCTGGTAACCTGTTGCACGGGTTGCTGATTAAGATGCGGCGTTGGTAGTACTGGGTTTGTAGAAGTTGCAGCGGCATATGCAGTCGCAGGTTTGAAGAAATATCCCATTGCAGGACCCGATAATGACGAGTCTACGGGATGTGACGTTGTAGGTTGGTTTAGATGGTCTAAAACGCTTAGGGTAGAGCCATTATTTGGTTCCTTTGGTAAAGATGCCAAATCTTGCCATTCAGGGTGTCCAATCAATCCTCTTTGGTAGTAATTTCTCACCATGGCAGCCGATTTCGTACCAATCTCCTTAGATATTTCCTCCCAATTTCCCCCGTGACTTTTCAATAGCGAAGGAAACATATTACTGTCTTGTACGCTCCAATAACTAGTAATGTGTTTCCGTTTTTTACTGTCCTCGTATTCTGCAGTAATATTCTCTGGCTTGATTTCGTGCTGAACTTCATGCGATGGTGGGACATGATGTTCCTGTAGTGGAAACGACTCATCTTTATTTTGTTGTACAGTTGGTTCTTCTTTATCTACAGTTGCTGTCAATATACCATCGTTAACATCGGTTGAGAAAGGCGCCTCGGTAGTGGAGTTGGCGGCAAAATCATGTACTTCTTTTTCTGTAATCTTCCTTTGTTTAGCAGGGGGTGTATTATCCGAGGAAGCTTCCTCGCTAGTGTGTCTTTTCTTAGTGACGATCAAACCTTCTGTTTTCAACTCTTTGTTAATATCCACGAGACTTTCAGAATTGGAATTCAGAGCCGAGCTCTCAAATTCGATAGCTGAAGGGTCAGGAGTAGCAGTGTCATTTCGAGTTTTGGTTTCCTTCTTCCTCTTGGCTCCCTTTTTCTTCGGCTTTTTGTATGCCTTAACCATATCTTTATATTTCGCAACATTCTTCGTCCTATAATAATGCCTCACACAATCTCCGGGAGTTCTCAAACCACCCATTTCACTGGAAATTTTACCAAATTTTTTGGGATGCAGGACATACAGTTCAGCAAATCTTTCATGCTCAAACTCATTGAAATCCACAACTGGATCAGTTGTCAAACGCTTAACCCATTTGGATTTATCAGTTACCAAATTATTCGAGTCCATCTTTCTCATCATTGAATACTTTTCAATTGGATCAATAATCATATCTGGGATTATAGCAGCACCATATTGAGCCCTGACCAGCGGATCCCTTTCTCTTTCTTGCTCTAAAGACGCTAGAATCTCCATGAACTCTGCTTCTGTTCTCACAGAATCACCATGATGTCTACTACGGCGTGAGCTTGTCGGTTTGCTGTACAATTGTTGGTTTTTGTCTGGTTGTTCTTTCTGCGGCTGCTGGATTTTTTTAAGGCTTTCTTCTTCAGCATTTTCATAGATTTTCTTTAGCTGAGCGTCATAGAACTTACAGTCTCTTTTCCATAAACTGTTCTGGTAAACATATTGATCAATCAATTTGGTTTTCTTGTTATCTAAGTTGAAATACAAATGTTTGAAGATCTTAAATAGAACAAAGGCGTCGGCTTGCTTGAAAATTAATTTGTCTTGTTCAACAAAGCTATACTGTGAGAAATCAGTCAAACCTGCTTTGTTCCAATACTTCAAGTTTTTTCTTCGCTTATGTTTTGGATCGTTTTTGAGATTCCACACTCTGTATTCGACTTCTCGCATTGGAAATATGCAACCTTCAATCTCGGGGAGATCATTATCGCTCCAGCTCTCTTCATCAAGTATCGTCTCTTCCGCTCGGCCATCATCGACTGCAACGTGACTTTCTTTGGGCACTGGTTCCAACTTTTCTTCAAGCTCCTTTTGGGGATTTGAATCAATTTCCATACGATCGGTTGAATCCATTCCAGCTTCAATAATCTCCGCAGTGACTTCTTGTTTGACGCTGGTGTTTTCCGGAGGAATATAACTTGAATCTTCATCGACGTCGGACGAGCGTGTGCTAGATGGTTCAACTGTCGCTTGGGATACAACGTTGTATGAATCTAAAGTTTCCTTTTCGAAAGCTACAGGAGACTTTTTCTCTTCTTCGGTAACTATCTTGGTCTTTATATTATCCCGACTCATATTATCAAGATCAGAATTATCAGTTTGCTTTTCACTGCCAGTTGCGCCCGCAATTGCATTCATTTCTTTATCGGTATCTTGAATGTCAGTGCTGTGATCTGCATTTGACGCAGAATACAATTTAGAAGAAAAAGAATGCTTTGAATTGTAGTACGTATTCGAAGATTTCGGTCTTGAATCAATAAGAGTGTATCCATTTTTCTTTTGAGGTTGAGTATCGCTGGAGTTGTATTCATTGGTATGTTTTGCAAAAGGCGGAAAAGTTGCATTTGATGTGTATTTGGATTTGTAACTATTCTGCTGGTGGGGACCAGATGACGATAATTGCTGTGTCAGCTGAGATGGAGGTTCTGTATAATATGGATCCGCATAAGTGGGGTTGTAGTCTGAATACCTGCTGGAATTTGTATCTTCATTTTTATATGGGTTTGACAATGATCTTCTGCTTGAATTTTGAGGATTGGTGCTGTTGAGTGAGGGTCGGTTATTAGCTCTAAAATTTGATGATCTTCGGCTTGAATTGTACCAATCGTTACTACTATTTCGATTAAGTGAACTTCTGGAATATGGTTGAGGTGATGTAGACAGATTAGAGGTTGAAGATGGCGATGATTTATTCGAATTCATAGAATCATTTCGTCTTGAAGAAAAGGGATTGGACCCTGCGTTTTGGGCTTGTTGTTGCTGTTGTTGCTGTTGTGGGAATGGGTTGGGATTAGAAGAATACGACGAATACGAAGGATAATTACTGCCATTGGCAGCTCCATTGTTAAATGGATAGTACCTTTTATTTCGTCTCAAATCATCTTTGTAATACCGCCCATTGGAGGATTTGTGATGATCCTGGCTCATGGCTGTATTTTATGTATTTATTTATTTATTTATTTGAATTTTCAGTCTTTAATCGTTAATTTGGATACTGAACAGGCAATAACTAACTCTTAATATCAATTATGTTCTAAAAATGAAAATCCATGAAGATAGAAACTCGTACAAATGAAAGAGCAGTAGTTGAATTGCAGTGGCAAATCGATATTGGAATCCTCGTTAAAACTATGTCTATTATATATACTTTAGCCCAGATGTGATGGCTCAAAAAACCGGGATTGAAAGGATATCAGATAAAACAAACTAGGAAACAAATTGATAAAGACTAAAGCTGCTCCTATGGCGCCTCTGCGTGTGTGTCAATAAACCAGGAAAACAAGATTGCCAGTAAAAGTTAACAGCACTTGATTTTTTTAATTTACAACATTGAGTGGTTTTTAGGAAAATACGCTGAAGCTCACGGAAATTCCACATTTTGATATTACGAGAAAACTAAAA
Source organism: Pichia terricola (assembly GCA_030168465.1). Classification (NCBI taxonomy): domain Eukaryota; kingdom Fungi; phylum Ascomycota; class Pichiomycetes; order Pichiales; family Pichiaceae; genus Pichia; species Pichia terricola. The sequence goes on from CP099445.1 coordinate 1,363,888, forward strand.
ATTAAAAAAATTAAAAAAACTAAAAAAATTAAAAAATCAAAAAATTGGAAAATTGGAAAATTAAAAAATTAAAAAATCCTCAAACTCGAATCCGTGTGGCAATTTCTAAAAAGCCAAAAACTGACGAAGCTAAAACTTAAAGGATTACATAATAGTTGAAAATCATGTGAAAATCAAGTTATCCGCGCAGCTCGATAAACTGAGTAGAATTAAGTTACCCGGAAATTCAGTACGCGTCAAAGTCAGAAAATTATCCGTTTTCAAGGGGTTAATTATATTTCCCAATTAGGAAATGTAATTGGATATATTTTCATTTTTGGCGTATTTTCACCAGCCATTTCTATCGAAAGACGTGTAGCATATTTTGAGACGCGTGATTTGTGTCTAAAATAAACCCTTTTTGGATATAATGAATCTGATTTGAAACATTTGGCTCTAGTATATTATCTTTTACTATAATGCCTCTTTTAGTTATAATTCTTTTTTTTAGTTATAATTCTTTTTTTTTTCTTCTTATAGCCAAAAATTCTCTGGTCATCAAACTTCCTCTACATGTCTATGCTAAAGAGATCCATTCAACTAATCGACGAAGATGAAGTGGAAAATGAAAATATCCACTTTCAGAAAAAACAAAAGGTAGTGTCTTCCAAAGGTTGTCCTCTTCAAACATTGAATAATGCGATCAATCAAGCGGGATTGTTAACTCCACCCACCACACCAGAGCATAGCAAGCCAAAGGCTTTGTATGATCAAAACGTTCTCTCTTCGGTTGCAAAAAAACTGGATTTATCATCGAGCACCAACTCTAATATCCCGCAAATCTACTCCAAGGCCAAAAATTTTTTTCTCACGAGTTCAAATCCATACTCCAACAACAACTTCACTCTTATAGGCCGTGAAACTGAGTTTGAACTTCTCAACAAATCAATTATGGAATCATTGGAAAATTTGAACTCGAGTTCAATTTACGTTTCCGGGCCTCCAGGTACCGGTAAATCGTGCCAGATCAATGCAATCATAAATTCACTCTCCTTAAATTCAACATTGACAAACGATTCCACAACATCACCGGTTTACAAGATCAATCTTGACAACCATTGTGAAAGGAAAATCAGAATAGTAAAAATCAACTGTATGTCCATTTCCAACCCGATTGATCTGTTCAAAAATTTTTACCACTCGATAACGAACCAGACCTACGACACCTCAAAATCATCCAAGCAATTGTTCAATGTATTAAAACCAAATGATGAATGTGACATGACCGTTCTAGTCTTGGACGAAATGGATAATATTATTGATAAATCACAACAGTTTCTATTTGAACTATTCACCTGGGCTTCCAACTTGACCAATGCGGGTAATGCTGACAAAAATAAACCAAACTTATTACTCATCGGTATAGCAAATGCGCTAGATCTTACTGACAGGTTTTTACCAAGATTAAGAGCCAACTGTATATGTCCTAGATTAGTACAATTTTTACCATATACTGCAGATCAGATAAGTTCCATCATTAAAGGGAAGCTATTGACGCTATACGATGGCATATCTGAAGCAGTAATGCCACCGCTTGTCCATCCAGCAGCCATTCAGTTTTGCGCCAAGAAATCTGCAATAACCACAGGGGATTTGAGAAAGGCTTTTGATATAATGTATAAATCCTTTGAAACTTTTGAAAGTGGTTTACGGAAATCAAATAGGACTTTTGGAAATGATCTCAAGCTGAACTTATTACCTAAAATAATGATCTCCACTGTGGTCAAAGTGTGCTCTCAGAGCTTCAACTCCAATTTTGATCTCAAATTGAAGCCATTGAACTTGCAGCAGAAAATCATATTGACTTTTCTATTCAAGTTTGAAGAAAAAATGGAGCTGCATAGATCCAAAGCAAAAACAAGAGTGGTCTATTCGATCAACGCTTTCTTCCACTACTATTTGGAGCACTGTACGAATGATCTAAAACCACTCAAAAGATCCGAATTCTTGGAAATTATAAACTGTTTGGATAATCATGGTCTGATCACGATTTCAGTGGTCAATTCCTCGTCTATCAAGAAAACGTCAACCAGTTCCGCCATACCCACAATGAACTCCAATTTACTGAATTTTGATAATTACAAGGTTTCTACGACATTACCGAAATCCGAGTTTTTCAAGAATGTCAATGACATTGACATGATCAAAAAAATAATACACAGCAACTTCTAGAATTGAAACAATTCAATTCAATCAAAAATCAACTCACGCGTGCGTAATCTTTTTATATAATAGGTACATAGACTTAAAAGCAAACAAATAAAAATTAATCACCCCTGTATGAGAGAGCTCGCTCTCGTGACAAACAGATTCAGGTATCACGTGCATAGTAAACCCGGCGTTTCGGATCAAAAAATACTTTCACCGACTTCGGCGGATCTCTTGAAGGTTTCACGCTCAAGTTTCTCGGCGCTTTGGATTTCTTCCTTGAACTTGTCGGAATAATTAGTTTGATGCACCGGATTGGACCACCCCTCTTCACTTGAAGACTCTCTCAGGAAATGCGCAAAAGGATATGTTTCCAATGTTTTCACAGGCGTATCTTTTGTAATCAACCCCAACTTGATTTGTCTCTCCACCAAACCATTCAGATATGGTAATATATGATCTCTGAAGGAATCGAAATTCTTGTATTTGCAGATTCCCTCGGGAGCTTCATATATGATTTTCCGGATAAGCGATGGGACTAGTGGTTCATCCTTCATTTCTTCAATGGAATAGAAAACTGGATGGTTTGTGAAAATAATGGCTCTCGATTTCGGCAACCTTCTCAATGTCTGACGTTCAACTCTGACGTTGAACTCGGTCGGTAAAATGTCACTCTGCACCTTGTCACCTTCTTTCAATGCATAAACATTGTTCAGCAGTAATTTATGGTCCCATGAAATATACCAAGATGCTCTTTCGACGAGATCTGCAGGTTGCATCCTTGAGAACCATTTTTCCATCGATGGCTTCAACTTCTCTTTATAATAAGGAACTTCAGTGTGGATAACGTCCAAAGTTTTACCTAGTTTATACTTTATTCCAAAAGATCCACCGGGAAATGGAACCGCAGCAGCCATCAATCTATGCACACCGTCATCACCTTTCAGCACGACGTAGAAATCTTCCTTGGCCATTTTAGAGACATATACCAGTGGGTGTTCTTTGAGGGGCTCACTGAAGTCCAAGATCTCACCGGTCAGCTCATTTGTCACATGCTGGCCATTGTCTTTGGTAGTGAATAGTAATGGATATCTCAACATCATATGCTCTTTGACGGTGTCCATTAACTCCCTGCATGCGAACTCACTTCCTGGTAACCAATCGAAGTTATCTGGTCCATAAGTGTGGATGACTCTCTCTTTCTCCTTGAGGTAATCGTAGTAGTACTTGTCCATATCGAGCCAGTGGTTTATATCCAGTTTGAAAATAGACATCGTCTGATGATACGGGAACCTGAATGGTCTCCATGGTCTGTCGTCTCTGGTTTTCACCTGTTCCGGAGTGATGTTTAATGGATCCGGCTTTGGGACCGGCTCGTCCGCCGATGCACCAGATCCATATGATGATCTTCTTCTCATAGGCACTTTCCCCCTTTTGAAGGTCGTCTCTTCTTTGCTGCTTTGGTATTTGTCGTACAACGTCTTCGCACAAAACACCGATGTAAGCAGCACAGTTCCCGCTCCTAAGAGCTTATAGTAATCATAGTCCTCGGTAAGCATGTCGTGTTGCCTTAGAACCAAATTACCTCAATAGGCCCCCGGTGGAATCATCTACGAGGGGAACTGGGGACATTATATAAACAAGCTTCTCCATAGCCAAACCGTTGATAATTCTGCACAGAATTTCCTATTTAGGTAAAAGAATTCTTATCAGTGAAATTCTTTCTCTCGCATTTCATTACTGCGATGAGTTAAGTGGGGGCGCATAGAATGGTACGATTGGTAATCATTAGTCAGTGGCTCTGGGTTATAAAAGATATGTTACATAAAGTCCGGGTCTTCGCCCATGTTGAACAAGTCTGTACCGAATAGTGCGTCCATTAAGTCGGTGTTCAAGCTCATCGAGTTCAAGACATCATTGATATCCGTGTTCGTATTGGAAGTAGATCTCGTTTCCGGTTCCAATTCCAATTCCGTTTCCGTTTCCGGCTGCGCTTGCACTTGCACTTGCACTTGCGGTACGGCTCCCTCAAATTTGGGGAAATACTGTTGTGAGAACACATTAGAACTAGAGGGAGATTCCGTGAGGCCTGTTGACACGGCATTTGCTCCAAGGCCAGTGGTGTCGACGCCAAAGTTAATCAACGACGAGGTGGAGGAGTTCCTTGTAAAATTCGGATTCTGCACCGTATTTGTAGAGTAAGATTTGAACATGCTGTTTGGAGTTGCCAAAGAAACGGGTGGTTTTCTCTCGTTTTTGGGCTGAATTCGTGGAAATAGTGTAGGAACGTTGGATACGGGTTCCATATTCTCTTCAGGCTGTTGCAAGACAGCTGGATGTGATTGTGCTCTTTTCATTGGAACAACATCGCTTTCTGTTTTCCTCATTTTATAACTGGATTCAGAATTCACCCCAATAGATGAATCGTCAAATGAAACGAATTTATTAATATCTTCATCACTTGTAGTCGGCAGTGGTCTTGGTCTTTTTCTTTTGTCGTGCTTGTTGAATTTGAGTTTGATTCTTCTATAACTTGGAATACTGGTAACACTCGTATTTCCAGATTCGCTTTTATCTTCAATATTTCTAACATTACTCAGAGGTGCACCGTATTTTCTTACAAGAGTCTGGATTATTCCTAAATCTTCAAGTAGTGTTTCAATAATATCAGACATTCTCCTCATGGTACCGTCAATTTTGTGTAAATTGCTCAGCACCAATTTTCTAATCAGATTGATTGACTTTAGGATTTCTTCCAAGTTGATATGATATTTTTCATCCAAATTATCTAGATCGATTATTTGTTTCGATTTCAGGTTCTGAGATGATTTGAATAAAATAAAGGTCAATGTCAAAACCATAATCGCATTATAACAGTAAAAAACATCGTAGTATATTGTACCATTGAAAAAACCTTTATCGTTGGTATAACTAACTATCTCTGCCGTCTTGAACGATGAATTTATACCACAAACTAATAGAGACAAAAATGGATCATCGTTCTTCACAATATAGCTATGAGACTTGACCAAGTATAAAAACATGGGTAGAGTTAGAGTGATGTAATAGTAATGGTACTGAATGTGTAATTTGGGTTTGTATCGTTTAATTGGTAATGATTTATAATCTTTCCATTTCTCTGGTAAATTGATCCACGAAGTCTCTAGCTTCTTTTTGAAATAGAGTGCTTTTTCAATACTGGCCAAACTCAAAGGATCTTTTTGGGTTTTCTTTTTGTAATCCAAAATCTCAAAGATGATCTTGATTAGCTTACAACTCTCCAAATAGAAGATTTTAAAGTGTTCATCTGTAACGTCGTTGAATTCGGGGAAACTAATGTCAATTTCTTCCCAAGGAATAGCACTGGCTCTTCCGAAAGAATTACATAATGTTGTTTCAGCTTTTGCCAACGACCACATTATCCTCTTCATAACATCTGATTTTTCATCGGTGAACTTATTAACGATGGACTTTCTATGTAATCCCAGACTCTTGGCTTGTATAGCTGCCAACTCCATCAAGCAATACCCGCTTTCTCTCACTTTGATACTCGATAAATATACCGAAAATAAAATTAGCAATCTGATTCCATCAATGGACGGCGTTAAGACCACATCAGACAATGATAACTTTATTATATCGATTAGTCTACCCATCATATCTTCATCGAGCAATGCGTCTTTTGGTAAAGTTTCAGGAGCAGAATACTGCTGAAACCGTCTGGCAAGGATCCAAACAGTGTATATCGAGCATATTTCTGCACTATTCAATTTCAAAGGCTGTGGTTTGTTCGTTGATTTACTCGTTTCTTCGGCTGGCACGTTCAACTCCTCCCAAAAAATATTATATTTTTCCATGAATTTATTTTCATTGAAAATGAAATAATATCGATGGACCTTTTCAAAGAACACCTTGACGTACACGTCGGCTTCTTGCCTTTCAATTAAATTAATCAACGGAAACCTGTCGATATTCATTGTGTCTAGATTATATAGATGTGTGGGGTATTGATAAACTGGTACATTTTCATTTGTTATAGTCTGAACAGAACTGTCTCTGATATCCTGTGTTGAAGTTGGAGGATTGTTTTTGTTATAAGATCGTTTGATGATGATATCACACAACCCGTTCAATAACGATGCTGTTCCAAAATTGCCAATGAAATGGGTATGACCAAATTTATCCATGATCAAACGTTCATTGTCGGCGTTGTTATTTCTGAGTTTAACTGAGGGTGGAAGCTTGATTACAGGGTCGTGGTGTTTACCGGGTGTACTGTCGGAATGGTTGCGGACAATATTTTTAGTAGTATTGTTGTCTATCAATTTCTTCGTGTCATTATCGTTATTGTCATTAGTGTCATTAGTTTCTTTATTATTGTGGTTGCTGTTGTTGTTGTTATTATCATTATTGTCATTCTCTATATTTTTTTTCTCAGTACAAGGTTCAGCATTTTCTTGATCAATACTAAATACTTTAGCGTCTACGCTGGTCTCTTTATTCAGACTCGTCTGTGCCTCTCCGCGTTTACTGTCTTCCTTGTTCGTCGGTAAAACTATATCAGCAGAATGGTTTGTTCGGTTTGAGTACTCGTCATCTTCGTTCTTGACAAATACTTGACGGTCATTACTCCTTGCGTCATTCTCAGAATCCAACTCCTTTTCTAGGTCTAAGTTATTTTCCATCATGTCTTCATGACTGTCCAGATTTGGCATATCAAATTTGAGTTTGTGACCAATGTCGATAAGCTCTTCAATATTGTATATATCTGAATCCGGAAACAATCCAGTGACTAATGCCAGCAAACATTTGTAATGCAATGAGATATTCTTTACCGGGCCATAAAATCTTTTCTTCCTTGGTATGCTGGTAGTGCATGACACTCCTGCTTTTGTACACTGTAGACAAGGCGTGATGTTGTCGTATTTCAACCCGTTATTTTGAATCCTATTGCACTTAGTCTTTCTAAGTTTGCATCGATCACAAGAAAACAACGCCCTTTTTCTCTCGTTGGTGGGGACCAATCTTCTAGTAGACTGTAACCGTTTATTCTGTTTTTCTCCGGGCATCAGGGGGTGGTTTGGTCCTGAACGGAGAAAGAAAAAAAATGATCTTACAATTCAAAGCAGGAAAAAAAACCTGTCAAAATGACCAAACATGTTTCCGGTAATAGTCAGCATTCTTCCGATGCAATTTTGATTTTTCCGTTTTTGAAAATATCTTCGGAGTTGGTGAAATCGTTGGCGGTTTATGTATACTAGAGGGGCATTTGTGTACTTTATGCTTGGGGTGATTTGGTCAGTCCAAGCTTTGATTTGGGATGTTATTTGACTTCCCAAATTTGATAAACATATATGAGTGAATAGATGCAATCCAATTCGGCATGAGAGACGGCTTGGAGAGAAGAGCAACCGGTTTCAAATTGGTAGATTAAAGAGCGGAAATAGGAGAGGTGGGTTTACTTACCGTTCATATACGTATGTCTATTAGGGGCATGCTGCTTTCCAGACTCTTTGTAGGAAGAGATTAGTAATTGAGATACGTTTCCGCTATCCAGGGGCTGCATAAGTGACCTGATTAACCAGTAATGTAGATACGTTGAAAGATAGAAAATAAAGACCGGAAGGGAAGTGTTGACACCGATTCTACACGGTGTTAAATGATACGACGATATGTGGTCTTCTGATCCGATCTTTGACGTTCTATCAAAACAAGGTAGCATCATTATCCGTGAGGGGATAAAGCAACCTGCTGATACAATAGCTAGCACGTTTCAGCTTCTAGGTTGGCGTATTAGCTGATAAATAAGGCCGCTTCAAAATCTTGTAAGCATCAATTACGGTGTAGTAGTCTCTGTATCAGAAGAAAACTTTCAAGAAACTTCCACATTTCAGTTCATTTACAAACCTACACTCACGAGGCGTCAAGCTTCCAACTCTAATTTGGTACCATGAACTCTTAACGGAATACACTTTTCCTCTGATCATTGCCTCCACGGCCTTGGCGTTGGTCCTAACCCTGCTCCTAGCTCTATTCTCACCCCATAAAGTCTCCAGAAGCAGACGCCAATGCATCATGTTTCGGTTTCCTTCACAATCATAAAAAAACTACATGTTTTACTCTGCAACACATATGCAAGATACAGAAATGCATTAAACTAATAAGCACTCTGTATGTCCACTGAAACGAAATGAATATCGCTTTTGCCTATGAATGAATCACAGGCAGCAGTATCGTTCGTTGCCCTTTCTTCCCTTCTCGGCCGCCACACTTTGCTACGGGGCAGCGCTGCGCAACTGTGGAAAGTTTCCTGCACCGATTGGATTTCTTGATCTGACGCCTGGACATCTTCACCTATAACTTCTTACGACTGGAATTGGAGGCCTTCGACTTATACTATATTTTGCTGAGCTGAATATAACTCAAATTTCAGCTTCTTTTTTCCATTGAACAAACTAGAGAACACTCTCTATCTATTACACGCATTTTATCACTCCGCCTAATACTTCGTCATGACTGGTGGATCAACAGATAACGCCGGAAATGCCAGCTCCTTATCTGCGATTGTCAACACAGTCAATACCATCATTGGTGCTGGTGTGTTGGTGTTGCCATATGCATTCAGAACCGATTCGATTCTGTTGGGATCGTTGATTATCATCCTTGCAGGCCTATTGAACTGTATAGGCATGATCTTACAGGGTGCTGCTTCTAAATTCCTCCCAAACGGTAAGGCCACCTTTTTCACCGTGTGTAAGTTGACTTACCCAAAACTGTCGGTGCTATTTGACTTTGCCATCTTTCTACAGTGTTTTGGTGTTAATATCTCATACCTCGTTTTGACCGGTGATATCCTGCCCCTGGTCTATGCATTTGACGGTTGGGATGGCCATTCAATGAAAGTTTTCTATATTTTGTCATCTTTGATCCTAATTGTACCATTGTGTTTGCTGAAAAAAATAGATAGCTTGAAATATGCATCTGTTGTGGCTTTAAGCGCAATTGTATATATATGTCTATTGATTTATGGACATTTTTTCTTGACTTTGATTGATCCAACTGATCATGAAATAGGCGAAATTTCAATTATTAAGCCAGAAGGTATAAAACCAATATTCAAAACTTTGGGTATTGTCGTCTTGGCTTACACATGTCCTACACAGTTTTCCATTATTGCAGAACTGAAAAAGCCAACAATGAAACGGATTTCAAATATTGCATACATTTCTATGTCAATAACTGCATTCATATTTTTGACAGTTGCATTTGCCGGTTATTTGACTTATGGTAATTTGCTTAACGGTAACATTTTATTAATGTACGAAAACAACATTTTCACCACGACCGGACGTGGATTGTTAATTTTAATGGTGATTTTATCATATCCTTTGATGTTTCATCCTGCAAGAGTCTCATTCAACAACGTGTACCATGTTATCTCTCACTTATATGGAACCAGTAGACTCAACGAGAATACTCCGTTATTGAATGATCACGAGTTCACAGAAGCAGAAGAAGATCATGTAGATGTTCCCATGTCAAATACCAGATTTTACGTCATCTCTGCCATTTTATTGATTGGATCATATTCTTCGGCACTTTTGCTGAACTCTTTTGAAGTTATTCTATCGATAGTTGGATCCACGGGTGGTGTTTTGATTTCCTTTATATTGCCTGGATTTTATGGATACAAGCTGATTTCCACGCAAGACGAATCGCTCACAAACAAATTGGTCAAGTATTCCCCACTGGAATCAGGTAACCCGATTTTTTATAGCAAATGGTTGAAGAAAGTATCTCTTTTCTTGATAATATGGGGTTTTTTGGTAATGATCATTTGTCTTTATTCCACCATATTTGATTAATGAAGATGATTAAATGTTTTGATTATCCATTTATACATATATTTATATATTTACAACGATTTAGATTCAAAACAAACACAAAAAAAAAAAAAATATGCATATAGTTAAATTATTATGATTATTGCTCTCTCTATCTCTATTATACAATCAATCAGATTCGCTGCCACTTCTCACGTCATCTGCTGATCCACCCCTAATAACACGAATAGCTACTCTTAATATCATATACATCCAAATGCACATAATAACTTGCAAAAATAAAAGCAGACTCAAAAGTACATTGATTTGTAAATCGGTGTAACATATTTTAACGTATTCACCGGGCTTGAATTTGGAGCAGTTGAAATTCATGATATCTCTGGCGTTGTGCCAAGAAAAATACAAGACGTAGTTATAAATCCCATGTCTTAAAACAATCCAACATAACATAAAAGTCAAAAACATGACATCACAAATCGTTTGAAAGCCGCAATATTTGAGAATTTTGGCAGTAGATAAAAAAACATCCACAATATCCATTAAAAGTAGAATGATATGGCCAATTCTAGTGAAATAATATATGTATGAGCCTGTGCATAACATACAGGTTATAATATGATGGGAAACCATTTGAACATAATCTTTCCGTTTTTCTTCTAAATGGATGACGATAAATTGCTGAAACCAAGAAGCAGTTTGAACAAGATAATATATCTTGATTTCCCGAGAAAGTTTATCATGTGGCCAATTGGAGTAGATATTATAACAGTTGAAAAAATAATCTGATTTGTAATACAAATAGAAACCAAATGACCATGATATGGAATAATAGAAAATAGACCATGATTGTTCAATAAATCTTTGAATTTTATTGAAATTTTTCAGTCCCAGCAAACGAGCGCAAGGCTTGAAACAAAACACAATCAGGAAACTTCTTAGGAAAATTAAGTTGATGATCCAAAAAGCTGTGAAATAGATATCATCAAAGCCGATATCGTAGTATGGTTGATTATCGTATTTATAGGAAAGAGTGAAAAATTTGCTGAAAAAATTGGAGTATGAAGACAATTGATTGGAGCTTGCCAGATACAAGCATACGTAGAAAAGAGATGTGATTTTCAAGATTTTCCAGTCAAGTAAGGCTGATTTCTCTGTAGCTAGAAGATTCAGATGATGAGGCGATGAAACAGTTGATTCTTTGCTGTCCTTCTTGCAACTACTATTTTTGGTATTTGTTTCCTTTATTTGGGGAGTCTCTTTGGAGACACCTTTCACCAACTCTGATCTCAGTTTCACAACTTCACACAATGAAGGAGATCCCACTCCTGATGACACAGCCTGGGCTCCAGTAGTCATGGTTGCACAAGGTGAAATGATCTCTTCACCGACTAAACCCTTCTTTCTTTGTCTTCGTGATTTTTATTTTTCAACGTGGTCGGTCGATTGGTCGATTGGTCCCGGCTAGACGCTCTGCAGAGCAACGAGTAGAGTTCGCAGCGATACGCGAACGGCGCCCTCGTCATAATAAGAGTCCCAGTGATCGTACAGGGAGAGCAATTCTTGCGTGGCCTCCACGACTTCGGGAATATTGATGTTGGACCCAGCGAGGAAGCTGGAAAAGATGGTCGGGCGAGAAGTGGACGACGTGTGCTGGAGTGGTGGGAGATGTGGCTGCTTTCTGGGCTGACTTAGTTTTCTGCGCCCAGCGCCCGGGGCCGCGCCAGCTCCTGTGGCAGTCCCAGCCTTATTGGTGTTGGCTGTAGTTGTTGCGTTTGTAGATGTGGACATCACCACAGACTTGGGCTTCGTAGTGGTGGAAGATGGGTTTTTGATCTTAATAATGTTCTTGTTCTTGCTCTTACTGCTGGAGATAAACAGTGTAGGCAAAGAACCGGGTTGTGCAGGCACATCGGTGGAGAGCACCAAAGTGAGGCACAAAGCAGCGACCGCAACAATGTGGGGCGGGTACAACAAGGGCAAATCAGTAATGTAGCTGTCATTAATAACTTGCCAGGTGCTTTCCACCTCTTCTTTTGTGAGATCAAGTCTATAGTTGTTATTATTGGCACCGTTCTTGGCACCTAGTACATCAACGAGCTGTGATAGCGCGTCGTACGGGTGGTGGATTATCAGGTAACAGTCCAGCTCTTCAATGACGTAGAACTCGAATTCAGCCAATCTCGTAAAGTCGGACGTGATGAAGTCAGGCCAGCAGATTCGGGCCTCATTCAGTACAGTCCTTATATGCTGTGGATTTTCGCTGATTTTGCAGGCGATGTATATACAGGTGGTAACCAACATGTAAACGTTGACCTCGAGTAATGAAACTCTAGTTAAAAACCGGGAAATATAAACTTCAGCTGTTGCGAGTACGATCTGTCTCAATGATAGTTTCCTTCCAAGTTTAATGACGCATTGGTGAATGAAAATACGCATGTTAGTGTCATATCGAATGCTGATAGGGCTGTTGGCTAATTTTTGTGATTCCCATCTTGTGATTTTGTATCGAAAAGAATCCAATTGCTGTCTAGAAAATTGCCAATGGGCCCTCTGTGAGGAAGTCCAATAGTTGCCGGCCATTTCGTTGATATGGGTATTTCACTTTCTATCAATTGCTAATCTCATCTGTCTTAATTTGAGAGAAATTTGAGATTTGGAGAAGCGATTTAATTTTTCATCAAAAACTACTTACAACACACACACCTTGGGAAGAGCACCAGGTCATTGCAAATATTAGGTTATAATCAACATGACCGACCGATTAACACAACTACAAATCTGTTTGGATCAGTTGATGGATATCTTGTTTAGCTCATTATCTTATATTGATCAAAATCATGATTCGATACCTCTAAATCCGGACGACCCAAAGTCCCTTGATCCTGATCACAATCCGCCTAATGATTTAGAATTTCAGTCGAGCCAACGTGAATTGGCTACCGATATTATACTCAAGACGAGACAAATCTTGACCATAATGGACACATTACCTGGTGTTGGTGTCACCAAAAAGGAACAGTTGGACATAATTCAAAATCTTCGAATAGACATTGAAAAGGCCGAACAAGAAAAGGCCGAAGCCATCAGCGAGAAAGAAAAGGTATTGGAATTTGTCAACGATTTATTGCTGCAAGTAACAGATACTGTAGCTAAAACCAGGTGAGTATCTACTTTGGATTAAATGTATATAATGTATTATAAAGTACCAGTAATGTGAGTTTTATCCTAATGATTACGTAATATATCATGACATATTAACTGGTTGTAAAGACAAATAATGCATGAAGTTACTTTTAGTTTGCAAACTGTTAATGCACAGACACTTCAATTGGTTGAAACAAAAAAAGGATGGTGTCGTCACAGTCTTGTCTAAAATATACAATTTTATCATGATCTTTTTGTGAATAGTCAAACAACAAAGATTATCAAGTAGCAAATTTAAAGGATTTGACAAAAACAAATAAAAATAACCGCGTTGTTGAAAATTTTGGGGAATGTTGTTCTCGTTGCCCGTGAATACTCCATCACGTTAAACAAGTACTTTATTTTCTTTTGTATCGTTAATCTTCTTGCTGAAATCTTTGCTTTTCTTCACAAGAAAATAACGGATCATCACTTCTTGCATTTTTTTTTCAAAATAAATAGCTATTTTCCTCCGCTTTTTTAATATACGCCTCACCTGCATAGCATAAATATTTGTCGTGTTTTGCTATTTGAACTTATTTAAAATATTGATGGATTTATCGAGTGTCATTTATTATAACGCATTATATATTTATGAAGAACAAAGAAAAAGTAAATGAATGAATGAATACATAATGAAGGGGAAAAAATGGGTGTTCAAAACAAAGAAGATAACCGCTAGGTAATTTACGGTCGTTCTCACTTTCTTATTAACTGATAGAGACGGCGTCTGCTTATATGACAAATGAATGAATCAACGAATGAATGGGATAATTTAGTGACGAATTATTTTTCTGTGTTTTGAAATTAATAAATTAAAGACAGTTTATGTGATGTATGTTAGAGAATAAAAAGCGTCTGTCTGTAAGTAAAAATTATCTGTGTGGATCAAATATTAGCAAAAATTGAATAAAGTGTGAATAAAATTAGTTATTATAGTCAGCATCAGTATTAGCATCATTGTCATTGTTGTTGCCAAATTTCTCATTGCTTAAAGATCTTAAGGATCCATCAGCTTGATAGAGCGGATGATTTGACTTTTTGTATGATTGTCCATCATCATTTGGATCTTCATAATCATCATCATCATTGTAGTCGTAGTTGTTATATTGATTTTTTTCATCTTCATCATCAAACTCTTGATCAATATCAATATTTTCATCATCTAAGCCACCTGCAGACATTTCATGATATGGATGTCCACCCATTTGAGAATCTACAACTCCGTCATCGTTATTATTAATTTCATTCCAATATTGCTGTTGTCTTCTATCATCATCTTCGGAGTCGTCATCAGATGATCCGAACTTATCTGGCAAATTGTTAGAAATTTCTTCACCAATATATCTAGAGAATTTATTATCATTATCATTATCATTATCGTCGTCATTGTCATTGTCATTATCAGGATCATCGTCTTCATCATAGTTCGAGTTGTGATTATTTTCGATATCATCATCCTCTTCTTCTTCATCTTCGTCATATAATCCTGATCCATATACTTTTTGAAATAAGTTCATATCGTGTTCGTTCATTTGTTTCCCATCGCTCCCCAAAACAGCGTTATATTTGTTTCTAATGTCTGATAACGTTTCGTCAACATATACTTTCCATTCATCATCATCAACTGTTTGATCAATGATATCGGATCTATTAGTCGTGTGATGAATATCTAATGAAATGAATTTTACAACTTCTTCAGCAATTAACGATAAATGTCCCATGTAACCTAACCTTAATCCCGTTTCTTCTTCATGGTGCATACAATTATTATGACCATTAACAATGAGTTTGGTGATTTGGCACCTATCAAATAAATCTACGGCCAAAAATTTATTATATCCAATTTCCATCGTAGCATTCAAAATTTGTTGCACTATATCAAACACAACATTATGTAAAAAGTTGTTCCATGGGAATTTGAAAAACATGTCCAAAATCTTGACAATTATTTTGTTATCATACAATGCAATTTTTAATTGATCACCAACTACAGGATTTTTCCTCAAATTAAGCTCATCGTCTCCATCAACGTTTGATTCTTCTAACTCTGCATTTTCTTCATTTAGCTTTTGTTTTGATAGTCTCAAATTTTCAATCTCTTGTGAGATATCGGCATTTTCAGGTTCAATGGAAGAATCAATTTCTGCCCGTTTCATTAGTTCGTTATGTTTTTGAATCAGTAATTCTCTAATTTCGTCTCTCTCTTTAACCAACTCTTCACCTTTTGTATCGTTTAAAAGTGCCATATTTGAACAATGGATCAATTCTGCAACTAGTTCGCAAATTTTGAACCTTTCAAAACCCAATGGTTCAATCGAACCGAATGGAGTCGGAAGGTTGGTTTCAATGTTTTTAGATAATAGTTGATTAAATTCTGGTAGCTTTTCGGCAAAAATCTTGACCAAAGTACCCAAATAAATCGGGTCTCTCGGAGTTGGAGGATGCGATTCGATTGTGACATAAACTAAAGGAACTGTATCATAATCAGAGTTGTTTTTCCTTATTATTTCAATGACAATACCAACACCATTTGATAATCCAGTTCCGCCTTGTAGCATCATGTCAACTAATAATCTCACCATTGGTTCACTCACCAACTCTCTAGTCAGCTCATTTGGTCCAATGGTTGTATTTTCTGCATTGTTAGCGGAAATCGTAATGAAAGCCTTTAAAAAATCTCCTGCAGCACTTTGAATTGAAGAAGGGATCTCACTTGATAAAAAGGAAATCAACGATGGAATCAATCCCTGGTCTTTTAAAACATCAATTATACCAGTGGAGTCGTCAGGCTTATCTGTAGAAATCACTTTCAATAGAAAATCCATCAATGGCGGGGTTTCGATATGTCTCATAAATCTTTCAACTAAATTTGGTTCGTTCAAAATAAATTGGATCATTTCATCAGTTTTCATGTCAAGCAAGTGTTCATTGATTTTCATAAAATATGTTGCAGAAAATATCGGAAGTGGTGCTGGCTTGTCTAAAATACACCACAACTTCTGTAATAAATGTATGCTTTCCATAAAAGCATCAGTGATCGACCAGACGTCAGTTGATAAAATTTCAGCGGCAACTTGGGCTCTTCTTGTATGTTTTTCAACTTCCGTTTCTTCTTCGTTCATATTGTCTCCAAAATCGTCGTCGTCATCATCATCATCACTATCACTATTATCATTATTGTGGTCATCATCATCATCGTTATCTTCTTCGGTTTCCTGACGAGATTCCTCGTTTTCATGATCGTCGTTCATTATTTTTTCGACGTTTTCATCCACAATATGAGTACTATCATCTTCATCGGACAAATTATTCGACTCATAAGACAAATTGATAGCTCCTGAAACTTTATTATTATCATCATGAGTTTCCTTTTCTTTTTCATCGACGATAATTTCATCATTGGAAACACCGTTTATTATTGTGTTATCTTCACCATTATCCAAGCACGAATTCTGACTTTCCAATTTCTGCCTTTCTTCTAAATCGAGTTGTATCTCTTTACGTTGGTACTCATCATCTTCAACGACAAATTCAACCAATTTTTCCAAAATTTCAGGTCGTCTCAAATATTCGATTAGATTAGCATTTGATGCCAATAATTCAGGAACCGTTTCCCTTTCATCCAACAAATCCTCCAAATGAATGTCATCATTTTCGAGAATTTTGGTGACTCTTGATGTGTAATTACTGGTGAATTTCCAGAATCCCGACATTATTGTGTATTATTTTGAAGTTTATGCAAGTGTTATTTGACAGAAACAGGGATGCAAACAATAAGAAAAACAACTAAAGTGGAACAACAAATTAATATGCTTTATTAGTATTCAATGGATTAAATCAACCTCCTTGAAATTCACACTGGTTCCGTGTATCTAGATGATTATTAATGTTCTCTCTTTTGAAGGCCAAAAATAAATACCCAATAGCCAGAGACAAGTTTTTACGGTAAACCAAAAAAAAACTGTTTTAACTAGCAAAACAAGTCAAGTCAATTAGCAACCAAGCAAAAAAATCTTATTCGGAAAGCAACCAGTTACAGCTGTTAATCCAATCCAAATAACAAATTCTGAATCCTTGGAAATGAGCAAGGTCTGTGGCCCTCTTGACTTGAAACTCACACACTTTTCCCGAAAAAATCGAAGCGAAACGAAAATTCCGCGTTTTCTAAAAAACAAAAAAAACGGCAAGTTTTTTGGATTAACGACGCGTCGATGATTAGAGTCATTTATAGAAACTGGTTTATCCATGCTACATATCTATCTACCATTGCAATTACGCTGAGTGAATGATGCATATTCTTCTGGAGTTTGGCATCTTTGAGTTTGAAATCTTTCTCTGATTGAATGATTTCATAATCGAGTTGACTTTTCAGTACCTCGAAGTCACAGGTGTCGTCGTTTATCATCGTTTTCAATACCTTGATACAGAGTACGGGGAACTCCCCATAGTATCTCGCGACCCAACTGATCGTTTTGTAGACAATCTGTAATATATATGCATCTTCAAAGAAACCATCATCTCTGAGATCATTTATCACTTTAAACGACTTATCCTCATGTTTGTATTCCAAATAATAGTTCAGGATTCTACACGCGGCAAATATGCTGAACCTCTGATCGAGACATCTTTTCAGAGGTTCAATAGCCTCCGTATAAAAATGAATCTTGAAACACTCTTCCCCAATCAGCTCATGTTCTAAGGCTGAGTAATCTAAATTTTTGGACTTTTCATTGTCGTATATCAAGACATTCTTCAAATTGCTGTAAAACATCAAAAAAAGAGAATCCAACCATTTTTCACTCAATCTCTTCGTTTTAAATCTCGATAATGAAATGGACTCATCCCCATCGAAGCTATTCAAGTTCTCTTCGCTTTCACCGCGAGTGATCTCTTTGTATTCATCTTCCATGACAAAAACCTCGGATCTAATCTTCAAAAGCTCCGTCCAGCCACATTGTTTATTCATCAATGCCAATAAATCATAGCTTTCCTTAAAAGTCAAATTTAACTTGGTTTCTTCGTATAATTGTAACCTGCTTTTATTTACATATTTGATTTCTTCATTGCTAGAAAAATCAACAATTCCTCCAACACCAGAGATACACCCATAAGATTCACAATCCTTCCAAACACGAGACATCTTTCCTTCTAATGGGAAGCTGAATTCAAAATTTTTAGGTTTTAATGCCGAAAAAACATCTTTCCTTTTATTGACATACATTGGTGAAGAGTTGAGCGCCAGCAAAGCATTTTTAATATCTTTTTTTAGTATGTAAATCAACGTCAAAGTTTTCCATACTTTAAATTCAGAAGGCAAACATTCAACTGAAATGATTGCTGGCAAAAGGGCTAAATCTGGTCTATTTTGGCTTATTAAAAACAGACATTGTTCATTCAACATCCAACCATCTCTAGGAACCTGCAACAAACTATCATGTATTGACTTTATAGCTTTAGCAAAATCTTTCTTCAAAAGCAGAATTCGAACAAGCAGTACATTGAGGTTAATTTTGTTGATGTTCATACTTTCTTGTATACTTTCGATAGCAACATCATACAATTCGGTAATTTTCAGAATCTCAAATAGTGTATCCACCAAATAATTGTTCACTAAAGATGGCCTATTATAAACATCAGAGCATCCCACGTCAACTCCCCGATGCAAAAATGAGCATAAAATTTCGATAGCTTCCTTAGAATCTTTGGTGGATTGAATAGGGTTAAATTTACACATTCCAGGCAATTGCCTGTCAATTGAGTCAGTAAACATGAGACTTCTCATCAAAGATGAAACATACGTTTCAAGCCAAATGTTTTTGTGTTTATTCTCATCACTGCCCAATGTAATAGCAATCTTGGAAGTATCAGACGGGACAAACTGGATCAGAGGGGAGTTGGAGCCGGGGAATTCACAACGAATTCTCAAATCACCCTTGCGAAAAACGTTATAAGAGCAGTAAGTACCAACTTTAGTATGCTTATTGGATGCCTTTTTATCGTCTATCTGAATAGTCTGTAAATACATGTATGGTTGGACAATAGACGACGTGTTGATCCCAGTCACATAATGATATTCCCCGAGTTCCTGTTTCGAAGATTTGTCGTATTCACTAATATGAACTAGATCTGGCTGTCCAAGTTCTCTAAAATCCGCTAAAATGCTCGTTCTGAACTGAATAGATTCTCCCAGTTGAGTTTCTTGGATTTTCGGTGTAACTACCTTCAAGTTGGAAGGGGAATTCGATGCGGTTCCAATTCCAAAATGAGTGCCAAAAGTGGACGACATGTTGTTTGTTACTGTCGATGATATTGACGTACGAGATGTCGTCTGTGCAGTTGTGTCGGCACTAGCCATTGCTCTGATTGTTCCAATTCTACACAGGATCAAAGATCCGTCTCATCCACATCTTTAGCTTGAAGCCACGAGCGAATAAAAACAACAATAAAGATTGAAATGTGCCACGCGGTGTGAAACGCATTTAAATAGCCACCCGCTTTATTCAAGATAATGCCACTTGACCTAAGCGTCTCGGCTTGAAATTTAATACGAATAGCGCCCGGTATGGAGAAGTCACATATTTGATTGATAATATAACTGTGTTGTTGTGATACTCGAATAGAATATATAGATTGTGAATGAAACAATCCAACCGCAATCCTCAGTAGTATGTTATAAATAGTATTTTGTAGCCCATAACGAGACTTGAACCAAAGGCAGGTTGAAGCAATATAGGAAGGACATGTTGAAGGACCCACAGAGGTGGCAACATACTTGAATGGAAATTTTTGAGGACAATAATCTTTTGGGCTACATGCTCTCAGGAAATGCAACCTGCCTTTCTCTTGTGAGGGCAAGCAATGGAGATTAATGCAGTTGGTACACAATGAACTGGCGTAAACTTTTCAAGTTGGGTAAATTTCTAATGGAAGAAGAAAGGGGTTTAACTATGTTTACTTTATCTGCTTTTGGAGTCTGTTAATGCTTGCTGTTAAACGGTACTGCGTTTGTTTTTGTTTTGGAATAATATGACAAACAAAATTACATACTAAAATAAAATTGCTATGTACAGCTTATCTTTACACACAAAATTTGGTTCTGAGAAGATTTTTCGGTGATTATAGCGCAAGCAATGTACATCTTTATATGAACATGAGACAGGCAAAAAAACTTAGACAATCGAGAGACCAAGATGCCATTAAACCAAGAAAATAACTTTTACAAGGAGGAACAGTGTTTAAATCAAGTTTAGTATGTTTTTGAAAGAGATTTGATAATAAATTTTAAATATGTGACGTATTCTGCCATTCTTTGATAAAGATAGTTTACAGTGCCAGTCAAAAAAAATCAAGGATCGATGAAAAAGACTTTAAATTTTATACTGTTAAGTTTTTATATTTAATTTTATTCAATACTGGTGTTACTTTGAGAACAGCTCCAATTCCTGTTGGTTTTAATTTATTTCACCTGGTTGTTAGTTATTATTGATTTATTTTTGAAAGCCCATAACCGAGAAATTGCTAACTCTACTTTATCATTATGTTGGCGTTATATTTTAGAAAATCACAGTTAATGAACTAATTTGTTTCAATTTGGCAGATGTCGGTCTTGTTACACGCATTCAAATATTTGCGCTGATTACTTTGGTGTGTCAGATCTGACACTAAAGTAAAAATGAAAATTGAATTATGCCAGTGAATCAGGTAACGATCATTGCGGATTTTGGGTTTTACTCTAAAACGTTATTCATCTATAACTAGCCAGCTTTCTGAATAATTAAGCCATTTTTTTAAAAAAAATTAGAAAAATAATGCAAGATTTCAATATATTATGTTTCGCTGTTGCTACAAAAATTGCTATTATTATCTCACAGCTTAAAGTTTCCCACTGAAGATATTAAATCTTTGCCAAATTTCATTTTGTAAAACGTAGCTAGAAGTGTTTAAGTCAAACGCGAGCTTTTATATGCAATCGATAATAAGCAGGAGATATCTCCAAAATGAAACAGTGTTCACTGCATTATCCTTGAGGTACACTTTGATTGTCACCCCAATACTTCTTGAGATTTGTTGTGAGATAATTTGTGCTTTACTTCGAGGTTTGCTTTTTGAAATGGCAAGCAAGAAATATACGTTACTTACGGATATGTCGTGAAGGTGAAAAACAAACATGCTACCATTTTTTAATGCGCCACAAAAGGTTTCCCTTAGCGTGTAAATACGTCATTTTTTAATAAAAGTACGTCATAACTAACTTTATGCATTTCTTACGGCGCACCCCGAACGCCCGTCAAAAAACTCTGGGTGATGTGAAATGGGCTTTGTTTACGGGTCTACTCATACTTACCACAAACGTTCCTTATATATTTAAGTATAACCGGTGATTCAAATCATCAACTGGAGAAAATCCACACATTTTTATATATTACTCTGGCTGAAACAATTTCTTTGTGATCAACCTCAGCCTTTTGAAGAATTAGATTGATATTATGATGTAATGTCTTGAACGCAGAAGGGTTTTCGGTTATTATTTCGTTTAGATAAAAGTTTATTTTTTTGTTTTTAGGACTGTATTATTTCCTAGTTCATCCC
This sequence comes from Pichia terricola, assembly GCA_030168465.1. NCBI lineage: Eukaryota > Fungi > Ascomycota > Pichiomycetes > Pichiales > Pichiaceae > Pichia > Pichia terricola. Next base: position 1,385,694 of record CP099445.1, read on the forward strand.
GAAAAAAAAAATGACATTGTTTCTTTTTTAGTAGTTATTACCAGCCCTACTTTTAAGAGTTCACGTATTTTTCTTTAAAAATTTTCATCTTTCTGCATAGGTACTTCGGCAGTTTGATACGATGATTCTTCTCCGTTTTTGTTTGAATTCTTTTTTTTTACCCATATCCCCACATTTTTTTTCTTCGTTGAAATAAGTCTTTTTTTCTTTTTTATATATACTGATCGATTCCCATATTTCTTTTTGGTACAAATTTTTTCTTTGCTTTTTCACAATTTCTATTTTTTTTTCTTTTGATTCACCAAATACTGAACAAGCACTTACCTGAGTTGCATTATCCAAGAAACTTTATATTTTTGACAGACTAAAATTGTTCGAAAAATTTGGTTTTCAAAAAATGTTATCAAATATATTTAAAACTAAGACAGATGATGAAATGATTGAGTTTGCTCCGTCATCTTCAAACAACTCTAATTCCGAAATCAATTCAAATGGAAAAAAAGAAACTAAAGATGTGGTCTCTTTTGGTGATAGTAGTATCACCTTAGTACATGGGGGTACGAAAAGACTTTTGAAACCGAGACATATTGATTTGATTGCTATTGGTGGGTCTATAGGTACAGGTCTTTTTGTTACTATCGGAATAGGATTGTTAGAAGGTGGCTGCGGTAACCTTCTTATTGCCTTTTTTATACAAGCGATTGTTATATATATAGTCACACTGACCATCGGTGAATTGATCTGCTATTTACCTGTTGACTCGCCATTCATCACACATGCCGGAAGGTTTGTTGATCCTGCATTCGAATTTTGTACAGGTCTAAATTTCTATATAATGATCTCATTATATATCCCCTTTGAAATAACATCAGTGAATGCAATGATTCATTTTTGGAGAGATGACTACAATGCAGCCGAGGCGTTTGTTCCCCAAATCGTCATCTATCTAATTTTGAATATCTTTGCAGTTAAATGGTATGGTGAATCTGAATTCTACTTGTCCATTGGTAAGCTTTTATTGGCTGTTGGACTACTGTTTTTCACTTTTATTACAATGGTAGGAGGTAATCCACAACATCATGCTTTTGGTTTCGAGAACTTCAAAGGTATCAGCAATGCTTTCCCTAAATATCTCGGATCCGGAGCATCAGCTTTTTGGGCAGCCTACATGAAAGCCGTCTTCACAGAAGTTGCCCCAGAATACTTGGGTATGGTTGCAGGTGAAGCTGAAAATCCAAGAAAAACTATGCCAAGAGCATTCAAAACTATCATTTACAGATTAGCATTCTTCTACGTTTTGGGTGCTTTGTCTGTTGGCATTTTATTGAAACATACTAATCCAACTCTAGTAACCGCTGTTGCTGAAGGTGCAGCTGGTGCAAATGTTTCCCCTTATGTTATTGCTATGAGAAATATGACCATCAAGGTATTACCAGATATTGTCAATGTTTTATGTATCACATCTTCATTTTCAGCTGGTAATTCTTATATCTACTGTTCAAGTAGATCTCTGTACGCCCTATCCAAAAGAGGGTTTGCACCAAAATTTTTCAGCACTTGCTTGAAAAATGGTGTTCCAATTTACTGTATTGCCATGGCTGTTGTTTGGTCTTGTTTATCTTTGTTGCAGTTAGGTGATACTGCCTCTGTTGCTTTGAATTGGATGATCAACTTATGTACAGGTGGTCAAATCTTGAATTACTTCTTTATGATGATCACATATCTTTGCTTCTATCGTGCTTGTAAAGTTCAAGGAGTTTCCAGATTTGAAATGCCTTTACAAGCATGGACCACTAGATTACAACCATACCCTGCTATATTTGGTCTTATTAGTTGCTGGCTGATTATTATGTTTTTGGGAGCACAGGCTTTCATTCCAACATTCGACATTGACTCATTCTTGTACTACTATTTAATGTTCTTCATTGGTTGTGGTAGTTTCATTTCTTACAAGCTTATTTTTAGAACCAAATTTGTCAGACCAGAAGACGCAGATTTGTTCTCAGGATTAGAAGAAATTGATGAACACGAGAGAGCATTGTTTGAATCCAAAGAAGCAAATGGCAGAGAGCCTGAAAAAACCAATGTTTTCTACAGAATCATTGACAAACTGTTTGTATAGTTATTTTTGTTAGATTGATTCAAAACAATATATACCTTTTTTATCTTTACAGCTTACATTGGTCTTTATTAGCTCCATACGTGGCGCCTGATGCGTAAACCAAACACATTCCGATCTGAGAGAGTCGATACCTAGTCATCACCCGAGATTCCCATTTGATTGGAGACAATACCCAATGCAAATGATGGACGATCCAAATACTTATGCCAAACAGGTAAATAGTTCATTCCATCGTACCCAAATAAAGCTGCACGACAGTAGTCATGCATAATCAGTGGATGTGAAGTAAAAGGAAAAAAAAAAAATATTATAAAGGTCTACATAGTCTTGCCCCTAATCTTTTCAAAACATATGTGCTCTACTGCCATTTGCATCTTCATCTTCATCTTCATCTTCATCTTCATCTTCATCTTCATCTTCATCTTCATCTTCTTTGCCACCACCTCAGGTTCCCTTGCTACTGTGAAAGGCTAATTCTTCTAGAAACTAGAAAAAAAAATTTTCGTGTGGTTTTTTTGTTTTTTGAGTGTTATTTTGCAAGAGGAATGAGGTGCCGAAGTTGTTCCCCTACTCATTTCTTTTGGTCAACTACCATAGCCGTGAACCATGTCCGTCGATTTCAACACCTTAGCACAACAATTCTGCGATTTTTACTACCAACAATTTGATCAAGATAGATCATCCCTTGGTAACCTTTACAGAGATCACTCAATGTTGACTTTTGAATCCTCCCAAATGCAAGGTGCCAGAAATATTATTGAAAAATTGACTTCCTTACCATTCCAAAAGGTTCAGCACAGAATTTCCACCTTGGATGCTCAACCAGCATCTGAAAATGGTGACGTTTTGGTCATGGTTACCGGTGAACTATTGATTGATGAAGAATCCAATCCACAAAGATACTCTCAAGTCTTCCACTTGATTCCAGACAACGGTTCCTACTACGTTTTAAACGATATTTTCAGATTAAACTATGCTTAAGTCTGTTAAGAACTTTAAACAGTTACTATACATCTGGCCTTTTCTGACCAAGAAGTACTTTAATCATCGTATGAAGTAGTGAATATTGCTAAACCTCTACATTTTTTATAGGTTATAACATACAGTTCACCTTTATCCATAATAGTTTATAGTATTTATAATCAAGTCTTTGCCGCACACTTTAAAGTATATATTCACACACTCACTAGCTAAAGCCATCATCGTTTTAAACTGAATTAAAACCACACTAATAATAAGCCGCAAAGTCGCTTAAACGCAAACGTGAGTTGTCAATTTTTTGATGGTCAAACACTCCTGGACTTCTAACGTTGAAACTCTTCCAGCAATTGAGACTGTAATGCCCGAGAACACACCACACATTCCCCAATCTAGACCCTTGAGAAAGTCGGCAGACCATTCAGATATGTCAGTACCAAATATTCCCTCTCATAGGCCAAGAATTGATTCGTCGCAAGCATTGGCAAACAATAGTGATATAATCACTCCGGCGATTCCAAAATCAAGACCTAGAAGGGTAACCACTGAAAGCTCAATTGAAAACGAGAACTTGACCCCAAACGTCCCAGCATCCAGACCTCGCAGACCTGACACGGAGGTCCCGGTTATGCCGCTATCAAGACCGGCTTCTCAAATACAACAGGGGAGAGAAGCTACACCTGTTATTGAAGAGGAGATCAAGACTGAAGTAAACGAAGGGAACGAAATACAGACAAAGAGCAACGGGGGACATAATACTGAAGTTAAAGATGACCTGGAGAACGATGAAGAACCAAGAGAGACTATTGAAGCTAATAGCTGCGATATCGAAGAAGAGAGTACCAGTGTCGTTGCTGATTTGAACGCGTCTCAGGAGAGCAATGGTGAAGAAACTCCAAGTGTAGAAACCTCGGAAGAAAGCTTGAAATCAGCCAATCAAATCCAAGAAACATCTGGAAACGACCAACCTGTAAGTCTGGACACGGAACCGGAAACAAATGATGATATTCTTCAGGCCAGAGGCGAAGCCGGAATTGAAACCAGCACGACTGCTGATGAACAGGCTGATGCCATCACTGAGTCATTATCCAGCGATCACTTGAATCCACAGGAAAAAACAACCACCGTGCAACTTGAAGAGAAGAAGGAAACAAATGATTATGAGTCACCAGAACACAAATCTGAATTAGAAAAGGAGAAAGAAGTCGACTCGAGGGGAGAAGCTCCCGAGGCCCTGGGGACTTTAGCTAATGATGAGTCGCCAGACGAGCTAAAAATTGCAGGTGCAGGTTCCAAGGAAAAATTGTCGGCCAAGGAAGTTCTTGATAGTTTGGATTCAATTGAACATCAGATCCAATTGACCTCAGAGTCACTATCCAAATCTCCTTCTCAAACGTCCGAAGAGTTTCATCTAAAAACAGATGAATCAAATGCAGTTGCAGATATGATTGTGGACTCAACGGCAGATGCAACTGCCAATCCGGATCTGGGTCCAGCTGTCCCATTATCCAGACCGAGATCAGCAGAGAAAACCAGTGCTGTTTCCTCACAAACTGAAAAAGTCGATAATAGGGCTGAATTGTCCGATATAGTGTCCAAAAAAGCCCCACCTAAAGTGCCAAAGAAACCGTCTTCAAGAATTGCTCAGTTTCAGCAAATGCTTGAACAACAACAGAAACAGGATTTGGGAATGCTGGCAAATAGATCAAAACCCCCAAAGCCACCTATGAGAAGACCATCCACGAAAAGCACTGATGATATCCAAGAAGGAACCGACGATAGTGAAGAAAACCAACAGAACATAAAAGCGAGCCGTGTGACTTCCAATTTCGCCCAAAACTTGAATGGCATGATCGGAATGGCGTTACCAGGAATGGCAATGCAGGGTGTGCCATTTGGACAAAATCGTTCATTGGTGAAACCGGTGCGCACGTCTTCATCAGACACCACTGAGAAAACCAATGATAACTCAGATGTGGAAAACTTGAAGGAAGCTGCAAATGTCAAGGATATCAGACGGGGCAGAGCCAAAGGTCCAAGAGGGCGCAAACTACCTAACGAAGCAAAAAAGGTTGTTGAAATCAACAACGAGACATTGGGTAACGCTTTCACAATTGTAGTTCACGAACTCTGGAATGTGAAGTTCAGCAAGGTGGATGAAAACGATGAAAGTAGCATAACAAATGCTGCTTCTCTAGATACGGAAGTGTCAACAGAACCAGATGGCGAAACTGAGGTAGTTGAAGAGGCTCAGGATACAACTGGCCCAGATGATCACCCAAATGAACAACCGAAACTGGATGGTCAGATAGATACCGAGAGTCAATCTGTGCCTCCGAGCTCCTCCATAGAAAATATAGATACAGCAAATACCGCTGTTTTTGATGAGGATAATGCGGTCAGTGGAGAAACGGGTTTCGAAAACTCAGGAGAAGAAAATGAAGCATATTCAGCTCCAAATGGATGTGCAAACAACGCTGAAGATGATTTGCCTGAACCTACTGATGCGGCCATTGAGGAGCAAATAAAGGAAAATCAAGCTGGTGCTGGTTCTGGTAATCCTACTGCCATTTCAGTGATCGAGACTCCAGAAGAGGCAGTAGAGTCTCATGACGAAAAAGACCCGATTGCCAATGAACTATAAGTGCCATATTTCAGCAACTTTCAAGCATACGCATGTCGGGTCTTATTCTACCCATCGCAATAGCGATCAAAGTGTCACAGTGATATTTTTGGTGCTTGCTATTTGCTCTCCATTTTTTTCTACGTGGCTTTTTTTTTCCGCCACTGCTTTGCTTTGGTTCTTCCCCCTTAAATATTTCATATATCATCAAACTAATCTTCCTAAACTCCATTTTTTGCACATCCAAATGTGTCAAAAATTATTTAGAATCCAATAGCCTCCTTTTCTTTTACTTGCCATGTTATATTTCCAGTTCTGTTTACCATCCCACGTTCGGTATAGCGCAATCGAACAAATCAAAGCTCTGCTCTATAAAAAGAAACATTTTTTTTCCTCGTTTGTTTGTTTTTTCTCTGCGGCTTTTTTTCGCTTCGGATTTGTTTGTTTTGCTCTCGCATTGAGTGTTGACAATATCAGATTTTTTCATCTATCAAAGAGAATTCTTTGAAAACTTTCTTCTGATCTTTTTTGGACTGGCAACAAACAAATATGATGTACCGTCTATCAGTATTATTGACCTTGGTAGCTTCTGTTGCAAGTTTGGACCCTATTGTCATCAAAGACAACGCATTTTATGTTGGTGAGTCGGATGAAAGATTTTACATTCGTGGTGTGGACTACCAACCCGGAGGATCATCCAACTTGACAGATCCGCTAGCGGATGTTCAGAGTATCAAAAGAGATATTCCATATTTTCAAGACCTTGGCTTGAATACCATCAGAGTATATTCGGTCGATAACACACAAAATCATACCGAGTGCATGAACCTGTTGAATGACGCTGGTATCTACGTCGTTCTGGATGTCAACACTCCAAAAGCATCGCTCTCCGATAACGATATATCATGCTCATATAACAACGACTACCTCACCGAAGTTTTTGCAACTATCGATTCTTTTGCTGGATTCAACAATACTTTTGGATTTTTCGCAGCCAATGAGTTGGTGAACAACGTTGAAAACTTCCAAAATTCGCCATACATTAAGGCTGTCACTAGAGACATGAAGCAGTATATACGTGCCCAAAACTACAGAACCATTCCTGTTGGTTATTCTTCCGCAGATGTTGCTTCCATTAGGTACGAATTAGCACATTACCTGAACTGTGGTGATGACGCTGACGAGAGAATAGACATGCTGGGTGTAAATGACTATTCCTGGTGCGGTGACTCTAACTTCATCACTTCTGGGTATAAACAAAAAGTTGAAGACTATTCTGGCTATTCTATTCCACTTTTTATGTCGGAGTATGGTTGTAACGAGGTTGTCGGTAGCAGACCATTCACCGAAGTCCAAGTCATCTATTCTGATTTGATGTCTTCTGTTTATTCAGGGGGTTTGGTTTATGAGTATTTTGAATATGTTAATAAGTATGGTCTGGTCTCTGTCGATAATGATACAGTGACCGAACTGACTGATTTCCACAACCTGCAAAACATGTTAAATGAAACGTCAGATCCAACCGGTAATGGTGGTGCTGCAAGCTACAATATTTCCGAATGTCCAACGGGTCTAAATTTCAGTACAACCGTTCCTTCTCAACCAAAGAATTTGACAGAGCTGATCAAATATGGTCCTCAGGGTAATAATGAAGGTTTTGAAGCAGATACTCAGGACGCATGTTATGATGATGATGTTTCAGTTTCATCATCTACTTCCTCCACCTCTTTCTCTTCTTCATCAGCGTCTGCATCATCGACTACCTCTTCCTCTTCCTCTTCTTCAGCATCATCATCCAGTGTTTCATCAATCTCATCTCACTCTTCTAAGAACGGTGGATCCAACGCCATCTCTGCAAATTCTGGCTTTTTTGCATTATTGGCCCTAGTTGCCGGCTTGGTTAATTTATAATTGTAGTATTATCAAACCCGTTCGTTTTTCCATCATATTTTATTCTGATCGTATTTATTCATTTATTCAAACAGTATTTATACCATTCAAAACAGTCACCGTGTTTTTTAGTCAACGTTACACCGACACCTTGGTTTGCACCACAACATCCGATCCAGGATCATTTGTGGTTCTTGCACTTGTATATATATTGCTACGGTTTTCACCACTGAGGCTTTCTTGTGTAGGTCACACTTACCTATATCCGATTCTGAAAAAAGGGAAACCCTTTGAAAAAAAATCAGATTACCAATAGGCCATAAAAATCCAAATTTGACTCTTTCAGTTTAATCCCCTCCCACCTTGAAGGGAGCATACCTCCTGTTATTTCAACCCACATAATTTATCTTCGACCCCGGATCCGTTTCAAGGGATTACGTAAGCCGAGATTGTCTGAAGAATTTTTTTTTTCATGTTTTTTCAATAATTTTTCACATTCAGTTATCACATCACACATCAGCAAGAGGTCTGTAGGGAGCCATAATGTTTAGAAGGAGGACACTGCAACCATTCAAACTGGAGCTGAATATTGCTAATATCGATAGGCTCAGATATTTTAATACCTTTACTGACGGTGGAAATAATGGAAATGCTATACTGAATTCTAGTGATGACAACACCAATGTATTGATCAAACAGAGTATTAATGAATTGGAAGAAGAAATTAAAGAAGGAGTATCGGAAGACGCCGAAGTTGAATTTGCAACCTGTGTCTCAAAGGGAATGTTGAGAAATAGCACATTGGAGAAGTATAAGTCTTTGGGTCAGTTTAATAGCAAGCGAACCGATGTACCTAGACTATCCAACAATTTATCTTCCACTCTATTTTCTTCCGGAGTACACTATTTGAGAGATCCTAGAACTGGACATGTGAATTATGATAAATCTTTGTTGCACATCCCCCATATCGATCAATTCAAAATGGACAAAATCAGCAACTTCACGCCGTCATCACGAGATAATGCATTATTGAACATCGCCAACGTCTTTAACGGATTCAAGAAGAACAAGAACAAAAACAACAATAAAGCCAACACCAAGGCCGACAAAGCGATCGAATTTTATTCCTCGACTTCGTCCTTGACATCCATATTGACTAAATTCCATAAGCTTTTATCAAACGACAGACCCATCAACACAATCAACCTCAGTAAATATTATCCCGAAAACACCAAATTCACAATGACTTCGGAGTTTCCAACTTCGGTCATTGTTTCTTCTGCTTCAAACAACGGAATCTATTCTGTTGACGCAGACAAATCCGGAGATTCAGAAATCACGTTGTCTATTCTGGGGAATGCATTGGAATTGATGCTAACTAAGTCACCAAAAGAATTTCAAAAGTACCTCAATAGTAGCACCGAAGAGGTTGGTGAAGACAAAAACTGCTACCACTATGCCAAAATTGGCAAATTTTTGGTCAGATCCCAGTTAGACGCTTATCATCCAGAGCTTCCGGGTACGGGTACTTTTGATATCAAAACTAGAGCCGTCTGTGCAATCAGACACGATATAGTTCATACAGATTACTATCCCACAAACTACGAAATCACCAAAACTCATGGTTTATTTGAGAGTTTTGAAAGGGAACTGTTTGATGCGTCTCGAATCGTCATGTTCAAATATGGGTTGCAAGCCAGATTAGGTAATATGGATGGTATTTTCATGGCGTTTCATAACATCAAGAAGTTTTTGGGATTCCAGTATCTCCCGTTATCTGAGATCGACAACATCTTCTTCGGTGATTATTACTTGAATGATAAAGTTTATGGGAAACGCGTATTTGAAAGGTCCACGGGCGACGACTCCTCTGATTCAACCGCGGATTCCAATCAGAGAAGGTTGAAATCGATCATCAACGATATTGGTAATCACTATCAGTCCAAGCGGGAGATGCTATCGAGTTATGTCGCTGAGCGTGAACTGCTTTTCTCTATGAAACTCTTTGAGACTGTTTTGAAAACAGCGTTGAAGGATACCAATGGACGGCCGTTCAGAATCATGATGAAGAAAATGCCTCTTCTCTCAGATACAGAAAAAGAGCAAATAGCAAAAAAGGCGGAGGCCGAGAAAATTAAAGATTCAGAATCGGGATCTTCTCCTAATACTGGCAGCACCAGCACCAGCAGTAGCACCAATAACACCAACAAACATGACTCTATTGTCTTTCTGGTGAACACCTTGACTGGAAACGAACTAAAGGAAGTTCACCAATTGTCTTCTGAAAAAATCAATGCCTGTAAATCACTGTTGAAAGGTGACGAAAAGGAAATGGTAGCAAGTGAACGGATCAAGTTTTTCTCTGAGAATAGCGATCATTTGAAGAAGAAGTACTTCAAATTAAACCAAGAGATCCATAACCACTCTGAATCCGATAATGGATTTTTTGTTTACAGATTAGATGTGCAACAACTATTCAACAACTGCAAATCCACACTGAAATTTCCAATTCCGTCCATCAAAATCCTGGATAATGAAAAGGATTATCACTGGGACATGAAGTATAGAATCAGTAAGATCAATAGAAAAGCCGATAAAGATGCGATCTACAATAAGTTTGTAAAGAACTTTGGCATGCTTTCGTTCAAAAACCCAATCAGCGAAGAAGAAAACATTTATCTGGATAACTTCAATCTGCGGTTGGATCACAGTGCCACAGAACTTCAAAATATCGTCAGAGCTTATAGTGTGAAAGCTGCTAAACGAAACCAAATGTTTAATTTGAGCGAAAAGGAAATACCAAATAAGAAATAAAAGGTCAATCGTGTACATACATAATTATATAATAGAGTTCAAAACCGTGTGTAAATAAAAATCAAGAGATGGTGAAAAAGTAAACATCTTATTATAATAATGATTTAATTTAGTAAAATGATGAAGCGTAGTAAACCCTTGGAAACAAATAAAACATGCGGATGTTAGTGAATGGTGATTAGACAAAAAAGGGTGTGATCTAATGGGTGAGTTTGTGGTTAATATAATGAGTGAATGTGTTAACCCAGAAAGAAAAAAATGGTTTGAATGTTGAGGTGATGAAAGTACAGACATTGTAGGGAACGCAAACCAGAAAATAAATGAAAAAAACTTGACTAATCTGCATAGGTGATTGGGAAAACTCTGCAGATCTGGTCCCCAAATCAATCAGACAATTATCAGGAACTTACCCTTGTCAGCAAAATTCGTACTATTCCATAGCTCATTATCGCTGGATATAACAGCAGACTTTTCGTAATTGGATTGGTCAATATTGACATCGTTCTTTGCGTAAAGTTCAATTCTCGACTCGATATTTGGAATGTCCTTTTCATCAATTTTAGGAACTATCATCTTCTTAAGTTCAACTAATGTAATCCTGCTATTGATGGAAATGGCAAAAATATCTTCCTTATAGTAGAATTTCAGTTTCAGTTTACTTGCGTGATCTCCGCTTGAAGTGGTTTGCTGGTTCAGGTTTTGCGCATTTTGCTGAATCGACATGTGTTGAATTGGAAGTACTTCTGACAGATTCGAAGAAACCGAGTTCTTTCTCATGGATTGACGGTTATAGTTAGTTGAAATATTGGTCATAGAATATTGCGATTTCCGGTCTTGGTTTGACTGTGATAATCTTTCAGGAGGACCATGATGATGATGATGCGAGTTTTGGTACATGGGATGTTGTGGAGCTGTTTGACGCGTATTGAATGATGACGAAGACGACGATGAAGACGATGATTGTCTGTCATTATTCAAAATTCTCAAACTTGGCGACGGTCTATTAGGTTCGACTTGAATATACGAATTGCTGGATTGAGAAGAGGAAATTTCGTCACCGTCCAAAAGATTGAAAAACGATAAAACCAAACTGGACTTTGAAATATAATCTGGTAACTGAATCAGCTCAATCAGGTACTGGTTAAGACCAAACAGTCTCTTGTGACACAGACTTTCAGTAACTTCAATAACCGGTCCACTCATGATCGGTATTATCCTCTCGTGTTTTTCTTTAGTATCGAATCTACCCCCTTCACGTGGGAAAGCCGACAGCAGTTTCTGATGAAAATTGAAAAAATCTTCGTAATATCTGCACAATGATCTGATCGAACCGTCCGACATCGTCACTCTCAAAAGATACCAGAAACTGTTGTTGGTGCTTGAAAAGGATTCAATATTTGCATTTATAGGATGAAGTATGGAGACATTGTTTGTTGAATATCCAGTCGAAGAACTCCGTTGTTCTATTGAAGTGGAATGCGAGTTTAATGATCCATTCCCTACATTTCTGCTACTTGCCTTGTGTTTATTTTTGACAGTTTTCCACTGGTCCACCGTCGGGAGATTTTCCCTTTCAATGACGTTCTTTGGTAAGTCATTTATCGGAATTCGGGTTATGGCATCTATGAGTTGCACATAACTCACAGGGACCAAGCCGACCTCCCCGACTTTATTCAAAAACTTGGCAATGTACCATTCGAATTCATGATGTGCACAGATAAAGATGGCATCACCGGCGTTTACTGTCAACTCATCCGATCTCTCAGACTTGAAATCATATAAAACCACACCAAAAAGATTACCCATGGTATTATGTGGTTTGGTATTCAAAGAAGAAGTAGATGATGTAGAGACTGAAGATGCATGTCTCTGTTTTGATGGTGACATCTCGTAGTTTTGATGATCGTTTCCATTAGTCGACGAAGAATTTCTGTTACTGTCATTACCTAATCTATGATTTTTTTCGAAGAGCTTGAAACAGTGAGCTGGTGCTCTACCTTTGGTGTTGCTTATAGGATCGTAGATTTCAATGGTTCCATCTTGAGACACCTCCGTTGATATGACATGGAAAAAATCACCCTTCTTGAAGGAGAGCTCGCCAAGACCTCGAGATGTGTGGAATGACTGAGCTTGCGCAACTTCAGTTGGCGCATTCATAATATCATGTAGTACGTTATTAGCATTACCAGAAGTGGAACGAGTCTTGTCCTTGGAAGAACGATCTTTTGCCTTTTTAAACAGGGAAGCCATAGTTTTTTAACAAGTATTTTCTAAAGGGTACAGCAAATGGATTATATATGCAGCGTCAATCTTCTTTTGGGTGTCACTGATGGTAAACATGAAACTTGCGAAAAAAATGAGAAGGAAAAGGAAAAAGTGAAAAAACGCGAAATTTCAAATGATGGAAAAAGTTTATTTTGTGTTTCAACGGAACTTGGAGATGTAGTGTCGGATATTAAATGACACTAGTAGTAAGTTCTAGGGTGGCGTTTATTTTAGCTTGGTGACAGAAATAAAATCGGAATGAGGGGGATAGGAATAGCTATTTAAGTTCTGAATGGCTATTGGTGCTCTTATTGTATTGACTTTAAATCATGTGGAATTACTCGGTTTTGTTTTTGAACCGCGTCTGATTGCGTACCAGGAAATCTTCCTTCACTGGCTGACCTTAGAATTGATTATCTGAATACATATATCAAACTGGAGAGGCAAGAAACGGCTGATTTCAGTACGTTTGAATTTCCGTTGATATAGTATAGAATTGCAAATGTAGTTTTATTGCGCGGAGCTCATGCTTCTGAATATTAAAACTGGATGTACGGAGTTACTGAAACTACAGGGCTCATCATCGGTAATAGAAAAACGAGGCGGCTCAGCCCACCGGTCTATAAATACTTGCTGTTTCCCCGTTAGCCAAGTAGTCTAATTTTATTGTACCGACAATCTCTCTACATGACTGAGTATTTTATATACATCTTGAAGCAACTGAAGTAGAATAGTTGAGAAGGCATGATGATACTGACTACAATACATGAACTACGCATTCTATAATGTCAATTAACATAAAAAGTGGTTATAACACAACAAATAACATATTTTGCAACTTTAAAACAGTGTTGTCCGTTATCTTCAAAGGTGTAAGAGTTCTCCAAAATAGAAGAAAAATCAAAGTTGATCTTCAAACAAAAAAAAAATAAAATAAAATAAATAGCCTGTACTTAATTTAGGCTGGGTTATCTAAACGTCTGAACTGTACGGAAGTGCACTAGCTCGAATCCGCCAACTGATTTCAGACCATGGTTCTTCCTGGCCGGAAAATTTCTTAAATATATCTCTAACTATGTTGGACTTCAAAACAACATTTCTTCCTCTGATTATAATGAAATCATACAATGCTATCAGCCTCAGTGTTTCACCCTCTTGAACTGGATACTCCTGTAGTTCAACTTTGTAACTACTGTCACCTAATATAGTCTCAAGAGCCGGATCTGCATTTTTAATAGACACAGATGCAAGTGCTGGTACTTGTAATTCAATTTCATCAACTATTACCTTATCATTTAAACTCAAGCCGTTGTCTCCAGTTTCTTGTTTATATTTCATACCAATAGCACCACCGGGATGATTGATTGCAAATAAAGATTTTCTAATGTTGATATCATTGATGTGCAATTCACTCAATGAAATAGCAACAGCATCCAACAATGTCAGACAAAGCGTTGTAGAAATTGTTGGAGCACTCAAACCATACAACAAACTTTCATTCAAATTAGGTGGCAGTTCTGCTAACATAATCGAATTGACTTTCTCGTGTCTTGATAAAACGGAAGATTTTGTACAAGTCATAAGAATGATTGGCACGGTGTCTGAAATGTGTTCCATCATAGTCAAAAGTTCTGGAGAATTGCCTGATGCAGATATGATAATCAGTGCATCATTATGATCACTTCTGAGCATACCCAAATCTCCGTGCAATGCTTCACTTGGATGCAACAATGCTGCGTGCATCCGCAGTGAGTTAAAGGTGGCAACCGTCTTACTTGCAATTTTGAATGATTTACCCATGCCGGATATGACAATCTTACCCCCCAGTCGTAAGGAGTTGTTCAAAATTCGGAGTGATTTTTTCATTTCAGCAATTGAAAATTCAGAAAATCGATACTGACCTGTCAGATACTGCAAAGCCTTAGTTTGATTGGAAATAATAGAGTCCAAGGTTTTGATTGATGATTCCAAAATTGGCGCCGAATCATCATTAATATGAAAAGATAAGGTACTCGATTGCCGGGTGATTGGAGTTGAAGAAACTGAGAGATCGTCAATAGAAAACATGCTTTCAACCATTTTTTTGGTGTAACTTTTGTATGATAACTGGTGTAAGTTGTTAAAGTAGAAAAAGGTAAATCGGGGTTACAGAAACACGTTATTTGAAAATGATAAAAAAAGTTGCCTTCCGTTCGAATCTTTCGTGATTTATGTACGACATAAGTTTATGTTGCTAATCTCGGCACTGGGCGGATTAATTAATCTTGCGTCACCTAGCAAAACTGTGGCTCCTTTTTTTTAGGGAGAGGGAGTGGCTTTTACACCGAGCGCGGCTTCTTTCCGTTAAGTCCGTTCACCGTTAATGTTACATTTTTTAATTATTTTTTAATCGATTATGTATTTTCATATATGAAACGATCGCTCACGAGTACCCGATTTGGTATTTTCTTGGCCCTAAAGCCTAATTTCAAGAATGTTCGAGCAATCTAATTTCGGCTTACCAAACATCTTCTTTGTATCTGCCCATGTTTATTAGATATTGCACCATCTGATCACCTTCTTTGGGAGTATCACCAAGAATATCTGTCAATATCTTACGTACACCCTTACTCATACCCCCGGCGCTCCCACAAACAAAAATTGAACCCTTCTCGTAAATAAGTTCAGATCGCACATGTTTCCTGTCGATTAAAAGCGTGTCCTGAACGTACATGTTGCTAAATTCGTATGAGCAACTTTTTTCTTCATTTTCAATATTTTGCGACACACATAATTTAATGGTCAATTTATGTTCCAGGGCATCCTTAACTGAACTCAAAAAACTGTCATAAATTAAACTTTCTGGGAAATTCCGAATCCCAAAATAGAGAGTTATGGCACTTACTTGACTTTTTTTGACACTGCTCGATATAATATCTTCAAAAAACCCCTTAAAAGGTGCTATACCTGTACCATTGCATACCAAAATTATAGGTTTGTTCAATTGGAAAGGTAATTTAAACTTGGAATTCTTCAAAAACACAGAAACCTTGTTTTCACGATTACCAGAGACAATGTCTTGAATGTGTTTACTACAGATCCCATCAAAACTGTTCATTTCATCATTTTCAAATTTCATCAATATTGAAATCTTATCTTTATTTTGTTTCATCAAGTTGCTGTTTGAAATAGAGTAGAATCGAGGTTTCACGAATCCCAAGTTTTCAATGATAAATGAAAGAGGAATGTGATCATAATCAACTCCTCTAATTATGTTAAGTTTTTGGAATAGTTTCACAAACGTGACCTTTTTATCTGTAATTTCCTGCTTGAATGTTTTTTGATCTTTAATGATCGCTTCCAAAGGTGCGTAACAATTACTATCATTCTTGATGAAGTAACGTAGTAAATCTTTGATCAGTTTTCTCGTCAATGCTGCATTGATCTCAATTGATTGCCTGAGTAATTCCTCTAACGTTTTGAATTTCAAATTATTGAATTTATTCGATTGCATTCTATTCTTTGGAATTATTTTGAAACAAACTCCATTTTGCAATTCATAGTCCCCTAATATTTCTAGCATACCTTTGACATCAGCGCCTTTATTTTCTGGGTAGATGCCGACATGATCGCCCGTTTGATATCTGAATCTGCTTTTATCAGTGTTAAGCAGAACTTCAAAATGGATATACGATTGATTATCAAAATAATTGGTATTTTCCAACAAAACAGCAGATTCAAATGGATTCAATTCATTGAAAGGTGGTTTGGAATCTTGAGTACTTGAATCCTGTGACTCGACTATTTGAAAATTCTCAACAAATTGGATATTTTCATCATTGAGTTTCACATTCAACGTGTTGGCAAAAACATTAGCGTAATCAAATAACCAGTTATAAAAGTCATCAACCATTGAATTTTTCCCGTCGTCACCAAATCCCAATTCTCCGATCAGATTGTTGTCAGATTGAAGTATATCGTTCAATTGTATTGCAACGGCTTGATAATCGTCATAGAACGAGTTACCACAACCAAACACCGAGTAACTGATACCTTTTATAGTGTTGTTTTCTTCCAACCTCTTGAAAAAACAAACCCCATCATCACATGGTTCCCCTTGACCATAAGAACTTATGAAAAATATGACCAAATCGTATTTCATAAACGGCGTAAAATCGTCTTCAAACTGTGAAATATTCTCAACGGTGAACTCAACCCCTTCATAATTACTGAGCTCCTTGACAAAATGCCCAGTCAGCGTTTCCGAAGTACCACTCTGTGTTGAGTAGCATACCAATATGTTTGCCATAAGATGCGGATCGGTATATGTCTTCGTGTACAAGTGACGGAAGCTGTTCCAGTACGTCCAATGAACGCGATAATTTCCTTGTCGCAGTAGCTATTTTCGACTAGCGCCATTTGTCGAAAGAAAAACCCCATTCGTGTTAACGAGCTTTTGCATGTGGATAATACTACATCGTTTATCACTAGTGTGAAAAAAACAATACTAAAATAATTTGTTAAAATAGTAAAGAAATAATTGAATTACTCGGTTGGGATCCTCATTTTTCTTAGAATTCTGGTTACATGATATGCATGTTAACTTAAGAAAGCATCCAAAGATAACGAAACATTACGTTATGAGAAGAAACCCATCAGATACCAACAGTTGAGCGCATTTAATCATTAATTTATTAGTAATCGATTGACGTATTTCCGTGTGAAAGTCTAAGCCTAGATCGAAAAATACCCTGTGTTGAGCGAAGAAAAGTGGACATGGAAAGCTTGGTTTACAAAACGGTAGCTGTAGGGAGGGGGGGTTGTAAAATCTGTAACCACGTATATCGCATGTGCTCATATACATCGAGTCATATGATATGTTTTTAAACAGTATTAGAACTTTATCAAAACTGATATTTACTTGAAGAAGCAGTCGGGTATTCTTTTCATGTCTACGTATATGTGCCGTAAAAAAACAATCTTAAAATTGTATCTTTTACGTGATTCTGGATATACACTGTCAAGCTATTTCTTGAGATTCAAAAAATAGTTTTTATCAATTTTGTAGAAAACCCATACGGAGTGGAGTGTATTTCAGCAAATCTAACAACTTTTCCCAAAACTTTTACTCCCTTGACCCTGAAAGTAACTGTCAACAAAAAATAAGCCGCTAAATATATCAATCAGACTCCGATAACTGCTTGTCTATAAGTTTCTCAAATCCCACCGCAAAGGTCATCCCCATAACCAGTTGCCAATTTCCACCATTTGGTATCTTTTCAAAATATCTACCTTTCTCGTATATTACCAACCAGCCTACTTTGAAATCGTTCGGTGAATCGTCTTTCGGATGTCTATTGATAAAACCATCCTTTGCTTCATAGAATGTGGTTTGGGAAGAATTTAACTCCAAATCAAGTATGTTTTCATCTTCTTCAGAATCACCGTCGGTGTTATTACTGTCACTATCATCGCTATTGTTAGTTCCGGAGATATTTGAGAAGTCAATATTTAGTCTTTTGGAATTGAACATTGTGGAATTCGATTGATTGAGTTTTGATAAAACCTTTTTTGTGATTTTGCTCTTGACACTACGATTATTTGGTCTAAAAATGGCTATAACAGGGTCAAACCATTTCTCCTTTTTGAAAAAGGCCGTATCCAGGAAATACACAGACCCCTTTTTAGCCAATTTGACACCTTCCAGTGAATTATTGAAGGTAAAAACATTCTTTTTCTGATCATTTATACAACACACGTTTAGATTGTTATTGAATGTATAGTTTTCTGTGAGCAGTAATTTTGAGTTTTCTAAACTGCAATATTCAATGTCTTTGATAGATTCAAAATTCAGCCTAATTTCCTTCTTTTTATTGAAATTACTGACATTTATATCGTTTTGAATCATCATTTTTTCTTGAAACTCGTTATATTGACAGCAAATCCGATATCCTCCACCTTCGTTTTTAGACATCTTTTCAATGATAAAAGGTTTATAGATGTCGTCTTCTGCATTGACACCTGCAATCTGTTGTTTTGTAAAAGATAGCCTGAATCCTCTATCAATAATTGGTCCCTTTTTATTAGAATTGTTGGGCAATTCCAGTTTGACAAAGTAGCTAGGTGCGTTTCTGATGAACTTGTGTCGATGATCAGGGTTGGTAGTCATGTAAAATTCATCTTCCGATATCTTCAGTATGTGGTATTTCCAAAAGGATTGTTTCCTATAAGAGCTTCTTAACATGTCAACTTCTTGGCTGATATCTTGGATATTGTTTGAGTCGCCTAAAGTGACTTTTGACGACGATGATGATGGGTCAGTCAATGATATTTTGGATAATCTACGAGGATCTATATCATTTTTCAATGAGAAACTGTCCCTTGAATTCCTGAGACCTTTTAAAAACGATAATTTATGGCTATTGCTGCCGCTGCTTCCACTATGACTACTCATCGTTAATATCTCTTTTTCTGTTTTTGTCTCTTTGTACGTTTTAAACGTAGTACAATGTAGCTCTCAGAACTCACTATGGTATCTTCAAATGATTTTTCTCTGCAAACCAGTGACTAGATGAAATTTTGCAACAACAAAACAATTCCGGACCCGACTCAACAGCTGCACCCTGTGCAATGTATACGATTTCTTCGAAGACATCAGATTTTCTTAGTTTTAAGGAAACAAAATCAATCCGTTTTTGTACCGGCTTACGTAATGCTATAAACAAATCATTGTCTCACGGAGCAACTGGTTTGAATTCATGGGACGCTTGCTTTGAAAAGGGAGTGATTTTTCCAAATCGCAACAGACCGATTCCATGTGGCCAGAAAAAAATACTGATGAAATTTACCTTATATTAGTAAATATAGCTCTTATTTGAAAGCCGGTAAGACTTTTGTTCAGAAAATAGCAAAAGTGTCTCAGAGTAACAAATCTTGCACATATAGCGAATATCTCACCCTTTCTATAATATATGCGGTGGCATCTGATATAATAAATGCAGGAATGTTCATTGGTTATATAAGATAAAATATACAAAACGCTTTATTGATAAAATCGTTATAGTTTTACAGTATTGCAATATTGGAAGTTGATAAAAGAAAAATGGAATTGGATAATATTAATAATAATAAAAAAATGATCAACTGGTAACGTTTGAAATAAAAAGAAGTTTATGAGATGAGAGAAATGAGAAAAAAAATGAAATCTATTGGTTTTTTATTGGAACATAAGAAAAAGCTAGTTGTGAAGTGAAAAAAATGGAAAAAAAAATAAAAACTCAGAATCATAAGTATAATAATAGAACGTCATGATGAATTGAATACGGGAAGAAGGCCCGTCCTACCTTTTGCTTGAGAATTTAAATTTGTATGCAGGTTTTTGTTATTTGCTATTTATCGATACCTATTCTTTTTATTAGATGGACTTTTTATTAGATGTATTACTGCTTGATGATTCAGCTGATGGTTTATAATCCCGCTGATACTTTTCACCGTTAACATTGGACAAGGGTTGTTCATTTATCAAAGCCACATTAGGCGAATAATGCTGTTGTTGCTGTTGTTGTTGTTGATGTTGATGTTGATGTTGATGTTGATGGTGTGTTGGTGGAGGTGGTAAAGGTGCCGCTGGATGCGGAATGCGTGGTAGCATATGGAAATTTTGTGGAGTTTGCTGTAGAAGGGACGGATGCGATTGATATGGAGGAGGTTGCTGATACACGTTTCCCGGATACTGAGCAGGTATTGCTCCTATATTAATCAGATGATTAACCGGAATTGGCTGATACTGGGTCATATGTGGAGGGGGAATAACATGCTGCTGGTACAACGAATGATCATAATGAATCCGTGGATATTGATAAATTATTTGGTTTGTAGGCAATGGGTTTGCGTTCATTTGAACATGTGCTTGATATGAGGGAAGTGGCTGTGGTGGAGGTTGGTGTGAATAAAAAGGCGCCGCTGTAAGGCTAGGTTTGTTTGTGGCTTCCTTTACTAACATTGGCACAAATCCTGGCTGCTGTGATTCCATTGATAGTCCTTGATTTGGTGATATATTATTAAAATTCTGGACTGGTGACAATACATGTGATGAAACAAAACTGTTAGAATCAGCAGTACCATTTGGTTGTTGCTGTTGCTGTTGATTTGGATTATTTCTGTATCTTTTTTCCAAATACTTCTTTTTCCTTTGTTGCTGCACAATATATTGCTCGTATGTTGGAGGATTTGGTGGATTCTCCATACATTCATTAATCCTGTTATACTTTGTGCATTTCCCGCATGGCAATTTCATGTCACACTTGATTTTATGTTTTTTACATGGCCCACAATTGTATGATCTTCTGAGACGCTTCTTTTTGGGTTGCGTAGCTGGAATTAATTCACTCTTATGTCCAGTATTTTTATGAGGGTTTTCATTCTCGTCTGATAAATCATTGGTTATGGAAACTGAAGAATGACTAGAACTTGACGAATTATCATGAGAAGTATTAGAGTTCACCATCTTTGTCGATAATATATCTCTTGGGAAATTGGGCAATGACAAATCGTGTGAAGACGTTATCTCATTTTCTTTCTTGAATTCTTCTGGTGTAACTTTATTAACTTCTTTTGTAATTGTATCTTTTAATCTTTGACTTTGACGAATTGGAGTGTTTGTGTCAGTGTCAGTGTCTGGTTGATCTACTGGTATCATGCCTACTTTAGGAAGAAGATTGGAAATATCGTATGGAGTTCTCTTTAACTGAAAAATGCGGAATCAGGTCAGGTCAGATCAAAGTAAAAGTCTAAAAGAAAAGAAAATAGAACTATATTTAACCAACCAATACGGAACGAAGAATAGTTTTTCGAGAATAAGTTCAGTACTGTCAGTTACGTCCAAATAGATGGTGGATTTCGGAATTACCGTAGGTAGAAACAGTCCTCTATTGTTTGAAATTCCCAAACTAGACAATATTATGACCCTTGTTGTTGGGATATGTTGCATTTTTGGATTACAAAATTAACCCCTTTTCTAAAAAAAAAAAAAAAGAAATTAGTAGCCGGTCTAAGCCTCAGATGAAAAATTAAGGGTGCTTTTCGTCAATTATGCTTCTATATTGCAGTTTGTTATAAACTTTATACACAACAAGTTCTTCCCCAATAATTTTATACGGCGGCTAAAAATTACGAAACTATGTACGTGACATGAAGTCAGTATTGTGAGTTTTTTTTTAAGATGAGACGCAGATGGTAATCTTTTCCTGTTTTTACATCACTAAATTGTTTCTAATAATAAAATAGTTAAGGTGGATTCTGTAGAGCGTCCCCGCAGAATTGAATGATATTGAAAGAAGAAGGGCGAGCAAAACCGAGTGAAATGGGGATATTATTTTCTTTTTTTTCCCATCTAGACCCAGGGCGCACAAAATATTCGGATTATTAATTTTTTTCTGTTGGTTTATCGGCATAACCGCCTTTTATGCTCCGAAAAGTCGACATCTTCGAAAACAGCGTAATTTTAAAACCCGGTTTCCAAATCTACACGTATATCCTACTTTTGCCGTGACCTCGGTGGATAATCCAAGGCACATCTTCTGACAGTTTCTTGATCGCCAGAGGTTATAGATTTGATCTTAAATTTACGCTTACACGTAGATGACAGGGTACTCGGTTACTCTTAGAATCTATTTTGGGTCTGGGCTATCCAACAAATTTAGCCTTGTGTTCTTGACCGCCGCGTTGCGCGCCCCTGGATTTAGAACACGCTACTTGTAATAGTATACCGCCGAAATTCGGTATAAGTAGTATCCACAACTGATCCTATTTAAGCGACGATAGAGCTTTTTAAATTCTTTATGTGGCTGAGTTGTGAATATGACGGACTTAAGATACTTTACTAGATCAATAAAGACCAAACTCTATTGTATTTGAAATATGCGAGGAAACTTGTCATCCGAATTTCTTGGTTATGCCAAAAGTGCGAATTATTTCGACTATATTTTTGTAAGTTGAAGGGAGTTATATTATGT
Organism: Pichia terricola; assembly: GCA_030168465.1. Taxonomy (NCBI): domain Eukaryota; kingdom Fungi; phylum Ascomycota; class Pichiomycetes; order Pichiales; family Pichiaceae; genus Pichia; species Pichia terricola. The sequence continues at coordinate 1,408,378 of CP099445.1, forward strand.
GTCATTTACGTCAGAAGGGCCTCGTACTGACGGCTGTAAATTTACGGAGTTAAAATCAGCTAAACCTCCTCTTTTCGGTTTTTTTGAACACCCTACATAACATCCTACATGACGTCCCATAGTATACGTGATCTCTGAATATTTACGATTCAATCACAATTTCGCAGATAGAGATTATTATTTTCAACATGTTACTATCAAAGGGTTCTAAATTTCACTTAAATGTTACATGTAGCATTATTTGCAGTCGTAGTGGATATATTGAATATCACTACTTGATTGTTGACGTATTTTCAACAAAAAGAGTGTTACATATGCGATGTTACATAATATTATCTAATCTCCGTTACATTTGACCCATTTTTCAAACTTGTAGATCCTTGCACGTCTTGTCCTCGATACTTTTTTTGTTTCGCCTAAACCAGCCGTTCTCCTGTGATGATAATCGTCGAAGAATCGCCATTCAAACTTTCCAGATCTCTGTACGGCATACCCAATAGTATCTTTCGCAAGTTTCTTGATCTTCCAAGAGTCGTAGGGCTCACCTTCGAATACCGTCACTGTGATAATGTTCTTATCCTGCTTGATCTCTTCTTTGAATCTATATATTAAATTGCCTTCTTCGTCATATTCCTCCTCGTCTTGTTCGATTTTCTCTTCTTTTTGTCCAACCTTTTGTCTGTCTAACATTTCGTAAAACTGGATGCAGCTCTTGTAGAAATTTCCAATCAATAGCTGATTTGCTTGAATGTTCCTTTCGACATCACTTATTCTCTTCCCAATATGAGGAAAATTGAACACTATGTTATTGATATTCAAGGTTCCCAAAACATTCAATGTTTTACCACTGCCATTACCTGTTCTTTTGTTCCCGCTACCGGTTAGCTTGAAACTTTCAATCAACTTGGTGCCATCAATTTCATGAAAAACCTTCTTGACGCCTAAACTACTCAGCTGATCAAGATTTTTATCAATCAACTCTCTACCGTACTTCTCGTATAACTGATCCAAACTGTCGTATGAAGACGTTATCAAGTTTTCACTTTTCACCAATCCCTTGGTTACTATGTTAATACTGTACGAAAAATCACCGTCACCAACAACCAGAATCGTATCGTTCACATTGAATGGAACAAATACTTTCTTTTCATCGTATTCTTCTTCTTCCTCCGAAGGTCTTTCCTTTTTAGGTTTTTTACCATTTGTTGGATAATGTTTTTGTTTGTTTTCTAGTTTTTGTTTTTTTGTCTTTCTTTGTTGATCTTCAAACTGCAGTTTATTCAACGAGCTGGCAAGATTGCCACGTTTTTTAGCCATTCCTAACCTATAGAAGTAACAGTATCGGGAACCGGATTCCCAAAGAGTACAAAAATATTTTTTTTTACAAAAAAAGAGAAAAATAATGAAAAAAGGAAAAATTGAAAAAAAAAAAAATAACCAAATTCAAAATAGATCTTGGAAAAGATGAACGATTATACAAATACGTTTACGAGAACTTTAGTAATTGTTGCATGTATTTCAAGCTGGATACACATGATCGATTGAATTGTATTCTTTCAAGTCAAATGGATTTAGAAACTTGTAATGCGTGTTATTCTTCAGCTGGTTATGTTTATTGAATTTGCACACATTAAGACATGCATTTTCATCCAACAACAAGTTTTCCAAGTTTGGTCTTGCCATTTTTGTACTAAAATATGAATTGAATCGGTTATAGAATAAGAGCTTTTTGAATGAAAAAATATCATGGTTGGTTAGCATGATTGGATCATCAAATATATTTGATTTGGTCACCAATGATGATGGTAAATTTTTTGTAATTGACTCTAATTCCAACGAACAAATTGGACAGTTATTATTCTTGAAATATTTTTCAAACTTCTGAGATTTTGTCTGGATTTGGGAACCGAATGTCAAGAATTTATCAATTCCATAATCATTCAATTTCTCATGGTTACAATTGTTTTTGAAATTTAAAACAGATCCACCTATACTCAAAACTTTGACCATTTGAGTGGTTTCATTGAACCCGTAGATTAGCTTGAAGTTGGTGAAAAAATAACTACTTAGTTCCATCCACTTAGAATCGGATATGTACTCATTATAAGAGTCCAAAAACTCGGAATCTGCATCTTCTGTTTGATAATAACTGAAAACATCGTCATCCGAGTCTTGATTGCTTTTATTGTGAGTTTCATCTTTTTCACGCTTTTCCTTCATGAACTTTCTCCAAATCATTGAAGCGCCACACGAAATCTTATCGATTTTCATGAATTGATCAAGATTATCATTTATCAATTGGTCTCTTGCAAATGTGATTGCACTGGAATAATTTCCATCAATGATTAACTGCGTAAATTGCTGAAAACTACATTCAAATTTTAAATCATTCACTATCCTTGAATTATTATCTCTGACATTTTTTAGGTTATCCTGATTTTCAAGGCACCAATTTTTCAACAATTTCAAATTCTTATTTTTCAGAATTTCAAATTTGATTTTCAAACCTTGACTGATGATATCAAAATCGATCAATTTATCAATGTGTAGTTTTTTGCCCAAATTTAAGCATAAAGTAGACATTTTTTCATCATTTTCATAATTTGATAGTAAAAGATAATTTAAAATAATCAAATTGTTCTCCTCTCGATAAAAATCCACCAACTCTTGGTTCAATCCGCTGTTAATCTCTTTTGTGGGGATATTATAATACTTATCATATAAACGATTGATTCGATCAAATCTCCCGATGCGAAACATCAGTCTCTCCAAGAAATCATTGAATTGATAGTATCTCACTTTCAGCTTCTTATTGAACTCGCCCTGTATCTTGATTAGCTTATTAACTTCCAAAAGCCGTTCATTCTTGTTTTTTGCCAATTTCACCCTTTTGATCTGTTTATTCACAGCTGTATTGTTCTTTTCGATTAATTTCGTCAGATTTTTGAAGTTCTTTTTCAAGACTTCTATGGGCGTCTTCAATTGAGCCCGATGTAAACATAAATAGTAATCTGGTGGTTGTATGACCTGCATTGTTCAAACAAGAGGAGAAACATCTCCTACTTATCTTATCGGTTGCACCAGCGACACAATTTTATTGGAAGAACGAGGAACGATTACTCTGGGGATATGACGATTGACCTGAGGGGAAGGGGCGGGGGCGTACATTGGTACGGAAGAAGGGTGGATGGATGCTTTTTGGATAGCGTAGGGTATGAATGATTGATCTTAAAACAGTATTGTAGCTGAGAGGATTGGGTTTTAGTTGTGATTGTAGTTGCAGCTGGATTCTTTGACTTTTTTTTACCTGGAACGACCGTTACTTGGGATTCTATGTGTGCTAACAGTTAAACTGTGTTGCGGTAGAGATCAATGTACTCTTTACTCTTTCCAGCTTGCGGATTTATCTTATAACACGCAGAAATACGGAGGTTACATACTTTTTTACAAAAAACAACAGAATATTATAGCAAATGACGGGATTCCCCTTGATAGTGATTCTATCGATGTGTTGACGCATCATTCTAGCAAGTACTTCTTTAGCATAAAGTGGCATTAACGTAGTATTTTCATATTTCGAAACTTGTACAAACAAACTACACGACGACACAACATTGTCCAAACTACACCGAACTGATGATGTGCTAAACCTAGACTTGCTACCAACTCGATATAAAATTCACAGGTTACAGTATAAACCCGGAAGGTTCAGTACTGCATTTATAAACGTACCCTGGTCCTTCCAAATACCTGTGGTCGAGTTTAATAAAGCTTCAATGAAAAACGCAGATACGATAGATTCTGTTTTAGTACAGTAAATAATATCATTAGTTGACTGGACACCGCTCTGTGACCTACAATTACTAGCACATAGTTAACCCAGTTACTCACATATCTTTTTAATCAAAAATCTGATCTAACCATAAGACGCAAAAACACATCAAATCAGATCCATAAACCAGTTTTGAACAAAGAAACAGCTGCAAAAGCTGATTCAGATCCTATTTTAAATCGTTAATGTTTAAAGTATAAAGAAATAAATAATATAAATAATATTAATGATATTAATGATAATAGCTGATAGGGGATGAAATAAGTATATGATTATAATATAATAGTGTGTGTTTTTGTGTGTGTGTGTGTGTGTGTTTGATTCTTATAATATAGTCTATGCTTAGTTTGCTAATTTGGCTAAAATAGCATTAGTGAATTCAGTAGTAGAAGCGGAACCACCAATATCCTTGGTGACAGTGGTACCTTCAGCTAAAACAGCAGTGGTAGCTTGTGCAATCTTATCAGCATCTTCTTGTAAACCTAAGTGTTCCAACATCTTAACAGCAGATAAAATCATAGCAGTTGGGTTAGCAACGTTCTTACCGGTGATATCTAAACCAACGTGTCTACAACCTGGTTCGAAAACGGCGTGATCTCTACCGTATGAAGCACCAGCAACTAAACCTGGACCACCAACTAAAGCAGCACCAATGTTGGATAAGATGGCACCGTACATGTTTGGAGTAACCATAACATCGAATTGTTGTGGCTTGGAAACAGCTTGCATGGAAGCGTTATCAACAATCATATCCTTAACGGTAATATCTGGATATTCGGTAGCACCAATTTCCTTAATGGTGTTTCTGAACAAACCATCACCTAATTTCATGATGTTAGCCTTGTGAATAGCAGTAACTAACTTTCTGTCGTTCTTCTTAGCGAAATCAAATGCAAATCTAGCAACTCTTTCAGTCTTGTACTTGGTGATGATCTTTAAAGATTCAACAACACCTGGAACAGATTGATGTTCCAAACCTGAGTATTCTGCTTCAGTGTTTTCTCTGACTAAGACAAAATCAATGTCGTTCAACTTTGCTGGAACACCTTCGATGTTCTTGATGAAAACTAAAGATGCGTAAACATCTAATTCCTTTCTTAAAGCAACATTAAGAGATTTAATGAAAGGATCAGTTGGGGTGTGTGTAATACCCTTTAAACCGACCTTGTTTCTCTTTAAGGAAAGAACAGCTTCGTCAATCTTGGATTCGTGACCTTCTAAACCAGACATTTCGATGGTTTCGAATTCAACAGGAACGTTTTGGTGTTCGAAAATAGTTTTAACAGAGTCGGTGATTTCTTTACCGATACCATCACCTGGAATTAAAGTAACAGTGTACTTTCCACCGTATTTCTTTGGAAGGGAGGATGCAGTTGCCATGGATCTGTAACAAGAAGTAGAAGACATGAAGGATTTTCTGGTGATTGAAGAGAACATTGTAGTCTAATAGAGGGGGTGAAACCGTAAAAAAAAGAAAGGTGTGTCAGAATCTATTGATTTCCCTGTACTCAAACTAGGCAGGAAGAAAGGAAATCAAAAAAAGCAGCAAAATATCAAAAAAAAAAAACGGTAAAATCTGAAATGGATTAAGGGAAAGATTTTAATTATTATAGCGACGACGAGGAAAAAAATACAACAAGAGCAACTGAAGAGCTCGGAAACGGGTTCGCAATTGCATATGGGTAGAGTATGGATGGGGCAGCGGCGTATATATTGGGCAGGAGAGTAAGTGTGAGAGTATAAATCTTACAGGTTTGATGACATGTGTTGAAGAAACACACATGGTTTTTATTCTTAACAACTGTTACATAATAAATGACATACCTCAGACCCGTCCCCGAATCGATTGGAGTCCCGGGTGGTTAGTTCACCTTTACAGAGCGTCAAAGGAGGAAGAAAAACAACAGAGTCCCCGGCCATTGCAGTGTTGTAGCCAATGTTACCCGTATTTTTCCGCGGTTTTTAACATACCAGGAGCATGTAGAACCTCCGAGCTCGGACATACGTCGAAACAAACAAAGCGCGAGTTGGAAAAATGAAGAAATACAATAATAAAAAAATATAACCCGTCGATAGTCTCAAAAAATCCGGTCACGTGAATGGTGATTACGTTTTTTTTTTAAAAAAATTCTAGACCTGCAACTTCTATCTATACCGATCGTCTTTGAAGTTTTGCTGGGCTTTACCTTTGATATATACGAACTCGTACAAACAAACGGTACAACACACTACTTTACTGGGCATCTTTTCCAATGGCTTCTATAAGTTCCCACAATATTGTCATTGGCTGTGCTGCCGGTGTGTTGTCTTCGGCGTCACAATCAGTTGGTCTTATCTTGCAGAGGAAGTCACATTTACACGCAATTGATAACGCTGCCTCTTCTGCTTCATATTATAACAGGTCCCTCTGGCATATGGGCCTCTTCATCTTTTTGTTTTCCAATTTGTTTGGATCATCGATTCAATTGACGTCTCTACCTCTAATTTTACTATCGCCTTTGCAATCGATTGGATTGGTCTTCAACACCCTATTCAACCATCTCCTTTTGAATGAACCATTCACCAATATTTCATTCTGGGGCACAGTCATCATTACATTCGGCGCTTTTTTCATTGCGTATTGCGGAAACACATTGGAAGAACCAAACTACAATTTAGAACAGTTCACTGTTCTGTTGAAAAATGTGAATTTCCTGCTTTGGATATCATTCCTTGTGGGTTGTATCACTTTGATATTCATTATTTTAGTAACAATAAACAAACAAATATGTCGAAATATCATAACAGATCATATTTCAAAGCATCCAGGTAATTTTTATGTTCCTTTGCTAACATTAGTCTTTCAACATGATACCAAAACTCTAATTAAAATTAAAGGTCTTTTGTATGGCCTGGTGTCTGGAATACTTTCAGCATTTTCCTTGTTATTAGCAAAGTCTAGTATTGAAATCTTGATCAACACTTTTGTCAACAAAAATTGGAAAACACTCAATAACTCAATATCGTATCTAATTGTCATTATATTTCTGTCGCTTGGAATATCACAGTTAATTCTATTAAACAAAGGTCTCAAAAAAATCTCTACTTCAACTCTATACCCTTTGGTATTTTGTATTTACAATCTCATCAGCATTTCAAACTCATTGATATTTTTCAAACAATGGAATCAGTTATCAAACAGTATGCTTGGCTTATTACTTCTTGGTACTTTGCTGATAATGATGGGTGTTTTCCTCTTATCCTTACAAGCTTCAGATGATGGAAATGAAGATAGAAATATGTTGAACATTTCTTCGAGTTCCAGTCTGGAGTCAAATAAGTCTGTGGATCTAGAGCAACAAGACCCAACGGAATCAGAAACAGCATTAGAAGTATCTTCCAATAATAGTATAGGTACTATTATTAACAACACCCCAAATCAGTCGAACAATTCAATCATACCATTTTTTAAACGTACCCAAACAAACATCAATAATGCAAGTAAAAAGGTTTCTGGGTTTTTGAAGAAACCCGATCATATTTCACCTCAAAACAATGAGAATTCTCCACTATTGAACGAAAACTCGCATCATTTGAATGAATATGTCTCTTTTGACTCTTTGAGAGATATGAACTCAACTTATAGTCCATCCATATCAGGAGCCGAGTATGATTTTCACCAGGATCAGCACGATTCTTCGACCGTATCCAACTTATTGCAACCAATTATAGGGAAGATTAAAAGACAAACGAGTATGTTGGAACTACCAAATGATACGCCGAATAAAACTTCTTCGTCTTATAAAAGCAGTTTGTCCTTTTCATTGAAGAACTTGACCCAGTCGTTCGATTCCCCCGTAGATGAGAATCACGAGAGGCTGAAAAATAAAAACTCGTCTTCAATGCGGGAGCAGTTTGATGATGACTATAATCCAAACAACACATTCAACTATTCATTTTCAAACACATTAGAAGAAATTCAAAATCAAATCAATGCAATTGACTCGAATAATAGTGTTGTACCACAACAAGACCTTCTTTCTGATGATCTAAACTATAATCATACCTTTCACCATGACAATCGAGCTCTACCTAAATCGTTTTCGGTGAAAAGCTACCATCAGCAGTCACAGCAGCAAAAGCCTCCGATTCCGCCGCTTTCGCCAATGCTTGATTACAAAAATAAGCATCATTCGGTGGGTTCACAAAAAAGGGTTAAGTCGCCCATTCATAAAAAGCATAGATGTGTGTTCTCCTACGAGCAAAACTTATTACTAGAGGAGTTAAGAAAACAGGAAGAGTAAACTCATAATACTTCTCGTACTACTAGCACATTTAACGTTTCAGATATTGATTATCTGATTTTATATATAAATCTTTTCTAAAATAATAACGTTCTAGTTTAAATATCATCACCTTCTTCCTCAACAGGAACTGTGAAAGCACCTGTCAAAAATAGAGCTGGCTCTTCGATATTATGGTGTTGATAACTCAATACACAGACACCCCCGGCGTCCAGCATAAACTTTGGATTCTTGTTGATTTCCAATTTGATCCATCTAGCTGCAAAACATCTCAAAATATGGCCATGTGCAATAATCAAAATATCACAATCCTTATCGGCGTCAAGGTATTGTTGATGGATCTTTTGAATTTTCCCAATTAGGTTGTCAATTCTAGTTTTGACTTGTTCAGAGTCTTCACCATTTTCACAGCCAAATTCCCAAATATTCCAGTCGTCGCCTAATCCTCTTTCCTTTCTCAAATCAATGATTTCCTTGGTTAGTAAACCTTCATAGTCACCATATTCCCATTCTCTGATATCTTCGTTGATTTCAAAATTACCTTTATCTGCAGTGAAATCATCTTTATATTTGCCTAAAATCAAATCCTTTGTTTGAATGGCTCTCTTTCTTGGTGAGGAAATTATCAGTTTAATGCTTTTGGGGTTGATCAAGGTATCCTCGGCATCACCAATCAACAATTGGCCCGTCATTTTCATCTGTTTTTCACCATATGGAGTCAATGCCAAATCAGTGACTGAAGTATATTGTCCTGATTTGGACCAAGCGGTCTGACCATGTCTGATTAAAATACAACGTGGGGTGTGAGATTTAGCCATTGCTAGTCAGAGATGAATAATACATAAAAGAAAGGGAAAAAGCTAAAGACAATACCGGAAGAAAAGACGTGTTTCACCCGACTCCACCGGCGATACCGATGACACTAAATTGTCTGATTTTTTTGTTTACGTAAGAAATGCAAATTATACGCTCTAGAGTTGAACTCGGACAAATACAAATGACGTAACATTTTGGGGGGGGGCTAAAAATGTTTTGAGCTAATTCGATGCGGTGTTTTATATTGTAAGAGACAAGACAAAGAACAATAGTTTTGAATTGCTTGATCGTTCTCTCCACTTTTGTATATGTATGTACTTCTCTCGAGACATTATTAGCAGAGCTCAATCACTAATATATATAACAGTAGCGTTTAAAAACAGATAATTAATGTGGTCTCGTATAGTCTACCATTTATATGATTTATTGAGCTTATTGAGTAGATGTTGTTCAGCAGTCATGGACCTCCTATTACTTTGCCGGATTAAGTCGCTGCGAAGCGAATTGAGCAGTGTTTTATTATTTGGGTGAACAAAATACACAATTGAGTATCTGTCACGTCCTGATACAAATAATTTTTTATCAAATTTAACTCTGTGGGGCGTGGACTTCAGGTATCCATTGGACCAAAAATTCAATAAATCTCCGATATTGACTATTAACGGTATTTCACCATTACTTTCTATCTCGCATTTAGGAACTCTGACCCATTCATCCATCACTGGTGATAAAATTTGTAATCCAGAATGCGTATCGAGCACTGTCGGATCCTGAAATAATATTGATAAGGTACCATAATCAGTATGCTCTCCGGCAACGGTCTTATCAATAGTTGCAAGATTCTTCGGATAATGTAAAAGCCTCAAACATGATCCATTATCATCAGCAATGGAGTGTTCCCGAATGAAGTAATGTGGATCTAATTTTCCCTTATCGTCTTTGATTTCTAATCCGACGGCTAATAAAAACAATAACTGATCGACTATTTTGACCAATTTTTCTCTTAATAACTTTATGTCTTTAATCTTTTTTATCCAAAATTCGGGAAGCTCTTGGACTGGTACATTATCAAAATTAAAATTGGCAAAATCGAAAGATTCTTTCGGATCCCCGATATCTTCCGGATTTAGTGATTCAGAACTGAATGAAGTGTAACCAGCATTGCTATTGACCCTAAGATATTTTTCTTTTTTTTTGTCATCTAAGTCATCAAACCATTGGAAAAACGACCTGGCGTATTCAAAATATTTCAAAACCTCATCCGACCCAAACCCGTGTTCTTTGACCATCACAAATCCAAACTCAACACAAGCTTGAACTAGGTTCTGGCCATTGATAACTGAATTATCATTCAGGTTGATGGTTTCCAGATGGTATACGTCCATTGAGTTTTTCTGTAATTCAGTCAATTTTCATTACTTTGCAATAACCACGTTTAAAACTGACCCTTCGGATAATTTCCCATTATCGTTATTTTTCATACAGAAAAGATGTAACATCCTTCACACAATCGCGTAAAACAATCGATAACTGATTAGTAGTTGTACTCAAAAAAGTGGAACCGTTATCAGCTAAATCTTAAATGTCAAATCAGGAAATGGCGCTTGGAGTAATTAGTTTCTCACCTGTGGAAAACCGATCTTATCAAAATTGCTTGTTTCGCTAAGCCCGACACGAGATAATTACTACAAAGGATATACGCGAAGTCCAGTATTACGCATGGCAGACACATGTCTTAATTGATAAACTAATTGTGGATTCTGCTAGAAAAGACGCGATGTTGAGCTAGTTCCAGTCATGCTTCTTTAGTTGCTGACACGTATATGCGTAGGCCAAGTTACATTTTTACGAGTTCCAAAAAATACTTCAGATGACAAAGTCCTTTCCTGCTAAACTTTTGAATAACAAATTTATTCTATTTTAGGTTCTTTGTGGCGACATTTACACGAGAACGGTGAAGCGAGTCAAATTCTCCTGTCATTTTGAGTAAACGCGAAATTGACGTCGGATGATAAGAAGTACAAAATTTCCATATACGGAAGTTCCGAAGGTGTTTAAATAAGGTTTTCCAATTGTCCATGTACTAATGGTTTAGGGAAATCCGCTTTATTTACGTAAATTCAAGTACTAATTCGGTGTTGTTTCACCGTTGATTTCCGGATATTCTATTGTATCGTATGTCTAGTGGTTTCTATTTTTGATTTCATCAAGTATACTGTGAATTTTAGTGGTGTTATCTTTTTTTTTCTTATCTTATCTTATTTAACCTTATCTTTAAAAGAGATAATCTGATCCTGAGCTTGTATATAAATTCAAAGCCTGATCTCCCCCGCTTCAACAAATAACATATCAACATAAAATTATCCATTGATAGAAATCAAAAACCATGTCAGACATCGAGAAAGACAAAGTCGATGTCAATGTTGAGTTGCACTCAACATTTTCCAAAGAAAACATTCAAAATGTCAACCAAATATTATCACACGTCGTTTCTATTGATGGAAGACTTGTCGATGTCACTGGTAACGTCGACGAAGCAATGGCGTATGCTTTAGATATTGATCAAGTGGAGCTCTCTGATGAAGACGCAAGAAAACTTTTGAGGAAAATCGATATGTTTCTCCTGCCATTAATCTGTTTATTATATGCTATGCAATTCATGGATAAAGTTTCATCTAGTTATGCAGCTGTCATGGGTTTAAGAAGCTATTATGATATGGTTGGTGACCAATATTCATGGTGTGGTTCTGCATTCTATCTTGGTTATTTGGTATTTGAGTTCCCTATTTCCATGCTTTTGCAAAGATTTCCTGTTGCCAAAACATCAGCTATTTTTGTGATTATTTGGGGTATCATTTTATGTCTCCATGCTGCGCCAAAGAGTTATGCCGGGTTTGTCACACTAAGAACTTTATTAGGTGTTTTGGAATCTGCTATTACTCCTGCAATGATGATAATAACCGGTCAGTGGTATAAAGCTGATGAACAGTTTTTGAGAACGGCTTGCTGGTTATCATCTAATGGTATAGGTACTATCATGGGCTCCTCGATTGCTTACGGCTTGGCCATCAGAAACGGCGATTATGCAATTGAAGCATGGAAAGTTCTATTTATTGTCATTGGTTGTATGACCATTGCTGTCGGTGTGATGATTTTTTTCCACATTCCGGATTTACCTGTGAAGGCTTGGTTTTTGAACGAAACCGAAAGGAAGCAAGTTGTTCTCAGAATCAAATCAAACAACCAAGGTTTTGGTAACAAGCACTTCAAAATGAATCAATTGAAAGAGGCATTGTTAGATATTAATACATGGATTTTCTTCTTCTTTGGTCTTGCAGCAGATATTCCTAATGGTTCTTTGACCAATTTTGGTGCAATCATATTGAGTGAGGATTTAGGCTATTCATCGACTGGATCACTACTTATGAACATGCCGGCCGGTGCTACCGAATTTGTTGGTTGTATACTACTTGCTTACTGCCAGAGATTTGTCAAGCATAAATTCATCATTTCTATTTTCACGATGGTTCTTGTACTTGCGTCAAGTTGTATGTTAGCATTTGCAACAAACTCTACAAATGCAAGATTAGCTGGTTATTATCTGGTCATGATATCCCCAGTTGGTCTTATTTGCAGTATATCATGCTTTGCGGGTAATACTGCTGGTCATACTAAAAAGATTACAGTCAATGCAATCTATTTGATTGGTTACTGTGTTGGTAATTTGGTTGGTCCACAAACTTTCATTGCAGCTCAAGCCCCAGAGTATAAGGGTGGTCAAATTGGTATGGTTGTTTGTTATGCCGTATGTGTGATCCTTGTGTGCTGGTTGTATTACAACTATTGGGCTGAAAACAAGAGAAGAGACAGATTGGCTGCTGAAGGAAAATTGGAAATTCCACATATCGAAAACATTGAATTTGCAGACTTAACTGATAAAGAAAATGTTTTATTTAGATACCAGTTATAAGATGCACAACTGTTTTATATGTTGTTGTCGTTTTAATTGTTTTCCTTTTGTTGTACCACTTTTTATTCTTATTTGGTATTATTCATTTTTTATCTTGTTTAATTTGGATTTTCCATTGCATAATTCATTTTGCTATTTTTCGACGAATGTAGACATATATTCCGGCTATCACATGATGAAAACAGGGTTCAAGAGAATATAGATATATATCGTCGTATATCTTAGAGTTTACCAGATGACATTTTGCATATTTTTGATGCTACTCTCATTCCAAGCTGAAACAGATATGCTAAACGATTGCTTTTACGCACTGCCCTTACCAGTTTTACATGTTTGTCATTTTCTTGACTTTTTTCCATAAAAAATACATATTTAATCATTGCGCAGTGGTATTTACAAAACTTTTAAACTTGAAAACATATGTCTATCTCGTTACTACCCAGCTCAATCAATCAGTATCAGTGTTCACACAAAATACTCCCGGAGATGCATTGACTGCACAGTATAAATTAGCATCATATGATAAACAAATTGTATCACAGATCTAACATATACCTGGGAGATCTATCAATAGCTAGTTCAAGGACCCTCAGAAACAGATCGAAACCTTAAATAAAATAGTCTGTTACGCGCTATTCTATCTTTTAGCAGTTCCGGTTGGCGCATATTCGATCCAACTGATAACTCTTTTCAGGATATATTATGCTCCCTTACAATGCCTCTTTTTTAACCATAAGATGCTGGGGTAAAGAGGAGCTAACTCAGGCCTTTGGAAAATCAAATAACTTTTACATCCCCAGTTTGAAGCCCTGTTGTTTTCACCATCTCTATCGCTTACGTTACCGTCCTAATTGAGAAGGTTGAACCCACAGCAATTTTCCCGATGGGGAAAATCCGATAACAAGATCGAACCGCATGTTTTTGGCCGGCATCCCCCTTTCGTTTGAAACTCACGGCTGTATTAAACATACAGTAGAGTTATATTTTGTGAAACGAGATTTTTTGGCGGGATGGTATGAGGCTGTAGGATATGCAGAGTTCATTGAGGAAGAGCCCATTTATTTGGGGAAAAGATGCATCAGTTTCTACAAGTTGTAACATACTCCAACAATTATGAAGAAAGCTCAACTAGGAAACGCTACTCTGTAATGATCCAATAATTGTAATTAATGTGACAATTCAAAATCAACAATAGAAAATCTTGTGACAAGAAAAGATGTCCCGATAAAATACCTTGACGTTTTCAATTATTCTACTTTCAGTGGTTAAATAATTTTATTAGATTCTGATGAGTTGTTATCTTATCTGTGTTTGCAATAATTGGTTGTTCTAACTTCCATGGACTGAATGATTTTATTAATTTTTATGATTATATAAGCTTGGATATTTCCCACTTCTAAAACTCTTGGGAATCCCAATAAATTGTCAACCTTGGTAACCAACAACCAACTGAATGTCCGATTCTGAAAAAGACACAGCAAAATTAGAATTACAGTCAACCTTCTCCAAGGAAAATATTCAAGATGTCAACCAGGTGTTGTCACATGTTGTCTCTATTGACGGAAGACTTGTCGATGTCACTGGTGATGTCGACGAAGCAATGGCTTATGCTTTAGATATTGATCAAGTGGAGCTCTCTGATGAAGACGCAAGAAAACTTTTGAGGAAAATTGATATGTTTCTCCTGCCATTAATCTGTTTATTATATGCTATGCAATTCATGGATAAAGTTTCATCTAGTTATGCAGCTGTTATGGGTTTAAGAAGCTATTATGATATGGTTGGTGACCAATATTCATGGTGTGGTTCTGCATTCTATCTTGGTTACTTAGTATTTGAGTTCCCTGTCTGTATGGTCCTTTAAAGATTTCCTGTTGCCAAAGTTGCTAGTATTTTCATTATTGTGTGGGGTGTCATTTTATGTCTCCATGCTGCGCCAAAGAGTTATGCAGGATTTGTTACCTTGAGAACATTGTTGGGTGTTTTGGAATCTGCTATCACACCTGCAATGGTTATCATAACTGGTCAATGGTATAAAGCTGATGAACAATTCTTAAGAACTGCATTCTGGTTTTCTTGTAACGGTTTCGGAACCATAATGGGTGGTGCGATTGGTTATGGTTTGGCCATCAGAAACGGCGATTATGCAATTGAAGCATGGAAAGTTCTATTTATTGTCACTGGTTGTATGACCATTGCTGTCGGTGTGATGATTTTTTTCCACATTCCGGATTTACCTGTGAAGGCTTGGTTTTTGAACGAAACCGAAAGAAAGCAAGTTGTTCTCAGAATCAAATCAAACAACCAAGGTTTTGGTAACAAGCACTTCAAAATGAATCAATTGAAAGAGGCATTGTTAGATATTAATACATGGATTTTCTTCTTCTTTGCCTTGGCTTCTGATATTCCAAATGGTTCTTTGACCAATTTTGGTTCCATTTTGTTAAGTGAAACATTCGGCTATTCTGACACGCAAGCGCTATTGATGAATATGCCTTATGGGGCTGTCGAATTGGTTGGTTGTATTCTACTCGCTTACTGCCAGAAATTTGTTAAACACAAACTGGCAGTTGCTACTTTCACATTAGTTATTGTTTTAATTGCAACTTGCATGTTAGCATTTGCCCAAAATTCCCCACATGCAAGATTAGCGGGTTATTACCTTGCAGCTTTAGCTCCTGTGAGTACTATCTGCAGTTTATCTTGTTTTACGTCGAATGTTGCTGGCCATACCAAGAAGATTACAGTCAATGCACTTTATTTGATTGGTTATTGTGTTGGTAATTTGATTGGTCCTCAGACTTTCGTTGCGGCGCAAGCCCCGGGATACAGAGGCGGTCAAATTGCAATGGTAGCAACCTATGCGGTGAGTGTTTTGTTGATGGCTTGGCTCTACCACAACTACTGGGCTGAAAACAAGAGAAGGGACAGATTGGCTGCTGAAGGAAATTTGGAGATTTCAAATATTGAGAACATTGAATTTGCAGACTTAACTGATAAAGAAAATGTTTTATTTAGATATCAACTGTAACATAAAAGTGGTAGCATCATTTAATTACTTTGTATTATTTACTTTCTTATACCACCAACTAGGTGTGGCTTATAAAATTAATAATTCGGGAACATTTACACACTTTCTAAACATGCCTTGAAAGTTTTTTCAATTCATGTGGTATTAGTATATAACTTGTTTCTAACCCAACTTTAAGTACAAAAAGCACACCAGTGGTGAATTACGTATGTATGTTTTGATTTATCGAATTATTTTTATAAAATCTGCTTAGACTCAATAATGTTGACGATATGATCTTCTATAAACGCGTCATGCTTACTCTTTAACTGGGACACCACCTGGTGCAACCTTGAATGTTAGAATATCATTCTTCCCAAATTCAATTGTATCATCCGGCGAAACTCTCTTACCTCCAACACCTTCAATGACAGCAATGGTTACTTCTCCCATTATACTTCTAGCAACCGAGCCAATTTTGGTACCTCTTTTAAATAAAATGCAGTCTCTGAATACGTTAGATCCACTATTTCCTGTAAAGGTGTTTATATTTCTAACCGTAAAGACAGGTATTAAATCTAAAACGTTGGCGGCTTCTTGTAAAACTTGGACAACACCAGTCGATCCAAACCTATATAAAACCAAGTCTCTAATGTTTTCGATCTTTTCCAGCAATTTTTCATCCATAGGCTTCAGACCGCAATCGGGTCCCAAATCTTCGTACGTATCTACAAATTCTGTACCTTCTTCATATTGGATATATTCTTGCTTTTTCAGTTTTCTGAGGAAAATTTCAGTTATGGCACTTGTAACGACAGCCTTGGTGTCTGGATGTTTTAATAAAATCTTGGAAACGTTTTTATCGGCATCTGGGTGATCGATTTTATTCAATGCCAAAACTGTAGGGAACTTAAATTTCATAAAAGCTTTAACAACAGTGGTGATCCATTCACTGTCCCATTGTTCTAATGGGGGTAAGTTTTCAATTGAATCAATGGCATTTCTGATCAACGCAGCATTGGCACCGTAACCACCAAATTGAGCTCTCAAAGTCTCTACAATCGAAGATTTGGTAGATGTATGTCGTCTCACAATAGACCCCCATCTTTTATTTAAATTTCCTTCGATCCATAATCTAATCTCATCCTGTAACCATTCGATATCTTTTAGTGGATCATAACCTCTCGTAGCTTTACCTTCAGCATTTGTTGTACCGGAAACATCAACAACATGAATTAAAGCGTCGGCTTGTCTCAAATCGTCTAAGAACTTGTTACCTAAACCCAAACCTTGAGAAGCACCTGGAATCAAACCGGCAACATCTAAAAGATCAATTGGAATATGTCTCTTACCATTTTCACACCAGCCATAATTTGGTTTACACAAATCTTGTTTACCGTATCTTGCACATGCACAGTCCACCTTCAGATAACCAGTTGCTCTGTTTGGTTCAATAGTGGTGAAGGGGAAGGAACCCATTTTTGCATTCGCATCCGTCAAGGAATTAAGGGTGGTTGATTTACCACTTGAAGGTTTACCAACAATACCAATTAATGGATCTCTAGGCATTACTTGTCGCAAAGATATTAGATAAGAGGTGGGTTTATCCTGGAAAAGTTTCTGTCTATCTCTCTTCCAAGACTGGAAAATTCATGTCGTCCTGAAAAATTTTGATCCCGATGACCGACGCGTCGACTGTAGCTTTGAAGATGAGCTAAGCAAAATGTCAGCTGAGCAACGGGGATGGGGGATCCCCAGAATGGAATGCTGTGTACCGGCGAGTCGTTGTTGTGAACCGGACTAACTGTGGGCTATAAAAATGAATCTGTCCTGTGTTTGTGACATTTATCAGCTCTAAAGTGTAAACGTAGACCGTTTAGCGGATCCGAAATGTATTTTGTCTCTATTAGGAGAGCAAAGAAAAGGGGATTGTCTGGCATGTCTACGATATTGTCTGAAACTTAATAGTTTGCAATTTATACACCGTGCCGAAATATAAAAGATCTTTTTGGCTTGTGGACAAAAATAGGAATCATACGGAGCAATAGTAGCCGTATCTGGGCAAATAAACACAAAACGCAGCGTGGCAGACGCTTAATTTTACGAACACACTCTTGCTCTTACAAAAACAAATATAATTGCATCTTTGTAGATGGCCGAGATTTTATCTGCCGTTTTATTTACATGATTTGACCTGACCAATGTTTGAATTTGTCCGGTAAGAAAAATCGCATTTGCTTGAAATTAGATAACATAGATGTACACCATGTCTGATCTCATTTCAGCGATAAACCTAGATATTTGAGCATAACTGTAACTGCGTAGTTCATAGAATCAGCTGCGCACAAATCTTCTTGGTGGGTGACTTTAAAAAAGGATCCTTTTCAAGTTCATTATTTTAGAATCCCCGTACCAGTAATACTGCACTCTTTTACAAAACGAGCTGCTGTTACGTGTTTCTCCTTGAATTGGCAACTTGGAGTCTTCTTTTTCAGACCTGGTTACTCGAGTCTGGCGTATCATTGTCAGTTTTCCTTTACTTTTGAGTGAGTACATATTACTAGATTACAGGATGCGTTTATCGATCACTGATTAATCTGGCTAATGATTAAAAACTATAATTATATTAAACCTCATACGGAATAAATCAATTGTCGAGTTCTTTGAGTTTCTTTGCAAGCTCATCAACTCTCTTACACTGGTTTTGGATCTCCTTAATAGCTGATTTCCTCTTCAATCTCATTTCATCGGATTTTTCTTCACCGCATGCATTCGGATCAATGGAGTCAATTTTCATCATCAACTTCAAAAGGTTTTCATTCAAGTAAGCAACCCTATATTCTCTAGTATCCTTATAAGTTTTTGGTTCTACGTAAGATTCTTCATTGATATCATTCTCTAATTGATCGACTAACAACGTATAGTTACTATTCAATTCTTCTTCGGTCTTTTTTAATAGCTCTTCGGCGTATTGAACCGGATCCACAACAACTTTCTTTTCCTTTTTGATCTTAATTCTTCTAGGCCCTTTGTTAGGAGTTTTCCTCTCGCTAGTTTTTCCACCTGCCAGCAGGTACATGGTACTCAAACCAACAAAGGTCGTTGCACCAATAGCTAGAACTTTCCCAGCATCGTCCAATCCTGTGTAAAAATCCTTTCCTTTTGAAAGAATTGTCTCAAAATAGTCAACAGCAGCGTCCATTTGGTTGCGCAAGTACTTCGATATACTTCTCAGACTGCTTCTATCTGTGATGGAGGTTACATTTTTCATTTTGACGTTTTTCTTCGAGAAAGCGATATGGGTCAAACCATGCATGAAATAACGAGACGGAGCATGTGACGACTACCTCTTTAGATGGGTATGATGTATTGGTGTGTTTCTGTATACAAGGTTCAGTGTATTATTGTAGAGTTTGGTTTTTTTAAAGTCATTTCGATCATAATGGCTGGCGTGTACTATACGTACATATGGGCAGGAAACATTTTGGAGGACAGAACGTGATACATTAAGGGTGATAAATTCAGGGTGATAAATTGTATAAGGGAAGCCAACTTTCCGTCGCAGCATTGCATGAGCTCTTTGATTGTATTTTTGATTCGTTTATGTGGTTAATATACAAGTGCTGTGTGCTGTTACTGCTTGAAAATCCGATCTCGTTTGTTAATGGCTGCTGATGTATGTGACAACTTTTACACAAAACAGTAACGTATATCGCAGAGGAAAGAACAGCCAACGTAATAACGGCTTCTTGTAGCAGTAGTGATACCTGGAACAGTAAAAATGCACTTGAGCCTGTAGCTCTCCTTAATTGTCCCGATGAGAGTCATAATGGGCATTTGAAACAAGGCATCATTTGTACACATATCCAAACAATATGTATGAGTTACAGAGCTCTTTGACCTGAATACTATCTAGGCCAGTTACAAAGCTGCTACGTACGTTGTTGTGCTAATTTTCTGTACTACAACAAAAATCAATATAGGTATTATTATAGCCTTTTTGATAGAAGCGCTGTGTATAGGTAGATCTCTTCGTAAGGCGTGGTGATGGCAATTTGATTCTCGCCGCATAGACCTGATATACGTCAACACGTTGTTTCTTCCTCTAAATATTCTTTCATAATATGCTCAAATACAGATCAAACAAGCGGTCACAAAGTTATTCAAAATATATTCTTTTTGTAGCATACTGGACACACCAGTATCATATCGTTGCAGAACCCTCACTGTTTGCTACCTGAGGTATTGCTATTGCTATTCTTCTTTTAATCACCTCTCAGCCAATCACGTAAAACATTTTTAAACCTGATTAATACACATTACAACGCACATACTCACGCATTCTTCCACGCGAGTAAACCCACTGCTACGCTGCTCATCAATCACACACTGCTCTGCTCCGTTCTACTCTGCTCTGGATCGTGTGAATTTCTCAAACAAATCCGCAATTTTTCATTCACAGAAAAAAAAATTTGTGCCAGTTTAACAATATCTGATGGTGATCTCTTCATAAAAACAAAAGCGTCATGAGTGCCATAGATAGAAGAAGAAGACTAGGACCAGCAAATGCCATTCCGCTTGAATTTTCGCCAATAATCAAAACTGAGGAATCAAAGACAACTGCTTTGGAAAAGAAGGAAAAGTTATTTGTTGAAATCTCTAATATTCCAACCGCAACGGGTTCTTCCTTCATCCAGTCATCCTCGACCTTGTTGTTAGCATCCGTATATGGTCCAAGGCCTTCTTTTAAAAGAACTTTCAACCCAAATGCTGTAGTGAAAATCAACTTCCACAAATCTCCATATTTATCGAAAACTTCAGAGAATAAAATAATTGAATCGGTGATTATATCCACATTAGAGACGTCCATTTTGAATCTCATTAACCTACAACAGTATCCCAAATCTACCATTGATATTTTTGTTAATTTGATCAATATTGATGAAAACATAACATTTATTGAACTACTCAAATTGATCCATAACTCAGTCAATTTGGCAATAATAGATTCCGGAATTTCAATTAAAAATTTTCCTACTGCAGGTATATCGGACAATGTGTTTGTTAACTGTATCCATTCAAGTACATACGACTCCGACAAATTCAAAGATTTAGCTAATGAGAATTTATTAGCTTTTTACATCCCTAAGATCGAGGAGGACTTCGACAACGAAAAGATTCAATTATATTTAGACAATGCAATTGGTGATGCAAAATCACTAAGAAATGAATTGCAACAATTCTGCTACAATAAATTATAGTATTGTTTTAAATAAAATGTATATTTAATTACTTCAATTAGATAATTATAAGCTTTTTTTTAACGGGGTATAAAATAAAAAATATATTGATTTTGGTATTTTTGTTTCTTTTTTGGGGGAGAAAAGATAATCGAGTCAGCTGGCTAACCTGATTTTTATGTTGGTACAGTCCTCAATAAACTGACCCGAGGTTCAATTTCAATAGACATCTCATACAACTTTTCATCGTCCGGTAATCTCGTGAACATTTCATGAATGTAACGGGAAAAATCCAGGTCAAGTTTGATATTATACAACGTATCATTAAACCTCAAAACCTCATCCACGATTTTCATAATGTTGATCCTCTTACTGAAATTGACTAAAGGTTCACTATTCGGCGATTGTTTGCTCAACCAATCTGAATTTCCATCTGTGGTAAACCGCAAATCCGACAAATACATACCTAAAAAGGGTAAATACGGATCTGCGTCTGTTTCCATGAACTTCAACATGTTTCTATACTCGCTGTAATTTTTACCTATTGACATCAAGTTGTCCATTTTTTGAAATTTCAAGATATATGTTTGTGATAAACCCTCCCATGTCTTTCTTAATCTTGATACACTAGTCGATCCTAAACCACTGATGATTGCCGTCATTGAAGAAAAATTCTTTAATAAAAGTAATTTCTCTGCTAGTTTAATGAAATACTTGATAATTTCAACTCGTTCGTTCAGATTCTTTTTTCTTAAAATCATGTAAATAGTGAAGTGAGTTAAGCTGTTACAATTCTTGATAAAGTTCGCAATATTTTTGGTACCGAGTGGATCTCTATTATTCGCTGAGCTGCCATTGTCGTGTTTTATACGTAAAATCCTGTTAAAATTGTAAGTACGTCCCAATAAATCCCATAAATTGAGTTTCCTATAGTAAAATGCTTGAACTGCAGTAATTTGCTCTGCGGCATAATTGAGATTTAAATTCTCAAGTCTCATGTCGTTGATCCTCGCATTAGGCAAAGACATTGGAACAGTTTTCGGCTCCGAATTGCCTAATTTAAAATAGGTAATATAATCTTCTTGGTTTTTAAACGAAAACACTTTGAAGGATAATTCGACGAGTGAAGAATCGATCGTTGGAGTTTCATCAACAAATGTTTCCCACACTTCAATCAATTCAGAAGTAGTATAATTGACAATCCAATATTGTGAAAATAGAGTTTTAAATACATTCAAGACATTTTTTTGCTGTGGTTTGAATTTCTGTTCAAGCCAAATTCCATATTCCTCATAGTTTAAAGCTTCTGGCATGCTAATTCTATATTTTTCTATCAAATATTCAAAAAACTTGGCAGGTTTTATAAATGTGGAAAAAAATGATAAAAATGATTGTTCATAGAATTCATCGTAGGGATTCAACGGATTGACTAATTTGGAAATCAAACCCTTGATAGGGCCACCTTTTAATGAAGTTTGTTCGTACACTAGACACTCCTCATCGGAATCCATACCGAGGAACCATGGAATCTCACTTTGGTCAGATAATCCATTATTATCATTGAATCGACCTGAATAATAGATATCAACACCAACATTATTGGAATCAACTGACTTATCATTAGGATGTAAAAATTCAGAAGTGCTTCTACTTGATTTGGAGACCATGGTGTTATGCCTCTCGGCAATAAACAAAGATGCAATATTAAAATCAGTGTTCATTAAACGTGAACAATAATTCAAAATGGATCTGCGCTCTTCTTTTAATTGTTCAATCGATGAATATAACAATTGTACTCTGTCTCTACAGATTCTAATTGTCTCAAAAAATTTGGAGCTTGAATCAAACGATAATTCTTCATTTTTGAAGATTATAGAATCCAGTTTTTGTAGTCTTTCCAAAATATGCTCAGTCACTTTTTTAATCTTCGATGAAGTGGTAATATCATTTTTGAGTGCATCTGCAGCATCATCGCACACAAAAAAGGTTTCGGGATCATCTGCAGTAATTGTCTGAGAATCCAGAATAATTTCAGTAAAAATTGAGTGAACTGACTGCTTCAAATGAATAAATTCTTGTACCAAAGGCCTAAAAATTTTGGAAGTTGCATCGTAGAATGATTGACTGCTATCAGCCTCACTCTCGTTGTATCCAGACTCTGCCAGTGATTCAACCGCAGTGCTTCCGTCTCTTCCAAACTTGGTTGCGCTATCAGAATTACTGACTAAAGTCTCATGTCTCTGATTATGCTTACATGAACGATCATTTTGTTTATCTGCCAATTTGTCAATCATTGCAAAAACTGTTAGATCAATTGACTCTACAGTATCAAGAAACTTTGATAATAATGGAATGAATTGGTATATCAGAGTAAGAAGTTTCAAGTTCCTATTGTAAGTGAAAGTTTGCAGTGTGGTATTCTCGCAAAACTTTTCATTGAGTATTTCAGTTATTTCATTCAAAAATTCATTGATTTGATGCTGATTATGTTTAAGCTTTTGTAAAACATCATCATCCAATAACAAATTAGCATTTGCACGGCTTGAATCAATAAAGAAGTCATTTTGAATTGATTCAAAGTTCACAAATGGATTAATAAAATTACCCCCCTCAAACTTATCACGAACGAGTCTCGAGTAGACCATTGGTAATATTTTGGATTCGTTTTTTCGCAGTAAACCATTTGGCCCAGGTATTGGAATCAATTCAATGAAGTAACATAAATGTTTTGTGGTCTTTTCAAGCTTTTGTCTATACCTGATAGATTCTGTCACGTTTTCATTCAACTGAATTTTAGAGTCAGTAGATAGATCAGATTTCATTGCTAAAGCATTGACAAAGCTAATAAGAAGCCTGAAATTAATGAAGAAATGAGTCAGTTGCTTCAAAATGGCAGAGAATTTCGGAAATTTGTCGGATTCAATCAATTCATCTTTCATCAATCTACCTGCAACGTGGTATAAAGAAAAAAGATCTGAGGCATTGTTCATTGCTTGTTTGAACTTAGGTTTATCTTGATATTCCTTAACGCATGCATCCAGTGCGCGCAAGAATGATTCAGATAATGTATCCCAGGTCAAGATATCAGATGGGTTTGTGTAAAAAATTTCTGTCGGCCTCAAGTTGGCAAGACAAGCAATGTTGCTGGAAAGTTGAAACCGATCGGTGTTTCCCATTCGCTTGTTGATGGTTGAATCATTGCCACTACCCACACTTTGGGAAAAATTCATCATTTCCTCTTTATTGCTGTTGATATTAGAACTACTGTGTGAAGCAGCTTTGGAGTTGGTTGAATCAATACTATGAGAATGAAGTTTCAAAGGTAACAAGTGCAAATCATGTGATAGATTCGTAGAATCAGGTATTTCCATGTTGGAGGTATTGGTAACGTAATCGGCATCAATGAATGGCAATGACGTTGTTGCAACATTTAGAGTTTGATTTTTATAAACAATGTCTAAATCCTGAGTAAATTGAGGAGTCCACGTTGGTATGAAATTAAATGACGGTTGAAACTGAGGATTATCAGGTGTGAAGTAAGAATTTATTTCATCATTTGATACCAAATGAACAGAATTCTGAAACGAAGAGCCCGATAAATCTGTGAAAGCTTGTGACGATTGTCTAGAATCAACTGGATGTTGAGAATTGAAAGATACCATCGAACTATGTTTCGAAGTGAAATAATGTTTGTCCTTGAATATTGAAGAGGTCCCGCCAGGAGAACTAGTATTATATGAGGTAACAGAATTTTGATGAGGAGAACCATGTAAATTGTGGGCATTATTTTCAAACGAATCATTCCTCAGTGTTGCAGATGACTGCGAATTCTGGGTCATCGAATTCAACGCCGCTTCATTAAAATAAGTATTGTTCATCGGATAATGATGTGATACAGAATGTTTAGAGTTATAATGAGGATTCATGTGGTAATGGCTGTATGAATGGTGTCTTGGGCGAAGGGATTGTCTTCTCGGATTTGAAGATTGGGATAACGGAGAATGCGGTGTCTGAGAAACAAATCTGCTATGGCTCTCATTGATAGGCGTACTACTTGAGTGTTTCATTGTCTGCTGTGAATTAGATTTGAAAACTCCCAAATTTTCTGTGTTGGATTTGAACAAGCTATTTGGTTCTGGCGTCAGTCGGTTGCCTGATGAAAACGATGAATTCAGATCGTCAGTTCCTTTATTCAGCAATTTTGCTTCGATACTACCAGTAGAATCGATATTGGCGTTATTTGTATCCTCAATACCAGAGCCACTATAATCATCAAACAAAAGAGTATTCTTTGAATTTGGTGGCACTGTGGCTTCACTTTGATGTTTATGAGATGCTGAATTGTCATTACCTTGAACTTCAATGGTCTTGTTGGAATCCGTTGTCACTGTTGTAGTTGTTGTGTTAGAAGCTGATTTTTGAATGCTATATGGCTTGGTGCACGCTTTTGGAAACCAACCTCTAGTGATGTTTCCTACTGGATCTATGATAATTCCATCCCACCAATCGGAATCTGGAGCTGTAAGAACGTAAATGATGTCATCCACTATGAACTGTAATGTATTGGGCATCTGTTCCGTCTGGTAGTAGTTTTGCGTCACAATAACCGTCCTCAGCGGTATAATCTTGCCATCTTTGATGGTGGCAGTCTGATTTTCGGTGGGTGGATTGCGATTGCCGCCGTGATTGGCGCTATAGGCAACCGCATCCATAGTATTCACCGCATCCAACTGCATCGTGTGAAAGGTTGTGGATGTAGATGTAGATGTGGATGTAGATATATATATGTGTGTGTGGCAATCTATACCTCCTTGTTCTCAGAAATGTCTGTTCTTCAAATTTACTCTCTGTACGAACCTCCACTAGCAGCAATAAGTACAAATGAAAAAAAAATATTGTGGTATTGTTTGCTGCACGCAATATTACTATTATACTTTGGCGCGTGGCCTACGGAAAAAGTTTATAATAGAGCCGTACGAAAATAAAGTGGAATAATAAATTATTTTTTATCCATTTTTTTCTGATCGGCTTTCGGAGATACATACATGAAAAGCGCGCCTCGGCATGTCAATACGTTTGTCGTTATCGGAAAATAGGGAAGAGAGGAAGTAGTAAGAAGAGAAAGTAGGGAAGAAGGGAAGAAAAACAAGACTTGACGACATACATAGTTAGTTAGTTAGTTATAAGTAAAAATTCTCAATGGGTAAGAAACATAGAAGGTCGAAAATTGCGATCACGCATGAAAGCAACAATGGTAACCATTTAGGATCCAACTATCTCCTAGGATCCTCGGCGGATACATTCGAACATGCGGGAGATAATTACAACGAACACAATTTCAAAAACCACATCCATATCCACAAAAAACAAACCCTTAATTACGCCATTTTGAATGACGATATTGTCGAAGAAGCTGCTCTGCTGTCATCTAGTGAAGGATATGATGCAGAACTTGATTCGCAATCCAGTAGTGCCAATGTTGACATGGATTCCACAAATTCACCTTTCGACGAAACTCACGGCGCCGATGATGATTACCCTTTCTCAATTCATTCTGAAATCAGTGACTCGGTGCTACTCTTAGAAGAAAGAGGTACATATTCAGGTCTCCATTGGTTTAAGAGACCATCAGTTCTAATGATCTATATTGCAGTGTTTCTGTACACATATTCCTTAGGTATGGCTCTAGCTCCAGAACTTCAGCTGGCTTTGAGAGCAATATGTTATTGGACTGACCCTGAAATGAAAGATTGCTCCTCTGATGATGTCCAACAGGCTAATGCCTACTTACAAAAATGGTCAAATTTTTTGGGATCAATCATCAAAATCTTGGTTTCTGCAAAAATGGGGATTTTGAGTGACATATATGGACGCAAACCTCTTATTGTTTTCAATTTTCTATTGGCAACAACATCTAAAATATTTCTTTGTTTCGTTTTGACTCCAAAATATTTCACATTTGCAAGATATGTTGGGTCGGTGTTGATTGAGGCATTCGGAGGTAGTGTTTACGTCCTGTTGAGTTTTGCAAATTCATATGCTATTGATGTCGTTGACGAGAGTAAAAGACTACAAACCCTCGGGGGGCTCACCGGCATGCTGTTTCTAGGTTTATCCCTAGGACCTGCAACTTCATCATTGTTGAGTATATTTTTATCTTTGAAACCATTGTACTTGGTGATTTTGTCATCTCTCATGTTCACAGTCTCAACCATTTTAGTCTTGGCCTTTTTACCTGAATCTCGGAGTGACAAGTTGAAATTGAAATCTCGAAGAAGCTCACTCATCTCCCGTCATACCAATAAGAAAAACCCTACTCTGATGTACAAACTAGGATTATCTTCTTTTGTGAATTCTTTCTACTCTTTGAAGTTATTGTGGATATCTAGGCCTTTGAAAAAGGGATCGGTGGATGAAACAACAGAATTATTACCGTTTTCAAATCAGCAGCTTGATATGTCTGCTAGATATAACGTCTTAATTCTAGTGATGGTTGAGATTTTATTGAGCTTCTGTACCGTTGGTGCAACACTACCAGTTGCATTATTTATTATGTTCAGGTTCAAGCTGGACCAATCCCAGCTGGGATGGTTCATTGGCGGTATGTCGGGATCTCGTGCTATGGTTTTGACTGTGTTGAATCCATGGCTACAACAACAATTTTTGCATTACTTCATACATGATCCAATCAATGTTGATTTCATTGACGTTACTTCAATTTCAATTGCTGTTTTTGCCGAATTGTTCGCCAATGTCATGTTTTCGATTGCACCAAACGCAGTAATTGCTGTGATGTACGTTTTCATCACAGCTTTGGCTTCAATTGGCGCACCGGTTATTCATTCCACACTGTTAAAGTATAATTCCAGTCCAGGCAAAAACGGAGAATTCTTCGGCGCCTTGGCATTGATTAGGAATTTAGTTATTTTGATTGCACCATGGACTTTCTTGACAATTTATTCATATGGTCTTGGGATCCATAAACCTGAAATAATCTTTCAGGTGATTGTTGCGATTTTTATCGTCATTGCGATTTTGTTGGGTAACTTAAGATTTGTTAGTGATCTTTAGAATTAACCCAAATAGACTTTTGCCGTGTATACTTTTATAAGCAATTACATATTGAACAGGAGATACCATCGGCCTAGTTCTTCCCCCATCCTTCCGCGTGTGTCTTTACGTATTTGGCTTCTTCATTGTCAATAATGAAAATCGGGATTGTCGGGGACTCAATTCCAACTGTTCTATTTTGGTTTTGTTTCTGAAATAAGCTTCCTTGTAGAAATGATTCTTCTTCTTCGTCACTATCATTCTCACCCTCTCCAAGACTCAAAAACTCGAGTTCCCCTCTCTGTTCTTGATCGCAGCGTGATTCAACATTGGGTGTAAACACTCTTTTCAAATCATCCCTCTCGTCTTCACCGGTCGTGTACAAAATATGACTCAATGTTCGTGGATTAAATCCATAACTTACGTTACTTGGTGGATCTTCTGGCCTTTCGATCCAGCCCTCGTATGGGGATGGCGGAGGTGATTGCATCTGAATGTGTGGAGTCGGCGGACACAAGTTCTCTCTTTTTGATCCTTTCTCTTGCTGAACACTGGCGTCGGGACATCTTTCATTATAATCCGAGTCTGTTTTTATGTCCTGAGGACTTAATATTGTTTCATCTTTGACTTCGCTTTGTGCATTGGTTGTATCGCATGTATCGAAATCACACGTGTCTAGCTTATTATTGTGTCGGGCAAAAGAAATCTTGATATTGAGACCATGTAAAAAATCATGGATCACTCCAGCTATTCTGTTAGATGAAAACAACAAAAGAATCCTTTTAAAAGACTTCAAATGGATAAATTGGAAACAACAATGAACTCCGTCTTCGATATTTTGTTTATTCACATACGTCCTTATTAGACTAATCGTGTCACTCAATATAGTAGAATTGTTGGCATTCAGTAAATCCCTATCTGTGATGATGAGTGTGTTTGAACCGCTTATTTTTTGGTCTTCTGTAGTCATTTTAGAGCTATTTCGGCTTTCAATAAGAAAAAAGAGACGGTAGGATTAGCTTCGTCAAGGGAAAAGGCCCAGATGAAGCCTTTTAAAAAGAAATTCAGTATGTATTACGTAATTAATGGCTTTATGGCTTCCTGGGATCTTTAAATCCATGCTGCTTTTGTGACTGAAAGCCGGTTTTGCCGAAGATGTTTATGTATTTATCCATTCTGGAAAGAAGTATTGGTCATTTTTTGCATTGGAGTGAGTTTGCTGGGAAAAGAAAACATCTGTTGTAGTGTTCATCGTCACTGAATTGTAACTGTATACTTGATCTACGCTCTACTACAATACGGTAGCCAATCCCATCTAAGATTTACCCCAATCCAAAAAACTCTAAAAGGCACACCAGCTTGAGCAGTATCAACTAAACACAGCTGTGATGGGTGTGGTGTTTCCTATGCGAGTCGAATCGAAGAGTTTTGATGCTTTTTTCATCATTTTTTGACATTGTCATGTCAAAGAGCAAGGGCAAAATTCGCACAAATCGTCTACTGACAAGCTACGTATGTCGACTATCCTTTTTCTTTTGCTTTTCTCATTTTAACACTATACAGAATATTTGTATCCATAAATCTATAGAAATTAATTGGTCTTAACCTTCTTGGAGCTGGATTCAGAATCTTTGGAAATTTCAGAAACAGATCTCTTCTTTTTACCGAAAAGAACTTCGGCATCTTCATCATTCATACCTAATTCCTTCAAACCTTCAGCATAAATAGATAACTCAATTTCTTCAGAAGATTTCTTTGCGTCTTCTGCTGCATTGGATTCGCTCAGGACATCATCCTCAGAATAAACCTTCTCGGTAACATAGAGTGGTAAAGATGGAGAATTCTTCAATTTGATTTGAATTGCTCGTATTGGGTACTTTTGTAAGAATTTAACAATTGTTTGAACATTTTCTTGTAAGTGTTTCAAATTTTGTCCTAACATACCCAATCTGAAATTCATATTAGTACCTGCTGGTAACATGTAACCAACAGAATTTAGAGCGGAATTGAAATTCTTGATCATTTTTTCCATAGATAGCTTGTTTTCATTATCGGTGATAGTGATAGTTAGTGGGAATTTGGAAGATTTGAAGAAAGTTTTACCTAAAAGCTTTGGAATCATATTTGCGATCGAAGCATCTGTTAAGAAAACATCATATTGAGATAACAATTGACGTCTGGCTTCGTATTGTTGATATTTGGTTTTCAAGTCTTTAACTGTTACAACTAATGATAGATTTTTCAATTGACCATCTTCTTGTTCGGTCTCTAACTTATTGTTTGATTCTTCATCAAATAGGCCGTCTTTAACAAACAAACAGACTTTGAGGTCTTCTAAGTCATGGATTGGATGAGGAAGTGCCAACATTTTTGGCTTGATCAATTTAGAGTCAGAGAAGTACTTTCTTGAAGTGACTTGTAAGAATAGCGGAATATCATTGTCATCGTCTTCAAATAAATCCTTCTTGGAGGACTTTTCAGTTTGAGTTTTGTTCCATTCAGATAAAGCATCCAAAGCTTTTTCAATCGTGGTGTCTTTTACCTTCAATTCTTGCACAATAGACTCGCTGTTGACTGCACCTTCATCTTGCTTGGTTTCTTCGACAATTACAGCTTCTTCCTTCTTTGCTACTTTTTTACCCTTTGGAGCTTTTGAAGCTTTTGTTGCCTTGGTGGTTTTGCTTGGCTTTGCGCCCTTTGCTGTCTTCTTTGGTGGCATAATTCCCTTGACGATTGTTAACAAAAAGCTAGCCAAAAGATCAAATTACTTGAAAAGTTTTTTAACAAAAAATATTTTTCAAATAAAATAAAAAAAAAAAAATTTGAATCGTATTTTTATTTTTTACTTTTTTTGTTTCTGGATCAATCACATGGATTTCGACGCGTCGATTTGGCTGGCCTGACCCGAACCACAGGATTTTCCGAATGTTGTCTCTGGAATGAGTGATGAAGTGAAAGACGTTGTTTGTTGGGGCCGTATTTGTTGATAATTTGTTCTCGATAGTACTTTCAAATCAGTGACCAGTATGGGTAAAAGAAAATCTTCGGCAAAACCACAAAAGAAAATCAAACAAAGATTAGACACTCAATTCACATGTCTTTTCTGTAATCATGAAAAGTCAATTAACTGTACAATTGATAAAAAGGCAAACATTGGAACACTTACATGTAAAATTTGTGGACAGTCGTTTCAAACGGCCATTAACTCTTTGTCGGAACCTATAGATATATATTCTAATTGGATTGATGCTTGTGAAGCTGTTGCAGAAGAAGAAGCTAAACGTATAAAAGATGAGGAACATCACGACGATGAAGATGCAGAAGAAGATTACGATAATGATGAAGAAAAGAAAGAGTTCAGGAGACCTACAAAAATCCAAGATGACGAAGATGACGAAGATGATGATGAATTTTGATTATAGTATATTGACGACGATTCCAAGTAAAATTAGAACATATATCTGTACATTATAAATAAGCGTAAAAATTTACAATACTTATAGCCAGAATTCTAAGAGATACTAGTATTATTTAGCAAAAGAATACATTTTATCAATTGAATACATTTTATCAATTAAATATATTATACGCATGTCTATTCGTAAAAAGAACTGCTGTTCAGTTTTGTATCTCAAAAGCAATGTTTTAGCTATATCCTCGTCGAAAAATCCATTCATCCTTCAAACTACTTCAGAATGTCAGTAGTACCATTCAAGTGCATATATTTAAAATTTTTACAAAACTTTGCTCTAGAATACACATTATCCGATCGACAACAGTAAGGTTCAACTTTTTTATAGTGGTTTTGATCTCCGGGATTTACTGTTTCGGCCACTCTTCTTTGGCTTGTGCGAGACCGTACTTCTCTTACGTCTTGCAAAAGCTTCAAGCATAGGAGAAGTCTGAGTGTTTGCTTGTTTTGTTTTACTGGAACTAGATCTGGTACGAACAGCATGATTCATTGAAAGCCTTTCACCAAATGTCAGATCGGAATCGTTAGATAAAGTGTCTTCCTCGATATGTGGATTAAAGACCTTTTTCAAAATCGCCTTTCTTTTATTCTTGGATTTTTTTTTCAACGTCTTAGACTCAGCCAGTGATTCAACGGTGCTGATTTCCTTCACCTCAGGCTCAGGGTTACCAATACTGAGGTTATCATCCTCAAGCTTCTTCGTATCTGTTGAAATCGTTGAATTATCGGATTCTGATTGCTTACTAGAAAGTCTTTGTGATTTTCTGATTGGTGATTTAGCTCTCAGTGTTCTCTTTTTCTGTAAAATATTACCCATCTTTTGAGATTTTTCTCTTGAATCGTCTTCATAGTCGGAATTGACGTCAGATAGTCCATATCCAAAAGATTTTTGCTCAATAAAATTATCAGCGTCTTTGATTAATGGAGGTACAATTCTAGGCAAGTCGTGATTCAGCTTGATATGATTTTCTTCTGATCCAATTGACAGAACTCTGCCCAGTTGAACATCTAGTGTTCTTTCAGCCTTTGTCAAAGGGGCATCTGGAAAAGTTCTTGATGGTGATCTTGATCTGGTACGCCCTGCAACCGGAGGTGTGACCGACTTAGGCTCTTCCAAATGCATACGTTTGTTTGATTCATCATTTTCAATTTTCTTAGATCTACCTTTACGTTTCCTTTTAACTGGAGCGTCAACTTTGATCAAGGGGATATCACTATCAATGTGTATTTCTTCGGTAACGTCCTCCTTCTCGTCACTGCTTTTTGCAACTTCAGTTAGTACAACTTCATCCTTGACTTCAATCTCAATCTCTTCAGATTCTTCATCGCGTGGAACATCATTTTCATGCAATGTCTGTTTGAATAATAAGTTAGGAATAAAAGAAAAGCTAAATTTACTCTCCTTTTTGATAGGTTCTTCTATCACTTCCAATTTAACTGTATCCTGATCCGTATCCTCGTGTTCTTGTTCTGAAGAAACAGTTTTTTTGGATTCTTCTTGTACATCGGGTTCTTCAATTGCCACTACGTCAGAAGTGGAATCAACTGAGACATCGCCCAATTCGGCTGTGATTTGGGCATCATCCATTTCAGCTGATTCAATTTGGGTTTCACCAAATACTGCAGAAAAGATATTGGCCGAGTTATCAAGAGCTGCAGCGGAAGACTCGCTTTTCTCTTTCTTACCACGATTGAATAAATTGAGCCAATTAAAAGAACTTGGGTGTACATACTTACTGGCGTTAGCATCTTCTTCACCCGTTTGCATTGCTTCCTCCATTTCGTTGTGCAAATCGTCTTCTTCTTCTTCTTCTTCTTCTTCTTCTTCTTCTTCTTCATGCTCGGATTGTTCCGGTGCGTTATCTTCATGAGCAATTTCATGGCCGTTGCTTTCTTCTCCAGAAATTCTATTAATAACATCATTAAGAATATTCTCAGCGAGATCAGAGTTTAAAAACTCGTATTCAACAAACTTCTCTTCACCTTTATCATCATCACCAAAATCTTCAACTTCATCGCCCTCTTCAGAATATGCTTCGTTCAACTCATCATGCTCATTGGTGACCTCTGATGGTAAATTCATAGATTTTTCCATTTCTTTGTTTGACACACTTGCTGATTCTTCTTCTGCGACTTCCTCGCTGTCTTTTGTTATAAGATCTTCTCCGTCGGAATTATCAAAAACGGTGTTAGAGTGAAGATCCAATTCCTCGTTTCCGTTTTTCACGTCAAACTCGTCTTTGGTAGCAGCTTCTGAATTTGATTTGCCAAAAAACAATTTTTTTATGAAACCAAAGCCAGTATGGTTCAAACCTGAATCTTCAGTCGTTTCATTAATCATAGAATGGTTATCATCATTTGATTCAGTGGTTCCTGATAGTTCACTCTCATGCCCTTCAGTCATCACTGAAACAATAGCCTCGTCGCTTTCATCAGTTAGTTCATTAGTACCTAATTCAATGCCACCAGATTTACCATCAATTTTATCACTACTGACTCCAAGAACTGCACTGTTGCCTTCAGTTTTTGAAAAATGTTCCTCATCGACAAATTTATCTTCTGAACGTCCAGACAAAGGATCTTCCTCAAAAGTATTTCTTTCTCCTTCTACACATTCTTCAAGTTCAGTGTTGATCTCATACGATGCCTTATCATTTTTCTCGGGGGATTCTTTGACTTGTGACAGGGCTGTATCGTTAGTTTCATCTGGTTCATCCTCTAACCTCTCATTGTCTGTGGAAACGTCAGAAACAGAAGGATCTACAATGATATTAGAAGCGAAGTCGGTAGCAAGGTTGGCAAACTTCAAAATATATGACCTGTTTTGTTTAGAGACTTTTTCATCTATCACTTCTTCTTCTTCTTCTTTTTCTTCTTTTTCTTCTTCTTCTTCTTCTTCTTCTTCTGACGTGAATTGTTCATTGTTCTGCGTGTCAACTGCAAGAGAATTTTCAGCGTTAGGTGTAGTTTCAATATTATGATTTCCAGAAATTTCAGCAGAATTGGAAGCAGGAGTGTTTGATATGTCTATATCCATGTTAATAGGGGTGCCTGTTTCGGATTCAATTGGTGCCACCCTAATTTCCTCAGTTATCTCAACGGCTTCAACATGATTTTCAGGTTGTTCTTCTACAAAAATTTCAACTTCGGAACCAACTTCCTCGACAATAGCCTCGGAGGTCGGAATATCTGCAACAATATCAGATGATACTTCTTCAAACTCCATAGTTGAATGCATGACGATGGATGTTTTATTGTCTGAATCAGAAATGATCTCTTCATAAAATACGGTGGCTTTACTGGATTCTTGGTCAGAGGGAGTTTCGTTGTCTTCATTTGCTATTTCATCGTTTATGGGAGTCGATTCTTTAGATTTCCATGAAAAAAGTCCTTTGAATGTATCAAGTAGCGACTCTTTTCCTCCTGTTGTTTCTTTTGGGACATCTCTGTCAGTAATTTTTGGAGAAGAAACTTCAGAATCATTTACATCCACATCCATATCATCAGTTATATTATCTCTAACTAATGGTTTTTCTTCATCACCTTCTGAAGCTGTCTCTGGTGCTTCTGTCTCTTCCTTCTGTTCTTTACTTATATAAAAAGATTGGTCGCCATTCGTAATCTCAGCGTCAGACTCATCCATATTTTCACCATATACGCCGCTTAAAATCTTGACCGGTTGTGAAGTATTATTTTCAGAAACGGATTCGTCAATCAAAGAATTGATGTAATTTTCAGTTTTTACTTTTTCATCTTTTGTCGGAATCTGCAAACCTATTGCTGATGATTCCGACAAAACATCAAATTCTGAAGCAGGAGTTGAATCTTTGGTATCAGATGCGATGGCAGGTTCATCAATGACAATCATATACTCTGTCTTATCGTTGCTGGGTATATTTTCTTCAACTTTAGCTGAATCTTGCTCGAATTGTGATCGTATCTGATCGAGCAAAGCGTTGTTATTTTGTACCAGGTCATCAACCTCCTGACCGGCACTATTTCTGGAATGTAGCTCTAACGAGGCTCCTAGTAAATTGGCAAGATTGACTGGAATTTGAGGTTCTTCTGGCGTTGGGGGAGCCGATGGAGTAATAGGCTTAAATTCAATGGTAGATGCACGTGGAGTGGATGGAATTGCGGTATCAAGATCGCCGCTCTGTTCATTTGATGTATCATTTCCTAACGTTTCCTCTTTAGACTCTAATTCGCTTTCTTGTTTCTCCAAAACCGGCGTTAGGTCGAGAACCGGCGTAGATTCATATGCATCATTGTTTTGAATAGCAATGCTGAAGACTCTTGGATCAATAATAGATTCATCCCCTCTGTACACGTTGGAAGTATCGACTTCTTCTTCTTGCGGGTAGACGTGGATGATTTCGGTGTGATCTTCGAGCAAAGCTCCATTGTGTTCAGCTGTTTGTATGTCAAATTCCATCACATCATTTTGTTCGTGGATTTGCTGCGATAAATCTTTTTCTTCGATTTCAATATCTCCTACCTCTACAGATGAAACCTTGTCTACATCCATGGCATCGTCATTTGAGGATGGCATATCTATATCCATGGCATCTTCCTCGGACCCATTCGAAACCTCTTGTTCCTGTAAGTTTTGTGCAAATGATGCAATTAAATATGCATTGTTCATTAGACCATTTTCGGCGTCATTAGCTATTTCTTCTTCTTTTTCTTCTTCGTTATAATTTTCAGAATCAGAATCCAAATTGATGGTGAGATTATTCGTTTCGTCTAATTGCTGATTCTGGTGCATGTAAAAATTCTGATAAATGGGTGTTTGAGAATTGTAGTCACAAGAATTGATCTCGTTAGTTTCTTCTTCTTCTTTTTCTTCTTCTTCCTCTTCTTCTTCTTCTTCCTCTTCCTCTCCTTCTTCTTCTTCCTCTCCTTCCTCTTCTGTTGCCGCAGCTGCTACTTCTAAATCTGTATCTGAGTCTCGCAGTTCTTGCTGGTTTTCTTCAATATCATATTTATCCTCATTTTCTTCTGCGACATCACTACCTTCATAATACGAACTTATTTCCTCTTCAATTTGATCTTTGTAATGAGGTAGATCCTGTTCATCAAAAGACTGCTCTTTATAGCTTCCAATATCCTCATGTTCTTTTTCTCCTTTTTCTTCTTCAAACTCCTGATTTTCAACTTTTTGGAAATGGACAGGATTGGTTTCTTTATATATATACTCATGTGAATGTGGATATTCAGTTTCTCCGAGCCGATCATAGTTCAAATCCTCCTCATTTTCATCATCCTCAAATAAACCATGGTCAGGATCTGAATGTATTACCTGATCTGATACTGTGACTGATTCTGATGCTGATTCTGATTCCGAAAGGATTTCAATGATACTGGGGGTATCACTATTCACGATAGCATCATCAAGTTCGGCATCAACTAAATGAGAAGTTTCTTCTAAAGGAGTTTCGTTACCTTGCTCGGTTTCAATTATATTGTTATTTCGACCTAATTGCTTGAGGATTTTCGATAATCTTTGTTCTCTTAGTTCCTCCTTTTCTTCAGCAAGTCTTTTTCTTTCTTTCTGCAATTTATATTCACGCTCAAGTTCCGCATAATATCTCTTTTCTTCTTCTTTGGACAATTGCTTATACATTTTGTATCTATCTTGTAGCTGGTTAAGTATTGAACCGTTTCCTTCGAGAGGCAATGTTTTATGGGCTTGAATCAAAGCATCAAAATTACTTTCTTCAGCGGTAGGAACTGGAATGTTTGCCTTTTCTGCAAGAGATGTCCAATACTCCGGATCTTCATATAACTCGTCTTCCTCATATTCAAAGGTGACATTGGGATTGTTTGCGTAATGCTTTCTGGTTACCTGATCCATCAACGTGTTTCTTCGGGACAATTTAACAATCGTCTTTTTCACGGAAACTCCATTCTTATGGTCACTTGACAAACCGCGTTCACTAGTATCTTTATCCATAGCAACAATTGAAAAATGTTCTGTGATGAAACCTCTTGCTGAGAATCCAGTAGTTTCTATTGGGTTTGGTTATGTGTTCATGCGGCATATACTGGCAACAAATCTCAAAAAACCAAAAAAATTAAAAAAAAAATAAGAAAAATGAAAAAATAAAAATAACCGTTGTGGTCGATCGACCGGCTCCGAATAATAAGGAAATCGATCGGAACATGATTTGTGATTTCAGCCTCATGGAGATACTTTTCAGTGTGTTGTGCTTAACTTTGCGGAGCAGTGAATTTGAACACGGTGATAACAATCCACGAGTCAATGTCTCTCCAGACCAACGAAGGGCATATAAAACTAGACATTGGTTTCTATGATCCTTTTTCCATATTTCAAGGAGGATTCAAATCCGATTTTGAAGATCAAGTGCATTATCCATCGTTCTACTGGAAGAACGAACATGAAACTTTAAGAGTGCTGAAAAATGTAAGCTTTCGATTCATTGAAGAAATTCCGTTTTCCCCTAAGAAGAATGAAGATATCGTCTATTTGAAATGTATGTTCATATCATGTCAAACAGTGGAGGATTATAGAGCCAAGGTTCGACCGTTAGTTTTACAGTGGATAAACAGTATGAAGGATGCATCACCTAAAATTCCTTATTTTATTTGTTTTTTTGAAAATACAGAACTCAGAACAGCGGCGGACAAATACTTGAAAACAAATTTGTTTAATAAGCTAAAAATCGATTTTGAATGCAAGTTATTTCAAGCTGAAAATATATTTAAAATCAAATCGATGTACCAATCCAGTGAGGATAAAGCTGAGGCTTGGAAAATGGTTCTGACTTCGATCAACGCGCTATTGACAAATTCAATTAATCAGCAACTAGATTTTAATAAACAGGATCATTCAAAGACTGCTATGATTTATCAGCATTTAAATCAAGAACAAGATGCGCTAATTTGTTATTCCAAACTATTCAACTTATATCCTTTTATCAAAAAGGAAGAGCTTGATGCAATTGATGCCAGTCAAATTTTAAGCATTTTAAAGAATGATAAAGCGAAGCTCGACGTTATAAAATCATCTAAATTTGCTTTTAAAGCATGGTACTACAAGAAACAAGAGAGGATATTACTGGGTACTGGTATCACAGACTTGGTCTATCTAAAAAATATATGTCGTTTGGCAGAGACCCTTCTATCGTTCATCAACTCAATACAGATGTGCTATAAGCGAAACGAAATATCATATTTATTGATTGAAGACTTTCTAGCAAATGACTTGATGTGGAAATTGATAGAAATTCATGAAGAACCAGCCAGGGAGGTGATGGCATCAATTGCGAGTCTCAAATTATTGCAAAGAAATGAATTGATCTTTTTAGGTATGTTATCAGGTTATTATGTGAAAGGTTCTATGTCAATAGTAGATGTTCAGTTTGAAGGTTCGGATTATGAAGTCTTTGATAGCACTTTACGCTCAATTTTACAGACAGAAAAGACTTTCATTGACACGATAGTCACCGTCACAAGACAACTAATCAGTTATTATACTGATTATTCGATTGGAATCAGTACGCTTGCAACTTTGTCTACAGAACTTGCCCTCATTTTACACTACTCAACGGAAGATTATGAGTCTTCGTGTGATCAACTGGTGAAATCATATGAGTTTTTCTTTTCAAATGATTGGAAATACATTGGTATGTCATTATTAGAGGTTTATATTCAAAATGCTGAAAAGCTTATTGAAGCAAATGGCGTTGTTATTGTGTCCCAGCTTCTATCTAGCTACTTATCTCTGGCAATCAACAACAGCACTAAGTTTGACGAGCGCAAATTCAAATATCTGACCGCTAAATTGCAGAAAAGAGAAGTTTGCCGAACTGATTCACTGATAAAAATTAAGAAGATATCTTCAGTGTACAGTACGACACCGGACACATACAACCTTGATCTGATATTTGAATCACGTATTGTATGCGATGCTGACAAGTTTTGTCTGTCTCTTCAAAATAAGATGAATGAAACAATTGAATTTGTGTGCGAACAAGTAGAGATGAAAAAGGAGAATAAAATTACGTTATCTTGTTCAAACATCTGTTTTGATGATTTCAGAACTTCGAATCTTAGAATTTCTGTTGGATACTTTGACATTATCCAGGACATTGAGCTGAATATTCGTATTCCTGAAGTGAGATCATTCTCTAGCAAAGATACTAGTCAAATGATGAATAATACAGAAATTGATGTGAGAGTGCCCAAGGTTAGGTTCTTGCATGGAGATGAACTTGAGTTTATGGTTAGAGTTGGTTCTAGTGCTATTACAGATATAGTACTTGCTTTTGAAAAGACCGATCCAGACAGATTATTGAAAGAGGCTGAATACAAAATGTTCAAAAAGAAAGAGGAAGAGAAAGAGCAGGCAATGGACGCTGAGAACCTAGAATGTCGAGTTACCGAAAGTGATGAGGACATTACTTTCAAAACATCAGATAAGTTTGTCTTCGACGCAAATGAAACTGTCACAGTTAGTATTCCTTATTTCTTTCCAGCGGATATTTCAAACACTATTTTGAATGCTCGTTATTCAATTAGGTTCAAGCACGCTAATAATTCAGAGATCATCTTTTCACAAAAGAAATACTCGTCTTTTCAGAGCCTTTTGCCTATTGCGGTTTCCGTAGATGAAATGTTACGTTCCTCGTACTCAAAAGCTGATGATGATCAACTGGAGATCTCCTTATTTTCTCATTTCAATATCAATTCGATCGCTTT
The DNA here is from genome assembly GCA_030168465.1 of Pichia terricola. Taxonomy (NCBI): domain Eukaryota; kingdom Fungi; phylum Ascomycota; class Pichiomycetes; order Pichiales; family Pichiaceae; genus Pichia; species Pichia terricola. Next base: position 1,448,775 of record CP099445.1, read on the forward strand.
AGAAAATCCGATAAGAATTCAGCAGGTGGCACTTGAATCCAATATATCCGCAATTGAAACGTGGAAACCTCCCAGGAATATAATTGCATTTATGGATCAAGGCACAAGCTTTTTCTATAAAATGAAGAATTTTGATCATAATGACTTGATTTTGAGAATTGAATACAACGATCTGAATGAAGAAATCAACGAGGTGCTAGGCACTCACTTTGTGAATTTCTTAACCAAAAGAGAAAAGAATATACCGACAAATGAATATCTGACTTTTATTTCAGTTGCTCAAAGCTTCTGGAAAAGTTTAGATTTTAAGCTTAATTACTACGCCTTAACAGGCAAAATAGCTTTATTCTCTTATACGAATGATAATATAGCCAGTTTTGGTAGATATATCAGTTCCGAGAAAAGATCCGATTTTATTGATTGTATTGAGAATTTTTTGAATGAACTTGAAAACTTTGAGCTGGATGACAAACTAAAGCAAGAAAGCATTGCTAGGGCTAAAAGAGAATTGAGAATAGTTGTCACATTGCCTCATGTTGACTTGATCAGTATTGTTCAGTATAAATTCGATAAGGCGCTTCAGTATCTTGTTTGTGAGCCTATCAAAGTTAAAGTTTGTTTAGATATTCACGTTTTACATCAGAAAAAAGAAAGCAATACTAGAGAGCCCGAAAAGCACGTTCGTTTTCATAGTGATGATAAAGAAACCCAAAACAAAAATGTACTCGATATTGAAATGGGATTTGGAGACCAGGATCAAAGATGGATTATCTCAGGAATAAAAACTTTACAGATCAATATTGACATGGAAGAAACTAGCAAACAGAACGGTACTTACCATGAATTTGACATTAACTTCATTCCTTTGAAATCCGGTAAATTGCAGTTGCCAAGTATTGAAATCCTAAACCAAAGCAACAAGGATCTAGTGATAGAACTGGATTACAAGAACATTTCGGAAAGCGTTATGGTTGTTTCAGAACTGAACAAAATTATTCATTCATTTTAAACTTAGCATATAAATTACTGTATATTAAATATTACAATTCGTTATACCTTCAAGTAAGGACGCAGCATTTGGTTTCTTCGCAACAAGATCTGGCTTGATTCCCTTTCCTAAAAGGTACTCTTCTGTGGTTGGGCCAATACTGGCAATTTTAAACCCGGACACGTCCTTTGCTAAATGATCCACAATATATTCAGTGCCCTGAGGACTGAAAAAAACAACCCACTTTTCGTCGCTGCTATCCTTGATATTATTGTATAATTCTAAGTACCTCGATACAACATCATCCATCACATCTGTTCTATAAGCAACCAATTCTTTAAAATCAAAACCAGCTTGCGTCAACTTCCTAGGAATGATATCTTTACGAATTTCTCCTGTCAGAAAAAGAATTTTTTTTTCTCCGTCTTTGAAAAGATCATCTTGAATTATCATATCTGAGAGGACAGAACCGTTACCTGCATCTATGCCTCCTCTAATATCTTTAAATCCCAGTCTTTTCAAAACATCAAATGTCGCAGGTCCTACTGTATATGCAGGCTTTTGTAAAATTTCGTCTAATATTACTTTATCTTCAATCTGACTCAAAACAATGTCTAATGACTCAATGCATCTTTGAGATGTGATAATGAGCGCTTTGAATTCTTGTATGTATTCGTCAGATGTCAAAAAGGCAATGACTTTATCATGATTTATCGGATTATGAGTTAATAACGGTACAAAATAAGAATCTAAAAGTTTCTCATTGAATATTTCCTGATAGGGATCAACTGGAACCGTCTGATTTTTTAGTAGAATGATCTTCTTGGACATTGATTGGATGTTTAAACGATTACAAACATGTTTGGACTGAAAGTGAAAAATCTCTTGAACAATTTCATTGATGTGTGAGGAAAACCGTTGGAGGAAAAGTTAATAACGTAATCAAAATTTTACCTCACCGAGAAATATAGCAGAATAGCAAGACAAGTATAGAGTTATGCTGGTGGTGAAAAGAATATGAATGCTTATACATGGTCTTATAAACGTAATGTTTTATTTTTCTTGAAATGGGCAAATGAAGTCCTCTTTTTGAACAAGTTGAAAGACCTAAGCTAACTTGCTGCTACTTTTTTAGTGTGCTAATAAATCGATGCATCTGCCACAGGTTTATTTATTAATGACACAATAAGACTATCTCCGCAAGAATATTACGGTCCAATCAATACCGTTCCAAGAGGGATTATCGTTCAATAAGGATTACTTAAATGAAGAGCGCAAATTAAAGGGTTTCAAAGAGATATGAGAGTCAGTAATTGAAGTACCGTCTGAGGACAAATAAGATTTTTGATCATCTGAGTGAAAAGGATTGGAATCGTCCGATAGATCCACAAAATTACTTGGCAAAGCCGCATCCCTCTTTTTATTTGAATTTTCAGCCGATAATTGTCTCATAGTGTCATGGATAACATAAAAATCATCAAGATTTTGTTTAACCAGTAAATTGAATCTCTTAGTATCAGTCTTTAAATCAATAGCAATATCATGTCTGAATCTGTAAAATATGTTTTTCAATTCGTTTTTCTTTGTTTCTGTGGCGTCCGATTTTGTGATGAATGTGCCTTCAAAATATTCAAAAAGTTCGTCCAGCTCTTCGTCAATTTTTCTATTGCAATGATCAATCAAATCATCCGTAGTTCCTGTTTTTTGGACTAAGTAATATCCGAAAATATAAAGATTTACTTCCTTGAGAATTTTTAAACAGGTATTTTTGGTGTGTCCTGTGATTTCAAAAAGCAACTTTGAGTCTTTTTCAAACTTATTGCTCGCAAGCTCATAAATGCTTGTATATTCAATACAATCCACGCCATAGAATTGCTTTTCCAAATGTAAAAAACTCGTGCTGAACAAACCGTATATTACCGACACCCAAGATGTAATCCATTCGTCAGTGTAAACTTTCAATTCCGAGAGCTCTTCGGATGTTGTTGATTGCAAGCTTTTTATTTTGGTGTGACTCATTTCAATCGAGGAGCTTTGTATATTCATACTCTCTTCAACAGTTTTTAGTCTATTCATCAAGTCATACAATAAAGAGTTAGTTGCATTCTTTTTTGGGTCTGTTTCAATTTTGATACACTTTTCCTCAAAAAGACGGTCATTAGTTATGTCGCAATTTGCAATACCGAAATTGCTGCCATTGTCAAAATAATCCTTGATATCAATTGCTTTTTTTAGACAAGAAATTAGTCTCTCGGTATTTTCCCTTGATGGTCTAGAATCATTGTCATCAGTTTCGCTAATAGACATAATGTCCTCAAATTTTGATATAGCTGCTTCTAACAAAACTTGTGACTGTATCAGTAGATTGCTACATTTTGAAATATCAACTTCTTGGGATGTGAGATGAGAATCTAATTTTGAGCATTTTTCATTAATCTCAGTTTCCAGCAATTCTATATGGCTTTTTGCTTTTAGTTTAAAATTGGAAACATCCTTTTCTAGTTCATTTGTGTCAATTTTGGTTTTCTCAATCATCTTATTTATTAAACCAATGTTAACATCCATGTCATTAATCTTCACAGTTAGAGCTTGTGTTTTCTTCAAGTCCGTATGAACATTTGCTTTTGCCTTATTACAAACATTAACGGCAGACGATATTTTACCCTCCAAATCAACTGTTTTCAGGTCAATAAAATCTTTAAATGCCTTTTGTTGTTGCTGTATTTCATTTTTAAAAAAATTCAACTGTTCGGCATCCACTGTTTCATTGTCCCTAAGTATAGCTTCAATCACATGTTCAAATTCATCTGCCCTTTTCTTCAAAGAATGCACTGACTGTTCAATTTTTTTCTTCAAATTCCTACAATACCTAAACACAGAAATGATAAGAAAAAGCCAAATGAAAAAAGCAGAAGCTATAACGACGCAAGAACCTCTTATAAATTGAGTCACTTCTAAAAAATTTGCTTTTAGTTCCAAGAACTGTGATGCTTGGTCAAGGTGGTTTTGAAAATCATAAACAGCGTCGTCAGAGAAAAGATATTTCAAAATCATGCCTGCTCCAGCGGTTGCGCCCATTCCGACAAAGCAGTTGCCTGGAAATGTACCAAATTCTGCGAATCTCGCTCCTTCCAATATGTATCTCTTGGCTACTTCCACAAAGTTCATATTTGTTTAAAAAAAACAACTGAGTTCAAGAACAAGGTTCTCATAGCCTATATAACTTGCAAAACTAGAGAGAAATTTTCAATATTATATACTATTTCTCCACTTTACTCTTTTGCTTTGCCTGATTGATCTCCTAACACGTACTCATGATATGTCAAAAATAAACTACAACACACAATCTTGTGACAAGTCAATAAAAATAGTTTCCTATTTGGGAACAGCACCGAGTTTTTTGTTACGTAAGCGATAGAAATCGAGTTTTTTCACAACATTCGATAAACTCAATCTGACAGCCTATAACGATAACGTTATCTTGCTATTCTCCGTATGGCTGCTTGTTTTGTTTATCAGATTGTCAATGGGAGAGATCCCTATAACTTTTTTGAAAACTAGTATTCCTGATATCACAAAAGTGATACGGTCTTGGTCACAGGCGTTAGGTGTTTCTAGGTCACCGTTTTCCAGTCTCAGACTTGGCATCCTTAAAAATGGAAAATTTGAGGTCAATAAGAAAATATTGATGGAAGTACTAGATTTTGGTACTTCTAATGAAATAATAGCAACCTTGAAGTTTTTGGGAACGGAAATAATTAACGTATCTATGGCGGATCGAATGGAACTTTGGCATTTAATAAAATCAAGAGTTGATTTGGAACAAGAAAGCTCTATAAGGTCTGAGGTTTTTGTTTTATTATCCAAAATATTGGATTGTCAAGAACTTCCCACTGGTTTAGTCGTTGAAATTTATGTTTTTCTTTGTGAAAGCTTGAAATTTGAAGCTATTGATAAAGATATGAAATATTTCCTTATGTGCTTCCATTGTCTAGTCAAATATCCGGAGTTGACCTCTCTTGAAAAATCTTCCAATTATCCTCTGAATCAGTTATTATTTAAAATCTTTCAAAAAATTACTCAGCGTTACAACGACGATGAACTCGATGCTCTAATCATATCCCTTGTAACAGATTGTTTGAAAATTGACGTTAACCTTTTTCCTTGGCAGGATTTGGACTTTCTACTTGATGCCACAATCACAAAAGCAATTATGACCAACAACTCATTATTGATAGAAGCCTTCGTTGATTTTTTGAATATTTTTCTTGATGCAAAGTCACCAACTGATGGCCTCTTATATAGTATTATTTCATTGTTGGGTTGTGCGAATGCCCTGGGAGCTGTGGATAACAATCAACTATCTTACCAGGTATTTGATAAATTGTTGCTTATTGAAAAATCTAACAAAATATTGCCTACTTTATGTGATGTCATCAAAAGGGGATCAGACTCAGTATACAAACACAGAATAGGTAATAGATCAACTGTGGGTTGTCTGAGGTTCCTATGCTATGTCTTAAAATACATAGGTCTTGATTGTAACAAAGGTATAATTGTGACCAATTTTTTTCATAAAAATTCATGCTACATTCTCAATAGCTTGATCGTTGTATCGAAAACGAACGACAGTGTGTTATCTATCGAAATTCTCAAATTTATTGTTGAAGTGCTAGAAAAGCCATATACTGTCAATGGCTATTATTTACGTTTCATTGAAACAAACTTTTTTTGGGAATTGCTGTTTTTATTTCAATGGAAAAGCACAGTGTCGATGTCATTCAGTTATAAATTTATTATGAATGAGTTGTTTAACAAGCTGCAAAATTTTGATCTTCAGCCCTTTTATACGAAAAAACTGATAGGCTTTTTTGCCAATAATTACGAGATACTAAGCTCCTATAATATTTCCTTTATTTTAGACTATTATTCGCAATCATGTGCTTGTGTGTGTGGTTCCCCAAATTGGAAAACCAACTCTACAAATGTCGTTTACAGATACTATTCCACTTCACCAGCAGAGGTGATGAAACTTTTAAAAGAAGCACTTTTTTATTGTTCGGCGCTGAAAATTGATGAACCCTCAATGACTTTTTATATCAACTTGATTTGTTATGACTGTGTTCTTGGATTAGATTTTCAGTTAGAGGATGAAATACTTGATCATTTAACAGATGTTATTGCCAGTCTGGAAGAGAATTTGTACAAAAAGGTAGTTGATGATTATGTTGACAAAATTCTGGACTCAAAAGATGTGAATATTTCAACTATAAACATGGCTCTGTTATTTCTGACGCTAAAGGTTGGAGAAATGAATAATGCTACAAAAATTACATATTTATTGGGAAAACTAATCCAGCTAGTTGATGGATCCATGTTGAGTGACAAAAAGGTTATTTTCATGAACTCTTTGATGTTTTTAACCAGAATACGGGCTTATGAAAATGATGGAAAAGTAAGCTTCACCATTTTTGAAATTAAATCTCAACAGTTGAATAATGAGAAACTATTCTCCAAAAACGATGAACCAACCAATCTAGCGAACCAAGATGCTGATACTAAAATGAATGAGAGTTTTGGAAAAGTTTTTGCAAGCTTGTCCTTTGAAAGAAGTCTAAATCCTTACTTTAAAAGGGGCAAATCGCTATATTTTGAATGTGACTTTGATCCAAGTGGTTTGCTACAGTTATATATCAAGATCCTTTTGTCAACTAACGATTGGCAAAAGTACTTTTTGTCCCTGAAACATCTAAAATATCAATTATTAAATACTGTTTTATTCCAGGGTTCTGTGGAAGAGATGCGATTATTAGTCAAGTTACTAATTAAACAAATGCAGAATAATTATAAGTTTGGCTTTAAAATGCCTAAATGGCTAACGTTTGATCATATACGCTTAGCGATAATTGACGTGCTATACGGGCTATTTCCCTATAAATCATTGCTTCCAGTAGCGGACAGCATTGGTATCATTACAAATCTCACGATTGATAAGCAGTTTTCCGATATTACTAGAGGAGCATTTTTCAACTTTCTCGGATGCTCTCTTTATGAACAGCAACAGCCAATGCAGCACTTTATAGTGCCAATATTAGAGTTGATCAAAAGTGATTTATTGAAACCAGAAACTTTAATGACAAGCCTTGAATTCATTGCTAATTTTCTGGGACTTGAACAACGCTATAATCCACTTGACGACGAACAAGCTTCTGTCTTAATAACAGGAATTCTCAAAAGAATGGAGTGTCTGCAAGAAATTCATTTTGGAAATCATGCCGAACTTATTCGATGCGTAAAAGTTTTCAGTAAGTTGTTGTTGCAACAATTTATGTGGCTAAAATCTACAGAAAATAAAAATGAAATTGAAAAGCCAGACTATTTTATCAAAACCGATGTTTTGGTCAATTTTATTTTTGTTGACGATAATAGTAATTTTTTGAAACAAGAATATACTCAGTTATATAATCTTTTTTGGGATCATGACAATCCCATATTAGTCATGCCTAACATTCACACGTTAGAAATCAAAAATACCAAAGAGCTTTACTTGCAGCAAAGAGAACCAATAAAAGTGATTTTTTGTGGTAGAAACATAAAGAACGAAGAATTTGCAGAATGCAAGGGTACGAAGATCATCATTTCACAAGTTGAAGAAAATGGGAATTATTGTAACATCCTTAGTTCTGGAAACAGGTACTTAAATAGTAAAAGCATAGTGATCAGCAAAAAAGAGTTTGTTAAAGCTGTCAAGGTGATGATTGAACTGGCTGCTTTGTCAGCGACGTAAAACCTTAAAACTGAAGAAAGGCTATTTGTTATGAAGATATCTCAGAAATTATTTATATCTAGATAAACTTACATGGAATCAATAAAATATATAGAGAGCGTTAAAGAGAAATAGAAGAAAATCATATTTGGTATATACCTAAAACAATGTTATAGAACCACAAAAGTTTCCAAAACTAGAGTAATATTCAAGTCACTGACCAGCCACCATTTATTGTTTTTTCTGTGCTCTATTTGCATAGATTTTCGCAGTAAATGGCTCTTCAATCAATAAAACAATTTGATACATAGTGTAGACTAGGGCAGTTGCAAACAATCCAGCTGGTTTACCGTAGAACAAAGCCGTACCTAAAAAGCAAAGTGTTGATCCATCGTACATTGGATTATCACAAACGTTAAAAGGGAAATCCACAATTCTCTCATCAAACAAGAATCCAAAATGATCTCCTAAATATGTTCCCACAATCCCTAACTTATACATTGAACCTAAAACTAATGTAGATCCATAAGAGAAGGAGAGTAAACCGAGTAGCTTGAAAATTGCATTATCAAGATATTTAGAAGTGGCCTGTTCAGAGATAGCAGCACGATAAATTTCGTCTCGGAAAATACCCAAAGTGAAAACCGTCAGAGAAAACGCATAAACAGCAAGTTTTTTGCTCCCAAAGCACAAAGTTGATGGAAGCTTAGTGTAGTATTCTAAACGAGCACCAAAGTTCCAGTATAATGGGTTAAAAATGATGAATAATAAGGAAGCTAAATGACAATAGAATAAATAAATAAGGGGAGTAAAATATGTCAGTATTTTGTTTCGGAGTTCCGCGGAGCATGCGCACCCAACTCCGCTGCACGTTAAATGGATCAGGGATAGGGTTGTTAAATTTTTATAATGGGTTAGTTACAGTCATGATTGTGATAATAAGCACTATCCATGGCTATCCCTTTTACAAAACCAATAATCTCGATGCTTTGACGGTTCTATCCAGGCCAAAAGAATCAAAGCCAGACAAAATTAGTGTAGGAAGAATAAAACTTACTTTGAAATTTCTTGTTATCGAAATCAATGTCGTTGAATAAATCTGTGGCAACCTGTTGAAGACCCATTGTAGTTTGGTTTGTTATTATCTGTTGAGTTCAAAAAGACCAAAGTTATCTCTTGTCACACGAGCATATTGCGGAAACATGAGGCTTTTATAGCCTTTGTGGCTTTGCATGTGCAAATTCGTGGAAGCATGTGAAAAGAATCTCCCCGACAGCGAGTCTCATAATTTCTTATTATAAACGGGGGTACTCCATGTGGCATTATGCTTGGCATATGTGATGGGGGGGAATGCGGATTCATCTAAGTTTGGATCCATGATGCTGAATCCCTGTAATATAATATCTGTACGTATCTCCAATCCTGTGCATGAGATGCTGGATTGCGGGGGTATCATATGTCGCTTAACGATGAGCCCCTTAGTTTTACTTATAGAAAATGTGCGTAATATCCGCTTACTAGTTTGCACTGCATTCCATCTGCCAAATACTTCATTTGTGCTTGGGGAACTCCAACGTGTCCTACGATTGTCTTTACAGGTGAAGGGTGAGTCAAAGTCGAAGTGCATTTATACTTTGGTTTAATGCTTTCCTCAGTAGGCTAGTAAAAGTAACTAACTGTCTACGTGTACTAAAAGTAATATTATGTGTAATGTCATGTGACAAATATAAAATTAAACGCAGGTCCAGAAATCCATAATGAGCATTGTATGTAACTATGCTATTATCTTTGATATCCTCGAAAACATATATAAAACTACAACACTTTAACGAAGGGTTGTCATTAATCATGACTGGTATTCAAAGCGGTCAAATAAATGACTTGCAAGGTAATATATCTACCATATTAAAGAAGGTTTTGCTGTGCAAGTTTCTTCTCCAATTCTGCAAGCTCTCTTTCACGTGCCTCAATTTCTTCACGTTTGAGTAGCAGGTCTTTCTGCACACGTTCTTCAAATGCACGCAATCTCTCTTCTTCTTTACGGATTTGCTCCTCCTTCAACTGGATATCAGTTTCGTCATTGGTAGTTCCAGTTTCAGTGTGGTAATTCATTGCAGAGTCTTGCGTTGTGGAATGAGAAATATTGATACCTTCATTTATACCACTAACAACCCTAGAGCCACTACTAGCAAATCTGTCGTCTTCCCTTTCGCCATGATTTTCGTCTCCTAGTGTTTTTGTTCTATAGTCCTCATAAAGTACTTCATGGGTGAAATCTTTAAATTCATTCAAGTGGGTGATCAGCAGAGTATTTTTCAAAGTCAGAAAATCACTGATTTCATTATCAAAAACGTCAATTGTACCCCATGGATATTTTCTAACCCTCTTAAGCTCGCCTGACACTGGATCTTTCATAGTCGAATTAGATCCCATGACGGCAAATGGAATACTTTTTTGCAGATACTTGTTCAGTTCAATGGTTTCATCATCCAAGGTTTCATCATATGTGAAATATTCATGATTAAAATCAAAAACTGGTAATTTGTAATGTTGAATATCTTCAGTAATTAATCTTTTGTTCAATCTCAATTCATCCAAAGTTAATGAGTCACTTTTACTAATACAAGGTAAAATGTTCACATATTGGCCCAATTCTTTAATAAATTCAATATCCATCTCTCTTAAACCATGACTTGTAGGTGAAATGAAATACAGACATACATGCACCCTGCCATCTTTGAATCTAGGATTTCTTCTCAATCTTGACTCTTCAACCAAAATTTCATCGTATTGATATTTAATATAATCCTTGATGACCTTAAATGAAACGCTGTTATCGATAGAATCCCCAAAGCCTGGAGTGTCAATTATATTTAAACTGATTTTAACACCTTCGTTATCCTCCAATTCAACCGTGGATTTCCTCAGATTCATATCTCTGTTAGGATCGGCTGCAGTCTCAGGTAATATCATGTTAACGGTAGAAGAGGGTTCAACAATAAATTGATCACAAAATGTATTGATGAACGTGGATCTTCCACTACCCGATTGACCAACAACCAAAACTGTAAAATTAAGGGATTTCTTTAAAATCTTTCTCTTTCTGAGAGCTGAAGAACTTTCTATGACTGTGACCATTCTATAGTTGCAATTTGTCTTATTTCTGAGTGCTCTTTGTGAGGTTAAAAGACGTCTCTGAAACTTGTGTTTTCTCATCTCTCTCCTCATATGTATGTTTACCCATTGACGCGTTCCGCGACACAATAAAATTTACGTCGACAGACGTGTGCGATGTAGTTAAGCTCTTCTGATCAACAGCTGAAAAGTACCACTCCTCGATGCAATGGCTTTGTGCATATTGAAAAACCGGGTTAATCATGAGATGGTAATGCTTTATAGGTTTAAGGGTGAGTTGTTCCTTGTCTCATTATTCACGGCAAAACTTTTTTTTCAAGAGAAGAGTCTGTCACCCATAATTTGGAACTACTGATGAGGCATGGTTTTGGTCACCCTTGAACAAAGATCTGACCGCAAATTCAGCTTACTTTTGGGATTCCTTGCTTGTGATTGCCACAAAAACATGTTTTCTCTTTACTTTCTACACAAGCTGTTTCAATCTATCCTTTAGCATCACTCTCAGTCAACTTGACGCTATTATAAACATTAACCAATGTCACGTGATATTTATTACTTATAAAATTTTGAATTTTATAAAAACTCAAAACTTGCCTCCTTGGCCAAGTGGTAAGGCGTCGCACTCGTAATGCGAAGATCGTTGGTTCAATTCCGACAGGAGGCAATTTTTTTACGCCAAGCTTCATAAGATCTGTGATAAGATACGTATGTATTAATGAAAGGCATGTTCTTGCTGATATGAGATCAACTCAAAACAAATTTTAGGCGAAATCAATACCATTTTACTTACGGATTAATTTTTTTTTTTAAAAAAAAACATTAGGTCATTAGACTATATAGTACTAAAATGCAAATTGTAAACAAAACAAAATAATCATCAATTTTACATAACAAATTATAAAAACAGTGTTCTTGAATAGATTGATATTCCCCAATATACAATCATGCAGCTAAGCTGTTCAAATTCTTTAGTAGATAAAATGTAGAGCATTGAAAAAGGTATAAAAATTCCAACCTTATCGTTTCAATGTATTGAATAGAGAATCCGATTATTTTAAAATTCAACACCAATGACCATTGCTAGAATAGCCATTCTAACAAAAAGACCGTATCTCATTTGTCTGAAGTATGCTGCTCTTTGATCGAAATCAACTTCTTCATTGATTTCATCAACTCTTGGAAGAGGGTGCATAACACACATGTGTTGTTTAGCATCCTTCAAAACCTTGTTGTTGATGATGTAGGAACCCTTTAATCTTTCATATTGAGCAACATCTTTGAATCTTTCTTGTTGAATTCTGGTACAGTATAAGACATCTGATTTAGAAACAATTTCAGTAGTCAATTCTGTACTTTCACCAACTAACATACCTTCTTCCTTCAACATAGTTCTTAGGTTTTCTGGAAGTCTTAATTCTTCTGGTGAAACTAAGTAAATCTTAACTTGGTATTGTTTCAACAATTTACATAATGAATGAACTGGTCTACCGTATTTCAAGTCACCCATAAAAGTAACGGTGATACCATTGACAGTACCTAATTCTTCTCTCATTGTGAATAAATCTAACAAAGCTTGAGTTGGATGTTCTCTTGAACCGTTACCACCGTTAATAACTGGAATTGGAGAATACTTATCAGCAATTTCAGCAGATTCTTCATCTGGATGTCTCAAAACAATAGCATCAGAGTAGCAAGCCATGGTTCTGATGGTATCCTGTAAAGTTTCACCCTTCTTAATGGAAGAACCTTGTTCAGAGATAGAAACAACTCTACCACCTAATCTTTGCATAGCAGCATTGAATGAAGAGGATGTTCTAGTTGATGGTTCAAAGAAGGCATTAGTTAAAACTCTGCCCTTCAAGATGTCTAAAACACCTTCTCTTTCAACAGCTAATCTCATTTCTTGAGCAACGGTAAATAAAGCGTGTAATTCACGTCTACCAATTTGGTTAACAGAAAGTAAGTTCTTTCTCAAGAATGGGTTGTTTCCCTTGATATAGGTGGAAATAGCATTTGGAGGAGAAAGTTCTCTTGGTTGGAAGGAAACTAAATCAGCCCCACTTGGAGTTTCTTCAGTTTCACTTTCCTTCAATGCTTTGACTAATGAAGGTCTCTTATCACCATCGAAAGAGAATCTTGATGCTCTTCTAGCACCAGTGGATGCAACAGCTGCTGATGGAGAATCAATTGCAGTCTCTGATGCAACATTGGATGAGTGTTGTGCAATATTTTCCTTACCAAAAGCTTCCGAAACAACGTATTCGCCTTCTAAAGCAACTGTTTGATCGTTCATGTAAACTCTTTCAACTGAACCGTTAATACCTTCCTTGACTGGAGACCATAACTTGGCAGATGATTTCAAGCTTGATGCGCTTCTATCAACGTTGACTTGAATAGATGACTCAGTTTCACTCAAGCCAAGAATACTGATTGGCTTGTCGTGTAATTTGGAGACGATATCTGCAATGGTTAGTTTATTTTCAGAAACAGCAGACATTAATAGTGGAATTGCATCGGCAAAACCAAGACCAGCAGTAGTTGGTTTATTTAAGAATGCAGCCAATTTGAATGGAGTAGAACCAAGAGAGAAACAATCAATGGAGTCAAGGTTATCCCATAATGCCTTTTGATCTTCCTTAGTTGGTAAGAATTGAGCACCTGGATAGTCAGCTTGAGAAAAGAACAAGGAATAGATGGTAACATCACAAGTAACATTCAAGTTCTTTTGTCTGGACATGTTGATTAAAGCCAAATCGTCCTTGCCGGTGACGTTAGTAACATGGATCTTGGAGTTGAACAGAGAAGCTAACAACAATAAAGAAGCTAATGAAGTAGATTTTGCATCAACAATAATTGGTTTGTTGTTTGGCCAGACACCAAAATGAGATGAAAGGCTTGGGATGAAACTAGAGTCAAATTCGTCAGCATTGATGTATAATGCTGAGGTTGATCCACTGACTTGTTGTAAGTGTGCAGCGTTTGATTCATTGGCAGCAACAAATAATGAATAATCAGAGTATGCGTTACCTTGGATGAGTTCATTGGCTCTAGTTAAAGTTCTAGCATCAACTATAGCTTCACCTTCAAAGTTTGATGGAATAATAGAGTTAAAAACAAAACCAGCAGCAACAGAAGCCTTTGTTGTTTCTTCAAATGAAGCGCCGGTTTCACCTAAAGATGGCACATAGGTACCAATAGAAATTAAACCAGGTAATTGAACAGTGGTATGAGAAGTTTGTGCATCAATTGCATCAACTTCCAAAATTTCGTTTCTTGAAATGGCTTCAATTAAAAGTTTAGCACATTTAACATTGGTGACTAATGGAACAGCATAATCAACAGCCATTCTTCTAGTTCTGTAACCCTTTGAAACATATGAAGATGGTCTTCTGAATCTGTTTGCAGATGGTAAGTTAATGTATAAATCAATCAAGTTGTTGGCCAAGTGTTGAGTTAAGGAATATTCAGCCTTTTGGTCTTCTTCTTCAGCATTCAGTAATTCCAAGTACTTGACAGGAATACCATGTTCTTGAATGAAATCGGCAGTACCAGAGGTTGCAAACAAGGAGTAACCTAATTGAGTCAATTTCTTAATAGATGGTAATAATTCTTGCTTTTCCTTATAAGAACCGATAGATAACAAAATGTTCTTCTTTGGTAATTGGAAACCGGTAGAAATCAATGACTTCAAGTATGCTTCATATTTATTGTGACCAAAACATGCGACTTCACCAGTGGAAGCCATTTCAACACCTAAAACTGGATCTGCACCTGATAATCTAGAGAAAGAAAATTGAGGAACCTTGATTGCACAATAATCATCTGGTAACTTTTCAGTTGGATATGGAGTGAGTGGAAGATCCATGATAGCCTTTGTTGCCATTTCAATCATGTTGGTACCAACAACCTTAGAGTTAAATGGGAAAGATCTTGAAGCTCTAACGTTACATTCAATAACCTTAATTTCATTATTCTTAGCAATGAATTGAATGTTGAAAGGACCAGTAACATCAAGAGCTTTACCGATCTTGGCAGTAGCTTCAACAATTCTATTAACAGTTTCTTGTGCTAAATCTTGTGGAGGAACAATTAATGTAGCATCACCAGAGTGGACACCTGCATTTTCAACGTGTTCGGCAACAACGTGCATGATAAGCTTACCATCCTTTGCAACAGCATCCATTTCAATTTCCTTGGCATTTTCAATATACTTGGTAATAACAACAGGGTAATCTGGAGAGACTTCAACAGCTTGAGATAAATAAGAAGCCAAATCATCCTTGGAGTAAACTGTGTTCATGGCAGCACCAGATAAAACATAAGATGGTCTAACTAAAACTGGGTAAGAAACCTTTTCAGCAAAAGCTTCAGCTTCTTCAATGGAGGTTAACTCCTTCCATGCTGGTTGATCAACACCAATGGTATCCAACATTCTTGAGAATTTGTATCTGTTTTCAGCAGAGTCAATCATGGCTGGAGAAGTACCCAAGACCTTCAAGTTTTGTCTTTGTAATTGTAAAGCAATGTTATTTGAGGTTTGACCACCCATAGAAACAATAACACCAGCAGAGTTTTCAAGTTCATAAATATCTAAAACTCTTTCAAGGTTGATGGTTTCAAAATATAATCTATCAGCTTCATCATAATCAGTGGAAACAGTTTCAGGGTTGTAGTTGACCATAATAGTCTTGTAACCTTGATCTCTTAAGGTTCTGATTGCGGTGACTGCACACCAATCGAATTCAACTGAAGAACCAATTCTGTAAACACCAGATCCCAAAACCATAACACCGTGATCGTTGAATTCAACATCTGAATCTTGACCATTGTAAGTGATGTATAAGTAATTAGTGAAAGCTGGGAATTCTGCAGCAACAGTGTCAATTTGCTTAACAACTGGGATAATACCTGCGTCTTTTCTTAATCTTCTGATGGCAACTTCGTTGGAGTTCAGGAATTTAGCAATTTGTCTGTCTTCGAAACCCAATTGTTTAGCTTCCTTCAAGACTCTAATTGGTAAGTTTTCTTTAGTACCAAAAGAAGAAATGTGTTCACCGAATTTAATCAAACCAAATAATTTGTTCAAAAACCATCTGTCAATCTTGGTCATTTGATGAATCTTTTCAACATCATAACCACTTGACATAGCGTTAGCAATAGCAAATAGTCTTTCATCAGATGGGGTTTCTAATTCATAATCAATATCGAGCTCAACATCAACAGCATTGAAACCTAAGTTTTGATAGTCAGTGGATCTAATCGCTTTTTGAATAGCTTCTTCGAATGTTCTACCAATACTCATGACTTCACCGACAGACTTCATGGAAGAAGATAATAAGTTTGAAACTCTTGAGAACTTCTTCAAATCCCATCTTGGAATCTTAGCAACACAGTAATCCAATGATGGTTCGAAACAAGAACAAGTAACCTTAGTAACAGAGTTTTTGATTTCATTCAATGGAATATTCAAACCTAATTTAGCAGCAGTATAAGCTAATGGGTAACCAGTTGCCTTGGACGCCAAAGCGGAAGATCTTGATAATCTAGCATTGACTTCAATAATACAGTATTCCTTAGAGTATGGGTTCAAAGCATATTGAATGTTACATTCACCAACAACACCTAAGTGTCTAATAACATTAACAGCTGTTGTTCTTAACATGTTGTAATCTTCGTCAGATAAGGTTTGAGATGGAGCAATAACAATAGAATCACCAGTGTGGATACCTAATGGATCAAAGTTTTCCATGTTACAAACAGTAATACAGTTGTCGAAAGCATCACGAACAACTTCGTACTCAACTTCTTTCCAACCTTTCATGGATCTTTCAACCAAAACTTGAGGAGAAGTAGCAAAAGCAACGTTACAAAGATCAATCAATTCTTGTTTGTTGTTGGCAAAACCTGAACCTAAACCACCTAATGCATAAGCAGCTCTGACAATAACTGGGAAACCGATATTTTCGACAGCAGCTAAAGCTTCTTCAATGGTTGATGCGGTTTCAGATTTAGCACACTTTTCATTAATTTCATCCATAGCTCTTGCGAATAATTCTCTATCTTCGGTAGTGATGACAGTTTCGATTGGAGTACCTAAGACCTTGACACCTAATGATTCAAATTCATCCTTCAATTTAATACCGACGTTTAATGCGGTTTGACCACCAAAGGTACAGTAAATAGCATCTGGTCTTTCATGCTTGATAATTTTTCTGACGAATTCTGGAGTAACTGGCAAAAAGTAAACTTTATCAGCTAAACCCTTAGAGGTTTGAATAGTTGCAATATTTGGATTGACTAAAATGGTGTAAATACCTTCTTCCTTCAATGCCTTGATAGCTTGGGAACCGGAATAATCGAATTCACCAGCTTGACCAATGGATAAACCACCAGAACCTAAAACCAAAACCTTCTTTGGCTTGAGTCTTGGGTGCAACTTAAGGTTATCTTCCTTCTTACCACCTGGGAATTCGACAGCCTTTAATGTCTTGCTTTGCTTAAATTCAACAACAGCTTGAATGAAAGTGTCAAATAAGAATTCGGTATCTCTTGGACCTGGAGTGGATTCAGGGTGGAATTGAACAGAGAAGAATGGTTTTTCGGTGTTGTAGATACCTTCGTTAGAACCGTCATTGGCGTTAACAAATAATTCCTTCCAGCCAGATTGTAAAGTGTCAACATCAACTGCGTAACCATGGTTTTGAGAAGTGATATAACATCTACCAGAAATGGTAGAAGTACATGGAATGTTGTGACCTCTGTTACCAAACTTAAGTTTCAAAGTGGAAGCACCAGATGCTCTAGCCATCAATTGGTGACCTAAACAAATACCAAAGATTGGAGTTTTAGCTTCGTCCAAACAAGTTTTCAGTTTAGAGACAACGTCAGTCATAACAGATGGATCACCAGGACCATTGGAAATGAATAAACCATCATATTCTTCCTTTGTGAAATCATAATCCCATGGGACAACTTTTAATGAAATACCTCTATTAACAAAACATCTAATTTGGTTGTATTTCATACCGACATCAACTGCAACAATTCTAATAACTTTACCATCTGGGCCTAATTTAGCTAACTCAGTTGGTGGGTCGTAAACGACTGGTTCCTTGGTTGAAACTTTAGCGACTAAGTTTTGAGTATTTGGATCAATCCATTCTGGAATTTCAAAATTATGTTTCCATTCAGAATCAGAAAGAGCAAGTTCAGTATCAACTGATTCTTTCTTTAAGCAAAATCTACCTAAAGTAGAACCTTTTTCTCTTAACTTCTTAGTTAAAGATCTAGTATCAACACCGTAAATAGCTGGAACATTGTTTTCCTTTAACCAAGCACCTAACGAAGATGTGGCTAAATAGTGTGAGTAATCTTCAGTATAGTGAGAAACAACTAAACCAGCAACGTGAATTCTGTTGGATTCAAAATATTTTGGAAGAGACTTGACAATATCGTCCATCAATTTTCTATCTGGGACACCATAATTACCAACTAATGGGTATGTAATGACTAAAATTTGACCTTCATAGGATGGATCAGTAATAGATTCAGGATAACCAACCATACCGGTTTGGAAAACCAATTCACCAGCGGCTGCAACATCTGCACCGAAGGAATAACCTTGAATAGCGACACCGTCGTGAGTTTCTAAGGTGACTAATTTAGTACCAAGCTTTTCAAAAGATGGAGAGATAGGGTTGAAAAAAGACATAATAGTGTATGTATATGATTGCTTAGAATAAGTTGAGAATGTTGATTAACAACAATAACTGTGAAGTTTTTTATAGGGCTATAATAACAGACAATATAACCCATTCAAAAAAAAAGAAATTGGGTGAGGAAAAAATTGTTAGAATAATGAACTAGAAGACAATCAGGATATTACATTTTTACGTTAAGCATTTACAATTGATGGCAATCGGCTGCATTCAAGAAGGGATTTTATTATTATTAAGCTATAATAACTTTCCTTTTCCTCAAAACAGACAATTAGCCAACAATTGAAATTGCAACGTAAAAAAAACCCAAAACTTTGTTGTATTGAAAAAACTCGTAATAATACATACCTTTAGTAATTGTGATATGACAAAGACTAAATAAGTTCAAATATAGTAAAAATATTCAAACTAGATGTGATAAAATTTGTTTTTTTGTTTTGTTTTGTTTTGTTTTGTTTGTTTTAATTGCAAAAGAAATTGTTTGTGAAAATCCAAAAATATATGGGGGTTTGTAACTTATGGATTTGGGCAAATGGGACTCTTTTTCTAAAATTGAGAGTAGATAAGGTGTCTGTTCTGAGGAAAGGAAAAGGAAAAAATGGTTAAAACTAAATACTACAAGAACCTAAAATGAATAAAGAGTAAATTGAATATTTCAATGTCTTCAATCCTATGAAAATATGTGAAAAAGTCCGTTTATATATCAAAAAAAAAATTGATTCTGGAAAGTTTTAAAAAAAAAATTTTCACCAGACACAGCCTGGGTCAGTGCGGGTCAAGCATGAGATCACCGATGATTTCATAATATCACAATAAAAAAATCTTACGAAATCGACAAATCTCATGTAAATGCCTTGAATTCTATTGTTGTACGTACCCGACGGATTAATTAAGGATATTTTTCTCTTTTTTTTTTTTTTTCAGAGTACTTAGGTCAGGGTTTCTACAGTAGCTTTTTTATGGGAATTGAGGTCTTTTCATCCTAAGGGTGTTGAGAATTATATTCAACCTAATCTAGGTAGTCCCAAGTGTTGCTGTTATCAATTTGAAATCATTACCTGTTAGGGGTTTATGTATTGTTTTTTGACACAATATAGAGTTTAACCCCATTAATAGGCTTTAAATTTATTCTATGAATTGAATCTATTTGAAATTGCCGCTTCTGTCTTATCAATTAAATAAATTTAAGACAGCAACTTCTGAACATAATTTGACGTTTAAAATTTTTCGAGAATATTTTAAGGTCAAACTTTGCGGAAGAAACTATCTCAAAATGAAATAAAATAAATAAAACAAAAAAGGTTTATTTTTATAATTTTGGACGAGTTGGGAGTCGAACCCAAGACCTTTCGCATGCTAAGCGAACGCGCTACCAACTACGCCACACGCCCTTTTACATGCTTTTAAATTTTGTACTTAAATATCAGATACTTAAAAAATAACGGATTTCAGCCAATTTGTGATTGATTTGTACTTTTCAATTGCCGTCAACCACTTTTTCAACCAACTTCTTTGTCATCATCCTCAAATAGAGCTTTTTGCTATTTTTAGCGGTCATGAATAAACGAAAGTACCGTAAAAGATCCCAAATGTAACTCAAAGTAACACTAAATCAAGTCAATCTAAATTGCGGATTATCTAACGCCCAATCAGCTGTTCATTTTTACCACCAGCGAAACCTACAACACACGCATTTTCGGCTTGGAAAAAAGAGGCCAAGACAGAAATCAATGCAATGCATCAATAATTTCAGCTGTTTTGCGCAATTAAACACTAGCCAGTTACTGAACCCAAAAAGAACCATTTTTTTACTTAACCAAAACTTGAACTGTTGCTTAGCTTTACAATTCCAAGTACAGAACGTATTCCGTGCAATTTTGGTACCACGAGAATACAGCTTTTTCAAATTTTGAAAACAGGTATCCCCTGATTGAATCGGTCTCGTTGTAAAGTTTGACTGGACGGCTTTCAGACTTTGACCAGTCACCCATATCAAGTACCAATCTCACATCCTCCCGATATAAAGGTCGTTTGTTACTAATTTTAGAAAACAAATTTTTAGCCTTTTTTTTTGAGATTATTTTGTCATCTCCGAAAACATGACAGAAGTGGCGTTTTTCCGTTTTCCATAGCGAAATGATGGAGTTAGAACACACAAATAGGTCCACAAATATTGGATCCAAATGGTTAACTAGACACCACAGTTTATCCAGATACGTACGCATTGGCTGATGCAAAGAAAAAAAAATCACCTATCATGAGATCATCCACGTTTTTTATGAGAGATAAAACGAGTTTGGTACTTTTGTACATTGGCCACACTACTTGTGCTGCATCAAATAAGTGATGGCTTTTTTTCTACACGTGCTATAGGTTGTTACCACGGTTCAAATTTTGTGTACCGTGTACATGGTTGAAATCTGTCAACTAATGTCACCTGCTCAATTTTTCCCCAATGTTTTCTGAAACATTCAACAAATCAAAATAATCCACCCATATACTGGGTTCATTTCCTTCGAAGTAGTAAGCTTTCAAGTATTCTTCACCCATGTCAGAACGCAACCAAAACTCCCCCGAAAGGCCTAATATAATTTTATTAATGCCAACTTCGCTGAGATACGATTGTATTGGCGCTTTTGGTAACGAGGTAATTAGAACTCCAAATATCGACAGGTTGGCAGAGAAGGGCACAAAATTCACAAACTGTTTTCTTCAGAATTCAATCAGCTCACAAAGTAGATGTTCGATATTTACTGCCAAGTATGAGCGTGCAAATGGTAAGCGCCCAAGAACCGGAGTACTACATGGATCAGAGCCAAATGTGCTAAAAACCTTGAAAGAAGATGGTTATCATATTGCAGTGCTAGCTTCCAAAGATCTGCTGTTTAATAAAGATGCTGCTGAGTCAAGTATAGATGAATACGGTTGTGTTAAGGGTTCCGAGAAAAAGTTTGTCATCCATCCTGTTTCGAAATCTCCTTCTGATGGTACAACGCTATCCTTCTGGGAAAGCCTATTTTCCATATTTAACGGGGATGATGATCCAGTCGAAAATTATGATGAAGCGTTAATTCTTGCAGCAGAAAGGTGGTTAGACGAACCTCCCAAAGACAAACCATGGGCTCTTTTACTACCATTAGGCCTTTCCTGTAACCCACTTGGCGTCGAAGAGCCGTATTTTTCAATGTATGATCGAGCTGATGTTCCTAAACCTCTACATGCTGAGGATAAAACAGGTTATGAACCAAAGTTCATGGATGCATCTCGAAAATTGTACAAAACCGATCAGGTGTCAGACGAAGCATGGTCAGAAGTTGTTGCTAATTATTATGGGATGATTTCAAAACTCGATGACCAGATTGGTAGAATTCTAAATAAATTGGAATCCAGCTCATACAAAAATATGACCTACACCTTTTTTCTCACCGATCATGGTGACTTTCTGGGGGATCATGGTATGATCGATAACTGGCCTAGTGGAGTGAACACAGCATTGATTCATGCACCTTTAATCATTAGTGGACCCAAAATACCCAAAAACAAGACCGTCGGTTCTTTATGCGAGATGATCGATGTTGGTCCCACTTTGTTTGCTTTATGTGGTATCAAAGAAGATTCGTTTCTACATGACGGCAAATCTTTGATTCCTTTGATCGAAGGGGACGAGAAACAAAAGAACACACACAGAGATTTTGTTGTTTCATTAGGTGGAATTTTTGAGACTGAAAGAAGTATTATTGATTGTGAACACCGTGTGAACTTAGGCACTACACGGAATGATGTTATTCTCATGGGCCGAGTGATGACTTTACGAGATGAAAAATTCACGTATGTTTACAGAAGTCATGAGCCAGAGGAGCTATATAATAGTGTCAATGATCCAAGCGAATTGCATAATTTAGCTCATCTACCGGAATACCAAGAAGTTGTCAGAAAATATAGCAGGACGCTATTAGAATGGATTTTTAAAGTTAGTGGAGAGAGAGAGTTTTTTGATGAAAGCAAATTCTCCACGCAGCCAGGGCAACATGAATTTACAGCAACGATAGTGGAAGCATAAACACACTAAATAGGGAGTTTTTTTTGACTTTTCAGATTATGCGGTAACTGTTCCAATTGACTTTGAACATTTAATAGAGTATGAAAAAATTGAGCGTTTACTTAGCTGATTTTTGAAACAAGTCTTTACTCAGGTGAAGTGGATCTTGTGTAATTGTAAGCATCATAAATTACGACAATAAAGAAGAAAGAAGAAAAGCGAAGTAATTGATAATGCTAAGGGATTTACGTACTTGGAACTACTTTAGCCTACCTCTTTGTACATATTCAGGATATAAGGTATCAATTTGAAAATTGAGTTTCACAGTTTATGTTTGTTAAAAAATGCATGCAAAATGGCGTATGATTTCATAGGTGTAATTTCAACGCTTTTGATAGTAAGTGTACTCATTATATGAAAACACCTACATTGAAGCACCGTTTTTGAAGCTTAATGCTTATTTAATGTAAAAGTTGAATAATCGAGTGACTTGTGATGAGATTCTGTCTAGTATGTAAGACTTGAAACAAAGCTTTTAGGTGAATCAGAGACCATGAAAAAAAAAGGTACAGGAACCTGCAGTTATACAAAAAGACAATGATCCAAGACGTAAGTATTTATCTGGATATATTGTATATCTTGATGCCTTGAGAAGGGAATATATATACAAAAATATTAGCATTTTACTATATATAGAGGAATTATAAACGGATTCAAGAAGTGATTCTAATTTAAATATCAACATCTAATCTTGCAGCTGGGTTGTTTTCAATAAAATCTAAATTAACTTTATGACCCAGTAACTCTCTGATATTACTAACACCATACTTGATCATTGTTGGTCTTTCTAAAGATAAACCCCAACCTAAAACTCTCATGTCTTTAGGTAAACCCATTGGTTCCAGCATTTCTGGTCTGAACATACCGGAGTTACCAATTTCAACCCATTTACCTAAACCTTCGTGCCATGAGAAAATTTCCATGGATGGTTCAGTATATGGATTATAAGTTGGTTTAAATCTCAAGTTTGTCACTCCCATCTTTTCAAAGAATTGTTGCATGAAACCAATCAAATCACCTAAAGTAATGTTGTAATCTGCAAAGACACCTTCAACTTGGTGGAATTCGGCCAAATGAGTGGCATCAACGGCTTCATTTCTGAAAACTCTGTCAATAGAGAACAATCTAGTAGGCTTTGGATCTTTTGCTAATTCTTTCAACATTCTTGAAGAAATGGCAGTGGTGTGAGTTCTAAGGACCGTACGAAGAGATTCGTCTAAATGCCATGGGTATCTGTAACCAATGGAACCAAAAGCACCATCCTGATGGACTGCTTTGATATTTTCCAAATATTCTTTGTCTGAAGGTGGTAAAGCAGTTTTTGGATCTTTTAAGTAAAAAGTATCTTGTAAATCTCTTGCAGGATGCTGTTGTGGGACAAACAAGGTATCGAAATTCCAGAAACCGGATTCGACATATTGGTTAGATTGCATTTCAGAGAAACCCAAAGAGAAGAAAATTTGTCTAAATTCTTCTCTCACCTTATTAAGTGGATGAAGAGCACCAGAGACAGGTAAATCACCTTCAGAGTTAAAATTGTAAGGTTTGAAGGTTGCATCTTTCCAAGAGCCGGATAAAATCATATCTGAAGTGATATCAGTTTCGAATTGTTTAATTTCAAGAGCAAACTCAGCACCTTTTTCGATAGAAAAGGTAAAAACTTTAGTTGGAGTAATTAACTTTCTCTTCTTTAATTCGGTCAAATCTTTCTTGTTTTGTAAAGTACCGGAGGTTTCAATTTCTTTTAATAAAACACAAGTTGAATCTTCAACCTTAGAAGCATCATCAATTTTGGTAACCAATTTGTCACCGTCTTTACTGATCCAACCGTTTTTGAAAGCACGACCTTGTGCAACCTTACCGTTTTTACCCATAACTGATTCAACGTCAGAGACCTTTAAACCTTCCAAACTTTCTAAAACCTTGTTGAATAGTCTGTATTCATGAGAACCATTTGTGACAATATCTTTGGCTTCATCAGTTAATTTGTACACTTCAGTTTCTTTGGTTTTGTAAGTGATCATGGATCTTGCCAATAAAGAGTTAAGCGCAGCTTGAATTTGCTGTGATTCTTCATTTGGAAATTCCGCAGAAGAGTCTGCAATGGTACCTTTAGCACCAAGAACTTTTAAGATGGTGAGTTGTAAATCAGACATGTCTGTTAGCTGGCCAACAAAAGAACAGAAAAAGGTTCAAATTTCGTCTTTGAAAAATGTTAATCAAAAAAAATGTCGACGTTTTTCTGAGAAACAAAATT
This sequence comes from Pichia terricola, assembly GCA_030168465.1. NCBI lineage: Eukaryota > Fungi > Ascomycota > Pichiomycetes > Pichiales > Pichiaceae > Pichia > Pichia terricola. The sequence goes on from CP099445.1 coordinate 1,473,738, forward strand.
GATAACGTAATCACAGAAAAGCAAATTTCTTCAATTTAAAAAAGGAGCTAAATTTTGTCCTACGAGTCAGCTGGAGCAATTACAACACGATTGGAAGCATCAGGGAGTTGCAAGTTAATATATGTTTCTGACACTTGAGTTTAATTTGATGATTTTTTCAGTGATTATCCAATTTTTTTTTTCAGAATGAGTAACTTAGAGTATATGCGTGCATGAACTGTATTTTCTACAAAATAGCCAGCCAGGCAGCTGGTCATTTTTTTTAGCGCACACTATAAACTTGTCGGTAAACAGTGTCGGAAAATAAATAGGAAATGTTTAAGGTATATTTCAGAAAATACAGATCGTTTTTTTCATGTAAATGTGTGATTGAAATCGGTCTATACTGATGTGAACTCAAACATTTTCTTAGTGCCAACAGGTCCATTTTACACAAATATATAGACCTAGTAGTTTTTCCTGATCTTACTACCGGTGATTAAATACTGGGATTTTTTCAGCTCAATATTTACTCCCAAAAAAAGTAGCAAATAATCGCAAAAAGCACGTTTTTCAACGAAAACACTCAATATTCAGTTATTCAGTAGGATACGGAGTTTCCAGTGATCTCAAATGATCCTGTTTGCAGCATAAAACAAATTTGATTACGTAAGACAACCAACTTTGATTTGCTTTCATTTACCAAACGTTAGAATTTTTCCTGCTATTTCTTTACATGTTTCAATCCAGCGATGTTCAAGTATCGATTACTATTTTAGCCGGTATTTCCTCAAAGTATAAGTTCAGCATGTATTACCACTACTGTTCTTGCGTTTCAGGATTAGTTGATCTTTATGCTAAATGTGACATCCAGTTCTTAAGAATCTTCTCTATCGCGATTTGATATATAGATCATTCTCAGTCGGAATCCTGGAAAAGCATTACGAGAAAAGCGCTAGATTCTTGGTAGTGCAGTGCTTTGTTACCTCTCAGGTCTTTTCTCATGATTTACTGTAAATATCACAATATGCTGATCCAACTTGCCAGATTTTTTTTCAAAGCAATTTCGTGAAAATATATTTTCAGCAGAGTATAACGAGCGCTAATTTGCATTGGTTTGGTCCACTCACTAAGAGAGACAGTATTAATGACGATATCACTTATATACTTAACACACGAAGGAGCTTGCTGGGCTTTTTTTTGCAAGTTTCTCTTATCCTGATATTAATCGCTAAGTTCTTCATGTAGAATACTATGACATCTAATTTATTTATTTGTTCATCTTTGTATCCGTGCACGACACCAGCGCTAACAGCTTGCTATACATTCAATAACTTGATTGAAATTAATGAAAAAACGCAAGAATGATGAACTGCATTTGCAGAGTTCATAGCCAAGTGCAATTTTTCATACTGTAAACACTTATTGCTGCCTAATATATAAAAAAACAACATCTCAGTGAATACAAACAGAGTTACTCAATCATTGGCTTACCTATATGCATAAAGTAAGCACCTTGGTACAGCGCGCCAATATAGCATATAATTATATCATCATCCTGCTTACCTCTGTTCAGGTTAGACTCATCTATATTTACCTCCAAAAAGGTTTGTAAAATCAGCTACCCAAAAATACAAAGGGTCGACTAAATCCAACCCAGCTACTTTCTCCTTAGAAACCATCTTCAATATCTGTGTTACAGTTCAATAATAAATGCCTAACAATTTGTATCTTGCAAAGAAGTTCGTTCGAAGCCAATTTTCGCTGCTAAAGCGCTCTCACATTCACCCACACCGTATGTGTTTTTTTGGAGGTGGGTTGTGGAGAGAAGGACACACGTCTACCCATACTTCTTTGAATCGACTCTTTGAGAAATATTGCGATTATCGAGATGAACGTGTCATTACAAACGACAGAAGGCGAAGTAGTCACTTTGAACACCGTTACGGATGAAGAACTGGAACAAGAATTCGAGGAAATGGAAAGTCAGGGCTTGTTGAGTGATGGAAGCACTGAATTGATGAATTCAGGGGCGACAACTGGCAACGGTGATCCGAAGCAAGACCAAATTTGCAAATGGCAAGAATGTGGGGCTTCTTTGAAAAATTTTGATGAACTGACTTCCCACCTATGGAACTCACATGTTTCTCCGAAGGAGGAAGGAGACACTTCTTCGGAATATGTTTGCCGATGGGACAACTGCTCAAAAAGAGGCACGATTCAACACAGCAAAACTGCTCTTTTGACTCATGTTAGGTCTCACACAGGCGAAAAACCGTTTTTCTGCTTATTACCAGAATGTTTCAAGTCATTTTCGAGATCGGATGCCATGCTGAAACATATGAAAACTGTCCATTATATTGAAAGTAACAATTTGGTAAACGCTTTTAAGTCACTACAAGATAAAAAAATAGAAAAAATGGCCAAATTAGAAAGTAAAAATAATTTATCCATTGACTCGACACTGAACAGTAAAAAGCTTTCCAGTATTTTTGAGAAAAGGATTCGAAACGAAGGTGTCAATTTGAAACATGAATCGTTGCTTGAATCATGTTATGCAATGAAACGAAAAAATCTAAGTGATAAATTACTTGATCAAAAGATTCTCAACCATTACAAGTTGAGAAACATTGAATTCAATCCGCATGTTATGGAGGAGATATTCACTCGTTCTAAACAATCTATTGATCTTTACTCTACCAAAAGAGCCGCAATTGAAGACAAAGGGAGAATGTCCAATTTCCAAGATTTGAATAATATCGATGATTTGAATGTTGAGGAATTACGAAATATAATTCAAATCCAAAACAACTATTTATCAAAGCAGCTCAAACTTAAAAAGCTATTGGATACTGAGCTGCTGAAGCACAGTAACTCCAAAAAATATCACTGGTTAAAGAAACAGATTCTCGTGAATAGCATCAAGCAACAAGTTGAAACTGATCAGAATTAGTTGAGTTGTTTGATGGAAGGAAGGAGGGGAGAGGGGCGACGTTTTGAAACAGTAATTTGGGACATTCGATAAAGAAACAGGTGTATAACTTTGTAACATAAGCGTTAGTACTTATTCTGTAGATTACATAAATCCAGTATTGACTGGCTATAAATATCATTAAGTATAGTGTAACATAAGGTTAGTGAATGCAGTGTCTTCGAGTTATCTATGGAACCTTTTAAATATTGCTTAGTCATGATTCAGTTATGATCATATACTTAAGCAATACCATATAGATACTAGCTCTCAGTATGATGCAATATCTTATAATCACATGATTTACTTTATAATTTTGATAAAAATAAATATCTAGAGCATGCCACATTCCTACTTTTCATTCTTAAACTTTGCAGTACCAATTGGTGAATAAACATTATCATACAAGTAATTTATTGCATCTCTTCCAATTAAACGCCTTGTATCGATATGTTTAGAAGTCAAATCATTGATCTTTGTTACACCCAATAGTCTCATATCCATTTCAAGTTCATATTTCAGAATTTGAATTAATTTTCTAACACCGTCTTCACCATAGGCAGAGTTGGCATACAAAAATGGTCTCCCGATACCAACATTGACTTTAATATCTTGACCACCAATCGCAACAGCCTTTAAAATATCTGTACCTCTTTTAACTCCACCATCAATAAAGATCTCAAAATCAGGTCTCAGTTTGTTCAGTTTTTTCATTATCGGAACTGTTTCGGCTAATAATTCAACAGGCGGTGGTGAAGTATCCAACTGTCTACCACCATGATTTGATAAAACTACACCATTTAATCCAATATCGTAAGCCTCAATAACATCTTCGACGGTTTGAACACCTTTGATCAAAACAGGTAATTTCGTCCAAGATTTTACTTCTTTGATGTCATTCCAATCAACTCCACAATCGATAAAACTCGAAAGAGCAGCAGATGCTCCGCTGTCCCTATTAACGTCATCACCTAAATGAACATCAGTGTCGTTAACAAATTTCAGTCTCTTGTCCTTTTCTCTGTTACCCAAAGATGGTGCATCAACTGTAATGAAAATGGCTTTCATACCTAAATTTTCAGCTTCTCTGACCATTTTCTTGGCAACATTTCTATCTTCATTGATATACAATTGGAACCATTGAGTAGCACCAGGAATTCTAGCTTTAGAAATTTCTTCCAATGACATCGATGACAATGTCGAAATCATTTGACAGACACCTTCTTTACCTGCACCTCTCGCAATCGAACATTCACCATCGGGATGTCCTAATTTTGCCAATGCAGTGGCTGTCACATAAAATGGAACAGAAGATTCAGAACCTAAAATTGTTGTGGAGGTGTCGATGTTTCTAACGTTAACACACACTCTTGGTCTAAAGTAAATTCTTTGATATGCATAATGATTCTCTCTCATTGTAATTTCATCATCGGAACCACAAGAATAATAAGCCCAAGCATCTTTTGGTAGTATGTTCTTGGCAATTTCTTCAAAATCGTATACGTTTTGCATAGACGACAAAGCTGGAATATTTTTCAAGTAATTTAGTCTGTCAATTTCATCATCATCAACCAAATAATCCGCCTCTAATTTTGGTGGGTCTTCCGTCAAAATCCCAATGAACTTATCTTCAGATAAGAATTTCTCAATCGTTCCTTTTGGATGTATTTTTTCATAAACCTTCGTAGCATCATAACCTGCGTGATTGATCAAAGGAGCTTGACCGCCTGGATGATTGACAATGAAATCAGTCAAATCATAAACTTTGTTGTTGATTGAAACCCAGCAGTCATCCTTGTGGTTATGTTTCAAGAATTCTTGCAAATCGACAGTTTTAGTAACCTTTAAAGATGGCTCATCATTAGAGACTGTTAACACCAAGGACGTGATTGCAATTGTGCTCAAAACAAACACTGACAAGTTTGATTTCTGGTTCTTTGTGAATCTGTGACCGGAGTTGGCTATGCGTGCTGAATGAATTGACCGCATGAAGTAACCGGCATGCGGTACCCGAGGTGCGCAAAAAGCCTTGGATAATAACTTTCTACCAGTAAGCATTGTTATATTAGGCCAGGTGTTTTGTATTGGATAAGGAACAGAAATTACCTAAAAAGAACACTGTAACATAAAAAAGACAAGAAAACTACAAGTATTTATCCAAGTTCACTTCTAAAAAGTTTGAAATGGCTATAATCAAGGACATGATATTCAATTGGTCAATACGTAATAGATTCTAAAATTCATAATGTGTCAGGTGAGTTCTGCTTCGGTGTAAAGAACAAAATGATTAAGATAGAGCTGTCATAATATACCAACCGTTTAACCGAGCATAATAAGGAAAAAGCGGGATGTATTTTATGGAAGAGGGGGTAGGGGGCGGGATAGTAAAATCTTAGTCGCAACCAAACTACGTGGGATGCAAAAAAAAGGCTAGTAATACCGTGCAAAGATGTGGCGCATGCTGAGCTTGGTGTGATTTGATTGAGCTGTAGGAAGCAGCAATATACAAGAGGGGCACAAAGATCTTTGAGTTATTGTAGCTGCTTTCCTTCAACAATCTCCGGAATGAATTGGGAAATTCGAGGATCCATCGATCCGCTACTCGAATCACCTAGACAGGACCAAATACAAGACCATCTTATACTAAAACTAATAGTGTAAATCTCCTTATCTTCCGGCTCGCAGATATAACGGTGCAGTGAAACAGCCCCATGTTCAAATTTTTTTTGACAAAGGTGGAATCAGCAACGTTTAGTGATGAACATGAAGAAAGTTGAATAAATTTAAATCAAATTTTGGAACTATGTAATTATGTTCCATTAACTTGAACGTGCTGGTAAATTCTGGTGGATTTTTGCATACAACTCATATCCCTTATATACTGAGGAAAATAGGAGAATATAGAATATACTTGTACCGTTAAAGATAAGCATGTGTTGTAAATTTTAGTACAAACAGCTAAAATAATTTAAATATCTAATATTGTATTTAATTTGAGTACCTGCTGCTACGACGGAAAACAGAGAATGATGAAGCCTAAATGAACCGTCTCAAATAAAACCTGATAAAATAGATTACGTAATGTTCAAAAAAGATATATTGAAAGTCTCGTTTTGCCATACGCGTAATCCCCACCAACTGACAGTTAGGGAAAATCATTAAGATTTGCTAAACATACCTTAGTGTCTATGGTTGAAATATCACATAATGAGCTTGATGGAATTTTGGAATCATCTGTTTCTTTGATTGAATGTTCCATTGAAAAAAGTGGTCATGAAACTTCAACAACCGATGTATGTATTATGCCAAATGCGTGAGAATCTGAGTATCATTCCTTGTTTTAGTACTAACATATTGATTTAAACCTGATTTTTCGATAAATAGTTGATAATGAGATATTATATTGATAAGATTCTGAACACATCAGCAACGCCGTTATATATATATAATTTAAGCTCTTTCAATTATGATTATTTACAATTTAGGAAAATTATAGGTAAATATAGTCTCCATATGACAACCTATGAATTTGACCTTTTGTTAGATCGAATGAAAATATTTCAAAATTTAAAATTGCATAATTTTAATTTGATTTTAACTGACATTCTGTCGACTTTGAATAGGTCTCAAAATCCACTACATAGTGTCAATTACTTGTTCGTGGAAGATCTAGACGAGGCTTTCAACATTGCATCATTTGAAAACTCTATCTCGGGTAGGTCTTTTTTTTCACGCCAGTATTCTTAATATATGCAAATTACTAACTCTTTCTTCCTAAAATGTTGCAGCAAGGCAACTAATCTTACTAATAACCAAAAAAATCCGAAAACTGTCACAGCTATTTAGCTTCACATGTGTCTTTGTTTCAAAAAACGATAGGTTAAACTTTAATATCAAGAACGTTTCCAATATGATACGGCAACTGATTGATAATTCAATAATTCTAGAAGACGGAAATAGAATCTTTGTTGATTCAATTTATTCCCAATCAGGAAATGTAATTGATGAGGCGATAAAATAAAAAGCCATCATACAATCATGACATCACGTGAGTTTGAATATCTAAATAACGTTTCTCATGTTTGTGCGTTTGTACTCAGTCTTCCAAAAAAAAAAAGAACAAATACCCCTCACACCGCGTGCATAGAGGGTTGGGTGAAATTTTTTGTTGTGAGTGACTGTGAAAACATATTTTTTTGAGCGAATTTTGAAAGCGGTGGGACCGTGAAAATTTGGAAAATCGCACGTATGTGGTGTCAGTGTGGGAAATTCTCTTTCGGGCGGGAAAATTTTTTGACAAAAAATAACTCCCTCGAGAAAAGTATTCTCATTTTCAGATTTTGTGAAATTTCTTCATACTTTTATATTATTATAATTTGTTAGTTTAATTCCTTTTTGAATATCATATTCAATCAATAACCAAGAAATGAGCGAATTCCAACCAGTTGTTGTCATTGACGGTATGTTAAATCACTAGATGAACAGATAGAAGAATATGATTTATGAGATTTAGAGAGATACTGTTGAAAATTGAATTTGGATGAAATGAAAAAACTAAAAAACCTGTAAATTAAACAAAAAAATGCTTGAACTGATTTAGTACAAAACGTTGATACAATAGAATATATATAATATTCAAAAGGCAAAGAGCTCACTCTAAGACATTATTCACGAGCAACAAAGTTCATTTATAAATAATTTTCTGTGGGAGTAATCAACATTGAATCATAAATCTTTCAATCATATTCAGAAGCTAAAATAAGACGAACTAGTATACTAACATCCTTTTATTTTTTTATTTTTTTACAGGTAAGGGACACTTATTAGGTAGATTAGCATCCACCGTTGCTAAGGAACTTTTAGATGGTCAAAAGATCGTTGTTGTTAGATGTGAAGAAATGAACGTTTCTGGTGAATTCTTCAGAAACAAGTTAAAGTACCACGACTACTTAAGAAAGTCTACTAACTTCAACCACGCAAGAGGTCAATTCCATTTCAGAGCCCCATCAAGAATCTTCTACAAGGCTGTCAGAGGTATGATTCCACACAAAACCGCAAGAGGTGCTGCTGCTTTAGAAAGATTAAAGGTTTTCGAAGGTGTTCCACCACCATACGACAAGAAGAAGAGAATTGTTGTTCCACAAGCTTTAAGAGTTTTAAGATTAAAGCCAGGTAGAAAGTACACCACCTTAGGTAGATTATCTTCTTCTGTCGGTTGGAAGTACGAATCTATTGTCAACACTTTAGAAGACAAGAGAAAGGCAAAGGCAGCAGAATACTACTCCAAGAAGGTTGTTGCTGCAAAGAAATTAGCAGCTGCCAAGGCAACTGTTGCTGGTTCCGAAGCTTCAGCAAAATTATCTGCTTTAGGTTACTAAATGTTTTTGGAAATTAATTAAATAAATCTTTTATATAATTTAATTTAATAAAAAAAATAAAGTCAAGAATTACTAAGCTATAAGATATAATATGTATATACATAACACTGTTGTAACACTAGCTATCTCTCGTAACGATTTGAGAAATACTGAAGTGGTCGCTCAAGTCTACAGTCAGTCGCGTCGCAGTGCAGCCACACCCGGAGAAATATTTCAGATAGAGTTCCTTATATTATATCGGTAGTAGTTGCCGCGTAGAGGGGAGGGAGAAGTCACTATATTTAATGCTAAAACTGTTCTTGCTACAACTAATCAAGTATTTAGCATAAAATTATATAGGGGCAGGGCAGAACAGAATAGGCACAACATATGTTATGCTACTAACTCTAATTTATGGTAAAGACTAGACTGCCCCAGAAATCGACAAAAATTTATATATCTGTATAGTTATTTAGATTCTGGTTAATAATTTCCAGCTATCCGAAGTTTTCCTCCAGCTTGAAAAATTTAACGGTTTGAATACTGTTTGGTATTGATTCGGACAATAGCGGGAATAAAATTCATCAATGCCTATTTTTCCACGCGTCAACTCCTTCTTATATCGCGTGTGGATTACTCCTGAGCCAATGAAAATCATGGATTTTTAACTTTGACCGGGTAACGCGTTGAAGTCTGCCAAATTTGCAAAGCGGCCACGCACAATTTTGGAAAAGTATATAATTCAACGGGAATCGCCACTGAAGTTTTTTAAGTAAAAGTGAATAAAATTTATTTTCCTTTTCCTTCCCTTTTCTTTTGATTTGTTTCTTTTATCAGCCAATATTCTATAAATAACAATGTCTGGTGAACAAAAACTTCAATCCAACTTCTGGACCGATTTCTTAATGGGTGGTGTTTCCGCTGCCATCTCCAAGACTGCTGCTGCTCCAATTGAAAGAGTTAAGTTATTAATTCAAAATCAAGATGAAATGTTAAAGCAAGGTAGATTAGCAAGAAAGTATGACGGTATTGCTGAATGTTTCTCCAGAACCGCTAAGGAAGAAGGTATTGTTTCTTTCTGGAGAGGTAACACTGCTAACGTTATCAGATACTTCCCAACCCAAGCTTTGAACTTTGCTTTCAAGGACAAGTTCAAGAAGATGTTCGGTTTCAAGAAGGATGAAGGTTACTGGACCTGGTTCGCTGGTAACTTAGCTTCTGGTGGTATGGCCGGTGCTACTTCCTTATTCTTTGTTTACTCTTTGGATTATGCAAGAACTAGATTAGCTAACGATGCTAAGGCTGCTAAGGGTAACGGTGAAAGACAATTCAACGGTTTATTCGATGTCTACAAGAAGACTTTAGCTTCCGATGGTATTGCTGGTTTATACAGAGGTTTCTTACCTTCCGTTGTTGGTATTGTTGTTTACAGAGGTTTATACTTCGGTTTATTCGACTCCATTAAGCCTGTTGTTTTAACTGGTTCTTTAGAAAACAGTTTCTTAGCTGCTTTCTTATTAGGTTGGGTTGTTACCACCGGTGCTTCCACCGCTTCCTACCCATTAGATACCGTTAGAAGAAGAATGATGATGACCTCTGGTCAAGCTGTCAAGTATAAGGGTGCTTTCGACGCTTTCTCCCAAATTGTTGCTAAGGAAGGTATTGCCTCCTTATTCAAGGGTTGTGGTGCTAACATCCTGAGAGGTGTTGCCGGTGCCGGTGTCATTTCTATGTACGATCAATTACAAGTCATCTTATTCGGTAAGAAATTCAAATAAGCAACTAGTTAGGTAGAAATCTAATTATATAACTATTTATTACTATTTATTATTCCTATTTTAACTATTCACTTATTCTCCATTTATTTATATAAGTTTCTGTAAATACTTTAATTAATATCTTGACGAATAAATCTTCATAAATTTTTTTTTATCTATCAAAATTCCCCATTTGTCAATAAATTCCTATTCGGGAAAGTGGCTGGTTTACGATTTTCAGTGACAACAATAGAAGTCATTTTTTGTTAACAATTTTCTTTGCTGGTTTTGTGACCCAATTGATCTGATTGCTGATCTATACATCTCTCTTGCGGCAGTTTTGTTTTTTTAAGTAGATAACTGTAGCTTTTCTATTAAATCCATTCATTTCCTTACCTGATCCCCACAGATCAAAGAAAAAACTTTCGCACTTAAACTATACAGGAGATTCAGTTCATTTCATTTCAGTTCAGTTCAGTTCAGGTTAGCTCAAGTCATTACTTTATTCGTGAGCCCGCCCCCATAAGAAAGATTTTCTATAATAGAAGTCGGCTATTACTTAAAATCAATTCGTCGATTGTCAATTTCGCCGGTCCTAACTAGAGAATATACTTTACACGCATAAATACATATAGTGCTACAACGTGCTGCTGCGCTTCAATTATTGGCCCGCTTGCTCGTTATTTGCAAAAAAGAATTCCTGTTTTTCAGTAATCCAGCAATTATCATATTTCCCCACGGACAGCAGTAATCAACTACACACAAGACAACTTCAACTTCAAGTTCAACTTCATTGATTACTTGTATCTGACATAGATTAAAATATTCATAGGTAGCTGTCAATCTGATAACTCGCAGCTACTAATTCAACTCCTATCATTAATTTACACTACCCCATTCGGTTGCGCTCTTGAGGCTACGGCTACTTACTTAATTTGCTATTTTTAGTGTTAAATCAATATATCTTGCCGAAAATCTCTCAAAATGACACAGACAACTTCAAACAACAAGAAATTCTTTGAGAAAATTAAACCAAAGACTATCAACATCAAAATTCCACGCCTTTCCCCGCTCAACTCACCTTTACCATCACCATTACTCAGACACAACACCGCAGAACCACCAAGACATCACAGTCCTTTATCTCAAACTCATTTCAAATCTTCTGAAGATAGTGAAATGTCTAAAAACAACGCATTCGAGGTGAAAACAGAACATCCAATGGACGAACCAATTACTCTAACAAGCGGTAAAAAGATCTTCCCTAACGAATCCTTGAATGATGGAATGCCTTCTGCCGATTCTTCATCTGGTGATTTCCTTAAACTAATCGAATCATTTGTCACCCAGATATTGAAACTTGTGATGAATTTTTATAATCTAGATTGGTATGTCAGAGTCATCATCAGTGAAAAACCTAAGAAAATTCATGTTCCTACCATCATCATTTCGGTCTCGTTGATCTTGCTATATTCAATGACTTCAAATGGCAATAGAGCTTCGAGTGATCTTGCATATATTGCAACAACAACTAAGAATTCCAATACAGCAGGAAACTCATCATCTCTCACATTTACGTTCATACTAATAGCAATGCTATCTGTTTACTTCTATATTAACAAATCCAATGACCATGACAATGACGGATTGAATAAACAAATACAAGAACAGGAGCAAATGGACCAGATTGAAAAGTCAGGTCCATTGAATCACGATTCCAATCCGGAATTTCATCTTAATACAGTCTGGTCAAATGAAAAAGATCAACATGACTATGTCATTCCAGCCCCATCACTCCCAGCACCCCCAATAAAGTCCTCTAACAATTTTGAGGATAGACTGTTGAGAGAGATCAACAGAAATCAGATTCCCAACCCATCCAACTATCCAAAGCGGAAAAGAGCAGGGAAATTGCATCTCAAACCAATCCATTACCATAATACCAACACATCGTCCTCAAGCCTACCAATGTCGTTAGAACACTCTGACGACTCAGATTTTGAAGCCATGAAAGAAAACGCAAGGAATCGGATGTTAGGACATTACAATTGATACTATGACTCTTCTTTTTACCTCTTAAAGCTTTTTTCTCTTTACATATTTCCTTTTATTGCATCAGTTTCAACGTTAACAGGTTAACAATGAGTGCAGTGCATGCATCTTTGCTTCCCGGATACTAGTTTTGTTTATCCAACTATAATTATTTCTAATCATTAAATTTCAATGACCCATACAACCATTTATACAAAATATGTAACAACCAATTAAACGTGCATGCCTCAAAGTTTGCAGGTGGTGGTTAATAAAATAACCGCTTGTAACTGTATCGTGACTCAGCTTACGATTTTACGGTCATTAATTACTTGAGGATGAAAGGTAATTCCTTGTATCGCCATTACATCGATATCCATCGTGTACCCCCAAGATATATGCTTCAATTGGCAGGTAACATGGAGCAGTCACGAGAAGCAGTAATGATAAAAAAATGAGAGGAATCCGTGTATCTAACTCGTGGCTTTACACATCCGTTCATTTATAGTTATGCTTACCTGATCGATTCACCGTTAATATACACGTTCACGTTTTATAATCTACTATACTTTATCTATTCGGTTCCCTCTATCTGCTATTTCATTCTTCCTGCTTCCGCTTCCCCTTGCTTTTATCCAACAACTCATAGTCGTAGAGTTTAATTTTAAATTTATTGACCTTCATATTAACGCCATCATTAACATCGATACTGATTTCCGGCCGTAACGTTAACTTGTTCCAACTCAATTTCTTGTTCAGTTCATGGTTCAACTTAAAATGCGGGATTTTTTCCGTTATGGTTAAGAAGAACTCTTGGGCCAAATTAACTTCATTTTCATCTACTAACTTCGTAATCACATCATTAATTGATTGCTTGAGAACCGAGATATCAAGGTTTTCAACCAAAGAGTTCAACGAGCTATCCATATCCATGAATGAGTTTCTGATCAATGAGTACAGCAATTCATTCAATAGGTTTTTGGAAATTTTATAATCCTTCAAATATTCGTTGGTCAAGACTTTTTTGTAATACAACGACAAAAGATCAGAGTGCTTCGTAATCACAATAAGAGTGCAATTCATGACAAAATATTTGTCTCTTGAGTCAATTGTGCTATCATTAACCAAATTGTCCGAAATCTTCAAGAAATATAACAACTCAGGGTTTCCGATGGTGTCTTGATTCTTGAAATTCGTAAAGAGCAGTCTAAAAAAATTGATCAGATCATGATTATCAATATCGATAATCGATAGTGAGATGGCATGTTCTTGTTTTGGCTTACCGTCTAGAATATCAAAGAATCCAGAATCTTGCAGCTTCGAATGGCCTTTTGTCACAAGATAAATCATTTGAATGATGTCTTTGATTTCATACGAATACATTCTGGTGAAGAGAAAATGCTGTACAAAAGGATTGATCAAATCAGAATCAAAATCAAAATCGGAGAAAGTGGTGTTGAATTCGGAAACCAATTCGTTCAAGCCTGAATTCGGCTTGGAATTGACCGTTTTGTCAAACAGTGTAACATTATCAAATATTCTCAGTAAATTCAAATTGGTCATGTCGTTTGTAGAGTTTGAGATGGAATCAATCAAAATGAGTCGCATCAATATCTTCTCGTCTTTTGAAATTAAAGTATGCATACACTTGACCAATAACAATTGGAAGTACTTCGAGTCAAACTTATACCATTTGGATTTTTTGAAATTGGCCAAGTTTGAAATTTTAAAATTCTGATCGATTTCTACACCCATCAACTTAAACATGTCCTCTGTATTATTTCCGGCTATTTGCTCTTTCAAGAACGTGTTGATTTCCTCAGTATATGGCACAAATCTCAAACAGTTTCTCAGTCCAATCAACATTTGGAATTTCTCATCGGTGCTACAATCCTCACAACCTCTAAATACTTCCAAAACTGCTTTTGGCGACAAAATCAAGTTGGACTCATATCTAGCAATAAAAGAAATTGCTTCAATATTGGGCATTTCTGTACTGAATCGATATTCATTAGCATGTAGAAACTCATCCAAGTATTGACTCATGTCGTGCTGATTTCTTGGTTTTGTCGTAATTTTAAATTGATCACAAAGTTGAAACAGCTTGTAATATAAGATAGGAGAAACCTTGTTATGAATATAGGTTTTTTGGAAACAGTCAAACATGAATTCCTGGAAGTTTCTTTTTTGTGAAACATCTTTCAAAGTATGACTGAACCCCAAGATGTTTCTGAACAGTTTGATTGAAAGTTCCCAATTCACGTTTTTGTCATTGAGGTAATTCATAGTATAAAATTTGATCAGATTTATTGGAATTTTGATATTATCATTGTGTTTAATTACAAGTCCATCGAACTCTTTCTTATACTGTAAATTAGAATCTTGGATTCCTGATAAAATCCTAAAGATTTTTCTGTAGTTTTCAATCAAAACACATGATACTAATAATCCAGTGAAAGGATTCATTTTCATCACTTTATAGATGAAAAGATCGTACAGTTTGACCTTCTCGCCCATTGAAATTTCGGTGAGATTAAGGTCGTTCTCTTTCAAGAAGACGTTCAACAACGAAAGCTGGGAGTCAACTTTACCTTTTGACATCGGTAAGAGATTAATCTTCAATATTTTGAAATTAGTTTCATTTTGATAAACTTCAAAAAGTTTCAAAACTGATTCAACAAAAGGGTAGTCAATCAAAGATTTATCAATCAGAATTTCAAATAAATCATTTGGTTTCAAAAAGGTCAATGTCTTATGTAAATTGAAGTTTTCTTTCAGATTATAGTTCAAATAGCTGTCAATGGGATACATTTTGCCATTAGATAATAGATATTTAATTAACATCGGATATTTCTTTAACAGGGAGACAACAAAGGTGGGATCTCCATGGTCAATGGTGAAATTTCCTTTGAATATGGCTTTCAGAAATGTCTCACGTTCTATATCGTTCAGTTTTAACGAGATCTCAGAGATGTCATCGGACTTTAAGTTATAGTAGGAATCGAACTCAAGATTTTCAATGAAAGAAGTAAAATTATCCTTGTAGTATTGGTAGATGTTCGAGATTTGCAGGTTCTCAAAAACCGGTACAGAAATGGTTTTATCTTTCAGGTATAATAATACCAAATTAGTCAATTTACTATTATCTGAATTATTGGATGCATGTTCTAATAAACAAAATATGAATTCTGGACTGATCTCATTCCCAGATTTTAAAATCAAGTCAATTTGATTATAATGTAATGAAGCAATGAATTTTCTGAAAAATATGAACTGAATATTCTGTGGTATGTTTGAAGTCAACTTAAAAACATGACTGAAATCTTCATTGAATCGTTTATCTTCAAAGCTTTCAAATATCGAGGTGTCCAGTATTTTATCGTTCGGATAGATGAATCGGATGAACTGATATACAGATTTCAGGTTTACATCATCTAATGAGTTTTTGATGAAAATATAGTTCCAATGGTTATAGTTGAACGACATCGGCAACGAGAGAGTTTTCAAGAAATGATTATAGCTTGAAAGTATTTTCGATGTGGTGGAGTGCTGATCGAAGTTCAAGTTCACAGTATAATTTGACGAAATAATGTCTAGGAATAATTTAAACTTGCCGTAATCAGCAGAATTCTGTCGGGATAAAATATGTGAAAAATGTCTGATTTTGATAGTGTCTTTCAAAGGTAGGTATATGTTGATTATTATTGATTTTATGAGATCTGGATGATACAATGTTTCAAGTTTAGTCATGTTGCATTCTTGATGGAAGACAGATATGCCTTGTTCAGATACATCATTTAACGAGATGAGTTTAAATTTTTCATTATTTGATATACTTGACCTTAAGATGCAATCAAATCGACTTATCACTCGAGCATCATCGATATAGATCTTTGAATCAATGATAGTTGTAAATAGTTGAATAAATTGGGAGTTGTCAATATTCAGTAGCAAATCAACAATAAAGGGTTTCAATTTTTCAGTTATGACTTTGAACTTGAAATCTTTGTCAAAATCATTCGAAAGTTTGTCAATGAGAGTTTTCAAATACATCATTTTCAATTCATAATCTTTTGTCTGATAGTATCTCAGCTTGAATTCAAATAGTAAGTTATTCGTCATTGCCGATGGTATGAAGTTTTCATTTTTGAATATGGATGTTGTATATTTGTGGTCATTTTGGCTCTTTTGGTTTGATCTGGACCCCAGTGAAGCAGTATAAGTATGGAAGAGTTTTTTAGAATTTATTCGGAACAGACAGCTGCTATTACATATTTTGAGAGTGTTCATCATCCGAGGGATATTCAGGTTTGTTTCGGCTCAGTAAGTAAAAAGAGAACTAAAAAAAAAAACGAAAAAACATGTGAACACTTTAAATGTTTGCGCCGATATGAATTGCTGTAAAGATGTTCAGGCTTCAAAAGATACCGAGCGTTAACTTCTGTTGATTAATTACAATAGTTGAAGTTTAATTTCTACAGTCTTTCTATTATTATTATATTGATGGGTTCTTTATTTATTTAATTACAAAATTCGATCTTTATTTTATAAATACATTTATAAAGTCTTGGAAGAAATTTCGAAAACAACTTGCTTACCAGTTAACTTTTGGTAGATGGATTGGAAAGTTTCTAACTTGTAATCAATGTTGTTAGAGTCCTTGGAGTCTAATAAGACCTTAGCGATCTTGTTACCACCGACTAAGTATCTGACTCTCTTACCGACGATTTCAGTTGGGAAAACTAAGTCGTCTAAGATCTTTTCGTGAACAGCAGTTAAGGTTCTGACTGTTCTTGTAATCTGACTTTGCGGTTAAGCAAAGATCATTTCAAATCAACCACGTTTGGGTCGGGAACTCTATTTCTACAAACCCAAACCGAAAAAAACAAATAACAACAAGATCATAAGTCAAATGAAAGAATACCTACAAAACATATGTTTGTAATCAAGTATCAGTATTCTCGATACGCAAAAACAAGATACACATTAAATACTATACGAATATAGATTACAGAAATTGAACACGTAATCAAATAGACTAGTCTTAAGCTATCCGAAAAGAAATATAGGACATCAACTTAAGCATAGGAGCTGAAACAAGAGAATCTTTATGTCTCCACCACACAAATAAGCAATCCAGGATAAAAGGAGACTTTACATGAAGTTAATCTTTTTTTTTTTTTAATTTTTTTTATTTTTTTTTGTATTTTTTTGTCTTTTTTTTTTTTTATTTTTTTTATTTTATTTATTTTTGTTTATTTTATTTTTTTTTTTTTTTGGTTTTAATTATTTTTTGTATTCTAACTTGGACTTGTGGTAGGAGAAATAACGGACTGGGACAGAAAGCTTCTGTTACGATGATGTCTTACGACTGATGTTAGGTCATCAGCTTAGTGGCGAGAACTCAATCATAAAAGCTAGACCTGTATTTAATTATGGTTAGG
This sequence comes from Pichia terricola, assembly GCA_030168465.1. Lineage (NCBI taxonomy): Eukaryota > Fungi > Ascomycota > Pichiomycetes > Pichiales > Pichiaceae > Pichia > Pichia terricola. Next base: position 1,491,277 of record CP099445.1, read on the forward strand.
TAATTTGCGGGAGACATTGTTGAAGGGTTAAAGAGAGGTAAAAACAAGTGGATATAGTAAGGTAATACAGAAAGAAGATTAAATTGAAGAATCAATTTCGGAAAAAATACGATTGGCGAAGGAATATAAGAAGAAAGGAAGACGAGAGTAAGGATTTAGGAAAAGGTGCGTGTTAAGTATTTAGAATGGAATAAAGATGTATAGATTAAGTTATAGTTTATAATTAAAAAAGGAATGGTGGGTTATAGGATGAAAAAATTGAATATCATCGAAACAGATTGCATGTTTCATCTTAATAGATATACTTGAACTATCCTGCCCTCCATTTCCTAATCTCAAGAACTTTTCTATTTGCAACAGAAGTATTGAATTAGCATGCTTGTATTTTTATAGTTTTTTTCTGTTGTTTAGACGCATTTCATTCTCGAGTGTTTTTATTGAATAACTTGAATGGGTTAAGTAACTACGTGTTTAGGAATGTCATGACCCCAAAAAACATTGCTTTGGAGTTTAGATTAGGGCTTGTTTTTTCCGATAGTCAATATAAAAATGTTAAGTGTGGGTTGGGTAGTAGTAAAAAAAAAATGAATACTAGTAGTTCTAAATAGTGTAACACAGTTATTTCAATTAATTTTAGATGAGCCATTACTATGTGGTCTAATCAAGCGAGTAGAGCAAAGAATACATTAAAAACGTTAAAGAGTAAACTAGGGCTTCCACTCAAAACTGATTTTGTATATCACATAATTGAGATAATGACTACTCTGGAAATTTCTAGGGAAAAACACTGCCTCTGCTTCCAGATTAGATCCATTTTTAAACCGCTTTTGACATACTGGATATATTTGTTGTTTTTTGGACTTACTGGGATTTCTGAAAGAAGGGAGCATCTTATATCCGGTCAGTATTATTAAGTGATTTAATTTTTATGTCATATATACGCACGAACAACCATTTCTTGCTTCCTTAAAGTCTTTGCTGCAACAATTATCAAAAAAAAAAAATGCTCCTTGACATGATCAGATAGTGATAATCGGAGTTTTAAAGCTCTAAACCAACCTAGTTAATAGTAAAATGTTGGTAGAAACTTCTCTTTCGCCGTTTACACAACTTCGTACCGTTTGTAAATAAAATCATTTCAATATCACCTCATGTACACTTATCACATGATACGATACAATTACGCAAAAAAATACAGCTAAAAAAATCATTATTTTGATCAACCCCTAAAAAGCTCCACTTCATTTACACAACTAAACCTTATCCCCTCATATCCCATCAAATCAGGGGACAAGGTTTAACATATACAAGTTGGCACAGACTTTTTTATCTTTCCCATTCATCCATTCGAGCGATGACGTTGTTTCGGCCGCGGTAAAATTTTTCCGCCGATTTTTGCGGGGAGATTATAAAGAGAGTTGATATGTTGTTCAAGTGTTGATACAACTCAAGTTTTGCTTTGCTTTGCTTTGCTTTGGCTTTAATTTTGCTTAATTTATGCTAAGAGGTATTTTCCCCAAGATAATAAAAGTAAAGTATCACAGCATGTCCTCGGCCAAAGAGTTAGTTGAAAAATCCAAGAAGTTGTGTGCGTATGCAGCAGTTGATAAAAACATAGATTCTAGCCACAGAGTGATTGGAGTTGGATCAGGTTCCACTGTTGTGTATGTTGCTGAAAGAATCGGACAACTAGAAAATAAAGATAAGTTTGTGTGTATTCCTACTGGTTTCCAATCTAAGCAACTTATCATAGATAACGGCTTAAAACTGGGTAACCTTGAAGAATTCCCAGTTATTGATATTGCATTCGACGGGGCAGATGAAATAGATTCCCAACTCAACTGTATCAAGGGTGGTGGAGCATGCTTGTTACAGGAAAAGCTAGTAGCTGATTCTTCTAAAAAATTTATTATTGTTGCTGACGACAGAAAGAACACAGGCGTCTTAGGTAGAGGCTGGAAGTCCGGTGTGCCGATTGAAATTGTTCCAAACGCATACAACAAAATTTTAAATGAATTAAAACAAATCGGTGGGAATCCAAAGGTCAGATCTGGACTTCCTGCTAAAGCCGGCCCAGTTCTTACAGATAATGGTAATTTCTTGATTGACTGTGATTTTGGTGAGATTCCAGTGGATCAAATTCAAACATTAAATGATAAAATCAAGTTAATGGTGGGTGTTGTTGAAACTGGTCTTTTCGTCAACATGGCAGAAAAGGCATACATTGGAAATGCTGATGGTACTGTTTCAATTTTGGAAAAGTGATTACATAACACAGTTATATAGCTTATTCTCTATCTATTATTTTTACATTATTCATTCACTTTCATTATGAGACTATCCGTAATGTCTAGAAATCCATTGTAGTAAATCGTTTAAACCATCACCCTCAGTTGCAACGGTAGGTATTACGGTCCATTTGTGACTTGTTAAATCTTTTAAATTTAACAATTGAATCAATTCTTTTGGTTTAATAGAATCATTTAAATCTTGTTTGTTTGCTAAAACAATTAAATGGCAACCATTTAATTCCTTGTCATTCAAAACTTTGAAAAGTTCGTCTTTAGCTGTTTCTATTCTGTTTCTGTCCGATGAATCGATAACAAAGACAACAAGATTGGTGCCAGAAAAATAATGTCTCCATAGAGCTCTCAATCTTTCTTGACCTCCAACATCCCATGCATTGATGAGAATATTCTTATATTTGATAGTTTCGACGTTGAATCCTACGGTAGGAACAGTTTCGTCGGCAATTCCAAGTTTTAGTTGATACAGGACAGCTTTAGAATCAAAAAGTCGGTAGATATTTCAAGTTAGTATTTGTTCCTAAATGGATACATCGAAAATGTCTAATTTCTACTTACTCGTTTTCCCTGAATTGTCTAGTCCAAGCATCAGAGCTCTAAGCTCTTTAGGCGTTCTATTGACTTTTCGTTCGTAGGCACATGACAATAAACTCATTAAACTACCCATATTAGATACGTTAAATGTGTAGTGATGGATATGTAATCGCAGTAACTAGGTTATTTGGAAAGAATGAATGACAGATCCTTTGACAGAAGGATTTAATAGGTTGATGGTTTTCGTCGGCAAATAACAACAACATCCGACCACTTTCAGACTAATTCCAATACAAAAAAAAAATATTATCCTCAACAATATATCGTGTCTGCTGGGAAAGAGCCGAGGTGCATTATACAATTCGCTTAGAACAATCCGTTTTTTTTTTTTTGAGCGCTATTATTAGCCAGTGCAGATCAAAGAAGTATTTTCTGACCACTACAGGAAACAGCAGAATTTCAGTTGGGTGTGCTTTAAATGCTGATACTCATCTTCTATGTATATCGGCAGTTTTATAAAACTTCTTTCAGCTTTGTACAACCAAAAATATACTACTTATGATGATATATCATCCATTAGAAAAGAAACTTTGGTTTATGTACGTAGTGGTCTTTCATGTGATGGTGCCCGCAAATAGAAGCAGCGGCATGTACGACTCGAATGACTTGGGCCCCGGGTAAGCCATAAGCGCCCCCTAGTGGTCGATCGACCTTTTGGTGATAACAATAGTCGATAGTCGCAACAATTGTCGAGTATCACCCAACATTTAGGGGGAACATGCGTGTTTGCAGCTAAGATGTTGAATGATAGGTTCATCCTCGCAACTCTAGCCAAGTACCATTAGTCGGCCCATCGAATTACCCATCGTTTAAATGTTCAACAACTATTGAAGGCAGCTCTCGAATGCTTCTTCTAGACAAACTTCGCGACTGCAAAGACTTACTGGATTAGGAAATTTTGTACCGATGATAAGAGATATCTTATTTTGGCTATTTAAACAGGCCGTTTCTTCATTCGTATAGTTGTAGTGTCATCTAAAAGGATGCTCCAATTTCCAAAAAAAATACCCTCATCATGATGCCCGTAGTGATCACCACTGACTATAATGTATATTCAATTATACCCTTGCTTTTCTTCCTCTTCACACTGGCGTATATGGCTTACCGCTATGTTTCAAAAGGAACATTTGATGTTAACAAATCGTTTGCTAAATCTTATTCTCCCAAACCTCCAAAAGTTGCTAATAATAAAGCAAGAAAAATAGGCACTTGGATTCCAGAGATATTCAAATACCCAGAATTCAGTGCTTTTCCAGAATGGTCCTTGCTTACAACAAAACCATTACCTTATAGAGCGTTTAAGCATACCTACTTTTTCACAATGGGTATCAGATCAATGGACTGGTCAAACTGGTTTGAATTGGATAACGAGTGGATGAAATTTCATGAAAAGAAAAAGGAGAGACTCGAAGAAAGACGTGCTGAATTAGTTCATACATCTGATGAAGCGTGGGATGCTGCAATCGAACTGTTGTGTGAGTTCAGAGAATACCTGCCAAAAAGGTATCCAACATTATTTAAGAAAACTCACCTAGGAATGGAAAACTTAGAAACGGGTGAAGTTTTTGAATTTTTCAATATTCCAAAGTCCGAATTCAAGAAAGATCCAATGGAAATGGCAGCCTTGATGGTGCAAGATGATTTAGCTATTTTGAAAGAAGACGAAACCGGCACCTATATCTTAAAAGCAGGTGCAATCATTTTGCCCGGATTTTGGAGATTGAGAGATAAACTAAACCTACCTTTATCTGCTATCCATACCACAGGTGATGTTCCTAAATATAACGAAAAGCTCAAAAAACCTATGGAGAAATTCTTTATCCGGCTAACGTGCGATAAACCAGTTGTTAGAAACAATTACTTTTTACAAACGGATGATTGTTTGGGCTGGTCCAAATCTATTGGAAACGAAGACATTGAAAACGTCGGTTGGAACACTGCTCCGCCAGCAAAAGACATAAGTCAAATGTATTTTAGATCGGAAAGACAATCGGTCAGAAGATTACCTTTAACGGGTGCTGCGGTATTCACCGTCCGGACATACTTCTTGCCTATAACGGAGATGTGCAAAGAACCTTTTATTCCTAAGAGACTGCTTGATGGTATTTTAAGCTGGGATGATGACGTCAAGGCTTACAGAGGCTATGAAAAGTTCAAGGACGTCTTATTACCATATTTAGAAGAACAAGCAGAGATTCAGCATACCCAAGGGTACACCGTTGATAAAGAGCCCGACTCATACCCATATTAAAATTACTAGCTTTTTCTTTTGTGAATGGATGTGTAGTTCATTAAAACCACGATTTGTACAAGCCCTGTAAGACCCAAAAATAGATGATTTCTGAGTAACTAGTCACAGTAAGAAATACGATCCCTTGGGGGCTTCACAGAAACTTAGCCATGCAGCATCGGCAGATGCGGGTGAAAAAAAAGTAGGTGATATGGTAAGTACGTTTCCTCGCTTGCTACGCATAAGTGAATCAGGAATAGGACCACTGTGCTAAGTAACCAGTATTGGAGAGACCCCGAAAATGTTCATGAATACTGCACTTGCTTTGCTTTTTTTTATACTAAACTTGGTGTAATTTCATTGGCAAACAGTTATTGTATGCAAAACGTCGACCAATTGCACAATAAAGTTTATTTTTTTTAACTGTATTGATAATTTTTGTATGGATTTCAGGACATGCATGACAATATCTTTTTTAACTATTTAGTGGGCAAGAAATCATATCGTATAAAGACTTTTTTCCATTCTTTCTATGCTGGTAGCATCTAAGCTCTTAACTATGTCGGGACTTTATATTTAGCTCTCAAACCTATGTCTCCCCATCTCTTGACTTCGCAAAATTCAGGCTCATATGAAAAGATGGATGAGGCTAATGTTTTGCTGACCTTGATTTTACTCATTTGCATAGCCATTAAAATGAACTGCTCCAAGTAACTCTCACAAAATCAAGAGTAGATGTTATTGTAACATAAATACTATTAGTGTTTATTGGTTATCAGTCTGTGACAGACGTTTACTGTCTTGTATGAAGTGTTATGCTTGTACCATTGGGGTACCACTCGAGCCTCCTTAAAGAAACTATTTAAAGGATTCTACATAAAGGTTAGTAGGGTGAGGTGAGATGAGTATTTATGGTGGTAGCACACTGTACCATCTGCTATTTAGACTAACAATAGTAAGCTGTAAGTCACTATGTTACAGTTATATATACGAATCACTTGACAATATGCCAAAAAAATTCCATGTAACAAAAAGCTATGTGGTGCATATTAAGATATTTTGCTTTTTTGACCTATATAGCAGTAAATAACAGAAAGATATACATAATATATTAGTTGACCATCAACATATTATGATATTAGTAAAAGTATAGAAAAGAGGAGAAATGTGTTTAAAATAAGCATAAAAAAAAGTAGTTAATAACAAAATAAAAATTGAAATAGAAAAAGTTGAAATGATGAAATAAGATAGTATAGACACGAGGATAAACGACAATTTTTCCCTTTCCCTTAATTATCATAATATTCAACGTTTTTCTTGGCAAAATCCATTGCTTCAACGACTTGAGAATTATTCAATCCGTGTCTAAACCTCAAATGTCTAGTCAACGCATCACAACGACTGAAAGTTTTATTACTCAAGTAACCTGCTGAAATATCCGGTGAACTGGTCAATTTATTTTTTTTCACATTGTGTGAATTTGTTATATGAGACTGAGAATTATCAATAGAAAATTGAGAATCTCTATATTTACATGATTTGACAATATCATTATTGGTTTCTAAATTATTTTTCCTTCTCAAATCATCTTCACAGAACATGCATCTGTAAAACGACCTCTTGGAAGCGTGAATGGTGTTTTGATGTCTTACCAAATCGTATGGTCTTGAAAATTTCTTCAAACATAATTTTCCTGTTTTGGGGTTAGGAATATTACAAACATGTTCCTCTTCGTCCTCTGCATCACCAGAAGAAGTAGGTGACGATTTGAAAGAACTTTTAACAGTAGCGGATTTAGCTGGTGCGTTGGTAGACGTTTCTCGACTTGAGGTTGAGGAATCAAAATTAATTTTGGTAACATTATTGTTTGCAACATTGGATATATTATTAAGCGGGTTCAAAGTGATGGAAGAAGAATTGGTTCTTGGTTTCCTTAAAGAAGAAGGTACAGGTGTTAACAAATTCGAACTTCTTCTTCTACTATTTGATCCTATTCTTTTATTTTGTTTAGTAATAACTGAGCGACTTGATTTTTTGAAATTGGACGGTTTGGAATCTGCTGTCACTGATTCTTTCCTTTGTTTGAAAGCCGGGGTATAAAGATCATCATCTCCTTCAATTTCATCTTCGTCTTCAAATTCGATGCCATTATCTTCTTCATCTTCATCTTCGTCATCCATAACAAACTCTTCATTTTCATCATTATATTTAGTATTGCTGGTATTATAGCTGTTAAATTGATTATAAGATGCAGAAGGAAACGAGTTTGCGGTGGATGGAAATGCTGAGTCATACAAGTTGTTCAAGGTAGATGAATTAAATTGATTTGGAACTGTCAAGGAGTAAATCGAATTAGGATCATTAGTGATGTTATCATCAAATAAGTAAGAGGACATGTTATAATTGTTATTGCTCATCGTTATATCAGAACTTTCATCCGAGTTTTCATCTGAAGCATAAGGATCTAAATTCATATCCATATCATCATTATCTAGTTTATTCTGTAAATCATTGTCGATGTCGTCCTCATCATCATCATCATCAGAAAATTCATAAAACACATCATTTGATTTAAAAATGTTCAACTCGTTTGATTGAGGAAAAGATTTATTTGACAATTCCAATTGCATAAGTTCAGGAATGAATTGAGGGTCTTGTTGGTCGTACATATAGTAGTTATCTTGGGGTATCATAAGAATGTCGTCATTATTATTAATATCCAACGGAAGTGGTAAATCATGAGGATTTAATGAGCTATTATTGTTGTGATCATATATATCGTCAGAATTATTACTATTTTTCATTGGTACGCCAAAATTTGTATTGAAAAGAAACTCCGGCAATTCTGGATTTGCATAAGCATCTGGATCACCATATGCACTATATATTCCGTCTAGAGTATTAGACTGGATTGCGCCGGTTTGAGAAGCTGCAGGATTGGTGGTAGAATTGAGGGTATTGTTGGTGCAGGGAAAGTTCTCTTCGTCTTGCTGATCAAAATCCAGTAATTTTTGAATGGAGTCCTGAGATTGATTCGGCAAAGATAAAAACTGCAAATAGTCGTTTTGCGATGGTTGTTGTTGTTGCTGCTGCTGTTGTTGTTGTTGTGAATGTTGCGTGTGTTGGTCATAAATTTGATCATTGAAGTCAACTTCTTCATCCATAGTATCATTCATTTTGCAATTAAGTGTTGATGTCATGGTATATGTCTCAAATGATTCAATAGGAATCAGTTTTCGAGCTTTTTTTTTCTCTTATGGAAATAAACGGGATTTAAATAAACTGTCGGTTAAAAAGTAAAACGGGAAGATACTACCTTTCAATCACTCTGTCGGGCTCGAGAAGGTTATGTAAAGTAGTGTAATGAACTTTCTAATTTACCTTGAAAATGCAGTGTAGAATAAGGAAGTGGTGCAAATCGTGTCGTGCAGAAGTGGCACCTGCGTGGTTAGAAAGGAAGAACAGAAGTAATTAATAATGTGAAGCAGTGTAAAAAAAAGGGAACTGAGGTAAATACAGGAAAATATTATTTATTATTAAAATTTGTGTCAGGCGAGCACATCGGTGTCTCAAAATAGCCACGGAAATAAGAAAACTCATCACCATCCAGACCGTATTAATAAGCATATAAAAGAAAATTATATGTTGTAATAATTTTTTCCCAAATCTACGATCATCTTCATTCACTAATGGTTATGACTGGTATACATGATGATTTCTGTTAGTGACTCCCCTATCCCTCTCAGCGGTACAAATGTATTCTCGTATTTTGGGCGAGGAAATTTTGCGGAGCTGAGCTGAGCCTTTCTCATTCAGCCTATACGATTCTAGAAACTTCCGCTTACGTAATTGTAGAAAACATAAAACACACTCTAAATGCTTTTCGACGCGTCGATGTGGCGCATATTATTAACGCGTTGATATCAACGCGTTTGCTGAGTTGCGTCTGTTTTCATGTGATGGAGGCGTGTATGAAAATGGATTTTCTTTTAAGGACTCTTCATCTGTATACGCAACTGTACCCTTCAGGCGAATTTGGCTTGAAAATTGAGTGTATATTTAAAGCATAAATTTTACATCTTAATTTGACATATTTCATGACTATGGCAAGTGTGAAGTCTGCGCATCCTGCAGAGGATTTATCCAAACTCATTCCTGAGGAAATTAAGGCACAGCTACTGAAAACCCCAAAAAAGCTGATGATAGAGAATGACTTGTACGTGGAAAAACTGACTTCTTTGAGAAATGATTTTAAATATTCCTACATGGTTCAATGGATTTACTTGCTGAAACATGTCATCAAATTGACCGACGCTTTTGATGTTGAAAATTTAGAGGAAGAGATTCTTGGTTTGGCACCACCAAATTTTTTAAATAGTCTGAAATCAAAGTTGGTTCAATATCTAAAAAACGAAAAGCTTGTCAATATTGATGTGGAGTTTGATTTCTTTGCTGATCAGATCTATAAGGATTACAATATGATTGAACAGAATGATGATGATGGTGCTGAGGATGATGATGATGATGATAAAGCGTTTATCACTTATTCGACTGCCCCTCTACATGAACAGATAGAAATTTTGTACAACTTGATCAAATTGGCAAATTCCAAATCATTTGCTACGTTAAGAAAAAATGCCGACAAATTTGAAAAACCGCAGCTAGCACTGAAGATCTACCCGTTATATACAATTGACAAGGATGATGGTATTAGAGAGGAATATCTTATTTTACAAGATGCCAGACTTTACAAGAGAACTTTTCAATTCAGTAAACTCAATACCCCGATTTCTGAAAACGATAACTTAAACTATTTGGAGCCAAAATTGGTTAGCTGGGAGTGTTTATGTTGTGGAATTTATCAGTTTGATTCATATGTGAGAACGTTGAAAAATTCCTTTGGCAGGAAATATTCAAGTGATGAATATCAACTTGCTAAGGTATTAGAAGAAAACGTGGACTTTGTAATTGATCATGATCTGAAAAAGAGAAAGCAAAGTGCTCAACGTAAAAGAGATATTGAAATGCAGATGTTGATGGTTAACAGAAAGAGAAGTTCCAGATTGGAAGAAAAGGAAAAACGAAAGAGGGAAGAAGAAGAGCAAAGAATGAAGGAGCTTGAAATCATGAAAAAGAATGCAGCAGAAATGAGAGCTGCAAAGAGGTTAAAGTTGAAAAATTCAATGGTTGTTGATCCTATGATTTCAAGAGAGGAAAGATTGAAAAAGAGACAAAATATATTGGAAGGTTCTGAAAATGAAGCAGAAACAGTAGTTCTTGATGATCAGGTAGGTAATGCTGAAGACCATCCGCCAAAAACTGATATCGAACACTCGCTTGTGGAAATTCCAATTGAGCACGTAGTCGAAGCACTTCCTGTAGAACGGATTGTCGGAGAATCTCCTACCAAAGAAATAATTACAGAGGAAGCTCAAAACCCAGCTTTTACAGAAGTCTCGGAAATTTCGAATGGGCAATCACCTATTGAGGTACTGCCACCTTCAAATGTATAAAATATTATTGTATAATTGACTTTGTCGTATAAAATGAACAAAAAACAAAAGGAAAAAATCATGAGATGAATAATATACATATAAAGCCGATAGGATTTCATCGGAGAAAAATGATACCGGAGATTGAAATAATAAACGCAAGGAAAAGTCATCGGGTTTCCGTACTTCAACTATTGGTATGATATTTTTTAAATTCACCAGTAGGTGGGTTTTTTTCAAATAATCTTTTGGATCTTTTCTCCAGATGGGCATTTGCAAATGGTTTCGTATAATATTCGGTGGGAGTCTTATGGCTGAGAGTTATTTCGTTGGTCTTGAAGTTGAATTCAAACTTCTTTTCATCTTGTTCTTCTTGCTTGATGAAATTTTTCCAAAATTCTTCAAATTCTTCGTCAGTTATACTGCTTGGTTTGGAGAGTTTCAAATAATCATGTAGTTCATTCATCTGTAAAATTCCGTTTTCTTGATCTTGCAAATAGTTATATATATACTGCTGAAAGTAGTGGTCCCTCTCTTCACTCAATTGATCCAATTCACAGTATTCCATTAATGGGATTAATCCAAAAATCGAGCCATAAGGTTGTTTTTTTATGTAATGATGATCACATTCAATTGTATTCAACCCACATTTGGCGTTTGATGGACACTCGTGACATGGAAATGAAACAGTATTCAGAAGTGAATCTTCAAATTTTTCAACATAAGGTTGGTATCCACCGAATCTGTTTCGCATATCAGCGGGAATCTTCTCCCACAAATTAAGCAGCTTGTTTGGATTTTCAATTCCGCAATATCCTACGTTTAATTGTATCTCCCTGCAGCAGTATATAATGAAATATGGGATTATAATGTTCAAAACGAGGATAAAATTCAGTATTATTGAAAAAAATGGATTTGACCGTTGTGCAACTGTACCGCTTTTCATTTCTTGAGCCTCTTCACTCAACTCTGAAGTTATATCTTCGTATTCGTCATCATCCAGAGCATTTTCAGTGATAACTATATCTTCTTTTTCATACGTGGCATCGGAGCCAGAAACAGTAACAGTTTCTTCAGTAATAGTGGTCTTTTTATATTGTGCTTTCTTTTCAGATTCCTCGATATCTTCAGTAATCTCTTCCTTTTCGTCAGTAGTATTCTCAGATATTTCGCTCTTAGACGAATCAGGGGAACTTTTAATGTTTTTTGTAGGGCCAATCAAAATCTTTGATGTATCCAGTAACTCGTTCAAGATGGCGCTATTATTTATCTCTTCTTCAAGTGCTTTTGATAATTCCTTAGAAGTGTTTTGTGGAATCTTATCATTCCTTTCAGATGCCACCTCTACTTTATCAGCAAGTATATGATTAACGGGGGTTCGATCACTTCTAAGCGACTCTAACAAGTCGTTACCAACTAGATCGGATAAGTCTTCAGATTCCTCCTTCATTGAAGTATCAAAATCTTTCAAAACGCTTTTTGTACTTCTTTTTTGCGTTGGACTATTGTATTCATTGGCTTGAATTGGAAGATTAAAAATGTTTTCATTTTCATCGATTTCAAGATCAATTCCTAAGTACGATTTGTTTTTTGACGATGTGTTGGGAGATTCTGACATAGCTTTTGTACCCCTCTTTTTACTTTTCTTCAACTTTTTAGGAGTAGCAGATGAATTTTCAGAAGATCTTTTTGAAGGAATGGTTTTTTCCGTGTTCGAAAGATTCAAAGGTTCTGTGATGATGTTACTGTTGTTACTGGCATTTCGATGTAAGGATTCCTTTTCCAAAATATCGGAACCACTCTTCAGATTACCATGAGTGTCGGGTTCGTCCACCTTCAAAGGAGCATCATCTGTTACTTCTTTTCCTTTTTTTAAATCAGGTGTACCATTCTTATCATTACCCTCATGCTTCTCTGATCTATTCACCGCTATTTCAGGAGAAGATCCCTCCGCAGAATACATCTTTAGAATCTCTTTTTTATGTGGCAAAATTTCATTTTTGAACAGTTCAAGCAGTTCTGGTTTTGTGGCATTAGACGTGTAGCTCACCTGGTGTTCAACTAGGATTGATCTAAGTTTGGGGACAGTCAATTTAGATATGTCATACCCATCAGTGAGGTATTCAGCTGGATCCATTTTGTGAGAAGGCAAATAAAATGACTGGCTGAGTGTTCAATAGAGAAAGGGAAATAACAATTCTTTAAAAAAGGTCCAGAGTAAAGAAATATTGTCACAATCCAAAAGATAGATAACCAAAGCCACTACTACCGATGTTCAGTTTCCCAACCAAATCTACAACAATCACTTAGAAATAGAAATATTTTCTATTATATTGATCACGGATCATTTATTTGTGTTTTTCCTCTTCTGGCACAAGTGAAACAAAGGCGTTACACGTCAAATGAAAAACATCGACGTCACTTTGCGTCGATGGGCGGTGAAAAAAAAAAAATTAAAAAGTGACTTTTTTTTCTTCGACATAATCTTTTCATTTTGTCCTGATGGGATAACGATTGTTCCCTTGTTTCTCTGCTTGATTCTTTTCCCAGTCTGTCGAAATGTCTGAAGAACAACAGCAACAACAACAGCCGATTGATGCTAACAATTTGGCGCAAGGTATTCAAAATGTTGATTTGAATGCTACACCAGCATTCAATCCAAATGCTGCAAACTCATTTGTTCCAAACATGAATTTCCAACAATTTGTTCCACAACAAGGCTACAATCAGTACCAAAACAATAACAATAACAATTATAACGGTAACAATTATAATAACAACAATTATAATAACAACAACTATAATAATGGTTACAACAATAACAGAAGAGGTGGATACAATAATGGCTACAACAACAGAAATAACTACAACAACAACAACGGTTACAACAACAGAAACAACTATAACAACAACGGTTACAACAACAACAACTACAACAATAACGGTTACAACAACAATTATAACAACAATTATAACAACAACTACGATCAATACGATCAATCTCAACAGCAAGAAACCACTGGTAATCAACAAATGACTCTAGAAGACTACCAAAAACAACAAGCCGAAAAACTTAAGACCACTGCTGCTCCAAAAAAGAAGGTCTTGAAATTAGCGTTGAACTCAAGTACTGTCAAACTTGGTAAAAAGAAGGAAGAACCTAAGGTTGAAACCACCGAAGCAAAGGAAGAACCTAAGGAAGAATCCAAAACTGAGGAACCAGCTGTTATCAAGGCGGATAAAGCAGAAGAACCATCTACTGCTTCTCAACCTCCAGCTGCTACTCCAAAATCATCTTCACCAGCCCCTCAAAAAACATCTGCACCAGCTGTTTCACAAGCGGCGGCAGATAAAGTTGCTAAAGAACAGGAAGATCAAGTTGACCCAGCTGTCGTTAATGAAATGTTTGGTGGTAAAGATCATGTTTCTATTATTTTCATGGGTCACGTTGATGCAGGTAAATCTACCATGGGTGGTAATATCTTATACTTAACTGGTGCAGTCGATAAACGTACTGTTGAAAAATATGAAAGAGAAGCAAAGGATGCAGGTAGACAAGGTTGGTATTTATCATGGATTATGGATACTAACAAAGAAGAAAGATCTGATGGTAAAACTATTGAAGTTGGTAAATCTTACTTTGAAACTGATAAGAGACGTTATACTATTTTGGATGCTCCAGGTCATAAATTATATGTTTCTGAAATGATTGGTGGTGCATCTCAAGCTGATATTGGTATTTTAGTTATCTCTGCAAGAAAGGGTGAATATGAAGCCGGTTTTGAAAGAGGTGGTCAATCCAGAGAACATGCAATTTTAGCTAAAACCCAAGGTGTCAACAAATTAATTGTTGTCATTAACAAGATGGATGATCCAACTGTTGGATGGTCAAAGGAAAGATACGATGAATGTATCTCTAAGCTTTCCCTCTTCTTAAGAGGTGTTGGTTATGCAAAGGAAGACGTCACTTTTATGCCAGTTTCTGGTTATACCGGTGCCGGTTTGAAAGAAAGAATTCCAAAGTCAGAATGTTCATGGTACAGTGGACCAGCTTTGTTAGAATACTTAGATAACATGCCATTGGTAGATAGAAAGATTAATGATCCTTTCATGTTACCAGTTTCCGGTAAAATGAAGGATTTAGGTACCGTTGTTGAAGGTAAAATTGAATCTGGTCATATCAAGAAAAATGGACAATTGATTCTCATGCCAAACAAGGTTCCAGTTGAAGTTTTAACCATTTATAACGAAACTGAAGCAGAAGCAGACATTGCTTATTGTGGTGAACAAGTTAGATTAAGATTAAAGAATGTTGAAGAAGAAGACGTTCAAGTTGGTTATGTTCTTTCTTCTACTTTACGTCCTGTTCATACCGTTACCAGATTTGAAGCTCAAGTTGCAATTGTCGAATTAAAATCCATTTTATCTTCTGGTTTTTCATGTGTCATGCATGTCCATACAGCAATTGAAGAAGTCAACTTTGTTCAATTATTACATAAATTAGAAAAGGGTACTAACAGAAAGTCAAAGAAGCCACCTGCTTTTGCTAAACAAGGTATGAAAATTATTGCTATCTTAGAAACCCCTGAACCTGTTTGTCTTGAAACTTATGAAGATTATCAACAATTAGGTAGATTCACTCTTAGAGATCAAGGTCAAACTATTGCTATTGGTAAGGTTACCAAGCTCTTAAACTAAGTGTTGAGCCATTAAATAATCTTGTCAATTTCTTATTGTTTTCTCTTTATATATAGTAAAAACTACTCATATATTATGGTTATAACTATTCAATTTTACGCATTTTGCCTTTAAAAACAGTCTTCAGTATAATACGAAAAATGTTTTGCAAATCCATGCCAAACAAACAAAAAATAAATTAAAAAAACAAGTGCCGCTCCCAGGAATCGAACCTGGGTCTCATCGGCCACAACGATGCGTACTCACCACTATACTAGAACGGCTTAATTTACTAAAAATAAGCCAGGCATTTTGTCTTCCTTTATTTATGACAACATAGTTAAAAATTTTACCATAGGAATTGATTAGGATCCTTTGCTAAAAAAAATAAAAAATACCGGGGACTAGAAGGAATTAAGTGATAAAATAGGTTAAAAATTTTGATTTGAAGAAAAGCAAGTCAAAATTACTTATTCATGACCATTGCAGTAGATTCAGAACATCTAATCTGACGGTGGTTCAATAGTATGCACATTCGTTTCACAGACTTATGTGTTTTGTAAGAAGCATTGCAAAAGCCATCTGACCATTATATTCATGACTAACATACATCTTATTGCACATGTAATAAAAAGTCAATGCGGTCTGGAAATACTTTTCAATTTTACCGTCACTTTTTTTGCAAGGAGTTCTAAAATCTTTAAAATGCTGAGACGTGTGAGCTTGTTCAATGCTACCTAAAAATGAAAAGTAGTAGCAACATATACATAATGGTCAAGCTTAAGCTATAGCTACAAGCCCTGTTAACTGCTAACTACTTTTTCAAAAAACGAACGGTGTATGTTTGTTTTTCTTTTGATGTTAAGCGTATTAGCTGGCAGTACAACATTTTACATTCATGCTGCGCTTTTTCTCTTATTCGATTCACGCTGGCTTCATGAATTTGCTTGTCGGCGCGATGTATTTTTTTCAATTTGTGGAGGCCTCTACAGCACCAAGGATCACAGCATGAATACTCCCAACCTTTTTTTTTTAAGAGACTCTTTGTATATCAAATACTCATCGCTACTTTATAGCACTGGAATTGGATTCGAATTGGAAGAGCAGGAAGAATGGAGGTTTATAATCAATTTGTGCATCCTACTACTTCCTTGTCAAGCGTATACTGTAATTTCACTGGAAAAGATGACGACAACTTGATTATTTCTAAAGGGAATTTACTTCAGCTTTTTCTGATAACCCGAATTGAACAGAATGTCAGAGGTGATATTAAACTAATCGAAGAAAGTGAAGTTGTCCAAGATACTGAAAAAGAAAATGAATTTATAGAGGAAAACTACAAATTGACTCTTGTCTCCGAATATACTTTGAATGGTAAGATCTTAGCCATTCATAAAGTAAGGTACGATGAAGATTCAAATATCGACTACCTTCTAGTGTCTTCAGAGTATGCTAAATTATCTATAATCAAGTGGAATCCCTCCGATAACTTGATCAGTGTTGTCAGTTTACATTATTATGAACATTTGCTAGACTCATTGTTGATGGAGAATTTGAGAAATTTGGATGTAACTCATAGAACTGATCCCAATAACCACTGCACACTCTTTCAGGTTCAAGATCTGTTTATATTTCTACCATTCATAAAAAATGATATCGGTTTAGATATAGATGATTATAAGTTTAATGCTAAACAGGAAAGCACTGAATCAACCGGAAATGAAGTTTTCAAAGAGAGTTTTATACTTAACGCCAAAAAGCTCTATCCAGATTTGAAAAATATTATAGATATCACATTTTTAAACTCATATAGAGATCCAACAGTAGCAGTTCTATATGCTCCACAAGAAGAGACTTGGGCGGGATATCTTCCGAAATCTAAAGATAATTTAAAAGTTGTTGTTTTGTCTCTGAATTTGGAAAGGAAATCAGCAAACAAAATTTTTGAGGTACCAAATTTGCCATATGATTTAAATCGTATTGTTCACCTCTCAGACCCTATCAATGGTTTTCTTCTACTAGGTGCCAACGAAGTTATTCATATAAATACTTTAGGTTCCATCAAAGGGATATATGTCAATGAATACTTCCCCAAGACGAGTAAGCTTCTATTGAAAGATCAATCATCTCTTGATTTATTCTTGGAATTTTCTGAGGTTTCCCAGCTGACAGATAGCGAGGCATTGCTTATAACCGGTTCTGGTCACATGCATGTTTTAATTTTTGATGAAATTGGTGGTGTTTCGAACCTCAGCAACATTGAAGAGATCGACAAATCTTTGTATCCGAACTTCAGCTTGTCATCTATTTTAGGCATTACCAACATACCAGGTAAAAAAATGGCATTTTTTTGCTGCCAAGGAAGTGATAGCAGACTGATCAAATGGAATTTTCAGTCAAATACGACTCAAGAGCTTTCCAAAGCGGGTGTGGCCGCTGATATATACGATCCAGATGAAGATTTCTGGCTATACGGTGATGATGAAAATCGTGATGGCACAACAAGCTCGGTGAATACCTCATTGGCTAAATGTAGTTTTTCTCAAATAGACTCATTGATAAATATTGGTCCCCTCACTGACTTCACCATGGGTTTTTCTTCGCTGGATCCGAAATCGCAAGGACTTCCAAACCCTAATTTTAAGGAGACAACGATTTATGCTGCATCCGGTCTGGAAGAATCTGGTGCAATATCAATCATCTCACCAACAGTCAAACCTATCATAAAATCCTCACTTAAATTCTCAAATGCAACGAAAATCTGGACTATAAATAACTATAAAGGTGAGACAGAATACCTAATCACGACAGATTCTGAAATGAAACAAACACAGATTTTTGAAGTTTTGAAAGAATACCGGGAATTGCATAAAAAAACGTTCAAGAATGACTCCTATACCATCCAATTTGGCACGATTACATTTGGTACTCGAGTGAGACCTGTTCAAGTTACTGGCTTTAGAATTAACATTTACAACATGGTCTTCTCACGTTTGGCCACAATGGAATTTGACAAAGAGATCAATTATTCTTTAATTCATGAAAATTTTATTGTGGTTATTATGACGAATGGTGAGATTGAGATTCTGGAATATGATGATACTAATAAAACTTTATTGAAAATGGATTTACCTGCTTTACTAAACTTTGTCATTTTTACTAATGCTTGGGTTTCCAAGTCTTCTTTACTGAACCATGCCACCCCTTCAAAGAAGAGGGATGCAGATGGTAACTTGATCTCCACTAAAAAGGATGAAGCTGCTCAAGAAGTGTTGTTTTGGTTAGTTACTGCAGATAATAGATTACTTGTTTTCAAAAAGAACCATCTGGAGAAGGTTATGGAATTTAAGAATATTCATAAGATGTCGGAATATTTACAATTGTCTGATATGGATCCAAATTACGAAGCTGATGTTGATCCGATTTTAAAACAATGTGTTTACACGAGAATTGGTGATAAATTTGATTCGAAGGATTATTTAATCATTTTAACTTTTGGTGGTGAAGTCATAATATATGAATCATTTTTTGATCCAATTCAACAGTGTTACAGACTTATGAAGTCTAACGACCTATTTCAGTTTCCGATATCAGGTGCGCCAGGAAATTCATATTCGTACGCAACAAGAATTGAAAGAAACTTATTCAAGATGGATAATGTGGATGGATCCCAGATTGTCATGGTTACAGGTGCTATGCCATTCATTATATACAAGCAATACAATTCGGTTCCAAGAATGTTTAAGTTTACTTCTAAACCATTATTATATTTTGCTCCGTTTTCAACAGAAAAATGTCCAAACGGTATGATAACTATTGATGATAAAAAATCATGTCGAATGGTTCAATTGGATCATTCCTTTGACTATTCAAACAAGTTACCTATCTGTAAAGTTCATGTGGGAGAAACGATAAATAAGATCACATATCATGAGCCTTCTAACACTTTCATTATCTCGATTTTAAATAAAGAAAACTACAAACCTCTTGATATTGAAGGTGAAGTACTAGATGGATATGATGATAAACACAGAAAATCAGCCCAAAATTACAGAGGGAAGGTGAAAGTGCTATCGCCTGAAACTTGGAAAGTTATTGACACCGTCGAACTCAAAGAAAATGAAATTTGTTCTTCTCTTGATGTCCTAAATATTAAAGTCAACGGGACCGATGGTAATAGGGTTATTATTTTTGTTGGTACAACTGTTTTTCAGCATGAAGACACAACGACAATGGGAAGCTGGAAGCTGTTTAATATGATCAATGTTGTTCCTGAGCCGGGAAAACCAGAAGCCAAACATAGGTTGAAGAATTTGACAGGAGAAACGGCGACTGGACCTGTGTTAGCTGCTTGTTCTGTTGATGGTAGGTTTTCTGTTATCCAGGGCCAAAGATTACTGGTTAGAATGATGAAAGGTGAGGGGAGTTCGGCCCCAGTCGCATTTACTGACACTTCATTATATTCTGATAAAGTGAAGTCGTTTGAAAATATGATGCTTGTTGGAGATGCTTTTCATGGTGTGTCATTGTGTGGGTTTGATGCAGAACCATATCGGATGATCATGCTTGGTAAGGATGAGCATCAAATGAAAGTGAATGAAAGTGAGTTTATTGTCCATAATCAAAATTTGTACGTTTTGGCTGCAGATGAAAACTCTGTTTTACATCTTCTTCAATATGATCCATTTGATGCAGAGTCTTCGAAAGGCCAAAAGTTGTTGAGAAAGTCGGCATTTAGAACCAACGCAAATACCACAAAGATGAAGTGTTTCAACAGAAGGGACTCCTTGTTTTCTATGGTAAACACATTACCTATTAGAAGTGATCTCGATTTAGGATTTGAAGTTCTTGGAAGTAATATTGATGGTTCATTTTACAAGGTTTCTCCTATCAATGAATATCAGTATCGTAGACTATACACTCTGCAAAATCACATAGCCGACAAAGAACATCATTGGCTGGGTCTAAACCCTAAGATGAATGCAGTAGGTAATTTACAAGACGAAATGCCGATTATAAAAAGACCTTTTATTGAACACAGACTTCTAAGTAAGTTTAGTAGTATGAGTGAAGACAAAAAGAATATTGTTGCTGTAAAATTGGGTAAAGATGCTTTAGTTGATATATATAGGGACATGATTTCACTTCAATGATCATAGAAATCGTAGTATTCTGATAGAAAATAATTAAACTGTATAGTAAAATTTATAATTTAAGTCTGTACCATTAAAAAAGTTAAAAGTATTATTTTGGTGTGGTCTCAGTATTGCACCTATATCATAATCACAATTAGATTTGTAAAAAATTCAAACTAGGTGATTATTTTCTGAGAAATTCAAACAATGCAAGAAGCTCAATACCGTTAAAAATGTACCTAATTCTACAGGTAGCAAATTTTTTTGGAAGTCCCTTCAGGGAAAGTCTGTTAAATAAGTTTTGAGCTCATCTCTCCAGTATTTCAAGCATAGAGATTTTAGCACTGTATTAGTTTCTATTTTCTCGGTTTTACAGCTCTGGCCTTAAGCAATTAGGTAAATTCTTATATGATTTTATGTAACATAGTGACTTACAGCTTACTATTGTTAGTCTAAATAGCAGCTCGTACAGCGCGCTACTATAAATACTCATCTCATCCTACTTACCCTTATGTAGAATCCTTTATATAGTTTCTTTAGAGAAGCTTGAGTGGTACCCCAAAGTACAAGTATAACACTATACAAGACAATAAACGTCCCTCACACAATGATAATTAATAAACACCATTAGTATTTATGTTACACTTTATTGTGTTGTTGGTTATCCCACTTGGCTGGCTATTTGCCGGAAGCACTGGGCCATAGGCTGTGAATGCTGAACAAACTACATTTTTTAAAATTTATTGGTTAATTTACTATATTGCAATAAAACTCTCTTGTCTCTTGTTGTTGTTGTAGGTGTATTAAAGAAATGTAACGCTTCTTGCAAAACGTTGATCGGTAAACGGCCCGCCAGTGATATAAAACAGCTAAAAAGCGAACGCATGAATGGTGGCGCTGCGTTCATAGACAGAGATTCTCTTCTCCGACACGTAGTAGGGTAAATAACCAAGTCGATGGTGCTGCATGGAACTGGTACCAAAAGAATGGGATTACATTGCGTCCGGATCCGCCAATGCTGTATTTGAGTATGTTGGTAAACAGCATCTGTTCATTGGGAAAGTCTTGCGTTTGAGATTGGACCAAAATGGAGCCTCTACTCAGGAAATCTACAATTACTTGAAATCAAGTATTTTTGACAGTTTAAGAGAATATATGGTTCCCGTGGATATCATGGAAGTATCTAGTGAGTTTTTGCGGGTACTAGACTTAACATTGAGTTTGGAAAACGTGAAGTTGGATCTAACAGAGCATCACGGATTAATTCTAAAAAATATATATAAATACAAAGTGTCTGAATATGACTTCATAACGCTGAACAAATACTATAAGTTCTTCATACATCGTCAAAAAGATCATGTTCTCTTCGAATTCAAACCAAAATGGCTTGGTGATATGTTGTCACATCATTTAAATTGCCGTAATTGTCTCAATGCCAAAATGAAGAATCAAAAATACGTCATTTGTCATATACCAATAGTACAAGAAAAACGGGGGATTGATTCTTGGTGTGAAGAAATACAGCAACAACTGTCCAAAAGAAATGATGCAATTTATGTTCAAGAAAAGCTTAATCAGTGTCTTTATCATAATTATCGACTGATTGCCCATTTGTATAAACTACAAAATAACATTCCAATACATGAAATTCTCATCAATCTGAAATCAGAGACGGAAGTAACTGAAGAGTTGCAATTCAATATGACTTTGAGGGACGTCTCCATCTTTTTGGATTTGAACACAAAACAAGCTTTTCTGTTAGATTTAGATAAGAAGTCATCTTCCAAATGGAAAAACTGGAAAAATCAGGAATTGAAATTCCAAGAATTATACACAAGGGATCTAAAATTGAATTGTAGATTCAAAACAAACCGTTGATTGTTTGTTGACTATCCATAACGCTGCATGTGTGCGGTATACCTTTAAATTGATCGTTAAGGGTTCATTGATAAATGATGGAGCGGTGATCTTATATTTGAAAGACCTTGCCGTATTAATTTTACTGAAATTTTGCCAAAATTGTAAACTTAGTGCAATTAACAACGGCGCCTCAACAACGGCATTAGGATATAGTTCATGATTTTTAGCGTACTCTGGATTGTAATGGATTTGGTGGGAATTGAATGTCAATGCACTCATTCTGAAACATGTGATAATTGACGGAATAACCGTAATACTTACATCTGGATTTTCCTTAATTTCCTTCTTTAAAGTATTAACATGAAAAAGTTGAGATAGGTAGCATAGTCTTCTCTTTTCTGTCAAACTAATTCCATTTTGATTGTAAAAACTCCTTTTGTAATCTGCAGATATAATGCCGGCTCTAGACAAGACTTTGACCCTCTCTACAATTTCGGTGAATTTTACCTCATCTCCATAAACCAGCGGATTGGATTTGGTGTAACAAAATTCACCACTCACCCACATTCTCCTGTTAAAATATTGAGTACATTCTGTAGCTGGTGCATGATAGTTGTCATATCCATCTGGACCCAATTCAGATTCGTTCGATAGTGGATTACAATATGCCAATGAATAACCAATTGGCACTTTCTTCCCGGTTCTAAAAAGTTCATTGACACCATCTGATTTGGATGTAGTGAATCCTTCCATGAACTTGGGATTTTTCTTGTCAAGTAGCGACTGTAGTGTGACGTATAGTTGTTTGGAAGGATATGTAGAAAGTGCGTCATCTTTGAGTTTCCATTCCGCATTCAATAGAGTCTTCTTAAATCTCTCTATTTCCTCCTTCGACGGGGAAATTTTCAATTTATTGAAATGTGAAAAATATCGTATCCTATTCATTTATTCCCTTTCAAATTATCGTCCATAATTGGCATTTCACTAGATCTTTCTTCTTTCAGTAGTTTGCTGCTAATGCTTAACGAGAAAAGAAGAACATCACTAGTTTGTAACTTTTGTTACGTAATCATGACATGTAGCTCTACTACATAATTCTCTATCGGGTGCTGTGCATAGAGAGGACTATTGCATATCACCTTCTAAAAAGGCTTAGAAATCATTGATACCGTCAGTTGGTCTTTGATGTGTTTTTGTGTGGTGGATCAGTAAATAGTGGTGTTTGATTGTCAGCTGAAACGCTCTTCTTGATACATGTTCCAGAAAGCAAGCATTATTAAGCGAGATAAAATAGTCTCACAATTACGAGTCTATACGTCACAATATATTAAGTTATGGTTATTGTCTTATTATGTAGCTTGTTGTAGTAATAGTAGTACCTTCTTCGGGGTAGTGTAGTGTGATGGGTCATCCCGATTTTTTGAAAGATACAGTCGTCACGAATAATAAACCGCTATGCACAAGATATTGTGGAAATTGGTAAAACACGTATATACATCCAAAACTTCCTGTTTCGGACAATTTTATTCCTGACTTGAAGTCTTATATCATGGGCGTTTTTTCTGGTGAGCCCAAAAACTAGTTTCTACAGGACTAAATCTTTTAATGAAAATTTCCAAATTAACATGCTCCGTCAAGGAAACTGTTCAGTTGCTACAGCTATCGACCATATTCCCTCGTTTCTGGTGCCAGGAAATGAAAAAATCCGACCTGAAAGAGAAAACTGTGTTAGAATCACAAAATTTCAGTACTACTACGAAACAACCTAAATTTTTAAAAGAATATCCAAAAATTTCAGCCTCTCAATGGAAGTAGAGCTGCTTAATTTTGTATTATGTTTGATCTCCTGTCTTCTTGTGAAAACAGTAGTGTACTTGATTTGCTTTGAAGGCTTGTTTACTGTATAATTGATTTGATAAAAACATCCTTCCACACAAGTACTAAGTAGTGCTCTCATTACAAATTAAAACAGTTGTTCCCATCCTAACAGATCAGTCTTTATCACCCAAAAAAATAACAAAAGACTCAAAAATGTTTTATAAATTATATATTATGTTACACAGTAAATACGAAGATTTTATATGGGCTTTTCAATTTTATAACATCAACTTCCGTAATTCCTCCTTTGTCAAAATATGATCTTCAATGTGAACTGCATTCGTTACAAATAAAGTTCTTGGGCCTTGCACCTCAATGAAATACCCAGTATTTCTAGTGAATAATTTGTGGTACACAAATTTGATGGATCTGGTTATTCCATTTGCAAAAGCTTTATACCATTTATGTATACTTCTTATCGTTTTATCCTCCCAAAAGCTTTTAGGTAATGAAAAGTAGTTTGCAATCCAACTGAGCCTTTGAGTGATCGAAACTCTTGGCAGTCCTAAGTTGACAACACTTTTGACACCACTGTTTAGTTCTAGCACCGATTCAGTTAAAATTGTATTGTTTGAATTATATGCTATAAGCGAATTGGAATTGATATGAATAGTTTCTCCTTGTAAAAGCGTTATTTGATTTACCTGGCCTGGTGAGGATAAGACAAACGATCCTTCTCCCTCGATAGAGACAATATTGGAACTACGGTTGAAATATTCTGGTTTGATAGAAAAGCCGGACCAGGCGAATAAAGACGTTTTTTTCACATACCATTTCAAATCATCATTTTTGCAATTTACAACAGCAAAATTGGAATTTTGTGCATTGGATGCAATCAGCAATGACATTGGCTCCTTTTGATTGAAGCATCTTTGGAAAATCAAATTATTTTCCTTGAACTTTGCAATTTCGTTGTACATTGAATTGATATGACCGTTCATTGCAACAATTTTATGTTGTTTATTGGAATACCTTATATTCAAAATAGAAGATCTTGGTAGTTTGATGTTTAAGAGGTTTGATGCGGACCCCAAAACCTGGTAGCTGATTGGTTCGACAAAAGCTCCAAGACCAGTTGCATTTGGTAACGATGTGAGTGGTTTTTGGAGTTCAGTGGCCGGCGTTGGTTTCGTCGATTTGAAAATTGATTTCAATGACTGAAACGAAATATATCTCTTCTGCAGACAGTTCATTGCAATGAGACCTATCTTCTCTTGCTTCCTATAATTCCACTCAACTCCAACATGAAGTCGAAAAATTAGGGCACAAAGATTTCAAGTCAAACGCGCAAATCAAGCACGGTTGGACAAAACATGAATTTAACAAGGTAAGAATATACCGGAATAATTTTAATGTATATGATACTCTCATCGTAATAATACAAAGCGTAGAATGTACATATGCCTCTATAATGTTAAGATATCCACTATACTTTACTGTTTTTTGATTTGGTTTAACAAAAAAAATAAAGTAAAAAAAAATTAATGCGGTTTATGTGGATCGAACACATGGCCTCCAGATCTTCAGTCTGGCGCTCTCCCACTGAGCTAAAACCGCTTTTCTTGAAAAAGTTATAAGCCGTCAGATTCAACATACCCATCTTTATCTGATATATATCATTTTTTTGTCATTGTATGAGGTTTATTTGGTGTTGTCGAGTCTCCTGGAATACTATAATTGGCTTATTAAGTTTAGCAACTTACAAATGTTGCAGATTTTAAATAAAAGTGATGACACTTTTGAAACTGGACCATTGATTGAAAAATTGACTTTTTTTTGTAAATCATAAGCAAAGTAATTATCAATATTAAGAAGATAAGAAAACTAGAAAATGAATAACAGTCATAAACAAAAGATGTGTACATTTGCTACCGAGCGTAGTATTTTTCACCCTGCTACAAAATTGAAAGAGAATTATTAGTGTTTCCAATTTTTACAAAAATTGAAATGGAAGAATTGCACCATCTTTTCCTCAATTTTTTTAATCAAAAGCACAAAACTTGTCGGTCTTACTTAGTGAATAGACAGAATAACAATATTGAAAAAGCTGCGCTAAGCAATACTAATACCCTTTAAATTGCTCTTTTTTTTTTTGAAAGGCTGTAAGTAATAAAATGCGACAGCAGGAGCATGGCTGGAGACATTACGTAAGCCATTTAGGCTGAGCCGAAATCATGGGATTTCGAGAATTGTCCAGAAGCTTCAAGAAGCTGGGTTGAGTCATGGAGTAGCGATGAATACGGTTGAGCGTCGGAACCGACGCTCCCGAGCTGGAATTGATGGACGTAAAATAAATACCGCTACATGTCCACATCCATGCAGAACAACTTGCATTCGTAATAACGTTCTTTAGAGACAACCTTAAGGAGTCATACCTAGTGGCTTCTATATAAAAAGCGTCAGCTAATTCTATAAGTCAATAAAGAGCCATCCTTTCCGGCTGATTGTTTCTGTGCGATAGTTAATAAAAGATCTGACAAGAGATTATTTTATCTACTATTATTACGTGTCATAAAGAATATTATTGACCCTGATAAAATCTCTTACAATTGGTAGCACCGGTAGTGTTAACTATGGACGAAACTAACTTAGCAGCCGTGACTCAGCGTTTCGACGAAGTGTCTGCTCAAGTGACTAGATTAACTGAAATTGTTACTGGAAACATGCAAGCTGCACAGGCAGCTAAAGATTCAAATTCTTCGAATACAGTCATTACCGAGGATTCTCAAGGCCTCCCAGTGACCACTATGAAACTCAAAAGAGATGAATGGCCTTCATTCGAAGGTTTAACCAAATCAAAAGACGGTAAAACACCTCGTTGTGAGGATGTAAATGAAAAAGCCAAGACGTTTATGTGGAAACTTGAAAGAAAATTCACAGCAGAAACTTTGACGGAAGAACAACAATGGGCAGTTGTAACTGATTTGTTAGACGGTGAAGCAAGTTCCTGGTTAAGAAAACTCGCAGAGGACCATCCTGATATTTCTAAGAAATCATTCTCTGAATTCAAATCTAGGTTTATGGAAAAATACTATCCTGAATTGGAAAGCGTTCCTTATACAGATCTCATGGAATGGGCGACTACGAATATTAAGTTTGGTGATCTCGAAGCTATCGAACGCAAAAGAATTTTGACTGATAAACTGACTAAGGAACAGATGGCCATTGGTAATCTATTAGTTTCACTTCCTTCGGATGTTAGACAAAGGGTTATCAATGACAAACCTGAATCTTATTTTGGTTTTATTTACAGTGCAAAAAAGCATATGTCTAGATCAGCTTTAGGATCCATCGATACTTTCTCCGTTAACCATTTCCATGCGAAGAGATCCAAATCCTGGAAGAATAACGGTCCTTCAAAGAGAAACCGTCCAAACAACGAGTCAAGAAACTCAAATAATTCTGGTTTAAATAATAATTCTTATAAATCCAATTATAACAATAATAAGAAGAATTCCCATTACTCGCCGCATAATGACGAAGAAGAAGAACGTATCGTTACTGAAGAAGACGATCTGGAAGAGATATTAAAGAATCCAGTAGACGTTCCGGTCAACTTGGTGAAAACAGCTAAAGACGATCCCGACGTTGGCACATTAGCGTTGGTTCCTACTTTGATCGAATCTGAATATGAATGTGAAAGTTTATTAGACACTGGTTCCGCCGTTAATTTAATCAGTATGGAGATGTGTGAACAGTTCAAGCTAGACCAGAGGGTCAAACCATCTGAAATTCCCATCAGAGCGAGAACCATCAAGGGTAACGTACTAATTATTGGAGAAGTTTTTGTTAAAATCGAGCTTGCGTTAAAGTCGCAGAAAATTGATCATGTCGTTAAATGTTATGTTGTTGATGCAGCCATGAAAAATCTCATCTTAGGTGTACCTTTCATCCGCAGATTCAACAATGAGATCAAATTGGTCGATTTGATTGGAGATTGTGTTGATGAAGTAACTAAAGAGTCCAGTGAAATAGAAGTGAATATGTTTGAGTATGATGAAAGTGAGGTTACGAAGTGTTTAAGAAAGAATTCGGACTATTATCTGTGTTTTGTCAATCAAGTGACCTCCACCTCCACATCAGCTACACTACAAACAGAGAGATCCCCTACCGTTATCGATATTCCGGTCGATACACCCCAAGTCAACAAATTTAAAGCTGCTATCATGAGAGAGTTTAAAGATGTCGTGACTGACACGCCACCAAATAAATTGCCACCCAAACGACAATATGAACATCAAATTCTGCTAATCGAACCTAATAAGTACACTACGAGAAGACAATATCCCTTGAGTTATGGTGAAAAGAAAGAACTGACTAAACAAGTCGATGAATTGCTGAAGCAAGGATTCATTAGAAAGAGTATGAGTCCATTTAACAGTCCAGTTCTATTTGTTAGAAAGAAAGATAATTCTATGAGAATGTGTGTTGATTTTAGATTGCTTAATAATAATACTATCAAGGATAAATTTCCTATTCCACACATTGACGAACTGATTTCTAAGTTCGGCAAAGCTGTTGTTTATTCTAAACTAGATTTGATGTCTGGTTATCATCAAGTAAGAATCAAAGAGAAAGATATTGAGAAGACTGCGTTCTCAACTGATTATGGTCATTATGAATGGGTCGTTATGCCGTTTGGTTTAACCAACGCGCCAAGTACGTTTCAAAGGATGATGAATAATGTTCTAGAAGAATATTTAGACAAAAGTGTTCAAGTATATTTAGATGATATCTTTATTTATTCCCGCTCATACAAATCACATTATCAACATGTTAGACAAGTATTAGAAACTTTGAGAAAAAATCAGTTAATTGCTAAGGCCAGCAAGTGTGCATTCTTTTATCAAGAACTAAGATTTTTGGGTCATGTCATTACGCCGAAAGGTTTGAAAACTGATCCCGAGAAGATTAGGAAAGTTAAAGAATGGCCAACTCCAAAGAATATCAAAGAAACCCAAATGTTTTTAGGTTTAACCACTTACTATAGAAGGTTTGTGAAAGATCACTCCAAAATTGCAGCTCCTTTGTTTGATTATATTGCCAAGAAGTCTGAATGGGGTAAGAAACAAGATGAAGCGTTTGCCAATTTAAAACAAGCGTTAATTAGTAGCCCCGTACTCATTCATCCGTCATGGGATTCAGATGATACTTTTGTTGTTAATACAGATGCTTGTGGTAAAGCGTTAGGTTATGTTCTGGAACAGGTTGATGCTAAAGGTAAGTCGAAAGGTGTTGTTGCGTATGGTTCAAAGAAGATGATTGGAGCTGAGCTTAATTATTCAATTTATGATAGAGAGTTTTTAGCGGTGATTGAAGCGTTGAAGACGTGGAAATATTATTTGCAAGGAAAAAGGTTTATTATAAGAACTGATCACAAGAGTTTGATTTACTTGAGGAATCAGAATCTGATTGACTCGACTAGAGTTAGTAGATGGGTAGATTATTTGGCAACATTCGATTTTGACATTCAATATGTGAAAGGCTCTAAAAATTCAGCTGCTGATGCGTTGTCAAGATATCCCTACGAAATTAATTTTGTTGATGTTTTAGATGTTCGTTTAGAGGAATTAGATCAAGAGACTGGTGATTCCGAGGTTGAAGTAAATGTTACCACGATCATTGAGACGAATGACAGTTTAAGGAAAGAGATAAGTGCCAGTTATGCAAAGGATAAGAATTACGCTACGGTTTATGATGTGCTGAAGAATAAGAAAACAGTTCCACAGGCTATTCGAAATTATATTAAACATTTCAAGTACGCTAACGACGTTTTATATTTTAAGACTGCGTTAGATACTCAGTTTATACGTATAGTTGTGCCAGCTGTTAAGGCGTTACCGCAAAGGATTATCCAAAATGCACATTGTGGTCCTGACTCAAATCATCCTGGCGTATGGAAAACTTACCAAGTATTGAGGAAGAGCTTTTTCTGGAAAAATATGCTGAAATCGGTTAAGAAGTTTGTCAACACATGCTATGACTGTCAAAGGTTTAATCAACCCACGAAGAAGTTACAAGGTCTGTTTATGCCTCTGCCTATTCCGGAAGGAAGATGGACAGATGTTACGATGGATTTTCTGAGTGGTATTCCTAAAACCAGAAATGGTCATGATATGATTATGGTGATAATTGATCGATTCAGTAAGTTAGCTCATTTTATTCCATGTGATAAACATGCTGATGCAGTGGCTTGTGCCAAGCTGTATGTGAACTTTTGTTTGAAACATCATGGGGTACCAAAGAGGTTGGTGTCTGATAAGGACATTAGATTCATGAATAGATTCTGGTATACCTTACATACGTTGATGGGAACGTCATTACTATTTTCGACTACTAACCATCCACAGACAGATGGTCAAACGGAGAACATGAATAAGGAGTTGTTAAATCGACTGAGAAAGCGTTGTTTCAACAATATTATGGATTGGGATGAAGTGTTACCCATGGTCGAGTTTTCGTATAATTCAACTTATCACGACTCGATAAAAATGTCTCCATTCGAACTAGCATATGGTTATGTGCCTGCTTCTCCTAAGGATATTAGTGCATTTACTATTGATTCAAATAAATTGAGTGCTTCAGCAGAAGATTATATTGAAATGATGAAACAAGTGATGCATTCTGTGAAAGATGATCTAGTGCAAGCAAGAAAGATGCAAGAGAAACATCACAATAGAAAGAGAAGATTTCATAACTATAGGGTAGGCGACAAGATTCTGTTACATCGAAATGCATTTGGTTTTGATAACTCGAAGTATTGCAAAATACAGCCTGTTTATTTTGGTCCGTTTAAGTTGGTGAAAAAGATAGGAGATAATTCCTTCGAGGTCGATTTACCTAAACATAACAAAAAGGATCGTGTCCTGAATATTCAATGGTTCAAACCATTTCAGGAGCCTAGGACATTACAGTTTAAGGCGCCAACAACTGATAATGAAATACGTGCTCGTATAAATGAAATGATTGGGATTGGTGGATTTGATACGGAAAACGATACTTACGATGTGTTTTGGAAAGACTGTGATCCTTCTCAAGCAACCACTGTTACTGCAGAACAGTTTAACATGGCAGACGAGAATATCAGGAGAACTTTGTTCTTTAATGCCAAAATGTTGTATGAAAGAGGACAAACACAGAAAGAAGATGAAGATGAACAGAATGGTGGATGAGACAAATCGGTGAGGGTTGATCTATGGTTACACAGAAGGTGTAATTAGGGTAGTGTAGTAGGTAATTGGTTCTGTCAATTGTTTCCCCGTTAATTTTGAGATTGAATCATAGAATTGAAGTAAATAAATCAATTGACAGGCGGTTACTGAATTGGACTTTGGACATTTCTTTAGTGAGTGGTACAACTAATGGTGAGTGCGAAGAAAAAATATTTTTTGTGCTTGTGGGTGCAATCTGGTGTGTGATGGTTTGCTCGCGAGGAGCTTGAAAATTTGGCAGGTTACTTCGATTCGGTGGATTCAATCATGTGTGTTTATTTGCTGCTATATTAGTTTCGTAAAGAAGCTTTGAACATCGGGACGATGTTTCGACAAAACAGGGGGTATTGTAAGTAATAAAATGCGACAGCAGGAGCATGGCTGGAGACATTACGTAAGCCATTTAGGCTGAGCCGAAATCATGGGATTTCGAGAATTGTCCAGAAGCTTCAAGAAGCTGGGTTGAGTCATGGAGTAGCGATGAATACGGTTGAGCGTCGGAACCGACGCTCCCGAGCTGGAATTGATGGACGTAAAATAAATACCGCTACATGTCCACATCCATGCAGAACAACTTGCATTCGTAATAACGTTCTTTAGAGACAACCTTAAGGAGTCATACCTAGTGGCTTCTATATAAAAAGCGTCAGCTAATTCTATAAGTCAATAAAGAGCCATCCTTTCCGGCTGATTGTTTCTGTGCGATAGTTAATAAAAGATCTGACAAGAGATTATTTTATCTACTATTATTACGTGTCATAAAGAATATTATTGACCCTGATAAAATCTCTTACAATTGGTAGCACCGGTAGTGTTAACTATGGACGAAACTAACTTAGCAGCCGTGACTCAGCGTTTCGACGAAGTGTCTGCTCAAGTGACTAGATTAACTGAAATTGTTACTGGAAACATGCAAGCTGCACAGGCAGCTAAAGATTCAAATTCTTCGAATACAGTCATTACCGAGGATTCTCAAGGCCTCCCAGTGACCACTATGAAACTCAAAAGAGATGAATGGCCTTCATTCGAAGGTTTAACCAAATCAAAAGACGGTAAAACACCTCGTTGTGAGGATGTAAATGAAAAAGCCAAGACGTTTATGTGGAAACTTGAAAGAAAATTCACAGCAGAAACTTTGACGGAAGAACAACAATGGGCAGTTGTAACTGATTTGTTAGACGGTGAAGCAAGTTCCTGGTTAAGAAAACTCGCAGAGGACCATCCTGATATTTCTAAGAAATCATTCTCTGAATTCAAATCTAGGTTTATGGAAAAATACTATCCTGAATTGGAAAGCGTTCCTTATACAGATCTCATGGAATGGGCGACTACGAATATTAAGTTTGGTGATCTCGAAGCTATCGAACGCAAAAGAATTTTGACTGATAAACTGACTAAGGAACAGATGGCCATTGGTAATCTATTAGTTTCACTTCCTTCGGATGTTAGACAAAGGGTTATCAATGACAAACCTGAATCTTATTTTGGTTTTATTTACAGTGCAAAAAAGCATATGTCTAGATCAGCTTTAGGATCCATCGATACTTTCTCCGTTAACCATTTCCATGCGAAGAGATCCAAATCCTGGAAGAATAACGGTCCTTCAAAGAGAAACCGTCCAAACAACGAGTCAAGAAACTCAAATAATTCTGGTTTAAATAATAATTCTTATAAATCCAATTATAACAATAATAAGAAGAATTCCCATTACTCGCCGCATAATGACGAAGAAGAAGAACGTATCGTTACTGAAGAAGACGATCTGGAAGAGATATTAAAGAATCCAGTAGACGTTCCGGTCAACTTGGTGAAAACAGCTAAAGACGATCCCGACGTTGGCACATTAGCGTTGGTTCCTACTTTGATCGAATCTGAATATGAATGTGAAAGTTTATTAGACACTGGTTCCGCCGTTAATTTAATCAGTATGGAGATG
This sequence comes from Pichia terricola, assembly GCA_030168465.1. NCBI lineage: Eukaryota > Fungi > Ascomycota > Pichiomycetes > Pichiales > Pichiaceae > Pichia > Pichia terricola. The sequence continues at coordinate 1,524,596 of CP099445.1, forward strand.
TGTGAACAGTTCAAGCTAGACCAGAGGGTCAAACCATCTGAAATTCCCATCAGAGCGAGAACCATCAAGGGTAACGTACTAATTATTGGAGAAGTTTTTGTTAAAATCGAGCTTGCGTTAAAGTCGCAGAAAATTGATCATGTCGTTAAATGTTATGTTGTTGATGCAGCCATGAAAAATCTCATCTTAGGTGTACCTTTCATCCGCAGATTCAACAATGAGATCAAATTGGTCGATTTGATTGGAGATTGTGTTGATGAAGTAACTAAAGAGTCCAGTGAAATAGAAGTGAATATGTTTGAGTATGATGAAAGTGAGGTTACGAAGTGTTTAAGAAAGAATTCGGACTATTATCTGTGTTTTGTCAATCAAGTGACCTCCACCTCCACATCAGCTACACTACAAACAGAGAGATCCCCTACCGTTATCGATATTCCGGTCGATACACCCCAAGTCAACAAATTTAAAGCTGCTATCATGAGAGAGTTTAAAGATGTCGTGACTGACACGCCACCAAATAAATTGCCACCCAAACGACAATATGAACATCAAATTCTGCTAATCGAACCTAATAAGTACACTACGAGAAGACAATATCCCTTGAGTTATGGTGAAAAGAAAGAACTGACTAAACAAGTCGATGAATTGCTGAAGCAAGGATTCATTAGAAAGAGTATGAGTCCATTTAACAGTCCAGTTCTATTTGTTAGAAAGAAAGATAATTCTATGAGAATGTGTGTTGATTTTAGATTGCTTAATAATAATACTATCAAGGATAAATTTCCTATTCCACACATTGACGAACTGATTTCTAAGTTCGGCAAAGCTGTTGTTTATTCTAAACTAGATTTGATGTCTGGTTATCATCAAGTAAGAATCAAAGAGAAAGATATTGAGAAGACTGCGTTCTCAACTGATTATGGTCATTATGAATGGGTCGTTATGCCGTTTGGTTTAACCAACGCGCCAAGTACGTTTCAAAGGATGATGAATAATGTTCTAGAAGAATATTTAGACAAAAGTGTTCAAGTATATTTAGATGATATCTTTATTTATTCCCGCTCATACAAATCACATTATCAACATGTTAGACAAGTATTAGAAACTTTGAGAAAAAATCAGTTAATTGCTAAGGCCAGCAAGTGTGCATTCTTTTATCAAGAACTAAGATTTTTGGGTCATGTCATTACGCCGAAAGGTTTGAAAACTGATCCCGAGAAGATTAGGAAAGTTAAAGAATGGCCAACTCCAAAGAATATCAAAGAAACCCAAATGTTTTTAGGTTTAACCACTTACTATAGAAGGTTTGTGAAAGATCACTCCAAAATTGCAGCTCCTTTGTTTGATTATATTGCCAAGAAGTCTGAATGGGGTAAGAAACAAGATGAAGCGTTTGCCAATTTAAAACAAGCGTTAATTAGTAGCCCCGTACTCATTCATCCGTCATGGGATTCAGATGATACTTTTGTTGTTAATACAGATGCTTGTGGTAAAGCGTTAGGTTATGTTCTGGAACAGGTTGATGCTAAAGGTAAGTCGAAAGGTGTTGTTGCGTATGGTTCAAAGAAGATGATTGGAGCTGAGCTTAATTATTCAATTTATGATAGAGAGTTTTTAGCGGTGATTGAAGCGTTGAAGACGTGGAAATATTATTTGCAAGGAAAAAGGTTTATTATAAGAACTGATCACAAGAGTTTGATTTACTTGAGGAATCAGAATCTGATTGACTCGACTAGAGTTAGTAGATGGGTAGATTATTTGGCAACATTCGATTTTGACATTCAATATGTGAAAGGCTCTAAAAATTCAGCTGCTGATGCGTTGTCAAGATATCCCTACGAAATTAATTTTGTTGATGTTTTAGATGTTCGTTTAGAGGAATTAGATCAAGAGACTGGTGATTCCGAGGTTGAAGTAAATGTTACCACGATCATTGAGACGAATGACAGTTTAAGGAAAGAGATAAGTGCCAGTTATGCAAAGGATAAGAATTACGCTACGGTTTATGATGTGCTGAAGAATAAGAAAACAGTTCCACAGGCTATTCGAAATTATATTAAACATTTCAAGTACGCTAACGACGTTTTATATTTTAAGACTGCGTTAGATACTCAGTTTATACGTATAGTTGTGCCAGCTGTTAAGGCGTTACCGCAAAGGATTATCCAAAATGCACATTGTGGTCCTGACTCAAATCATCCTGGCGTATGGAAAACTTACCAAGTATTGAGGAAGAGCTTTTTCTGGAAAAATATGCTGAAATCGGTTAAGAAGTTTGTCAACACATGCTATGACTGTCAAAGGTTTAATCAACCCACGAAGAAGTTACAAGGTCTGTTTATGCCTCTGCCTATTCCGGAAGGAAGATGGACAGATGTTACGATGGATTTTCTGAGTGGTATTCCTAAAACCAGAAATGGTCATGATATGATTATGGTGATAATTGATCGATTCAGTAAGTTAGCTCATTTTATTCCATGTGATAAACATGCTGATGCAGTGGCTTGTGCCAAGCTGTATGTGAACTTTTGTTTGAAACATCATGGGGTACCAAAGAGGTTGGTGTCTGATAAGGACATTAGATTCATGAATAGATTCTGGTATACCTTACATACGTTGATGGGAACGTCATTACTATTTTCGACTACTAACCATCCACAGACAGATGGTCAAACGGAGAACATGAATAAGGAGTTGTTAAATCGACTGAGAAAGCGTTGTTTCAACAATATTATGGATTGGGATGAAGTGTTACCCATGGTCGAGTTTTCGTATAATTCAACTTATCACGACTCGATAAAAATGTCTCCATTCGAACTAGCATATGGTTATGTGCCTGCTTCTCCTAAGGATATTAGTGCATTTACTATTGATTCAAATAAATTGAGTGCTTCAGCAGAAGATTATATTGAAATGATGAAACAAGTGATGCATTCTGTGAAAGATGATCTAGTGCAAGCAAGAAAGATGCAAGAGAAACATCACAATAGAAAGAGAAGATTTCATAACTATAGGGTAGGCGACAAGATTCTGTTACATCGAAATGCATTTGGTTTTGATAACTCGAAGTATTGCAAAATACAGCCTGTTTATTTTGGTCCGTTTAAGTTGGTGAAAAAGATAGGAGATAATTCCTTCGAGGTCGATTTACCTAAACATAACAAAAAGGATCGTGTCCTGAATATTCAATGGTTCAAACCATTTCAGGAGCCTAGGACATTACAGTTTAAGGCGCCAACAACTGATAATGAAATACGTGCTCGTATAAATGAAATGATTGGGATTGGTGGATTTGATACGGAAAACGATACTTACGATGTGTTTTGGAAAGACTGTGATCCTTCTCAAGCAACCACTGTTACTGCAGAACAGTTTAACATGGCAGACGAGAATATCAGGAGAACTTTGTTCTTTAATGCCAAAATGTTGTATGAAAGAGGACAAACACAGAAAGAAGATGAAGATGAACAGAATGGTGGATGAGACAAATCGGTGAGGGTTGATCTATGGTTACACAGAAGGTGTAATTAGGGTAGTGTAGTAGGTAATTGGTTCTGTCAATTGTTTCCCCGTTAATTTTGAGATTGAATCATAGAATTGAAGTAAATAAATCAATTGACAGGCGGTTACTGAATTGGACTTTGGACATTTCTTTAGTGAGTGGTACAACTAATGGTGAGTGCGAAGAAAAAATATTTTTTGTGCTTGTGGGTGCAATCTGGTGTGTGATGGTTTGCTCGCGAGGAGCTTGAAAATTTGGCAGGTTACTTCGATTCGGTGGATTCAATCATGTGTGTTTATTTGCTGCTATATTAGTTTCGTAAAGAAGCTTTGAACATCGGGACGATGTTTCGACAAAACAGGGGGTATTGTAAGTAATAAAATGCGACAGCAGGAGCATGGCTGGAGACATTACGTAAGCCATTTAGGCTGAGCCGAAATCATGGGATTTCGAGAATTGTCCAGAAGCTTCAAGAAGCTGGGTTGAGTCATGGAGTAGCGATGAATACGGTTGAGCGTCGGAACCGACGCTCCCGAGCTGGAATTGATGGACGTAAAATAAATACCGCTACATGTCCACATCCATGCAGAACAACTTGCATTCGTAATAACGTTCTTTAGAGACAACCTTAAGGAGTCATACCTAGTGGCTTCTATATAAAAAGCGTCAGCTAATTCTATAAGTCAATAAAGAGCCATCCTTTCCGGCTGATTGTTTCTGTGCGATAGTTAATAAAAGATCTGACAAGAGATTATTTTATCTACTATTATTACGTGTCATAAAGAATATTATTGACCCTGATAAAATCTCTTACAAAGGCATGTACCCTCTGTAGCTCAGTTGGAAGAGCGCGAGACTGTAATTGAAAAAACATACTATGTGTGTTTGAAGATATCTTGAGGTCCCTGGTTCGATCCCGGGCGGAGGGAACATTTTACAATGCTTTGGTGGCCCAGCTGGTTAAGGCGTCAGTCTCATAATCTGAAGATCGCGAGTTCGAATCTCGCCTAGAGCATCATTTTTTAAATGCCAGTTTGACAAATAACGCATTGTTATTTTTTTTACTAATATCAGATTCCTTTTGCAGTTTTTATAAGGCGGAAAAGAATATGGCCCGGTTAATGAAAGCTTAACCCACCAGATACTTGAGTGCTATCAGAATTCCAGTTTTTCGTACAAATTTATATCTTAGTTTATTACACAAGTTCAGACGTTTGTTAGCTTTCCCTTCTTTTCGCCGCGAGACATCACTAGCCATAAATAACCGATAAAAAGCAAAACACAACCACAAGAATTCACAGCAAAAACATCCCAGTAGCAATCTCTACCTTTCAAACACATTTTGAGCTTTTGATCACCCAAGTTTGACCAAACACTATTTTTATCATATACTGTCCCAAAATAATCACTCAAAATCAAGAAGACGGTAATTGGACCAGTTCCAAGCAAAGCCCAGGTTGTGGCGAATTTTGATGCCCCAAATGAGTCAGCAACAATGGATGGCATGGCACCATATATTGATCCATATGAAAGGCCAATCAGAAATGATGTAACTGAGAGAAAATCTAATTTATTCGATATCAGTAGGGCCATTTGGCCCAGCGTCAAAAATGCCAAGGAGAATATTACAACGTAAATTTTGCTCTTCTTCCATTTTTTATGAATCAAATCAGATACTGGTCCAGAAATTAACCGACCCATAAAATTGGAAAATGATATAATACTTACCTGCAAGGCTTGGTAAGTAACTGCAATGTTACCGGGAACCGAATTTTGAGACAACTGATTGGCTAATCTTATCATTATTGTTGTATCTTCTAAAGATGGACTATGTAACCTGTAGTAGTTCACCTGTGCTCTTACTATAAACCCAATGCTAAAAATATAGACTTGACCGATTGCACAGTAGATAGCATTAAGAAAATAATGAGATAAAAACAACTTGTTCTTAAGTAGCTTTATTACATGTTGCTTTGATGTCAACTTCCTTTTCCTTTTTTTCTTAACCTTTTGATTGCTTTTAGACTTATTAATCAAATCGGCCAGTTCTTGGTTCGAAAGTGTAAAATTAGTACCAGCCAGGTTTGAGCTGGAGTTGGATTTGGTACTATTATTATATTCATTTACAAGAACATTGTTGTTTTCTGCTGACATTACTGAGTTGTTTAGCATGGGTAAGTTTGTTCCTGACCTTATAGAGTTCTTCAATTCAAGCGAGGACTTTGGTGACCCCATATTAGTGGCCATATTACTACTGCTACCATTTAGTTGAGCTGTGTTAACTGAATTATTAGGTGATGAAGCCAAAAAACTTGTACCTGGTATATCTAGTAAAGCCTCATTATTATTCGTACTGTTTGGTATACTATGATTCATACTGGACGACATAGCATCTTCATTTGCTGTCATTTTCAGACCTGTTGGCATATCTTTCGAAGGTTTTTGGGTGACGCTCCCAAACCACCTCGATGCCCTTGGCGAATTATTCATTGATGAAGGCATCCTAAAGGAACCACTTCGTATAAATGATTGTTGTTTCGCCTTAAAATCTAAAGGAGACGAGGACAGATAACTATTTGAAAATGATGGGTTTATGTTTCCACTGGTATTACTGTTAGATCGTAACAGTTTGGAATGATTAATCGAAATGGGGTTATTCTTTTGTTTTGGAGCCAATCCTGCTATTTGAGTTTGTGATGTTGATGCTGATGTTGAAGGGGTTGTTATCGATACAACAGATGGCGCTCTAAAACTTGATGAGCTCGTCATAATGGAGGAAAGATCTGACACATCAGAAAATAAGGAGGCAGATGAATCGTTTTGCGTGAAGTTGTTTAGCTGGGCAAACGAACCTCTATGTCCTTTCAATAAATACTGTAAACCCAATTCAAACTCATTTTCATCTGAGGAAATATCCGATTCATCATCTAAGGCGAGGTTATGGCCTTGAGGATGACCACCGTGATGTCTGTTAAGTTCATCATCATCATCTTCAATGTCATTATCATCATTATCGTCATGTTCATAGATTCTAATGAATAAACTACACAATGTGATAGTGATACCTGAAAATAAAGCAATAAATTTCAAAAGACCCTCAATATTATCATTGAACCAAACAGTTGATATGAATGCATAAAACAAAGCGGCTAATCCATAGGCACTCACGGGACACGCATTTGCCAAACCTCTGTGATTTGGAAAATTTAGAGTTGCCACCTTGATTGTTGCAAAATAAGCCAGCACAGATCCAAATCCAATGCAAACCATAGCAAGTAATAAATGGGGGAAATTGTGTAATGCATATTTGTAATTGTAATACATAATTGAGAATCCAGAGAATTCCAGCAGCGCACCCAATAGAATACCAGTCAAGACACCAAACCGATCAATTATCAAACCTGCAAAAAAACCACCGATCGAAGAACCAATGTTCCCCATAAAGGACAAGTAGGAAGAGTCAATGGCCGAAAATCCACATCTGTTGATGAGTTGGGGAGAATAAACACCATATAAATAGGGAGTTCCAGAAGCCAATGCCACAACAGATGAGCATATTAATGCAAGCCTTTTGGCATATCTATGATTTATTTTGGCATGATCATCTTCTAAAGGTATGAAACCGTCACCTGAGATCTCTCTCATACTAGTAATGATAAGAGAAGAAGACTGATGCTATAGAAAGCCCACCTCATGTTAGATTTTGTCGAAGATATAAAGTACATATAATCATCATAAATCCATGCGGAGAGCCCCGAACTCGCGGGGGCCGTAAATAGCAATTACACGAAATGCTTATCGTGTGGTATTTTTTTATTTGGCAAGAAGGAGTGAGAATATGCATGAACAAGGTAGGGTTTATCAGTATATCTGGCACCTTAATTGAGTCCACCGATATTCCAATTAGTAAGACTATACAATAAGAAAATTATTAATTGTATGATTAAATCTTAATATATATATCAGTATATGGGAGATTTTATGAGTTTGATGATGCAGCTTCCAACTAGATCAAAAAAGGAAGGACGATCGTTCTAAACGAGAAAAAAAATGTCTTGCTTTTTGGTAGCAGTTTAAGTGGGTTTGCACAAGGGTTTGACACATTGCTTGATACCACATAATTCTACATTTATTGGTCTTTATAGTATACAAGTTTTTCTTAACTTAGCAAGATTGATCACTCCAAATCTGGCTGACAGTGAATATGGCACTTTCATTTAGCTGAGGAGTCCATTGAGACTTCATTACCTGCTTTAGGAGTTCGACAAACTGGTCCCGCGTCCATTCGGCAACACATCGCCGTCCAAGTTTGATGATTACTGAATTATCATCATGTCTTGCACTCTTGGAGTTCATTGACCTATTTGAAATGGACTGTTTCGAACTAGACGAATATTCTATTGATTGACGATCAAGATACTCATGTCTGCCCATAAACTGGATAAATTCAGTAAATGTACGATTTCCTAATATTGAAACTATTTCTTTTTCTTTCCAACGTAAATCGAACTTATTTCTTAGTAAATTGAGTAGATCGCTTTGCAGTATATTGTTGTTACTCAAAACCACAACGCAAATGATCAACAAAACTACGCCATTTTGAACAATAGATTTTGTAGGTCTTGGTAGCGATTCGCCATATAAATTGATATTTTCATTTCCCTGTTTGCTTCTTCGAAGCTCATCCATTTCCCCGATAGGTTCGGTCAAATTTTCCATAAATTTCAAGTTGAGCAACCGAAACTGAGGATTTATTCTGTTGACTAGGATAAATTCATCAGAAGCATATTTGGTACCATATTTTGGTTTTGATCCTTGCGTTTGGTTCAGAGACTGAGTTTGAGTTTGAATTTGAGTTTGAGTTGGGGCTTGGGTTTGAGTCTGAGTTTGCGAAATTGACTGTGAATGGAAATTTTGCTGAGAAGTCGGTTCTGCATGCTGTTTGCACAATGGCAATTCGGTTATATCGTAATTGAAAGTATCGATGAGCAAACTCTTAAGTGTTGGCAAAACATGTTTCTTGAACTGCAACTTTGATCCCTTTTCATTTTCCGCTTCAATAACTTTCGACACAAAATTTTTGTTTAGTACTTGGTTTCTGCCGGATAATCCTAGCAATACCCGTGCAATGGCAATTGCAATTTTTTCACCAGTGCTAGATTTGGAATCTCTCCCTATCGATTGTGATGCGGGAGAGGGGCTGAATGATGTGCGTTCAGCATGTAATCTTTTAGCGGCAGGTGACACGGCATCTTCATAATCCGAATCAGAGGTAGATTCCACCAGGGCACGTTTGTTTGATACCATACTGTTTCCCTTCTAGCTATATCTCCCAATACCAGGAAGACTGAAGCTGATGATCTCTTGAAAGAAAAACAGTGACGCGTATCAAATTTAATAAGAGTCCTTGCTCGGACAGACAGCTGGCGCAATGGATTTAAGGCTCATGTCGCATGCCAACCATTAACTATTTAGTATTAATGACTCCAGTTTGCAACATTGATCCTACAGTACTTTAGTATTATTAGAGCCGTAAAAGACATAAAAACTTTGCTTATAGAATGATGCATGCATTAACATCTAAGCTGTCGAAGTTTTTATACGGAAGTATGTAAATGTAGGATGGTTATAAAGACTATGATGATCCAAAATGTTAAATTGTATTTTTAAAAGAAATCCAAAACCCCAGTTCTTTGCAAGTGAATTACGGAATGTCGTCTAGATTTTCGAATACTTTTGGGATACTAATAGCAACTTGTCTATCTCCTATTGATAATATATGTGATGCTTTAATTTCTTTGAAGTAAAATGACAGGATTAAGGTATTTTTTGTTAAAAAGCAGGCGGGTGATATTGAAAAATTTAGAGGAACTTTCAGATGAGTATACCAAGCTATTGTACAGGTGAGGGAACTCACAATAGAAACTTACAATAGAAACTCAAGATTGTAGATTTGTGGTTATGATAGCCAGACAGGCGTTATGCAGTGAATTTTTTATACTAGTTCCTTCGATTACCTCAATTTTATTTAATATTGATCTTAATATACAGGCTGAACTTGATACAGAGATACACAATATGTAGTTTTGATTATGGCATGTGGTTATGCTGAAGGAATGATTCCAACCTTACTTCTTCAAATTTCCCATAACATAACGGCCATAAACGTAACTGAACACACTTCCGAAAAAGCCACCCAAATATGCTCCAATCAAAAGAGTGATCGGCCAATCCTGCCAGTCTCTATCCCAATCGAGAGGAATAGGAATTACACCTAACCAACAACCAATCAAGGCACCAATTGAAGAACAATATACTTGGTTCAATTTCCAGTTATCGAGCTTGAAAGTTAATAAATTGAACCAAGTGTTTTTAGCACTTTTATCGGTCAATTTATAGACGTTTAATAACGGAAAGAAAACCATCAACGACACATGACTTGCTAGGTAAAAGGTTAACGCAGTCAATTGTCCTGTTGGTGCACCAAAAATGATAAATGTTGCATAAACAGGAACAGCCAATGCAATTGAAAGCGGGAAAGTCAAGGCTGTATATAGAAACTCTCCAGCTGTTGGTCCATTGCTTTTATGGGATGGGCTCTTTTCCACCTTGTTCTTTTCGGCAAGCATCACAACATATATAAGAGATAAAACGGCCAAGCCATGAAAGCCTCTTTGTAAACCAGTTCTGGTCTCGTTGAGAATTAAACCATCAGACAACAATGTGTATAGTAAAAGTGGTAAATGATACGGTATGATCAATAATGAAGTCGCCATTGCTTCGACGTAAGAAGATCTGGTTCCTGTTTTAGAATCTTTCTTGGATGAGCCCGAGTTCCCTTTCCTCTTTTTACCCGTAGTTAGGTCAATATCCATATCATCCGGATCAAAGTCGTCGTCATCTACTGCGCTATTGACAACAGTGGCATCAATTTCTTCGGATCTGGTAGAAACAGTTTCATCGCCATCAATCTCGACAATCTTAGAAGATTTATGGAATGAAACACTCTTTTTGGCCATATCGTTATTATCTTATGGGACCGATTTCGAATTACCCTTACCAAACAACCAAAAGGAAGGAGATAAAAAGAACACAAAATGTTCCAACAGATTGTGTGAATGAAAATTAGCAATAACCGTGATGGAACGCAGGTGTCATTTTACCGATACCGACGTCCCGCGTAATTAATCACGCACATTATATATAATATATCTACAAGTTGTATTGTGTGCTCTGTTATATTTGAGCGAATATCTGAAACATGAATATTATTAGTGTTTACGATAATTAGGGGTGCATGAAGATGTGTGTTGTCTTTAGTATTGAGGAGTAATTCTAGTTATGATCCTACTCGAGCCTTTTTCAAGAAACTATAAAGGATTTTACATAAAGCTAAGTAGAACAAGATGAGTTCCTATAATAATAGCGCGCTGAACGAGCTACTATATAAGTTATGGATCATTATATTATGTACAGGTAAGGCTTATTTAACAGATGGAGTAGTTGGAGAAGACTGGATGGTGGAAGAGTCAATATTGGTCCTTTTCGGGAAAAGATACTTTTCACTCCACGATAATTCTTCGGCTTCTAAAACATCCTCTGGTCTCTTACATACGATCATCCAAGTCGTACCTAAATGAGATCTTTTTTCTTCAGTAATTTCTAAACCCGATTCATCGACGATTTCTCCAATATCAAGATTCCATCTGCACCCCCACTTCTCACTATGTTTATGAGCTCTACGATCAAGAATAGTATTGATAAAATCGTATTCTCCTCTACCATGTTCAAGCAAGACAATACGTCCTCCTGGTTTTAAAAGTTCTCTCATGTTGTTCAAAGCCTTTACGGGATCTTCATGCGAACACAGACCAAAAGTTTCAATAATAGTATCGTATTTAAACATCTTACCGTTCGATTTATTGGATTTAGATAAGTCAACCAATTCTTCAGCTTTTCCAACCACAAATTTGACTTTTGAAAAATTTGGCCATTTTTCATGAAACTTGTCATAACAAATATCCATCATTTTCTTGGAAGCATCTATAAAAGTCAAACTTTTAACTGCCGTTGGATCAAGATAGTCAATATTTCTACCAGTACCTGAGGCAACTTCTAACACGTCACCTTTACAATGCTTCATCAACCACTTTCTTTTACTCTTCATGAAAGACATCATTTCTTCAGTACCAACGTCACTATCATAGTTTTCCGCCAAGTTATCGTAAAAAGAACTCAAGTCTTTTGGAGGTAAAATACTTTGTTCAAAACTAACGTCCACGATATCTTTAATATCTTCAGGTGAAGGATTAAATTTCAAAGAGTCTTCATTGTCCTTGTGCTCTTCATCAAACTTCTTTTTGAGTTCATAATATGCTTTCAATTTTTGGGTATCCTTAGTTCTTAGAAGATCCCCAGCTAAATCTCTAATTCTGAGTTTTTGATATTCCGATAATTCAAAATTATCATCTCTCAATTTCTTCAAGTCTTCTTCTTCCAAATGTCTTGAAAACAGTTTCCGGAAGTAGTAGATACCATAACAAAGGAATAATACATATAATCCAATGTAATATTTGGTTGCCTTTTTATTGAATCCATTTGAACCGGCAATAGCACCCCATTTCTTAATAAGAGACCCTGAATTTATGGCTTCATTGTATTTGCGTTCATCTTCACGTTGTTTTTCCTCCTCTGGCGTCAGCTCTTTCATAGTTTTGAACTGAAACTTAGGAGGTTTAGGAGGATATTTAGAAGAAGTCGCATATTGCGCTCTACCGAGTACACTTCCAGTCTTAAAAACACCTCTCAGGTCAAATAAGGCCTTAGGTGGACCCCTTAAAAGCGTTTGTACCCCGAACATGGCTTACAAAGAGGTCGTTTTTAGACGTTCCATTCTCCCACCCACAATTTTACTAGATGAATTTTCATTTTCGCAGCTTAAGACTCAAACCACCGAATCCCGTTACAGCGAGTAAATGTCAATTCTCTTATTTTGAGACTGATCGGTACGAATTGGCGCTTAAAGCCTTTTATTGGGTTGTCCTATGCACTACTCTAAAATGGCGGTTACAATGGAGTCTATAGTATATAAGTGTCAGTGTCTCGTCACTCAAAATATTGTGTACTTACCTGTAAGAACTGTAGAACATTGTTGTCCTGTCCTGTATTATTTCCAGCTATGACACATCCTACACATATTTTACGCCATTAATTTTGTTTGTTTTGTTAAGTTGAAAATACTTTTGTCCCTGCAAACATTATAAGAGTTGTGTATAAGCTGAAAAGTAAAATGTATTATCATTTGGTTGAACTCATGACAGGCTACCGGAAATTCACTATTTACGTAATAAACGTTTTTTCAAAGGCGAGTGTATTTTTTTTAAATATGATGTTGTTTCCTCATCAGTCTTCGCCACCCTTCATTAGGCTTTGATTGTTCGATACCCTTTTTCCTGCACATCGAAACCCTGGTTTGTATACACACACACTGTATAGCTGCATTGGACAAGCATTGAGATACAATTGCTGAATTTATTATTTCATTGTTAAATATTTTGATAGTTTGTCAGCAAGGAAGAAAATTGTTTGACAAATCCCCATCGAAAAAGACTATAGTTCTCCCACACTCATAAGTAACCGGCGGTACAGACATCAGTTTCATTCGAAGCTAGTTTTAACTAGGTCATTAAATTATTTGCATCTTGCATTCAAAACGGATATAACTCATAGATAAAGAGCTTTTAATTGTTAAATACTTTTTAGTATCTGTCAAGCAAGCCGAATCAAGCACCTTATCCTTTTCTTATTTTAGATCATTCATCAACACTCAATTGAAAAATGTCAGCAGAAGGAATAAATCAAATTATTGTATCTTTGGATACAATCTATAATCCGTCATCAACCAATGAGGACAGACGACTAGCTCAAGAATTTTTGGAATCAATCAAAAAGCTACCAGATTCTCCGTTTTGGGGATATCAATTGGCTTTGCCTGATAACAACTATAATTACATTGTCAGACACTATGCTTTGAATTTGTTGTTATCTTCAATAACTTATAATTACAATGAATGGGATAGAATTAAGAGATTAACCGTTAGAAACTGGATTGTTGAACTGTCAACAAAAGTCTCCGAAAATGATCCTCATTACATCAAGGAAAAAATTGCATACCTTTGGGTTGAAATCACTAAAAGATGTTGGGGTCAATGTTTATTGAAGCAGACAAACCCAAACACATTGGATCCAAGTCTTCCTACTAATAACTCAAGTACAAGTACTGTTTTGGATTCCACACTTGAAAATGATTCAAAGAATGATATTCAATTTACTGATGACGAGAAGGTTGATTCTTGGATTGAAATGGATTCAAATTTATTAGAGTTGTGGAATCATTCTCAAATAACCAGGGAACTTTGTTTAGTCATTCTAAGAACTCTTTTTGAAGATATTTATTTATTAGATGATCCTGTTGCTTCGAAAAGGAAACCTGTATTGGTTTCTTTATGTCCTGAAATTGTAATTTCTGAAAGGATTCTTTCTGCAAGATATGAACCAAACGATACCGTTCGATTGTTTGTATCTTCAAATGAAGGTTGGTTGTTGAAATGGTGTCAATTGTTGAACGATTGTCTCCAGTATTTGAACTTAAATCCCTCAAATTCATCAAATTCAATGTCTATGTTTGCCAGCGAGAAAGATTGCTACGAAACCATCATTAAAATTTTAGAAATTTTTAAAATTTCCTTATTTTGGATACTGCCAATGGCCTTAAAGGAGGTTGATATAATCAGCACTCTTTTCAAATTACTAACAATTGATAATGTTAAAATAAAATTGTTAACCACCGAATGTTTTGATGGTTTGTATAACAAACCTTATGCTAATACAGAAGACAATGATTGGTTGGTTAAATCAGCATTTAATGATACCGCTTATGAAATTTTCTTTAAAGTTTATGAGTCTATTTGCGTTAAGATGGATCATAATGACATTGATGATGAGTTGTATACATTATTGAAGAAATTGGTTGAGCTTTTGATTATCTTATCGGATTACATAACTAACAAAGATTCAATCAAAACAGAAGAAAACAACTTTACCAATTTTTACAAGTTAATTCTGGAAACAACGAAGAACGAATCCTTATCCATCAATGGGATTTCCCTGCAATTTTGGTGTGCAATGTTGCGTGCTGATGAATTAAGTGAACAGCCAGATTTTGAACCCATCCTACCTGAACTCTTGGAAATTTGCTCAAATAGATTAATTAACTATACCGATTCTGATCCTGAATCCATTGCTTCTTGCTATTTGGCTTATGATTTTGACAATAAATCAGATCAAAATTCATTTTTAAATGAATTTAAGAAACTAACTGATGATATTGTCAGAATCATTGTTTGTAAAAAGCCAAAAGATGCAATTGTTTGGTTGGCAAATCGATTGAATGAGTTTTACTCTAGTAACATTGGTGTTGAAAGTTTGAACAATCCAAAGTTAACATACAAAGGTAAAAATTCAGAAAGTTACATCTATTCCTATTCCCAATTCACAATCATTGAAGCATGTGTCAGGGGTTTAACAAGGTGGCAAATATGGTACAAAGGCGATGACATGGATGAGATAAAGCTTTATTTGCAAGAACAAGCGGACAACTTATGTAAGCTTTTAATGATGTTGCAAATCAAAGATCCTGTTTTAGCTAGAAAACAAATCCAGACTTTGGTTCAGTTCACTCCGTTGTTGAAAGAATTGAACGATACGATGTTCAAAGTCTTAGAAAAGGTTATTGAATCTTGTACTTTCCCTTATCCGGAGAATGCAACAGACGAAGAATCTGAAAACATCAGAGATTTGCGAGCTTCTAGTGGAACTGAATTGAATAGATTGGCATACTTGATGCCAGAATCATTGAAAAATATTTTCAATGATTTGGAGAATGTAATTAATAATATTTTGAATGAAAAGCAACTGATGCCTCATGAGGTTGTGGCGTTCAAATCGTTTTTACTAGTTGTCTCACAAAGATCATCACTAGAAAATAAAGGTGAGGTGTTTGCGAAAATTATTGATCCAGAGTTGATGGCATGGTCGAACCCAGCAACCATGAAGGGATTGTCCGATTTACATTGGTTCATGGAAAGATTAGGAATTGTCAAAATTGCCGAATATTTTAGATCAAGGGGTATAACTGGGAACACTAATCTACTAGAGGCTCAAATGGATGATCAAGGAAGGGATTTGAAGAAGCAACTAAAGGATCAGTGGTCTTCAATTTTCCCAATCAGATCAACCAGAATTTTAGTTCAATACTCTATAGAGAAGTTAGATCACGAGTCAGCCGCATACAAAGATTTGTTAGAGCTTTGGAGACCAAGAATCAAACCAATCATGCCATATATTTTTCAGTTGATTTATCAGATTCAAGCATACCATAATCCTGCAAACTGGGTTGATTTACCAATTGAAGTTCAAAGTTTTGTGAAATACACAACGATGGAAAGATTCTGGCAACAAGGTATTTCGATTCAGTCCAGAGAATCATTTGTTGATGAAAATGTGAAAGCAATGCATACTTTAAGGGATTTTGCAGATTCTGTTGGTCACATTGTGAGATATACAAGAGAATATTCATATTTGATGATTGGAACAATTTCGGAGTTGGAGGATACACTATATAGTGATCCAAACAATGCTACGCTGCTATGGAAAGCATTGACCAATGAATGTGTTGGTATTTCCCTACATTCATGGAGACATATGATTAATTTAGTCGTCAGAAATGTAATAAAAAATTGTCCAATGGAATATTTTGATTCCTTCATGCCGATCTTCTTGCCACAAGTATTTATGACACTGGACCAGTTACTAGTTACCAAATGGAACTCAGTTTATGAAAAAGGATTAAGATTAGAAGGCAATGAATCTGATGAACAGTTGAGTGAAGAGATGTTAGAGGAACACATGCTAAGACAGTTGACGCAAGTTATAGATCGTATGCTTATTGATCTAACTGGACAAAAGCCAAGGACTTCATTAGATCAAAGACAAAGAGAAAGCAGAGAGTTCCTAATGCAAAAATTTTCAGTTTTAGAGCCATTTTTAAAACTTTTATGTGATATTATTCTATTTAGAGATACAAGGTGCACTTTTAATGCAATTTTGATCCTTAGAAACATTTCTCAAGAAATGGTTTCTTTGAATGTTGATAAATTGGATGCAATTATAAATGAGAATATCATACCAACATTAGTCAGAATCTTACTGGATAAATTCTATTCGGATGCTCATTCTGAAGCTGCATACACACTATCAATCTTATATATGGGGGAGAGAATGAAGTCCAATTATCCATTTCAAATTTTGAAAAATTGTTTAAATATTGAAAACGATCAAGTGCTAAAGAATTTCGAGAGTATTTTAGGCTCATGTCAAAGATCTAGAGAAAGAAAGAGTTGTTTCATTTCTTTATTTAATTCAATTAAGAACAATGGAATTGAGTCTTACAGTGAACAACGTAATAAAATGGTACAAGCTGCATCAAGAAGTAAGAAAAAACTTGGTGGAGGAGTTGATGTACTTGATGATGGTGAAGGGCTTGGTAGTCTCTTCAACAACGAGTAATTTACTGATAGGATGGAAAAAGATTTATATAATAGAAAGCAACATATATTTAAGAAAAATAAAATATATGGTACATGTATTTGAATAGAAATAAAAAAAAATATGTAATTTAGTTTATAGTTTTAACTGTGTTTGATATGTAAAAAACTTATTAATATACATACTACACACACATATATATTTGAAGAAGTTGAGACAGATTGCAGTCTCAAATTTCACCGCTACCGAATAAAAATCCCATGCTTTTTGACCACATGGTTTTCTCATTATCGCAACTTTTCTTATTGATCAGAAGGTTAGACCCATCTTTAATACTGAATTTAGAGAGAATTTTATGTGAGGAGTTGGTGTTTGAATTGGATGCTTGGTCGTTTTCAATCCTTCTACGACTTAAAAACTTACCAATTGGATTATCAGCCAGTTTGGTATTTAATTCAAGTTCATGACTCAAACCGTTCAAACCCTCACCAAAATTCTGATCATCCGGAATTTTTTGACCTAGGAGGATTTCCAAGTCTGATCTTTTATAAGGTATGACACCAATTTCATTACCATTCGATTCAAGTGAGAGATTTTGATAAAGTGCTCTAACGGCGGAATTGGGGTTGTCATATGTAAATTTCACCCATCCTTGACCAAGGAAAATCGGAATAGAGTTGTGATTATCTTGAGACTTTCCTTCGCTGTTGAAATTGATGGAACTTTCATTTGTTATTACGTTAAAACTGCTTCCATCGTAATGATTATAGTCGGAAACTGAGATATCTTCGAGGATATTACCAAATTTGGCAAACTCTTCAACCACAGAGGGAAATAACTCATCATCAAATCCATAAACTATAACAGAACAATATAATTTTTCAACCGGTTTCTGGAATCTATCAATACTAGAATATAAATTAGAATTTGATGAATTTAAGAGAGATGCAGATTTATTAGATTGAGATGAGAGCATCAATGTAGAAGCAATGTTTGAATTGGAATTTATCAAAGTGCTGTTTTCTTCAGTAGATGACCAAGGTAAGTTTGAAGTAGAAGAATTCATCGATTGAGATTCTCGCATATTATTTCTTTCTGGCTTGGTGAATACATTGTTAAAGTTCATTGGACTTTCATTCATCTTATTGAAAATAGAATCGTTACTACCGCTCAGAATCTGATTTTTCTGGTTGAAGTCATCCTGGTACATTAACGGATCAAATAATGATTTTGTAGGAGGCTTGTCCTGATTATAAAGATGTAAAAAATCTTCATCAAATGTATCCTTTTGTACCTGTTTTGCAGCTTTAAATGGTAATGTAGGGTTCATGGATTTGTCTTCATCATCAACGTTGCTATTTTTCTTGGTTACACGTTTAACCAAATGAGTTGGAATAGCTCGTTTACCGCTATTGTTACTCTTATTGGTATCGTTTTCGTTTGAAGATCCCCCTACGAGTTGAGTGCCTGCATCTGAAACAAATAAATGGTGTTGATTATGATTTTTAAGTTGATATTTTTGAAATCTAGAAGGCTGTTCAGGTTCTTGCGGGTGTTGTGACTGTGAGAAAACCTGTTGCTGTGTTTGAAGTTGTGTTGATGAATTGGAAAAAATAGATGGTTGCTGTTGTTGTTGTTGCTGTTGTTGTTGCTGCTGTTGTTGTTGCTGCTGTTGACCAAATGCGATACCGGTAGCGCCGTTGTTCAATCCACTTAGGGGTTTTCCAAACAGGGAGGATTGACCCGTGGCTTGGTGCTGGCCAGCCGATTGGGTATTGCCAAATAAACCAGTCTGCTGATTAGATATCGTTGGTTTGACGCTTGAAAACATGGTTGGTTTGGAGAAAAAATAGGTATTGTTGTTGGATAAATCTCTTTGGTTTTCCATCAAAAAATTTAATGCCTTTACTTTTTCGTTTTGATGTTTTTCTTGAGGAATTTTAAAGTGTTGAATAAAACTTCGGGAATATAACTAGTTTAGGAAACCAAATCCGCTTCGGTTACAGCTCGGTATTTGACTTGTTTTGCGAGATTATACAGGTTTCCCTTTTGGGACTATTGAATATAATTCCATGAAACTTTTTCTTCTCTTAGCTACAGAGAGCTTGTTGTTTTAAGGAAAGCAGACTAGATTGCAAGATTGATCAAAAGATATGATGGAAACTGAGATTGATGAATCATATTTGATATCTACGGAGAATACCTTAGACGATTTTGACTGCGTACTGGATATGATAGATTCTAAGGCTTATGATAAACTACTCACTGGCAATGATTCGCAAGACTATCAGCTTGATGAACCTGAAAGTGACACAATTTTGAAAAAACTGGAAACTGAAGAGGCAATAATGGCAGTTTATGATCAAGTTTTACAAGATGGATCAGACAATTTCCCCGTGTTGAAAAGAAAGAGCCATTTTATGTACATTCATGGTTTTCTTAATAGAAGCCTTCCTGCACCTTTTGCTAAACTAGACGCATCACAACCATGGATTTTTTATTGGCTTATGAATTCTTCTTGTTTGATCAAAGCGCCATTTTCAGCCCGTGAACTCAATCAAGCTTCCAAAGTGCTGCCAACCTTTTTCAATAAACAATATGGAATAGGTGGTGGATTTGGTGGTGGTCCTAATCAGCTTCCTCATTTAGCAGCTTCATATGCCACTGTACTTTCATTGGCTTTGACGAAAAATCAAGATTTATGGCACGAGCTGGATTTAGTTGCCATTAAACAATGGTTACTATACATGAAAAATCCTGATGGATCTTTCACTATGCATGAAGGAGGGGAATGTGATACACGATCAGTCTATTGTGCTCTATCTATAGCATCTCTACTGAATATTTTGGATGAAGAATTAACCAAAAATGTGTCGCAATGGTTACTCAGATGTCAAACTTATGAAGGAGGGTTCTCAGGATATCCCGGTGATGAAGCCCATGGGGGATATACATATTGTGGATTGGCTGCCCTGTTCATTTTGCTTTCTCCGGAAGAAATTTTACAATCAGGGTTGAATATTGAAGCATTGATCAAATGGACAGCTGACCGACAATATTCATTTGAAGGAGGTTTTTCCGGACGAACAAATAAACTCGTGGATGGGTGTTACAGTCATTGGATCGGTGGAACAGCAACATTACTTGAAATATTGGTAAACTATAAAACGGAAATTGAACATTTTACACCTTTGTTTGATAGAAGGAAGCTCCAGAATTACATATTATGTTGTTGTCAAGACAAATCCGGGCTACGTGACAAACCAGGATGCCATGCGGACTTTTATCACACTAATTATGTGCTATGTGGCTTAAGTATATGTCAGCATATTCAACAGTACGATACAAACAAAGACGGAAAGAAAGGAAAGGCTTATTCCTATACCCCCTTAGAAATTGCAGACGCTTCTGTAATCGATTCCAAACCAGTCAACAGCGTTGCGCCGCTGGACGCCATCTTTGGTCTTCCTTATGGTTATGCAGAGGCTATGCACGACTATTTTGCTTCTAGGAAGTAGACAAACATGATTGTATATAATGCGCACTCGACGCACCATAACTTGATAATCTTGTCCGCAATAGCAGTTTTCGAAGCTGCTTCTTATGTACAGACCTCTTTTGTAACAACAACGGAGCCAAATGGTTTGCCTTTTTCTGACAAAAAAAGAACCAACTTTTCATGAACTAATACATGGATAACCCGAGCCTTAAGGGCCATTGGCATGTAGTTACTATGGAATCAGTAACAATTGTTCAGACTCGGTGCTTCGAAGACAATACGTGTACTACATTTCTATTTACCCGAAATAGGTAATTTACCCGAGATGGTTTAAGCGAAAATTCAATTTTCCATTTTTCAATGTCTCGTATGCCGCTAGGTGGGTCTTCGAAGGAAGGTAACCGACCAAACAACGAGCATGGCCAGACTAGATAATAAAGAAGTATGTATTGAGTGATTAGGTTTTATTTTGTGAATTTTGTGAATACTAACATCAAAGGGTCTTTGTTTTTATTATATTTTTTTCCCTCTCTACAGTTTTTCAAACAAGTGACGAATCTACTGAACAAAAATAATGGTAAGTCTTCATTATATATCACACAGAAGAGACTATCATACGATATCGAAACTGAGATCAATGGAACTGAGCCCTTCAGCGACTTGGGCAATGATGTAGAGCCACTAATTCACTCTAAAGTCCCAGATAATAGAAAATACTGTATACTTATCAGAGTAACTGATGGTAATAAGGATAAATCCTTAAAGATCAAATTGAGTACTGTTGTTGAACCTGAAAAGCTTGATCAATTTTGGACAGAATATACCAATATCCTGAAATCCGGATTTGTGGGATTGAAAAAGAAAACAAAATCTAAGAAGAAGTCTAAGAAGAATCCTAAAAATTAATTGAAATAAAAAGCTATTTAATTTTAGTATATGTATAAATTATAATAACCTACAACAATGAGAAAAAAACACCGTTTCAACTGCGATTTTCCTACCCCTTTTCACAAATTTTCATCTATCATCTCCACAATAAAGTTACCAGTTGGATATATTTCGGAGTTATCTCTAATTTTCAACGTACTATCACAAGGTAAAGTTTCATGATTCGTCATACTCACAAGCTTGAAATTTGGAATAAACTCGTAGTCTTCCTCTGGTTGTTCGTAATCCGTGTTTTCTTCGAGCGATAAATCAGACTCAATAAAATTACATGTAATGAATAAATAAACATCTTCAGTTGATAGATCTTTGTTAAGCTTGATGACTTTCCTTGGTTGGTTCGGTAATCTAAGAGCAATTCTGGTAATATCGTCGGACGCTTCACATTCTTGGATAGTATATTTTTTCCAGAGCAAAAACTTCTTCCTTAAATCGGCCAGTTCTGTTGCAGTTCCTGGTCTTAATCTTGATGTTGTACTTGTTTCATTGAATTCATCGTTTCTTATCCGTGACTGGTTTCGTACTAGAGCCTGATTCATTGCCTCATTTTCCAAATCTCGGAAAAGCGGCTGCTCCTTGTTCTTGGCTCTCAAAAGCTCAATCGTGGGGTTATATTTTCGGAATGCTTTATCAAACTTTTTAAGTATTAAGTCTAAATTCTTGTACCCTTGAATTTTAGACACCAGCGATAATGTCGGAGTTGATTGCTGGATACCCGAGGACGTGGGTGTTTGATTCACAGTCAAACATAATAATCCTAGAAATGGTAATTTTGTGATATTGAATTGATTCGTCAATTGAAACGACTCACTATCCGATATACTACCACCCCATACTAAAATTTTACGATCATGTAAAAAGCTCAAAAATTTCTTATTGATTAGGATATCATTTGAAAATTTCACAGTTTCATTGTTTTCACCATCTCCTTCAACATAAACCATCAACCATCGAATATCTCTTTTGAATAAGTATAATGCATGTGAATATCCACACTCCAAGAAGTCTGGTCTATTTATGTCATCAGTTCCATTATCATTTATACCCAAGCCTCTAATACGTTCATCAAAATTCGATATAAATCTCCTTGCAATATTTGATGGATCATTAGATTTATTGCTGACAGATGTATAACCCCTGTTTTGAACCTTCAAATAGACGGAAATCAGTAAAAGGAATATGAAAATCAGCACTCTGTAAAGGATATACAATGGAATCACAATGAGAATTAAGCATGCACTGAAAAGATGAACAGAAATCGTCCGAAGTCGACTTTTTACTGGAGAACTTGGTTGTTGTGAGTTTTCTTGCGGAATAGGGAAACCGCCTGGCATTTCATGTATAATTGGGGCTTCTTCATCATTTCTTGCTGTGGAATTGGAAGAAGTGGGCAAATCAGACAACAATGTCTCAAATGCCAATCTCATTCTTGAGACCTCATCATTTATCAGTCCAAGCATTATCAGATGGAACAATAACTGCATTCAATAAACACATGACAATCTAATGAATGTCCCAAAATATAAATACTCAAATTTATCTGAGAGATGTTGTTTATTACGTAATTGGCACAAAGAATTTGAAGCATTTACAATAGCCGTAATGAGACATTATACCTACGACAGCAATGGGTGACCTGTGTCTTTTTCTGTGGTTATGATAAATATACAGAGATTGTTACTATTTACTTGAAGGAATTGGATCAGAAAAAAAAAGATAGATTGCAAAAAACCACCTTGACTTCACTCGCATGGATTCATAACTGATCTTCAGGTAAGGTATAAGCGATATAAAGGATAAATACTGTGTTTGAATAAACGTAAATGTTTTCTGTATTATTTTACAATCTGAAGACCAGGTTGATATTTAATAAAAGATTACCAGAATGGTTTATTTGTGTATTTCATCATAAGATAAAAGTGTGTACATAGTAAATATAGTTGTGAATAGTTTTTTGAACTGATTTTTTATTGTAAATATATAAAGAAAAATGGGGAATGTCAATTGTTTCTAGCAGCATAAATCGTGGATCATTTACAGAAAGCTTTGAAAAGAGATCCAAATAGAGTAAGCAAGACATTGTTGCAATCATCATTATTTTGATTTTGAATTGGTTGCTGTTGCTGGTAATAAATTTGAGGTTGTTGTTGATATGTCTGCTGTTGTGAATAAAATTGATGATCGTATTGACCATGAGTTTGCCCCTGATAAGCCCCATCCATTGCACCAATTCCATTTGGATTAATATTATACCAATCGCTTGGAATCCTGGCATTATTGATTTCAATATGCAGAACTCCTGTATTTTTCGGATCAATCCAAGACCTCAGGTTCGCATCATCACACAACTTCTCAATTGCAGGTTTCAATTTGGCTATACCATTTTTAGAATGCAGACCTTTACCTACAATACAATCTAAGGTTGGTTGGTTTCGTTTAATTCCACTAATAATACGTTGCTTTAAAATGTATTCGGCTTCTTTAACGTATAATCCATGCAAATCAATATCATTATCATCAGAATCTTTGTTGTTTTCAATGAATACATATTCTGCAGCCTTCTGATTATAATTTTCGGCTATCTCTAACTGCCTTTTAGCCTGTACTGATAATTGATGAGCTTCCTCTTTGTTTCCGGAATTGTACGCTTGTTGAGATTTGCTAGATAGCTCGGTCCTTTTATCATATGCTTCTTGAGCTAGTTTTCTAAATTTTACATATTCCTTATCAGAAACATGATTGTAGTCTTTTTCAACAAAATGATGACCCCCCCTTGGATAGTTTTCAACTGCAGCAGTACTCATTCCAAAACAAAGAGATTTTAATTGTTATATTGAGTAATTAATTTTAATCATCGAAGGATCTTTTAAGGGTTTTCGGCTTACGTAAGTGAAATATAGAAATTGGCTATGATGACATAACGGGTGTACATTATATGAATTATTGCGATTTCAAACTAAACGAAAAGAGGGTATACACTGAAACAAAAAAGTAGGAATAAAAAAAGAAATGTTAGGAAGTCATTGGAGTTGATGGCATAAAGAAAACATTTCAAAAAAACTGGCAATACAAAATCATTTTTTGAGTTTATAATTTTGAAACTTTGCTCTTTTCCCAGTCATCATAAATCGAGTAACCGTCCATTGCAAAATACCATGATTTTGGAATATATGAATCTTCAAAGTCAATTTTGATGGTATTATTGGCTAAATTTTGTAAATCCATGCTCCCATAGCAACAAATCCTCTCAATTGTAGGAACAATTTTATTCCTTGTATGTGAATTTTCGTCGAGTTGGATATGAACGCATGTTTCATCATTTTTTAGTTTTGAAATAATTCTTTTCTTTAGTAGGTAATCAGCTTCATGTGCATGAAGGCCGTTCAAATTGATTGTATTGGAAGTTGGATCGTTATTGTGCAACACAAATGTATAAGATGCCGCTGTGTTGTTTAGTTCACGTGCTTTTGCCAGTTCATGTTTTGCTTCCGAGCTCAGGGCAACGGCTTCAACTCTTTTGCCCTTCTTATACGCTTTTTGTGACAAAGCAGAGAGTTCATTGCGCTTACGGAATGCATGGCCAGCTAGGATTCTATATCTCACTGGATCTGTATTAGAATAATTATCTGGGTTGTTCATAACCAATATTTATCCAATGGGATCTAAAAAGACACAACATTTCAACATAAAACCAAAACCAGTTCGGTTTTGTAAAAGGACATGCTTTTTTAGTAAATCATAGAATAACTCATAAAGGTTCATTTTCTGCTGAGCCCACTCCACCTCCCTACCCTGAGTATATGCACGTGACTGTTTATTTCATTACACGCAAAAAAAAAAAAACCTTTTTTTTTCCGTTTTTCAAACTTTTTCAGAATTTTTCAGAATGCTTCGAGAAACCAATTCGGTATATAGCTACATCTCAAGTTTTACCTTCTTCTTTCACTTCCTTTTTTCTTTTCCTCTTTTAACAAGTATTCTACTCACAATGGCTGCGTATGTTTCCATCGCCACATAAAGTGGATGTGGTTGATAGATACATATTCTTTTCATGATACTTTTAATTTTCATCTTTGAAAGAGCTCAAAGTCGGATCGAGCTCTTTTCAAAAATAAAAATTTTGATCGACTATATTATTCACACTTGGTGTGAGATTTGAGATTAATACAAGGTTGCACGGTAATATTCTTGG
The DNA here is from genome assembly GCA_030168465.1 of Pichia terricola. Taxonomy (NCBI): domain Eukaryota; kingdom Fungi; phylum Ascomycota; class Pichiomycetes; order Pichiales; family Pichiaceae; genus Pichia; species Pichia terricola. The sequence goes on from CP099445.1 coordinate 1,550,339, forward strand.
ACTAAAAATTTGAGATTACTATTTACGTGTTGTACTTTTCTCTATTTGCCTTAGTGCAATTTAACTCTTTGAGTTAGACATGTCTTTTATGATCAGTGATTATAATCGACTAAATTCATTCCAAAGGAAAATTAGTAGATTGGTGTTCTATATGTGAGCTTTGCTCATTGTTGTGAACCAAATGAAAGGAATCTGTGTTTATTGACTATTATTTATTATTTGTCAATAAATACTAGTTATCCATCTATCTTCTATCTACTTGTTCCTCTGCGTAAAAACACAGCCTTCGAATGATGTTATATACTCAGTTCGAAGAATGATTTTTTTAAATACAAAGAGAACGTGATTGATGGCTAGATTGATGATTAGTATTTATGATGATTTTTTGAAAAAATCTCATAAACTGAATCATTTTACTAACATTTATTATCTTATTTTTTTGCTATAGAATCCCAAGACCAGAATCCCAAATCAAGAAGGCTAAGAGAACCGAAAGAGACGCCAAGGAAGTTGCTGCAGCAAAGGCAGCAAGAAAGGTTGTACGTACATTTTAATACTTTTTTTTTCTCTGACTATCTGGATGTACTAGTTTCAATTATAATGATGAAAATTTGTCTCCTATATCGACTAGTTTTAAACGATGCTGTCTGTTATAACACCATCTTTCGGCTGAGAAATTAATATTGGTATATCCAGATACAAAAGGGGAAAACATTTGTTTTTTAACGAATTAATTGATACTAACATTTAAAAACAAATATTTTTTTATTATAGGTTTCCAAGGAAAAGAGAGCTGCTCTTTACAAGAGAACTGAAGCTTACGTCAGCGAATACGCTGCTGCTGAAAGAGCTGTTATTGACGCTAAGAGAACTGCTAAGGCTGAAGGTTCTTACTTCGTTGAAGAACAAGCTAAGGTTGTTTTCGTTGTCAGAATTAAGGGTATTATGAAGATCCCACCAAAGTCAAGAAAGGTTTTCCAATTATTGAGATTAACCCAAATTAACGCTGGTGTTTTCGTCAAGGTTACCAAGGCAACTACTGAATTATTAAAGTTAGTTGAACAATACTGTGCTATTGGTTACCCATCTTTATCTACCATCAGACAATTAATCTACAAGAGAGGTTACGGTAAGGTCAACAAGCAAAGAATTGCTTTAACTGACAACTCCATCATTGAATCCGTTTTAGGTCAATACGGTATTGAATCTGTTGAAGATTTAATCCACGAAATCTACTCTGTTGGTCCAAACTTCAAGCAAGCTAACAACTTCTTATGGCCATTCAAGTTATCTAACCCATCTGGTGGTTGGGGTGTTAGAAGAAAGTTCCAACACTTTATCCAAGGTGGTTCTACTGGTAACAGAGAAGAATACATCAACCAATTAGTCAAGAAGATGATCTAAATTTAATGTAATCTGTTATATATAGAATATTTACATGCCAATTTAATTATGCTCTTCACTTTTTACATTTTTTCTAATTAATGCTTTTTTATTTAAATAAACAAAAAACTACGATACTCAAAAACAAAACAAAAGAAAAGAAAAAAGAAAACTATCAGCTATTGTATGTATCTCTCCTCCATATTAAAGTATCCTTAAATTGGTTTAACCAGTCTCTTTCAACCTCAAAGAGAAACCCTGAACGACATCTTTTTCATTCGCGAAAGCCAAAAATTGTCGCTGAATTCCTATAAAAATGAACCGATTCCCTTTCGAATTTTCATTGGTGTTTCATGCCTTTTCTCTTTAGCAACCGAAAGGTTCATAAGTACTATCACTATTACTATTACTATAACTATTACTATAACTACAAAGACAAGTGTTTTTGATAAAACTTTCTCTTTTTTTTCATAGATAATGTTTTTCAAATTATTTTAACTGATGAAGACACCTAGCTGTTTATTCGACTAGCTACGGCAATGATGTTCGTGTTATACCATCTTTCGGGACTGATGAAATTGATTTGAAAAACATTTCTAATTGTAGAAATCATAAGTAAAGTGTAATTGAAATATACATCTGCTATACAATAAGGATGGATCTATAAATCGAATAGTAGTGGCAACTTACCGGAAAGAAAGACTTCATTAAAATTTCATTAATGCTTGTAAACCCAGTCATTCAAACCATATTTGTTTCTAGCGAGTTCAATAGCATAAAATTGAATTCTGACAACAAAAATGGTATTATCTTGATCATATTCTCTTGCAGAATTGGTTCTAATTAAAGTACCGAAATTGAAATCTTCAACTTTGTCTTCAAACTTCTTGATGTAATCTCTCCATCTTTCCTTGGCTTCCTTGGTCTTCATTTCTTCTTCATTTAAATTTTCCAATTTTTCTCTATTGTTGTATTCTGGAAAATCATTGAAAAATTCACTTAAGATTTCGTCGTCAAATTTAGTCAATTTGAGCTTTGATGGTGGAATTGCTGAAATCAAACTCCAGTATGTACTCATATGGTGAACTGCTTTGACAGCAAATTGCTTTTCAATATCTTCTAAGTTATCTGGATTTTCTGGATCAAATGTAGATGGAACAGGCACGGACATTGTTGTTTATTTGGTTGTTTATTTATTGACAAATAAGGTCGTAGTTGCAAAGATCAAAAGGAGAGTGAAAGACTAAGGCTACGGTTTTATAGCAATGAAGAAAATTTGAATTTTTTTTTTTTTTGCAAATTCATGTCAAAAAAAACGTCGATCGCCTTCTAGAAGCTTGTAGCGCTTTTCAGGTCACGTATGGTGTGAAGGATTGACACAAGAACAGCTATGTGATGAATAGTGGCTGTGACCAGGAAAAGTATATTCAAAATAATGTTTTGAGCTTTCTTGGCTCCTACAAATATTTGAATTTACCACCATATGAACTGGGATTGGTTTCAGCATCAATAATATACTGAAACTTTGATGTAACATAACTGAGAAAGCAAAATTCTGTATGTTCGTAAGTTTGGAGGCATTTATATGTAAATATATGCATATGGTACATACCACAAGATTGGATAAATTTTAATAAACTATTTTGGTCCAGCATTGAATGAAGTAAGAGTATAAATTCCTCAAACACTGTGTTCATTCACAAATATCTCAAGCAGTCGCTAAATATTGTCTCAGTATTGTTCACGATAGATGTGGGAAGGGAGATCCATGATAAAAGTACAATTTGGTGTAAGTTTATAATTGAAAGTTTTGAGATTCTGAGATTAACAAGTTCTATTTCGAAACTTTAAATTATTCTAAGCCTAATTGCTTTGTATAGTTCATTTCGTTCAAATGCGTCATGATCCTAATTGTTGCTTTTTGACCTTCTTTATGATGATATCTTGTCTTAGACCAAGTTTCCTATTCTCCTTAGTGATTTCAGGCTAGTATTCTTGCAATAATGCTAGTATTCTTGCAATAAAAAATTACATAGTTCCTTCAGTATTTTTTTATTAGTTTTTGGTACTTTATGTAGCATTTTTTACAAATGTTAAATTCTTTCGTAAAAACATACTAACTCATATTGTTATCGGGTAATGTATCTTTTATATGCTTCATAATTTTGTCATCAATATGATCTCTTAATCAAACTGTGTCCTGCATAATCTCGCCATAGTATTCAAACACATATTGTGTGAGTCAATCATGTTACATTGTGCGTCCAATTACTTTACTCTTTCAATCAAGTTTGAGGCCAACCCGTTTAGTAAAATGCTTTTCTGTTTATTTCTTCTTTATCTGTCATTGTTTCCTTCAAAAAAACGGTTTTGGCAAAATCTCCATGATTGTCTTTTTTTTTTACATCAATATTCGGAGCATTGTTCACATCGCCATGGTAAAACTTACATTAAATTTGTACTTTGTATCTACATATTTAAAATCATTACACATTAAATTGATATATTCTATATTGATTCAAAAAGATGTCAAATCTCCTTGAATCATTTGAATTCGTCTTTAGATTCGTCTTTAGATTCATTCATTTTGTCATGTTCTTCATTTGAAACAAATTGAACAGAAGTTGATTTGATATTATGAAACTCCTTGCTTAATTCGCCCTTCAAATATTCACCAATATTTCCCATTTTTTCCAAAGTCAGTTGATTTTCGTAGGTTTTATCGAATTTAGAGACTCCTAATTTTAGATGGATATTTAAATTAGTACCTGATGGTAAAATGCTCAATTCTCTGATAAGAATATGAGAATCTTTTTTCATCAAACTGACATTAATTGAATCTTCAATCTTGGAATATCTTACATCGGAGGATGGTAAAGCCTTATCAATCAACTCCTTAAAGGATTGAAAAACACCAGAAATACCAACCTTCATGACCAGAGAGGAAACAATTAAACCTCCAATTGCATCTAACCAATAAACGTTGAGGAAGTAACCTGTAGAAATAGTGGTAACTGCAACAATAGACGTCAAAGAATCCACTCTGTGGTGCCAAGCATTTGCAATCAAAACCTTGGAATTCAATTTTTCCCCAACTTTACGCGTTGCTCTGAATAACCATTCTTTAATACCAATAGAGGCTAATGCAAGCCAAGCAGCATTAATGTTGGCAACTTCATGAGCTTGTTCAATGCCGTTTTCTGTATGGATATGTTCAGTGATCGCATGAGAGTGACCATGAGAATGCGCTGGAATCATTGATAAAATATCATTTAACGTATTTGGAATCAATGGTGCAATAATTTCGTAAAATGAGCTCCAACCAATTTGGAAACCAGCATATAACAAAATAAAAGACACTGTAAACGAACCAAATGTTTCTATTTTACCATATCCAAGAGGATACAAGTTATCAGGTTTTCTGTTGGTAAATCTCACTGTAGATAATGTGAGCACATCAGAAATCAAATCACCAACTGCATGAACTGCATCGGCAATTAAGGATTGAGAATGAAAATAGATACCACCAATGAATTTGGTAACAGCCATTGAGCAATTGACACCAAAACCAATCCAGGTGATTTTAACACCTTCGTCGGCCAAGTTCTTTGGGTCGTATAATTTGAGAGTTTCTTCGTCTGTTGCATGAGTATGAGAATGGCCGTGAGAATGAGCTGATGGGCCCATCATTTCACTCAGCGGAGTATGAGGGTTGAAAAATTCCTTGATTCGAGTCCAAGTAGATCTTTTTTCCGGGTTAACATTAATAGTAAAATCTTCACCAGAAAGATCCATTTGATCCATTTCAGGATATTCAGGATGTGAATGGGCATGGAAATGTGGATTTGTCTTTGGGGCAACGTCATCGGCAGGATTGATGACCTTACCATTTCTAATAGTCGTAGTCTTAACTACATTTTCGTCCTTGCCTGAAGTGAATTCATAGTAATGATGTACAACCTTTTCTGGTGTGTTATCGTCAACGTTGTGTGAATGGTGGCCATCGCAAGTGGCGCCATTTCCATGGGTATGTGAATGTTTTGCAGTTTTGCAAGTGGAAAAATAAAGCTTAGAGGCCCTATTCAATGCAGAAATGCCTATTCCATTGGCAGATCTCGTATAGCAACCTACAACTCCCGCCGTTCTTATCATTGCAATTGCTTTATAATCACAAACTTAATTATATCTTGCTTCCGTTCCACAAAGAAAAAGACGCATTGCTTCTATTTTATACGGCAGCGATGGATCGCATGGCAACAATACAAAACAGCGAAAAATTACAAAATCGTCTTTCGTCAAATATCGCAGCCTTTTCCCCCCGCTTCCGCACCCCCCTCCAACATGCTTTTCCCCGGAATCGTTCACGCCTTATCATCAATTCAGCATTGCCGCCTCCGCTCTTATGACGACTAAATAAACTTATTTTACTTTAGTTGATATAAAGGTATACAATAGTGAGTAGCTATGAAGGTAAAACACAAAAGACAAATTTATTGCTTGGTGATACTGCGTTGCTGTTTCACCTCCAGACTTTTATTATACGATACTGAAGGTACTGCCCCGTTCAAAAGCGGACCAGGGTCTTTCCGGTTAAGCGTGTCGGAGAAACCGGCGTTATTATTATACGATGAATTTTTTATCGCTTTGCTCTTTGGGTGCGGTTTACAAAGCTGTCTGTGTTTTTTCAATAGCGCTTTATGTAAACCCAAGTAATCAATTGTGCAACCCCCGATTTTCTGAAGTAAACGTCTAATTAGAACCTTGTCGTTGGATATCACATTGCCTCGCACGTCTATAATGCCGTCTTGTAAAATTTGGTTATAAAAACCCCAAAATTGACTCGTCACTTCCAGAAATTTGAGTTCATAGTCACGTAAAACAGAGCAATTGACCATAATTTCATAAGAAAATTCAACAAATCTTTCAAACGTATACTTAGCGTTGACAGCATTGTAAAATCCTTTTGTGGTAGGATACTTTTCGTCGTGGTCACACAATGGACAGATGTATTTATTAATGTCTTCTGTGTATCCAATACAGTTAAAATGAAACCATATCTTACATTTCTCACATTCAACCATGTCTCCCTCGTGCAACTGTCTGCAAACACAATATCTGTCGTCTCCAGAAGTAAGCAAGTCTTTATTATAAGATTTGAGATACTGTAAACAGTCTACATTTTTCATGGAACTGTATTCGTTATCCTTACCAAAATTTAAAATACCAGCAAATTCTTTATTGATCTCCTCGTTGATCCTTTTGGGTCCACTAATGAGCTGTAGGTTAAAAATTTCTGTTTCTTCGTGGAATTCAACAAATCTGGATAACTTTCTCGAATTGATGATAATAAATTCAGGGAATATCAACTCGTTTATCTTGGCAATGAAATTCTGAAACTGAGTTATTTTTTCTCCAAAGCTGATGGTTGTACTAAGAATTGTTTCATTTTTTTCTTTTATCAACTTAACAACAGGCAAAACTGTGTCCTTAACCGATTCGTATTCACTGATCATCATATCAATATAAACTTTTATATCGTTGACCGGTAAATCTTGACATTTTTCCTTCAAATCAACCAATTTATAATAGGAAATTTTGTTATTGTTACTGTTGGCTGATTCTTTAAAATTCTGGAATTCACGTTGCAGTTCTTCTCCTCTTTTCATTAAAGCTTCTAGTTTTTTGTAGTGCATATAATCCGAGTCAGAGTCAAATTCAACGCCCTTGCCAGCTTCAACAATTCTTCTCAAATCATCCAAACTATTGAATCCTTTATTCAGTGTTCTAATCCAGCTATTGCGCTTTACAACTTTATCCAATATTTTGAAAGATGTTAATTCAACTTTTAGATCGCTACCAATAATATGCAAGCCTCTTAATTCCTCAAAGTCGAGCTCTTCCTGACTTTTGGATAACGCATTAGTAGCCAGCTCATCAAATTCTGCAATTTCCCTGGCTAAATTTAGAATATCTTTAAATAAGTTAGATATAATATTGAAATCGCTTATCTCGCCAACAATTTTTCTAAGTTCTTCTAGAGGAAATAAAACTCTATCAAAGCCTTCTTCTCTGTAGCTAAATAGACATCTAGCCTTCTTTTCCCATTCTAAAACCTTTTTAGTTTCGGCCTGTAAATTTTTGAAAAATTGCAAGCCCCTGTTATAATGGGATGATTCGTATGAGTTGCTGTTAGTTACAACATTTTTATGGCTATTTGATTTATTAAACACTACTTCACCTTGTTTTAACAATTTCAGACAACTTTCTAATGATGGTTTATCGAACGTACCAACCAAATTTTCAAATTTTTCAATCCATTCGTCAAGCGTGATAAGTTTCGATTCCAAAATATCTAAACTATCCATAAGATATTTATCGTCAACGACGGAAATTAATTGACAGCCAAAGCTCTTGTTTATAAATTCTGGTTCTTTATACCTTTTGAGATATTCGTCTCCTGAGATTGTAAACGTACTGTTGGAATTGAATGGGTTCTTCAGAGAAATAAACGTAGGAAAAACATCGAGCAGATCGACATCAGTGACCAAATTCCATGCACCAAGTTCAGTCACTAACTTAGCACCCACTGTATCTTGCTCTATAGGCATTATAGATAAGTTGTTATCAGTGGATAAACTGACCTTGTTTGAAGTATCTTTTTTACTTTTGAAAACAGCTGGATTTTCAAGATTCAAGCTAGATTTCTTAACTGGTAAGATTCGCTGTCGTAAGTCGTCAATTTCGTTCAAATCACTTGGATCCATATTTAAGTTCAACTCATCCATGATAATGCCACGAAGTCTGTTTCTTTTGCTTAATTCTTCATCTATCAATTTCTCTAAAATAGGCTTCAGTTCTTGTAATATTTTTCTTTCTTTCGATTCCCTGGCAATCGTTAGCATCATTTGAAAAGTTGAAAATCTTGGCAGTAATTGTTGTTTCTGTAGCCATTTAGAAGCATTCATAGACTCTTTGAGCCAATCTTTCGTGGCTAAATTAACTGATTCACTAACACATGTCCCAAGTGAAAAATAGGATGAATAGCATTTTGGGAATTTTATTATCATGTCACCAACTTCTTGAAATGTATGATATACTGGTATTCCTTGAGATTTCAAATATTTTGGCGAAAACATCATGTTATTGTTGAATCTTATTGGAAGGTCATCAGAATCAACAAAAGATTCAAAAACCAAATCATTTGGCTTTGACCTCGGTAAATTCATATCATACGCAACCTGGTTCTCGATACATGCGCTGAAAATATCATAAAATAGCATTTCACCCTCGAATTTCTTATAAATTGAATTGGTCTTTTCATATTCTTGTCGTTTGATATCCAGCTTCGACTTGACCAATTCCTCATATTTTTCTTGGTACTCGGGTGGGATAAAATACACGGATTTGGCATCACCTAAGTAATGATAGTCTATGTTGTAAAGCCAATGATCTTCCATTGACCAGGATTGTGAGCCGTAAAACATACAAAAATTTAAGTTTGAATGATATAATGAATCAGATTTGGAATCAACATACTGTAACAGCGAGCCATCTGTAATGGAAGTGTTGTTAAAATTTAGGGATCCTAGAATCGATTCAGAGATTATTCCATTTTTCTCTGACAAATATTTATTTTCGTAGCTTGAATCATGGATGCAAGTGCTCTGATTTAAAGAAACTTCAGTTTCAAACATAGCATCCTCATTTGCCAAAAGATCCCAAAATGTATGCTCCAAGTAATAGGGATTTTCAAATTTGTAGTGTTCACTCTCATAAAATTTATTCAGGATTTGGCTTTTAAGAATTCTGCTTTTATCGTAAAATTGTTTCAAGGTATACAATGAAGAGATCTTTAATTCTGTCGGTACTGTATCATCCGCGGATGAAGGTTCATTCCAAGAATAAAAGTCATAAGTGGGTAAAGTGCTTAAATCGTTTAGTGTGATGCCCTTTTTCTGTGTTGTCGACTGATCATAGCATGATGGAAATCCAGCATTAATCAAAGTCCTCCTGTTTCTTTGATATGATAGCTCGGATCCTAAAATTACAGGTAATTTTTCGGCCGAAATTAACTCGGATTTGGACACCAGTTCGTATTGTCTGTCGTTTCTCGACAAATTCAAAAAGTCCTGATCTTTCTTGTCTTTGAACTTCATTTCCCAGGGCTTGATATATTTCTGATAAACAGACTTGATTGATGATGATAGAGAGCTACTTATCTTTCCATAAAATCCCAACTCCCTTCCGATTTGTGCCCAGAGTTTATCGTTACAACAATGTTGAAACCCTCCACGTAAATGAACAACTCTGTACAAACGATACAAATCTATTGCACGCTTGTCAATACATGGTAATTTATTGATTGTATTTTTACCTTCACTTAATAAGCAAGTTTGTAGCTGTTTATAAAATTCACATCTTGAATTCAATTCTTCAGCCGGGGATCTCCACAACTGTCTACTTGACTTGATCCAAAATGATTCCAAGTTTATTGAGAATTTTGGGGAAAATTCCTTTGGAGGGATAACTTTGACAGCACCATACTTTTCGCCAATTTCCCTAATGGATTCAATATATTCATAAATGTCATCCAGCTCTGCCAAAGTGGGCCTCAGCTCTGGTAAACTTGACTCTTCATACTTTGGTATATCAAGTGATTCTTCGACAGTCAAACCGTTGAGACTTTTATTGTGAGGATCAAACAATTCCTTTTTGTTCTTTATAAAGTCTGGATGAGGATTTAATTTACTTCGATTTTGTGGATATCTGTACGGGTTGTAATGATGGATTGAAGATGGCTTAGAATTCTTGTTTGTACTTGCAGGAGAGCTCAAACTATTTCTGTTCGATTTGACGTTATTGGAATTATTGTTATGTGGTTTATGAATGGCTGAAAAATCATTTACTGTAATAGAATCTGTACTGTTACTCAAATTGCAATCTAAGTTGGAAGTTTCATTGTTAATTCCCTCCACATTGTACACCTTGAAAAATCTGGAATTTTTTGGTGGACCTTTAGCAGAAGAAGAATCATGTTTGGGTCTCTTGGTATTTGAATTGGATAGCAAAAGCTGAGGTCTTTTGATGTTATCAGTAGTTCGATTTGGAGTGAATTTTATTGGTTTGGAAATTTTATCTACTTTGACGTTTTCAGTGTTGAGATCGTATAAATCAGAACTAAATGAGAGGAGTGAATTTGAGTCCGTAGACTGAATTAGCTCTGTATCATCCATTGCAATCGAATGTGCAAAATTGGTGGAATGATCAAAACTACGTAGATTATCATCATCCACAATGTTATTTTGACTATCTTCTGTTTCTACTGTCAAAGTGTCTGTATTTACATCTGATTCGATGAATGATGCTAACATCCCTGGAGGTACTAAAAAATTGGACTCGGGGTAATTGACATCAACTTGGTTAGTTGTGTTCAAAGGTTCGGTTTCATGGATAAGTTTATTTCGAGGCATATCACCTGAATTTGTATGATTCCCACTATGATCATCACTAGAAGGTGACAATCGAATATTATCGTCAGGCATTATGTATTGCTAGCCACAAATTAAAAAGCTTTGTATGATTTTAGCTTCAAAATAGACAATAGTTTCAAGAAAACTTGAAAGTTGGAAAAAAAATTATTTATCTCTACCGTCCGACCAGAGGAACTCAAATGTTCAAAACAAAATATTTCGTTACTACAAAAAATTGGAAGATTTCAGATTCATGTGTGTGCGCTGAAAATGAAACTTTTGCAAAGAGAAAAAACACATATTGATGTTGAGATAGAAGTAAGGGCAGAATGCACCGAATGCAAGCCTCATTTAAAGATATAATCAAAAAGCTAAGTTTGAAAACTTTTTTTTTGACACAATTATTAGTGCCAACTTGTTCAGCTTTGTGGAATTCACGTTTTCAGTAGCATACATTTCTGCAAATCTTTACTAAATAGCCTTCATTTCTCCCTTTGTAGTATTTCGAAAAACGCACTTATCAAATTTGCTGGTGTATGTATTTTCCCAGCGATCCGAATTTATCACTAATGGCGTAAACCATATTCATCATAGGTAGGCAGTGTGATTTTGGTATGGAAGGTTGCCATCGTAGCCCAATCTTCACCTAAGTATGTTCATTCAAACAATATAAAAAATTAAATTCCGATACCGGGAGTCGAACCCGGGTTTGCCCGGTGAAAGCGGACCGTGATAGCCGTTACACTATATCGGATATTATTAGCAATAAAAATGTTGTTTTATCTATCATTACACTTTTTGAAAGAAATAACAAAAAGAAAACAGAAATGTATAAATAACATAAAATACATTTCTAGGGGTTTGTCCAATTTTCAACGACTTTAAAATACTATTGCAAGAAAAAAAATCTGTATTTTTGCATTAAAAACTACGAATGCAATTAATAAACCGAAATTATGATGTTTTTTTTATTCTCTTCTCCCAAGCATGGCATTCACTCGTAGATTTTTTTACTCGAGGCTAATAACTATATGAAATAAAGGAAAATTATCTATAGGCGACACATGCTTGAGGCTGCTATATAGCAGGCTGTACTAACAATAACATGTGACATTTTTACTCCGTTTGATAGTTAATCCGTGCGTTGGTGAGTATTTTTTAAGTAGAATCACAAATGTGCAGCTAACAGCATCATTAAAGCTTGATGCTCCTCAACAAAATTATTAAGAGTACATTAATGTTTATAGAATACAAGCAGTATAAAGAAAGCTATATTAAGATTTAAGAAATTCAAATTAGGGGACTAATGACTAGTATCGTACGACTTTATTTTATTTACAATAACGGCTGGAATTTCATCCCACCCATTGCTAACTGGTTAGCTGTTTCTGGTCTTAGAGGCCTTGGAGGTGGTAGATATCTTCCAATCAAAGCAGATGATTCACTTGATAGTGATTTATTCAGCGGAGGTTTTTGCTCTTGATTGCTGATGTTGATCTTTTCAGTTTCTGAATTTAAAGTAGAGATATTATTGTTACTTGGCTCATTCTCATAGTTCAAACTTAAAAATCCTTGCGTTGAAGATGTGAACACCAGCTCTAGATTAGTTTCTCCGTTACCATCTGAGCTCAGCATCGATGCCATTCTAAGTATTCGTTCCAATTCATGGTCCGATTTGATTATAGAATTTGATCGTAAATTTTTCAAATTCAGAATTCTAGCAGAGTTGATGATTCCAAATGCTTGCTTACAATTTGTTATTAATTCTAATATTGTTGGAGGTGCATTGCTATCCATACAATATCTACACTTCAGTTCTTTATCTTTGAATTTTATAACAACTTGTGTGTACTGTTTGGATCTCAAAATTGGAGGGGGTAGATTATTTATGCTTAGATATGAATTAGTGTGGCTCAAAGTGGTATTATTAGTTGCGGATTGCTCTGAAATGGGAGGTATTGGTATATGTGCTGTGGAAAGAGGGAAATCCGGCATTTCATTTGAGGGTCGTATATGTGAATATTGAATATTCGGCATCAGAACATCTGGATCGTTCGTATCTGTGGCTCTATGAGACTCCGGAGATGTTGGAAATGGATCCAAGGTAAAAGGTGTAGTCACTGATTTGTTACCTATTGTAGAATCAATAATCGAAGCATCTTTGAAAAAATTTTCGTGAATCTTTTTCGAGGGAGCAGTATGAGAACTGATATTGGTATTATTTGACAAACCATTTTTGGAAAGTTTATTTTTAGTTATTATTGGATAATCTTTTAAGATTATACTGTGAAAGATGTCACATAAAGGGTTCAAAGTTGAATCAAATCCAAAATCTTTAACACAACCACCAACCAACTTTTTAAACAGTTGAGATGCAACATAGTTACTCAAAGTGTTAACCTCAACTGATGTACTATCCAAACTTTTGATGATCAATCCCAAAGTCAAATCACTTTTTAATCTTAGTTTTATGTAAGATGCAGAATCAGGTAACAAGTGATCAAACCATTTCTCCAGAGTATATAAAACCGCAGAAGTTATACAATTTGAACCAAATTCTTCGAGCAGATCGTAATTTTGGGACCTATTATAATCCGTACTTGAATTTTTACTGAAATCATAACAACTTTTTGAATTTTTGATTAAATGTAAAATTTTCGACCCGTTTTTTGAAAATTCAGGATTTTCATCCAATTTTTTGATTGATGGCAGTTTATCCAAATCTTGTATCACTGGCTCCAATAATGAATTTATAGCTAATCGAGATTCATGAGTTTCTGATCCTTGAAGTTTTCCTGGTGTTTCTGGTGACATATTACTGGGTGGTGCATCATTTGATGGAATGAAGGTGAATTCATTTCCAGCCATATCACCATGATTATTATCTGAATTCAGTCCATGATGAACAAGATTTTTTGGTATACTGAGATAATTTCTGCTAGAATTATCTTCATCTGATATTTCCTTTCCCGCCAGTAAGTTAGATTCATTACGTTCATTTTCATTATGATTATAAGTATTGCGATTGTTATCATTTGGATCTGTCTTTGTTTTCTTGGTGGAGTTCGTAACATTAAAGTACAAAGCCTCATCATCACTTGTAAAAGCCTCCAATTTACTGGCCAATCTTTTCTCTGATCTTTTCTTATTTCGTCTGACACTCTGGATTGCCAATCTGACCAATTTATCGAATTCAGGTAATGTATGCAAAGGAAAATGGAATTCATCCATGAGAGTTTTGGCACAAATCTTTATTTCCTCATCTTGCTCACTCGCCTTTTTGGAGCTCAACGATAATGACTCAACAAGCTGTAGTCGTCTAGAAGAGAATTGTTTCCAAAGTATTTCATCTTCGAAGTTTAGCTTTTTCCTTATAATCGAGGTAGCCCCTCGATTTGCACCACTAGAAGCACTCCCCGCGGACACACCTTGTTTCATATCTGACATTGACTTCAATACCAGCACCTGAGGAGAAGAACACCGATAATTTTATTCACTCAAACTAAAAAGCTGGTCCTTCGTAAGCACCCGCTTAATGTCAGCTATGTCTAAAAATATTTCAAAATATTGAGGGAGTCATCGAAGCGAATTGACTCGCAACGCCTTATTTTTTCGTGAATCAGCGGGAGCCCTTCGGCTGAGGCGTTGCGGGAACCTGTACGGCGTAGGCATGTAATGTTTGATTATCAGGGCGTGTGTACTTTCCCGCTACTCGGTGTGTTAACAAACATCAATTGGTTTGTGAGAAGAGTTACATAGACACTTAGCTCGGAGACTGTTTATAGAATTCAGTTTGTGTTTTGGGGATTTGACTGATTATGTAGACTTCCTCATGTAGTTTATGGATCAGGATCAAGTCTGGATATGGATCTTGATTTGGTGGTATATATATGTGAATATACATACATACATACATAATCACGTACCTTTAACAAGCTCGATACGGACTGTTACGACCAGAAACACATATAACTGCTTTGGCGTTACGCAGCCAATAATCGAATAAACATAAAAGTGATGGATGGCGCATTAGTTTTCAAGCAGCGTACGCTGGCCGTATGGCATCTGGTGAGAAGCACATATTTTATATTTAATGCTGACTTCCATACATCCAGATACATTTACTTTGTGGACTTTGGAGTTTCAAGTGCTGATGCTCATAGAATAGCAAAAATCATCACTGGCCTCCTACTGTAGTTTCCTCTTTAGAAGTATGCTTTGAAGTTCGGATTTCAAAAATACATTATGCAATGTACAAGCTGAGTTAAGTTCCAGCTGAAACAATTTTTTCAAAGTCTGTACCATCGAATTGAAAGTATAAATTGCAAGCTTGTTGCTTTGCATAAAGAAATCGGTGAATAGGTGTCGAATTTTGGATCACCGGCAGCAGCATCATCTCCATAGAAGCTCCTAGCAATAGCAGAAGTTGCTATAGAAGGAGAATGATTGCAGTTATAACAATGTACTCACGGCAACATTTGTTATCTGAATAACACACGCATCTAAGACAATTAAGAAACACAAAAATCCTACCCAAGGTAATAAAAGTAGAGAAGTTGCTATGGATTGATATATTAGTTATTAGATAAGATAATTATACATTTAGAGAGAAAGTTGAAGAAAAAAAAAAGTTAATCTAAACTATTAAAATTGAGATAGTATGATGAAACATGATTTTATTATTTTTTAATAAGCGTTTGAAAAAAAAGAGTGTAAAGCAGCAATTAGCAAAACATGAAATTAAAGGCATAAAAGCCCTGGAAAAAAATACTTATTTTTCAAAGCCAAAGAAGCTGTTCGGGGTTATTAATCATTTTTCAGTTGTTGAATGGCTCTCTTCGTCATCATCGTCATCATCATGATCATCGTCGAAAGCCGAGTAATTTTCACGACAGAATCTTTTTCTTAAAGGTTTACCCCATTTGTAAAATGCGAACGGTAATGCAACCATTGCAGTAGTAATAAACGCTAAAAGCCATGAAGCCCAACGTAGACCTAATTTATGATACATTTGCATCGTGAACAATGGAAAGGCTGCACCACCTGCCGAACGCAAGAAAACTTTGGTGGCTAATGCAGAAGCAGCATACTTTGCGTATGTGTCGATAATGTAATTGTTCAAAGAGTAGTAAATTAAAACCATACCATAACCAAATGCTAAACCAGAAGATGCTGGTCCCACCCAAATGATGCTTTTATCGGAAGTTGCACCTAGAATCCAAAGAGCAATCGCAGGAAATGGGGAACCAATCATCGCACCAACCAATCTATCTTCAGGAGTTGGTTGTCTTCTTTGACAAAGTTTTGTATACTTAGCTTCAATTATTGGAGTTGTCAATAATGCGCCAAATGCACCGATTATAATTGGAATTAAAACTAGCCCAACCTTGTTATCACCATAACCATATAATTCCCCAAAGACGACCGGATATGCAAAGAAGAATGCATATAAAAGTGAATAAATTAAGCAAACATAGAAACACATCAAGTCCAAGACAGGTTCAGTAAGTGCAAATTTTAGAGGTCTATAAAGACATGTTTGAATTAAATCTTTTAAAGAAAGACCTGCAGCTTCTTGTTCCGTCATAATCTTTTCATTACCAGTTTCTTTTCTTAATTTCTTGGCTCTTTTTTTCAAAATGACAGGCGCATATGTTTCAGGAAGCATAGAACCAACTATCCACATAAAACCAGAAAATGCGAAATTAACCCAAAAAATTAATGATATTTTACCGTTGTATCTTGTGATAAAACCACCAACCAATGGTCCAATGACTGGCCCACCATAAGGAGCGGCTGCAAAATATGCAATTGCTTTACCTCTGATTTCTGTTGGAAACATATCTGAAATAGAACCACCAACATTGGCCAAACCAGATGCCGCAAAAACACCGCATAGAAAACGGCAAACTAAAATTGTGCCAATATTTGGGGCAACAGCACAAGGTATGTTAAAAATGAAGTATAGACCAAATGAAATAAAATAAACGGGCCTTCTACCGATTTGCTCCGACAATGGGGACCAAATTAAAGGACCAACAGCAAAACCCAGAACCATCAAAGAGCAAGACAAAATTGAGACTTCTGTCGAAACGTGATATCTATCACTCATAGGGCCAAGTGCACCAGTAACAATAGAAGAACCAAAGGCAACACAAACAACCATCAGAGATAAACAGATTGTGTAAACCCATCTAAGTTTAATATTCCAATTATGTGGATTTTCAGGGTCGTTGATGATAAAAGTGACAAATTGGATTTCAGGATCAAATGGTTTTTCATCAGTTGTTTTTGGTGTCAAGTCTTCTTCATCTTTAATGGAAGAACCATCTACTTGTGAACGATTGGTTGATTTTCTGGATAACAATCTAGAACTTGCTGCTCTTGATCTACCTATTTCATGCAATGTTTCAACAGGCACTAAACCTGTTTGTGTTTCAAGGGTATATTCTTCAGGAAAAATAGGGTTGTTGATATTAGTTGGTCTCACTGGATCGGCAATGGAAACGGTACGATTCAAACCTTGATCCTTCAAAGATCTAGCAGTTTCTGTTCGTACCATCTTTAGAGACTCCGCTCTGGAATAAGTAGAGGACAAATTGCCTGATAATTGGGATTGTGCATCTTCAGGATCATATGCTTGCGGTGCAAACCCTTCGCCCTCAATGGCAGTTTGCTCAATGTCATCGTCAACATTAGATTCTATCGAAGACCTTGAAGATACAGATGATATGGAATTAACATGGATTGGGGCTGTAGGTACAGCAGAGTTTGACTCTACTTTTTGTGAGTTTGTTATGGGGTTTGTCATTTTTTTTGTTTGTGTTGCGTAACTCAATGAAGTCTATTCAACTAAAAGGGCAGGGCAGGGGTGTTGCTTTATATAGCAGCAAAAATCTCACGAGAAAATACTTCGCAAACAAATTTTTTTAAACGGTAAACTCAGAAAAAAAAGGCTCAACGCCTCTTCCGAGTGTCATTCACCCCCTAACGATGATATCTGTCAGAATCAGATGGATGTCTATCAGGGGATAGTTTTGAATCATTCAAGTTTTTAGTGCTATCGCCATTCCGCCCTTTATGCAAGGGAGAAAACTTATGTTTTCTATTTTGGGTACTAACATTAAAACTAGAATTGACGCCATATGCCATTCAGGTAATCGGCTGTTGTATACAGCCCCAACTGATAACCCAAAGAAGTTTTGAGAAAAATCTCGCTTGTCTAATGTCATCGGAACATATTATAACGCGGACTTTAGAAAATACCTCGCCGCACACTAAAAATTACAAAAAGATTATATATTTAATTATCGAGGGGTGTCATTTTTTACTTTCAGACCCTGTGGCGTTTTCGGGATAAGTCTAGTCTAGAGACAGGATGATGGAGTCTAAGAGCTATGCGCCAATAGAGAGATAGTCAAGGAGAAAATTCACATTATTTCTCTTTTCATTTTTTGCTGCTGATGGCGCAGCATGATTTGTTCCTGTTGTTCATCAAATCTTACTACCAGCCTTCTATTGTCAAATATTTGACCATGAAACTTTTTGATTAAATATTTGCTTTCGTCTTCGCTGTTAGTAATTACAATAGCAAAGCCTTTACTCGCACCATGATTATCCTCCTTCATTTGAAGTTGTTTGATAACGTGTAAATCTTCACCTCCGTTTGTTAGGAACATCCAAAGTTCCTCAAATTTGGAACTGAAAGAAATGTTGCCGATAAACAGGCGAGTTGGTAATACATGCTTACTGGTGCTGAACTTCATCAACTCTTCACAACTTGTTTCATTATCGTCCAAAATGTCCATTGAAGATGAATCTCTTCTTTTATTATCAATATCATCCAAGTCAGGAAATACAATGCTATTGTAATTATTACCCAGCGGTTTAAGTGCTGTTAGAGAGCCTGCTCTTTTCTGCACATGACCAAAACTAGATCTTCTGCTACTGTTACTCCCAGTGCTATGATAACTATCTCTGCGCGGGTTTGTGGAGTAACTGCGATGATGCTGATAAGGGTATTGTGGACCATAATTGAAACTACCTGCTACAGCTCTATTAATACCACCATAGTTGTAATTATGACTATATCCATATACTGACTGAAACTGAGGCGATGGGATTAAATGCGGCATATTTTGATAATATTGAATATACCCATCATTAAAGGAGGGAGTGGCAGAGTAAGGAGAGAAAGAATAGGATTTCCCGTCATACTTGAAGCAATCCACAATGTTTCCTTCAAATCCGGCGCCGTTTAATGCTTCAATCAACTTCTCACTTGTGTCTTCGTCAATTGCATTGAAAGTACACCAAGTCAAATTTCTGTTTGTAAGTTTGAATATCTTTAGGTTTCCGAACTTCTTTTTCTGATGGATCGAGTCTTCGATCCAGGCCAGTAAGTGTGAATATTGAACACTATTTGGTAAATTGGTAATGCACAAACAATGAGCTAATACATTTCCTGTAAAATTGTTATCATCATTCGATTTTACCTCCTTCTTTACATCTTCGGCCATTTCGTTTCCGTCAATAATGCACATTTCGTCACATTGTCTAGATTGTGGGATGTGGCTATTAGCGGGATCTATAGACTCGTGAGTAGAAATAGTATTCACGCTGGAAACCTTTTCAAAGTTGCTTTCGGACTCATTAATTGATATATCTGAGGCGGATTCATCACTATGACTACTAGGGATGGCCATTAAAGGGTAAGAATACACTGTACTGCCCATTGGTCTGGTTGCTTCTATGGTTCCGTTTGTTCCCGCATGAACAAAGGCCCCGGAAGAATTGATGGTTCCATTTGTTGCGTACTGGAATGCCGGATATGACGCCATTGGGTAGGTAGCGGGGTATCCGGATACGGGGAACGCAGCAATATATGGTGAATTATAGTAGTTGCTATAGCTATTGTATGAGTTAGATCTCATGGGTGAGTATGTGTATTTCTTATACTTATTATTAGGAGTAGAACTCAAATATTGCCCATAAAAAGAGTCAGACATGGCAAACAATGCAAAAGGTGGTAAACCATAACAAAAATATCACAAAGGAGTAGTACAATTCACCGCAGATCAATTACTATATCTTCTATATCTCTTATCTAATCGGAATCGACCCGTCGGTACGGTTGTTTTTGTTTTTGTTTTTGTTTTAAAAAAAGAATGTTCCGGTGCCTCGTGATTGCCATTGCGTATAAGGTTACATGCGATGGTATGATGCGTATGATGTAGGGCAATAGGCCCCTGTTGAAGATTTAGGTACGAACAGAGATTGACACAATAGCCGTAATTTTGGTTATTTTTAAAAACAAAATCATATCGGGAGCTCGTAACTACAGCACGCTGCGACTGTGCCGGATATCGTTATATGTGTAGTATGGTATTTCAATTAGAGCGTTCTTTATAGCAAATACCACGCAAGAACTTCTAGCGGAAGCCCGATGTTTCCTTACTCCCATTCTTGATAATTCCACTCTATAAGAACATTTACTCAAGCATGCTTAATCTGTGCTACTTTTACATACATATTTACTACAGTCCAATAAAGTTTTAATTTTTCAGAGCTAACGAGTCTTGTAGATACGGCCTCTGTTACCACCATTGTTGTTATTACCACGGAATGGCTTGTTTTGATTTTGATTTTGGTTATTCTTACCTCTGAAGTTGCCTGGCTTTCTGTTGTTAAACTTCTTGAAAGGTCTCTTGTGGTGGACAGATTTGCCTTCAGCCGGTTTGGTTTTAGGAGCAAAACCCAATTCCTTGGAAATTGAAGAGTCGATAGAAATGCCGAACTTTTCAATACGGTTTAAATCCGCTTCTAATGCCTTGGCAACATCATCTTCACCAAATTTGGTTGCTCTGGCATGCTTCTTTTTGAGATGTTCAATTGCAAGAGTTTTCAATTCCTCAGGAGTGATTTGTTTAACAGGTTCTTCGGCGACTTTTTGTGCTGGTTCGGCTGTGGATTCGCCTTCAGTGGCGTCGACAGTGGCTTTTTCAACAACATTTGAGACCACTGTGGCTGGGGTTTCTTCTGCTAACTTTGATTCTTCAGCCAGAGGCGCTTCTTCTTTTGCTTCCTCAGTAACACCAGCGTTGACTGTGCTATCTTCTTCCTCGAATTCATCGAGTTCCGCTGCAGCCTTATCGGATTCTTCTAAACGCTCAATGAGGATTTCCTTGGTACCGTCAACAGGCAACCCCCTAGCAGTGAGGAGTTCCTGTAACTTGGCCTTAAGCATGGTAGAGTATTTGGTCATTTTGTTCTTGATTGTAACCACAAATGTACTAGTCATAAATCATAATAAACAATATACGTTTCCATCGTTAGAATTGTCCATTTTCTACAGATGCGAGGGAAACGCAAAAATGAAAGTGAAAAAAGTTTGACAAGACAAGTCTCTGTGGGAGGAAGAGAATTTTTTCCTGTTGTTGGTCAATAGCATAACAAGAATGGCTGAAACTATTTACTGTGGTGTATGTACTATACCTGTTGAATTCTGTGAATTTGGTAAAACTTTCAAGAAATGTAAGGCATGGTTAGAAGAGGCAAATATTGAACAATTTAACTCATTATATGGTGAAGAGACGGGTAAGCCTACTTCTTCTTTATCTTCCGAACGAGAAGCTCAAATATCATCATCATTAGCTAAGATGCAATTGAAGGAAGAAAGAAAGCAAGAAAGGGAGGCGGAAAATTTGAAAAACTCTAAAATCTTAATCAAAAGAATCCCAAGAACAAAACACAAGCATATTGTTGCCATTTCCAATCTTGAAATTCTTGGTGCTGATATAGACATGAAGAAGATTGCAAAACAATTTGCTTCAAAGTTTGCTACTGGTTCTAGTGTTTCTAAAAATGCCGAAAAGAAAGATGAAATCGTCATTCAAGGTGATGTAGCCAACGAAGTTGAAGAATATCTCTTAGATTTAATGAAGAAAAAGGGAATAGATGTTAAGATCGAGCATGTCACCGAAAGGTTCACTAATAAAAAGAAGTAAGATAAAAATTATGTTCATTGCTTCTTCCTACAATATATTTTATAATGTTAGCTAAATAAATAATAAGCTTTATTAAGATTTTTCCTGGTTCCCACAAAAATAAAAAAAAAAGAAAAGAAAAAACTGCCCGCTACTCGTTTTCCCGGCCAGTCTGTGGTTGTAGTCTATTTCCATTTTCCCTCGAAGAAATTCCGGGCCAAGTTCCTCCAACTGTCTTCTCCTTACATATCTATTTTATTTCCGCTTCCCACGTTTTTATTCATTTATTTATTCATCCACCGCGCCAAATTCTGTTCTCCGCTGTTTTTTTTTCTGCGGTTCTGCTTCGGCCAAATTGTGATTTTCCCGCCATTCTGCTCTCTCGGCCTGCTCAACCCAACAGATTCACCGATAAAAAGTTCTTTCGGAATTTATTTTTTGTTCACATGAAAAATTTCAAAAATTTCTTTTTATTGAATGAACAGCTTTACATCATTTTCTACCATCAAAAACCACAACAAAACCCCCATTTTCAATAATAAGCTGTTAAGATCAATCAAGGATGTCGTATCATGATGTTTTGCAGCGTGGTGATGAGGAAATTTTGAGTACTAGAATGAAACAGTCTCGGATATGGAATTCTTTGTCGCATTTAACATGTGTTGCCATGACTGGACTTTCAAAACTTATTTTAACTACCCTGTATAATGTGGAAGTTAAAGGTTTAGAAAATCTTGATCAATCGTTTGCCAAGGCAAGATCGACAAATCGAGGTATTCTTACAGTGATGAATCATATGTCGACATGCGATGACCCGTTTCTTTTTGCTTGTCTACCATGGAGATACTTCAAGTCATGGGAGGATATCAGATGGGGATTAGCCGCTTCAAATGTTTGTTTTACTAATGAAACTTCTAAGAAGTTTTTTTCTTTGGGTAAGATTTTCCCATGTGAAAGATTCGGAAGGGGACCATTCCAATCCGGCCTTGATGCATGTATTAGAATTTTATCTCCGGATGATACCATCAATTCCGATTATATACTCGGCGACCCAATCAAAGCTGAACAGAGAGCTCTATCAGTATCTGCAAATGCCTTATCTTTGTTTTCACCTAAATACACACCACCAGTTTTACGTTATAAAACATCATGGGTCCATATATTTCCTGAAGGATATGTGTGTCAACTGAAACCCCCACATAACAATTCCATGAGATTTTTTCGTTGGGGGACTGCCAGACTGATACTTGAACCAACCGTTGCTCCTGTAATTGTGCCCATTTTCACAGATGGGCTTGAGAAAATCAAGCCTGAGGAAGTTGCAATCAAAACTGATTACTTAACTCCAAATAATGTTGGCGCAACAGTTCATGTAAATATTGGCAAACAAATAGATGATTCTGTGATTTATGGATTCAGAGATGAATGGAAGAAACTGTGCGAAAAGTACCCAAACCAAGAAAATCCGAATGATCTATCAGATGAACTGAAATTTGGTACCGAAGCAAAGGATTTGCGAAGTAGAGTCTGTGCTTTCTTACGTGAAGAAATTGCAAAATTACGTTTGGAAAATGGGTTCGAAGAGGAAGATCCTAGATTCAAAGATGTCAATTTTTGGAACCGCTATACTAAGTCCAGGGGCGAGTCTGATCCCGACATCCAATTTGTAGGATTAAATTGGGCAATCAAAGAATACCAATATCATGTCAAAGTTTATGACGATAAAGGCAATGTCATTGGCGAAAGAGAGAGCGAAAGGCCGGATGGTGTTTAATAGGAGAAACCGACTTTTTTAATAGATACCCTATCACCATTTTACCTGTATAAAGAAAACTGTCAGTATATTATTCCAATCCTATCTGGATATATATTACTGAAAACTTTTTCATATATCTATCTATCCAGCAAATTAACGTAATTTAATGATCCCTACAAACAACTCAAGAAGCCCTTAGGCAAGTGCATAGCCGCGAGTATGAATATAGCAATCTTGTAGTACAAGGAGATAGTTTATGTTTTAAACGTATAGACGTGTTGACTGGATCATGATTATAGTTACTTCAGTGGGGATTTAGCCCAGACTAAGTCCAGCTGCCATGCTTTCAGTACGGTTTGTTAAGATGAGTTTTTTCACCAATCCGATCTTATTTTGATTTCAGATCAGCTCCTCAGCTCATCAGTCAAAAGAACAATATCTACAATAGTGTAACAAGTAGCCTATAGGTATTTAAACCAAGTCAATTTAAGACTTTTATTAGCAATTATGGATCAAGACTAGGGTTTCTTCTGTCAAAGGCAATTCCTACAGCAGGTCAAAATCAGAACGGGCGCGGTAACATTTTTTCCCCCTCGATAAACCACTGCTCCAAATCAGCGTTTTTTTTCAACCGTCCGTAACTAATTTTCCCTCGGAAGCATCTTGTGCCCCACGCTCTCGTCGCGGGTCTCTCCAACATGAATTTGAAGTCCTCTCTTCAGTTCGATGACGATCACATCATAAAAAGATTTTAATATTACGGAAATAAGTAAATTCATACCTTAAACGACAAAATGGTTTTACCAGTGAAAGTAGGTCATGGTATTGTTAAAAAATGTGCATTCATTTTTAGCCAAACCTCAAAATATAGCATTTTGTCAACGAGTTATAACAGAAAGACATTGGTTAATAATAACAGATCAAAATTTTCACCGATTAAAGAAAGGCCAAATTCCATACTGAGTCGAAAATATTCTCAGCTACCGAGTACAGATTTTAAAGATTTGGATAGTGCAAGAATCGAATTCTTCTTAGAGCTTCAAAATACTTTTAAAAACCAGTCAATGTCTCCGAAAGTTAAAAGTAAAAGATTGAAAATCTTATTATTACAGCTGATTTCAGTATTACCCAATAGTGAATTTTCCAATACTCAACTGCCTTTCATTAACTCAATCATTAATTATATTGACTGCTCACCATCTCCACTGGACAACTTTTCCCCAGACGAAATGCTAGCATTACTGAGGAGCGTTTTAGGAGGTATGACTTTACAAGACGTCAAATATATTGACTTTTTCCCAAGGTTTTATAATTCCTTAAGAGGGTGCGAGGAGTACTCTAAGGACGCCGAGCTCAGATTGCAGTTGTTTGAAATTTTCATCAACTATGTTCTTTTGAGTACGAAACGTTCCAATGTAGGTAAAATCATTGATGCTTTCATCAAAGAAGAAGCTGAAATTCACAACACCGAACCGAACGTACAGGTCATTGAAATTATGATTGATGCATTCAAAACTATCAAACCCGATACTGAAACGGTCTTACTCTTATTTGAGCTATGTCCTGATCTCTCTTATGTTAATCCCGATGTTTCTGAGTTACCATTAATTGACCAATTACTATCTACTTTCTTCAAAGCTTCTGATGAAGAAATTAGTGAAAGTTTTGAGGATAATTTTGTGAGTGATAGATTGGTCAAGTTGCTTGACATTTTAGAGAAAAAGTTGAATGAACCTTTGAATACGTACGTTGAGATCCTTTATTTTTCAATTGAAAATAACTTTGATGATGTATCGAAAAATATTCTTACCAAGTTGGAAAAATTGACTAATGGCTTTACAAACACTGAATTTGAAAACTCGTTCCAAAGTGACATATTATACGCCTTGGTGAATGCATCTTTGAAGTTTAACAAGGCTGAAAATGCAACAAATCTGATTAAAATTTTAAACAAAAAGGGTGAAATCGAATACACAGGCGACGACTGGAAGTCTCAACTACAGTATGCTGCTTACAATATCGATGAGTCCAAACCCGCCATTGAAATAGTCAGAGAGTTCAACACAAGATTGAATTCTTTGAATAGCGAGCTCGAGTTTACGGATATGGATTCTCTGAATCTGGTCACAGAATCACTTTGTTGGTCGAATAAGAGCTTGAAATATATTTTAGAATTCAAACTGGATTTTGAAAACGAGTTTGAGATTCAATTTGATGCGAAAACGCTATCATTGATTCTAGAATCTCTGATCAAAGACCCATCCAACGTTTCCAAAATTCAAAATGCCTCTAAACTTTTCCTCAATAATAAAGACCTGGTTGATTGGGAAAATGATTATGAGGGGTTTTACATGATCTCGTTGTTTAAATTGACATCGGTGATATGGCAATGTAAAGAAATTTCATGGGAGGAGAAGTTTGATGTATATAAAAACGTTAAAAGATACGAGTATCTATTTGACAAGAACAGCATTTACGAAATGATAAAAGCAGCCATTCAACTCGACGAAGCAATCTACGGTATTAGAATTTTATTGGATCAGATTCCAGAATTGAAAAAGGGGGAAAATAATAAGTTTAAGGTTTCACATTATCAACAGATCTTTGATTTGGTCTATGAATATTTAGTCAATCAAGGAAAAGACAAAGAATTGAATGAAAAGGTTTACAGGTATCTTTCTGACTATTTCCAAATTCCTTATGATTATTATCCAGGATTTGTTAAAATGTTCATTGATCTAGGGAATACGGATATGGCATTGAAAGTGTTTGCAGATATGAAGAAGCTGAGTAAGGAATCGAAATTACCTCCTCCAAATGAAGAGTTTTATATTTATCTATTGAAGAGTTTTTCCAAATTTCAAGACGATGAGTCGATCTTTAAATTACACCTAGCAATCAAAATGGACTTATCGATCAATCTGGATATAAAATTACTCAATGCATTGATGGAAAGTTATGCAGCAATTGAAGATCCATTCAAAACGAGGGATATATATAATCTTTCATTTTCACTCCCAAAAGAACACGGTTTGAATAATGAATCTGCATATTGGATGTTGAAATCTCTAAAATATGCCACATTGCACCATGTGAATGATTTCTACAACGGCCTATCGACATACGAAATTATTCCGGACAAATATCTATTCAGTGAATTATTGGTTGCCAATTGTTATTTTGAGCAATATCTAACAGCATTTGAAACTTTGAAGTTGGCTGAAAAGAATGGCGATTTACATTTGATTGACGAATATACTTTGAAAACATTACATAACAATTGTTTACACGATGGCATCAGAAATAAGTTGACCAAGTATTGTGAGACAACATTCCCAAAACAATGGGACAATCTTTTAAAATCTGGTGAATTGGAAATTAAGAAGGAAGAATATCCGGATTTGTTGGCAAGTCCGTATGAAAGCCCAAAGATAACAGTGAAAAGTTTATCTGAGAAAAGCGATTGAAAATATCAAGTAAAGTGGAAAAGCTACAGAAATTCCATG
The DNA here is from genome assembly GCA_030168465.1 of Pichia terricola. Taxonomy (NCBI): domain Eukaryota; kingdom Fungi; phylum Ascomycota; class Pichiomycetes; order Pichiales; family Pichiaceae; genus Pichia; species Pichia terricola. The sequence goes on from CP099445.1 coordinate 1,577,439, forward strand.
TAAATAACATCCATAATGTGGATAAAAGCATATAGCTCATTATGATCTATGTAGTCTTTTGTAAATAGTAATATTGCGTCGGCAATCGATCGTGATTTGTTTTCAGTTTCAAAATGTCGGTATACAAAGCTTTCAGTTGAACCTCAATGTTATCTCTTGTGACATATGGTGGAAACTCTTAAGTTATGAGATCAATTAAGTCCCAAAGCACGTTATTAAACTGAAACTAATATCTTTTTGGTTCAAGGGAACAAAGATCGTTTATTTTTTTTACTCCTTAAAAGTAGTTTGCGTCGGTTGCTTTTACTCCCATAATCTGAAAATACAAGTGCAAAGCCTTTCGAGCTCTTTAAACGTGAAAACTTATGGCTGTTCAATCCTTTTCCGTATTAATCCCACAATTAAAACAGCAGATGATCCAATCGATCGGCCAATCGAGAAATCCATGATGGTGGCCAAATTATCCCGTTATTATTTAAGGGTAGTATTGTTGACCTTGCTTGCAAATCTAAGCGAGCTCAACGTTTCATTAAAATGCGAATTCAAGCAACTGATATTGACAAACATCAACGTCTTGGAGTTTCCACCTAAACAATCTCTTAAAACATACGTCAATTTCGAGTTTCGGTAAGGTATGTGATTATTTTTGGATTTGAGACTTGAGATAACATCTCCCAACGAACTCAAAGATTTGTTGATAGCCAAAGTTTCCTTTAATCGAAGACCAGTAACTTGGGAATGTGCCAATCGTTCTGAGCCAGCCAAATCAACTAGATTCAATGATCCAATTGCTTCATGCTTCTCATTAGTTATTGTGATTTTAAAAATAGAATGTGATCTCGAAGAGACATCATTTGCCATGGTGGAAGCAGTCGCACGTTGTTTCGAGGTGATATTCAAAATTCGATCAATTTGATCAATCGATTCTAGCTTTATTACTTTAATATCCGATAATTCATTATTGGATGGGTTTGGAAAACCAGTTTCAAACTCTCCAGGAAAATCACGCTCCTCAATCAGATCTCTCAAACTGTCTGCGTAAATTTCAAAAAATTGACCGAATATTTTGTACTGTTTATTGAAGGAAGATTTGAGAATATCGAGCCTGTCAAACAAATGGTTAATTGATCTCGGGATTAATCCATCATTTTTATTACTCATTGTGAATGTTTTACCAGAACCTGTCTGACCATACGTGAAAATACAGACATTGAACCCATCAATCGAACTTTGCACGAGCTGAGAGATTTCTTCAAAAATATCGCCATTGCTTGAACCTTCGTCAAATATTTTATCAAAAGAGAAAGTGTATGCTTTGGGGGATTTCTTTTTAAATTTATCTATTGGCTCGACTATCGTTAGTAGTTCTTTTAGATCATTAGATTCCAAAGTAGAATCGATGGTATGATCAAACGCATTGTTCAGATCGGGCTTGATCCTACAAAAAACCCTAATATTACCCTTCAATTCTTGTAGCTTGTTATGTAAAAACCTTCGCAGGTACTCTTCCTCCTTGATGGAATCATTGGCTTTAACCGTATTAGCCTCAAACTGTCTGACTTTTTCTTTCAAATTGAGCAACCTAGTGCACTCTTCTTGCTTTGAATCATTCAAAACTTTTAGCCTATCACTAAGTTCCTTCTCTTTTGATTCGACGGTGGTCATTTCTGATGTTATAGAATCACTCGCTTGGATCAGCTTTTCCAGACGTCCATTTATGGAATGTGTCTCTTTTTCGTTTAATTGCTCAATTTCACCTTCTACTACTTGCATTTTCAATTTTAAATCTTCAATTGAGGATTCAACTTTTTTCAATTGATTTTCATGATCGACTTTCAATAATTCTAACGTTTTCTTGAACTCTTCTTTGAGTTTGTGCTGCTTTTCCATCAAAGTTGCACCTGAACAATCAAGCAACGAGTTTTCCAAAACTTTTATATGATCATTCAAGTTTTTTTCTATTGATTTAAACTCGGAAACATTTGAATTTATGATCTTTTGTGCCTGCATTTGGTAACTTTGACTGTATTGTAAAATCTTCTCCTCGAACTTTTTAGTTAACTTCTCTTTATATGAAACAATTTCTCTGGATAAGGATTTTTCGGAGTCATTTTTAAGTTGCTGTATTTCTAGTTCCAAATTCGTGAATTGCATCTTTATGTCCGATAACTTTGCACTGTTAATCTCGTATTGTAAATTGAGCGCAGAGATCTTTGACCTCGCAGACCAAATTTGTTTGTTAAGTGCGGCCAAATCTCTTTCTTTAGCATCTTTGGATTCCAAGATAATAGAGCGTTGGAACCTCGTGTCGTCAATTGAGACCAGTGGATCTATTGTTGTGGTAGCACAGGTCATTGAATTGTGTGTGCGTTCTTGAATTGATGGATCTTGGTTAGCAGATGTCAACTTCCTTCGTTTATGTTCAGGTTTTGACAAAAAAGAGTCAAAAGCTGTCTCTGGATGTGAGTTCGTTATATCTCCCAACACAAAGGATGATTTAAAAGACATTTTAAACCAACAATAAAGGATAAAAATGAAAGAAGGACGATTCTGTTAAATAAGTGAGGAAGTTCCGTAATAAATAGAAAAATTGCTCACCAGGTGGCTGGTTTCATGGGGCAGAAGTAAAAACAGTAAATGCTGAAAACCAAGCGGGATCGGAGCACGGAGTGAGCTTTCTTGTCAGGTACGTGTTTGTTTACCTTACATGAGGAATATGATGCATCAAAAAGTTGTAATATTGAAAACAATAAAATATAAAAAATCACGACAAAAATTGTGTCTTATAGACACGTGACTTTTGGGAGTTTTTCGTTTTGGATAATCATTATGTTCAGTCTGACATCATATCGGCACGTGGAATAATGAATGAGAAAAGGCAATTATATAAATCAATATCCGAATTTTTTAATGTGTTTTCGTGTAGTTGAACATGTCAATATTTGTGACAGATAAAACCCGCTCTCTCGCTGTAGCAATCATGTCAATTCAGTCCAAGAATATGTACAAGCTAAATTGTCATTTCTATTGTCATCGCGCCAAACATATGCAGAATCTGATCAGTATCCCCCATCAGCGAATCATTGGCCGTTCGAGAACTTTGTTGCAGTCGTATTCGTTCAGGGATATTCGGCCGAATGTTACATCTGCAGGGGCACGTACATGTTGTAATCGGTACAAGTTGTAGCATGGTTTAACGCCATTATTACAGTACCTCCTTTTGGGTTTTGATCTTGTTGCCCAGGCATAAACATTATCGGCGTGTCCTTATTAGTTACCAAAATGCGTTGGTGTAATTAATATGAATACATTCAAGATATGGCCATTTCGTGCCTTGATCTTACGCAGCTCAATTATTCCCGGCATTTAATTTTGATGACGCGGGATTGTCCTTTCCAGATCTCTGTTGCAGATAATTTATTTCAAATAGAAAGAATTATGCGAGATTGTTATGTCGGTTTATTGTATTCCTCCTTGAAATTTCATTGCAGCCTGTAGAGAGAGATTATTAAACTGAATCTGTTTGCTGTTTTCGAAACTTAATTATCCCCAAGAGGAAAACTTTTTGTCTGCAAAGAATTTTTCAAGGGGATATATCACCACTTCTGAAGACGCCCACAGATTGTACATATTATTGTACGTTTACCCTTTAGATGAAATACGCCCGGAGTTAAACAAATGCTATTCCGGAAATGTTCTGATGATCCACATAAATTACCTTTTTTTTCCTCCCACCAGATTCAACCTTAGAGAGAAAATATTATTGATCTGGTTTTCGTCAAAAAAGTTCGAACTTGTCCTCCTAGTTTTCTCTCTTATTTTATATATACCGAAACCGTAAATTTTCCCCAAATAATTCGTCTCTTATTATTCCAAATAATTATTAGTATACGAGCGTCTTCGCAGGAACCTACCATTTTAGTATTGGCTAGCTATCTTCATACCTTCTTATTCTTACCTTACTTCTACTTTTCACTCCTTTTGATTACAGAATCACCCCACCAGCTAGAGTTTAAAAGGTATAATATAACAAGGAGCCAATCATACAGGTAAACTCAATACATAACCGAAATTATTTGCACTTCCAAAACTCATATAAATCTGTCTCTTGTTTTGACTGTCCCATATCCACCCAATACAGTCACACATTGAGTCATTCGACATATTCTTGGTTTGATTTCCTCTTGCAATCAATAAAATTGTTCCGGAATAATTGAGCCACCACAATTTACGCATTGCTGAAACCAAATCTCCTCACCAAATCCTATTTTGTCACCTTTTGATCATTCTTCAAACAAATATTTTTATTTTGTCCTGTTTCACAATTTAGGAAAGTTTCCCGTTTATTCTACATTTTCTGCTTGATAATTATTATTTCATTTCCGTGACGCATATTCACCGGTTTTTTGAATCTCCAAAATTGCTAGTTATTCAATAAAATAAATTATTACCTTGGAAACGATCACGAACAGTGGTATAATATAACTTCACTCACTTTATTCATTCCTTCCCCCGTATTATAACAAGAATAAAATACAGCTACACTTACAGGTCCAAGTAATAAAGAATTATATTATCACCAATTTTTAACTGAATCAAGCAATCCTATTACCATTTCCCTATTTCTGCTGTCCTGAGTTCGTCAGTATTATGCAAATTTGATTCACTTCAGAAATAAACATTTTAACTTCAAATTAACTCCAAAAAGTAACATCAATCATATCATAAAAATATATACTCTTGCCCATTTCTTCTCTTGTGAAAAACATTTCAGATGGTAAACAGAAAACATTCCAAAGTCAATTCAGCTGCGTTCAACGAACTTTCTGCTTCATTAGATAGAACAAACTTGACCGTTCCAGAAAACACAAGAGATCCAAAACATCATTCTCCAATTTTTGCTACTGTGCACAACCAACCAGCAACTCCTCTTCACAATGGTAGTTTTCTTAGCTCTACCAATTCACCCATTGTATCAAACAGGTCGCAGATAAACCCGTACTCGGAAGCTTCGAAAATGGGCCAATATCAAACCGCCTATCATTACAATCCAGGTCCACAACAATTTCAACAACCACCGTCTTTGGCTCCCCAACCACCCATATTTCAGCCACCACCTCCGACGCAATTTGAAACCCCTCAGGTTCTTCAGTATCCCGCCTACCAAAACACTCCACAAAGACCGATTTATCAAACACAGACTCAGACACAGCAACGATCACAGCCACAGCAGCAACAATCACAACCACAGCAGCAACAATCAGCCCATGTACCAGCACCACCGCAGCAGTATGACCATAATAGCAGTACTTATTATTACCAATCGTACCAACAAGCTGCGGTTCCACAGCCGCACATTTATCCATCAGCTCCAGCTCCAGCACCGCCAGCACCACCGCATACACAACATCCAATATCGTATCATGAAACATCGTCAAACTTTGGCCATCCATTCCCAACGTTGAATCCGGACCAGAAACACATACACTTTAATCAACAGGTTCCATTCCAGCGTACTGGGAGCATGATTTATGTTGCCGCTACTTCAGAAAAAAGTTCACCGCTATCAAATAAACACGCCTCCCCAGTTATGGCTACCAGTACCTCTGGACCCGATCATTGGGCTGAAAACGCCAGCTTTAATCCAGTTAGCTTGACTCAGTCTTCTTTAGTGAAATCTCCACCTGGAACCCACGATAGCCGGTTAAACAGAGGTGAACACGGTCTACGAACTCAGAATAGGAAGTTATCTATGAGCACTAGCCATAACAAACGCCTATCTAGTGTCGGAACTACTCAAAAAATTCAGAAACCCAGTTCAAAAGGTTCAAAATCCATTAAACCAACCCCGCAAACAAATAAATTGAGTACTTTGTCTCTAAGCTTCAAAGATAATACTGAAATCAATGAGCAAGCCAAATGTGAATATCTCAGATATTATGCCTCTACAGTAAATCTATCCAAACAATTAGCGTCTTCAATGCCATTATCACCAGAGATTAATAAGTTTCAACAGTATATCACAAATAGTGAACTGATCAATCATTTTACTACCTGTGAGCGTAAGTTCCAAGAAAGTAATGAGTTCTTGAACCTAGAAAATAGCGGTGAATATAGACTCGAAGAATTCTATAAATACGTCCGTGACTTTCCCAAAAGCGAGTTGGTAAAGTTGAGTGATATTTTCAATAAGCTATCAAGTCTATTCAATGATTGGATCAAAATTAAAGACTCCAAAGAGGAAGACTGTTTAAACTTTGAGCACTTCTTCAACAATTTGATGGAAAGCGTACCGAAAACTGATATGGATTCAGATAAATTGACCAGCCATTATTTGAAGCATTCAAAAGGTTTGAGTGTTCCAGGTGAGAGTGTTTCGTTGCAAGTAGTTCCTTTAAGAGAAAATACTGGTATTCCGACTGAGAAAACCGAGTTTGCATCCCAGGGAATTTTACATCCAGAGCTAAGTTTTAAGGTTAAGTTGATTTGCCAACATTGTGGGGCGACAAAAACTCCAGAATGGCGTAAAGGTCCTAAGGATGCAAGAACACTTTGCAATGCATGTGGTTTATTTCACACTAAACTTGTAAAGAAAATGGGGGCTGAAGCAGCGGCAGCCGAACTGAAACGAAGACGTGAGGAAGGTGATTTGACCAACAGAAGAGTGTAATTCTGCTAAAATAAAGCACAAAGTGTGTCCAAGAAGTCGATGTGCTTCCACAAAAATTGAATTTGTGATGAATGGACTAACCACAGTCACCAACTATCGCAATATTTTGAATTCTGTTTCCAATGTGGCTTTTTGCTATGATGAAGCACACCTTTGTTTTAGGTTTATCATCTTCTGGTGACAAGATGTCGTTTCAGAAGGTTTCAGCTAAAAGTCTTAGTATCCAGTGTTTTTCTTTCTCTGTTTTACAGTTAATTTTCATTTTCAGATTCAAAATTAAACTAAAACCCAAACCCAAACCGAATTCAAGTTTATTCCTTTTTATATTTGAATGTCCTTCAATCTCAGTTTCACATTCTGAGTCATTTTCTTCTTTGGCTTTGCTTCATCCTTATATCTGCTTTTCTCCCCGTCTTCTTTGACTTTTACTTCTATTCATTACTTTGCATCGTTCTATATAATCAAGTTATCCTGCATTTTAATGGTTTTCAAAAGTAGCACTGATTACATAATCATCTAAGAAACCCTAAACATCACTGTAAGTTACTGATTTTTGAACAGACTGCCCTGCCCCTAAACAATTCATACTCTATTACTCTGAATTCCTACTGTACCTCCCTCAAGCAGCTCTAGAGGCTTTACAAGGAACGCTCTCTTACCCAAAGTATATAATTACTAACATAAAAAGCGTTTTTAAAACATTGCCCATTCCGCAGGCAAAGGTTATCTATTACTGTCTTTATATGCGCAATACAGTATATTGCATTCAAAAAAAGATATGGTACTTGTTTTTATGCTAGATATCTATTTGGTTCTTATACAGCAATTCGACAAAATAACTATGATACATTTTACCCCCTGCTCAACATAGTAATCAATACTTCTTTCTTTTGGCGATTTTGTCCTTGAGAAATTTCTTTCCTCCGCTTCTTTTCTCGGTTTGAATAGCTTTGAAAGTCTTATCGAACCACGCCTTGGACCCATCATCCTTCAGTAATTCTTCTACCATACCACTACCCTTTTGTTTACGTTTCAAAGATTTACCGCCGTTTTCTCCAAATCCATTAACAATTTCACCCACTTGGAAATTAGTTGGAATTTCCCATTTTTCACCTTTATAGAATCTTTTCGGATCCAAGTACTTTCTATTCTTAATAATTAGCAAATCTCTCTTTAATTCATCAGTCACTTCCACTTTAGGTAACGAAAACCATTCGTTCGATTTACGTTCCTTTTCTAAACGTCGGTTCTTCAAACTGCTTTGATTACTCTTAGGAATTACACTTTCGACAGTGTCGTTGATCTTACGTATTTTTCTAGTCTTCTCAGTTTCCTTTTTCTGCTTGTCACTGTAAAGATTCACTTCTATACTTGGTAAATGTAAAACCTTCTTTTTCAGTTGTTCGTAGTTCAATGCCTCCCCTTTATTTTGTGATTCTTCTTCGGTAGAACCAATAGATTCTTTTAGACGACTAAAAATGTCGTCAATGTCAAGCTGATCATGTTCTGAACTCATTGCTGGACTATAGTTTCTTTATCGTTAGAATTATGTTCTTGTACTGTAACTGAAAAATAAGAAGAAAAAAATTTTTGAGAAAAAAAAAAATGAAAAATAAAAAAATAAAAAATAGAAATAGCAATAGAAATAAAGATGGGAATAGAGACTGAGACAAGAATTGGAACTGAAGGAAAAGAAATTGGAGGAAATGTAGATATAGAAACGAGACGTGTAAGATAGATCACAGAGAACAATATATGTGACTTGATTTATACTTGATTTGTATATTTTTGTTTTCAAATGTGATTGTCATGGACTTTGAAGGCTATGCTTTGAGTGTTTTTGCATTTTTCAAGAAAACAGATGTGCTCGTGATAATAATGATGATAAGGACAGTTCAAATTTTAGTAGTCGTAATATTTTGAACAAAATATAATCATAGTAGGAATCCAATTTGTATTACTAATATATATTGAACTATCTATCACTTTGAACGCAGCAAACCGGGAAATATCTTGAAAACGGGATTACATTGGAAAATTGGACGAACGGATTTAATTAAACTCACTTGATTCTTTAAATATATACAGGATTATAAACGAAAAAATAAAAAACACATAACGGAAATACAAGAAACACGCACAGTAATTCAGATATAATGAAAAAATGTTTATTCAAAAGAACTGCAAATATGATTAAGCTTTTCAATACTGGCTAAGTGTTTACCACGTCCATTCTTTTGGATCATTTTCAAATATTGTCTAATCTTTAAAACCAATAACTTCTTTCTATCATCATCGATTAGTTCAACCATTTTTTGAACAACATAATTGGCAAATGGATCTTTCATCATTAGCATTAATGTGCTCTGTTCGTTCAACTCATCATCTAAGGATGAATTATCTTTTAACATGGCCTCATACATCTTAATCTTACTCTCAGTTGGTAAATTAATAATACATTTCTCAACAGCATTAGATGCAAATTTATGCTTGGATAACTCAATTAAATTGTCAAGAATAACATTCAAAATGATATCGGTATCCTTCTTTTCGCCCTTTTCAATAACATGTTGAATCACATAATTACCAAATTGATCTTGAACTAAATAGTAAATAAAACCCTTTAATTCATTCAAAATAAATTCTTGATCTTCAATATTCGAACATTCCAATAATCTTTGAATGACTCTACAACCATATGGATGCATGGATAAATGATAAATTTGATGTTTGAGAGAGTCAAGAATAAAAGGAATTTGTTCAATTGGGATCTGTTCAATGGCCTTTTGAATAACATGATTACCATTTTGATCTTTGACTAAATTTAAAATATTTGGTTTTAACTCTTCCATAATTTCTAATTGATCAGCAAGTTCGATTCCTTCTAAACATTTCTGAATCACTCTGCAACCATACATATGTAGCGACAGTTTATTAAAAGAACCTCTCATATTTTCAAATAAAACCTTCTTTTGAACTGATGTACCATGTTCAAAATATTTTTGAATAATATAATTACCAAATACATCAACAATCAGGTCAATCGAATCATTTCTAATCTCTTTGAAAAACATTTCCTTCACATCATCTGACACGATGGCCAATTGTTGTTGAATAAATCTTGACCCGTACTGGTCTTTGGCAAATTCATAACCATTAGGAATAATATCTTCTAAAGTGTACTGCTTCTCCTCTTGATTATTGATGAATTCTTCTAATAGTGGAGATCTTACGATATGTTTTGGTTTAAATTTTGTATTACCATTTCTATTTTGATTGCGGTTGTTTTTACCACCAGAACTCCTTGGAGACCTCAAATTTTTACTTGATGGCGAGTTGGATCTGTTATTTCTCCGATTGTTGGAATTGTTGTTACCATCCCTAGAAACATTTGGAATCATACCCATGACATGAGGAGGAATAATCATTGGAGGTGAATTAATCGGAGATCCTGGGGATGAAATCATAGCACCAGAACCGAACATATTATATGGATTGAAAGGAGTCATAACATATGGTGAAATCGGTCTATTCAAACCAATAGGAAACATATCTCCGTTTTTGTTGCCATTTTCATTTGAATTTAATTTAGAATTAGCAGCGTCATCGTTCGAAGGAGCATCATTATTGTCTTCATACGTTTCATCAGTAGCACTACCGTATTCACTTCTCGTTGTATCTGAAGGTTTCATTTCAGTTGACGTATTGTCTCCACCACCACCATTTGCCATCATTTGAGGTGGAATACCAGATTGCATAAAAGGTGGGAACATTTGAGGAGAAAAAAATATTGGCTGTTGCTGATTTTGATTAGAATGTTGCTGATTTGAACTTTGAGGCCCATTCATCGGCATTGACGGAAATGGTGTCATCATCATTGATTGCTGTTGCATAAATGATAAATCATGCATCGAAGGTTGAGGAAAGCTTGGATGAAATACAGTTGCCGCAGCAGGATTCCACTGAGTACCTGCGTTGGAATGATGATTCTGATTAGGGTTATTCATTACAGCAGATGCATGATCTGAAGGTGGAATATCAGAACTAAAAGATAAATGTCTAGAAGTATTTGGTGAGCTTTTCGCAGACATGTAGGATTCCAATTTTTCAGAGAATGATTGTTTCCTCGGTTCTCTGAATAGTTGTTGAGGTGATTTTGGCTCATTGTTAAACATGGAGGATCTTCTTGAACCAATTCTATTACTGGATTCTAATTCTCTAGTCTTTTCAGCAACGGCTGAAAACTTGTCCAAAAATGAAGAATTTGTATTTGTGGCGTTTTTCAAACCAGAAACACCTGCAACTGATGCAGAACCAAAAATCGATGAACCAAATCTGGCATTATTGATTGGCTGATTGGCTACAGGAGCTGAAATTGCAGATATCGCATCCCTTAAGGCATCTGAACCGGAGTCACTCATGATTGCTGAATCATCATATTGCATTTGCGCTTGTTGTTGTTTTTTGTATGGGTTCAAGAAGCTGGACTGGTTTGAAAGGAAATTCTGATGGGTTCCATTCAAACTGGAGATAATACTTGCAACATCATCATGTTGTTGCAATAATTGGGAGTGATGTGATTGGTGAGATAAGATAGGAGAAATGGGGTTTGGAGCAACTAAATTGGCAATGTTGTTTGTCTGGTTATTATTTGCTCCATTTGCTGTATTCTCCCAAGGATTTGAAATAATGCTTTCGTCAATCGAGCGATTTTTTTGAAAAGAATCCCAATTGGTGGACATTTATTGAAGTGTTAATAATAAGTTGTTTTGATCGTGAAAAATCTAGTGGTTGTATCGTAAAGAAGCAAAAGTTTTAATATATGACAAGAAGTTGATTATTAGAAGGAAAGCGGCAATATGGTAAATATGAACAAGGTTAATCCCGGCTTTTTTCTTGAATGGAAATGGTAATTTGTCTTTGTACAGGAGGGTGTTTAGTAAATGAGTGCTCCACTATAGTTGATAACTGTGATTATCGTGGGAACAAATAATGGACACAAGATACAGCAACTGATTATGTACAAGGAGGTTCGGACTGTGCGGAAACGAAAGCAAGCGTGGAGTGGGAGAATGGATAACAGAAAGGTTGTTGCTCAAACCAAAGAAAAAGAACAAGGGCAAAATATCTTCAACACAGCAGCGAGATAAAAAAAAATTATCGGGCGAATGAATGAAAGGAGAACTATGCAACATTGGCAGCACAGTGATTGAAGTTTACGTTTTTTCTTCATATTTGGATATATATCTATATAATTACAGATTAGTGAACGTGTGAGCACTTGAAATTTGTAGATATGCTTGTCTTGTCATTGCGGATCTTTGGGAAGGGACACATTATATGAGAAAACACAAGGTGTAATGTGTACTTATGTTGATGTGAGGTCATATGGTGTAATTACATGGTATAGAATCCTTGATATCATTAGCGCTATTCATTTCTACACTCTTTTGTCAAATTTGTAGTTATTTTCAGCTTAGTCTCAGTTGGTAGTTCTTAGACAGGCACAAGCAAGGTCCATATTATCAACGGAGTGGAGTATTGATAGGAAAGCATACATTTTGTGATTACATAAGCGATGAAAAATGAATTATGGGGGCATTTTTGAAATATTTCTACTTTTCCAAGACAGAAAGATGCCTTTAGGTCCCTTTTGAAAGTAATGCTTCAACGGTTGCAAAAGAGTCTCACTGTCAAAAAACCCAATAAATTAAATGAAATTTTGAAAAACACAAGTGCTGTCTCTTACCAAGAGCTGTTGAGGTCTGGTGGCGATGAATCCTTGGCAAATTTGTTAGATTTGGATTACGCATCTGTAGAGGAGGAAGAACAAGCTTACACGTGGAAACCAGTACTTGATACCCAAATACCTATTCTTCGAGCGTATTCAACTTCTCCATTTTTGAATAAAAGTGATTTTCAAAGGCTCAATTCGGATATCAGCTTTAAAACGATAATTAAAGGCCGTTATGCGGGGAACATGGTTTTCTCAAACGATTACTACTTGCAGTTCCAATCACTCGAAGATATGCAGAAATACTACCACTCTTTTCTTCAAAATCATCAGAAAACAGGTACAAGAATCGATGGCAGATCCTACTTTTCACTTTCGGACACTAATGATCTAGTAAACAGGATGCGTTTCATGTACACGCATATGACCATAGATTTGGACGATTTGCCAGATATTGCAAAGTATGCAGCCTCTTCAACGGTAGTAGACAGTTTTGAAGGAAAGAAAGATGCGGGAAAGAGTTTTGCCGCTTTTATGAAGGCCAAAATTAATATGCTTCATCGGGTAAGGCCCAAACAACCGGGTTTATCGAACATTGCTAATCATATATGGAGGAGAAAATACGACAAAATCGTACCCGAACAGTTAGTAAACAGATCTGATTGTGTGGTTTTATCCAATGTCCATAACAAAATCTCGGTTGATAAAATCAAAGACTTTTACTGGGACTTGAACTGGCATCATGAGACGTTTTCCTCTAATCTTCGCCACATAATTACGGACAAAACGTCACACATGTCTACATACGTACTTGTGTTTGCAGACGCGGTATCTGCACAGAGATGCGTCGCCAGAACAAACAATTACCCACTCTTTCTTAATCCGGAGAACTCTATAACGCATGCTGAGTTACTGTGAGCGAACCGAAGCGAACCGAAGCGACGCCGAAAACGAAGTCAGTAAGTAACCCACAACGTAGTAGCACCATCATAGAAGAGACGAAGGGAGTACTTTGAGTATTGTGTGTACACCACGATGTCTTCTCCCGAAATATCTGCGGGAATTCTTCCGATTTCAGTTGTGGGAGAAGTTTCCCCCGATGTTCGTCTTCAAGCAATCACACTGGTTGCCAATATATTGAGTTTCAAAATGGCGAGCTGTAATAAGTACTACCGAGTCGAGGGAATTATTGTGTACGTATCGGATCACAAGTTTGCAGCACCGGTGTTGCAGCAGTTTCAATCCGCTGGTATTGGAAACCTTGTGAAGAGGTGTATAGTAAAGAACACGGGCGCCCATTGGCATTTGCATACGAGTGCCGATATTCACATGGTTTTAGATAATGTCCTTTTCCGAGCCAGATTGTAACCCAATATATAGAGATAGATAGATAGATACATAGGTGGGTGAATATGTCTCGACAAATAATTTATAGACTGTCTAATAAATTGTATTATTATAGGAGTTGAGTTTTTTGTCTTGCATGTTATCAATCACAAGATACCTTTACCAAGAACAGAAACCGGTATATCGTTCCTTCGGTAGTACAGCAGGTTGGCACAAACTTTGTTGATTTCTCCATTTTCGCAAAACTTGGCTGCATATCACTGTATGAGCATCTACCATTTTTGAGCACCCACAAGTAAAACAACAATAAATGAAGGCAAACTTAAAGGCACACAACTGAATACCGTCTACAAGACACGCTGTTGCCATGATTCTCATCAGCATCGCTTTTGAGTTTTCATGGAAACAAATGGCATATTTCAATCGCCAAATTTGAGTACTACCAATCTTTGTAATGATATACTTATCCAAACACATTCACATTGACTAGGTTCCAATGCTTCTCCAGCCTTCTTTGATTATACTCCATTTCATGTTATCAGTCTTCTGATATCTTCCATCGCCATAGCTTTCATTATCTTCACTTAGAATCAAATCATATTTCTCCCAGATACCTTTAAATTTCCACAATATAACCACACTCTCGTTATCCGCCCATCCCAACACACCTTCATCATTAAACGGGTCATCTCTGTTACCAACACTTTTAGAAGCAAAACTCCACGTACTTTTGAAGTAATTGGAATATGAAAACAAGGGGAAATTTTTCAACACGTGTTTTTTGTTCTCTATGCTGCTAACGCTGTGAGTACTGCCATTATGTGGATTATCAATCAAATCAATATGAAAGATATGAAGTGTATTTTTGTCACTCAATACAGCCAACTTTGTCCCGTCAGGCGAAAATTTCATATCTGTTATTATGGCAGAATCCAGGCCTCTACGAAACTCATATATTAAGGTTGTTGTTCTGGCATTGTAAACTCGAATAATTGTTCCCAGTTCAGAAGCACTCGCCACGAGCCCCCCATTGGGAGACAAACAAATACATCTAATATGAGATTTATGTGCCTTTATGATGGAAACAACATTACTACTACTGCCAATTTCAACCACGTGAATTTGACCTATGGTTCGACTTGGAAAAGTCAAAATCGAGGATGCACTATTTATTGCTAAATCCGAGATGCCAAATGTGTTATCAATAGTTTCGAATGACGATATCAATTCGGGCTTCAACTTGAATGAGTACACCAATATTTTGTTTTTCAAAACTACCACAATATGCGTTCGGGATAAGTGTACATTGAGGATAGGCGTAGAAAACTCCAATATGATTGAGTTCTTTTTCTTCAAATCATCCCATATACATAGTTTATTAAGGGGGAATTTCGGTCTTTTCCCTCCGCCGACAATACCCACGTAGTTGGTTTTATATAGCATCTTAATTATACCTATTCCTGAGTCGCAATTGGTGTTGGTGTTGTCGTTGGCGTTGGCGTATGGGTGGTCAACAACGCCACCAGTCACAGTTTTGGTAAAATCTCTCTCCATTTTCAACTCCATAGGATAGGTGGAATACACTTGGAATCCCTTCTCTGAACAAACTGAAAAGCAGGATTCGTCCTGGTTAAATGAAGCATTCAATAATTTCGGTATTGTCTGCTGGTACCGCTGCTGTAACGGTTTCTGAGTGTTCATCGCCAGCCGTTCCACAGATCAAACGCTTATTTGTAAGTCTCCCGTAGATAACAAACTTTACGCATAACGCAAATTTCTTGAAATGCGTGTGGGCGGAAGGGAGTTTTTGAGCTTTACGGTGTGCCTTGAATCGTAAGATAAAAAGGGGATAGTTGATTGATAATGGAACATTCGGGATACTTGGGGCCAGAAAATGGCAAGGTTCATGATCCTGAAGGTGTTTATCCGTTGAATTGGGACTCCAATGATGCCAGTTTGGGATGCAATGTGGATACTAATGCCCATACGTCTGAAGTGAGCGGTTCCGAGGTAGTTTATCCCGATTTCCAAGTGTGGAATCAGACCGAAGAGGATGATTTGATCATGATCACCCATTTGCAGAAAGGGTACGTGAAACCGCCGTTGGTGAATGACGAGGGGAAATCGGGAAAACAGTTGGTAACAGATCTGTTGAAGAGATACAGTCAGACTGGCACAACCCACCCTAGCAATAATCCGGTCCCAGCCAGTCATCGGGAAATGCAACTGGAACTTATGGGTGAAGTATTCATCGAAGCATTACACAAGAGAAGGATATTCAACAGCATCAAAAACAAAAGGGGTTTCAAGCCGCCGCCCAGAGTTACATTGACTGAACACAAGAAGGAAATATGGCTGAAGAAATTGGCTGATTACAAAGTCCCCTTAAATGATTTATCCAGAACCATTCCACATGGTTTGCGAAATAAATTGTTATTGGAACAATGTATCTATTACGATATTCCCATACACAGAGCTGTTTGGCTCATCCGATGTGTTTCCAGTAATGAGCAACGACAGCTGAAAAGAAAATCGAATAACAATAATAATAGTAGTACAAATATCAGCAACAGCTCAACAAGTAGGTGGGTAATTGAGTGGACCGAACAAATTACCACATTTTTTGAGACCATCATAGAACAATGCTTTGCCTCTAGTGTTTCGAAGGTTGTTTCCAAAAAGCAATTCGATTATGCAATTGACCTAATTGTGAATTTATATGCAGAAGATTTAATGAGTCGAGTCACTTTTTTAACATGGGTTTCTAAATACACCTCCTTTATTGTCAACAATGCGAAAGGCTTTATTGATTTGAAAATATTATCTGTTCATCTATCAGTTATTAAGTTATTCTGGTTCAAACTGATCAAATTTGATTATTTAAGTAAAGAGTTGGGCGAATCAATGTTATTGCTATTATCCAAAATTCACCAGTTCACGAGATCTTCTAACAAATATGACAAAATTGGATTGAAGTTATCCGTTTCTTTTCAATATTTGATCAAGTATTTGTTTTATTACAATCCGGATACGTTTATATTACCCTCAAAATGGAAAATACTGAAATCTTATCTTAAGAAAAGCTTGGATGTGAATTTGGCGTCGGTCAATGATCAATTTAAGCTTATTTCGTATCGGAATGAATCATTGATCATTGATGAATTTGACAGGTCTAATATTTCGACATCTAATAATGACTATATCTCGAACGATAAATTTTCGTTGATTTTGAATAAATTGAATAATTCGACAGGTGAATCAATTTCAAGTTTATCAAAAATTATCTTTGAAGATAACACAACACCAGATTTGAACTCTAGTTGGAAAATGACGTTTAACTTGATATTTGAATGGTGCATTCAATCTAATCGAAATGATAGTGTAAATTCACAAAGAATTTCATTGATTTGTTCCATACTTCAATTTAGGTTGAATCAGTTGGTGCAAAGTAAGTCTAAAAAATACAGGCAGTTCAAAGTGGACTTGGAATCGATAATTATCGAATTTGTTTATTCAATGTCAGAAATCTTGAATTATAAAAATGAGATGAACCCAAAGGGTAAACTGTATGATGTGAACCATTTTTTGATTCTGATTAATAGGTTATATCAAATGAACTTATTCATTATCTCTTCATATTTTAGGAGATTGATAGCATCAGGTGTTATTTACTTATCTGAACCCGATAGAACATGTTACATTCACATTTTGATATTAAATTCATTGCCAGATTTAAAGGATGCAAATTTGAAAAGTATTTTAAAAAGACTAATTGATTCTACCGACATGAAGCTAAAACAGTTTGATCTTGATTTGATAAAACAATCAAAACTGCAAACTTTGAACAGCTTGTTTGATCCTAACAATAATGATTCCTATATGCAAGCAACATATACTCAATATCATCAAGATGAGTTGTCCTTCATTAAAGATCCGATAAACATTCAAAATTTTTTTGAGATAGGCAGATTTTTCAGTTCAAATTTCATGAGTAAGTTCAAGCAATCAGATCAGCTGGTTTTGTCTCCATTGAAGCTATCGTTGATGTATGAATGCTTCGAAAAATACTATAACGGTTTACCTCAGTTCTTAAATTTGATTATTGATACCTTGGATAAGGATGCTTTCAAAAATGTGCACATCCAAGGCCACGAGACGATTCAGTTACTGCTTAAAATGATAATTTCGAATTTCTCATTGTTGAAAAGCTCGATTTTCAATCAGAGATCAAACATATGGGATAACTGTGCGAATATTTTGTTATCATGGATACCAAATAATCGGTACAATATAATTGAGAATTTGAATTCATTGACGATTCCCAAGCAGATAAATCCCTTTTTTGAAACTAAAGTAGCCTTGTTTTCAGGTGCTCCCTTAATTGAGTACTTAACTCATGAAGAACTGCTCACTTTGGACATTGCTTCTTATGAGCGATTATCTAATGCTGCAGAATTTAATCATCATGCTACATTGGCTATTACAAGGTATGTCAACATTATAAAAGGTGTCAATGCCAATGATGCAATAAATTTACCAATAATTATCAAATTTTTGAAAAGTATACAGAAATGGAAGTTTGAAGAGTTTACCAAATGCGTCTACGATCATATAAATAGATTTTTGATACCAATATTATGGTTAGATTATGAACAGAATTTGAAACTTATTTTTAGCTTTATCAGTTCCGAATTGATAAGTATAAAAGGTTTTATGCATCTTTTACAACATAATTCAACCTCAAGAAATCTATTAACTGGAAATTTTGCCAACAATACTTTGAGGTTGTACTGGGATTTGTTTTACAATTTGGATGCACAGTTTAACAACTTTACTTTTATCGATGGATTTAATTATTCGTATGCAATGAATGTCTACAAAAGTGAAAATTCAGCTGAATATTTCAAAATTTTATCAGAAATAATTTACTCAGTTTGTGCTAAAAAAAATTTCCATAATAGGAATTCAAATACTAATCACTTGACCAGTCATGATGATCCCAATGTTCACCATTCGATTGCAGCCGAACAACTAGTTGTGGTTGATGACAACACTACTATCCCTGTTCCAACAGTAAGTACAGCTGTAGATTCGGGTGTTAATGTTGAAGTTGGAGTTGGAGTTGGAGTGGACGTAATGAACTCTTTTCCTGATTTGGAAGTACCTGAGATTTCATCCAACCAGCACAATGTTTTGCCAGATAGCTCGTTAAATGATGCGATTGTTGATACATTGTGGGACTTAGTTACTTGTCATATTAACTT
Source organism: Pichia terricola (assembly GCA_030168465.1). Lineage (NCBI taxonomy): Eukaryota > Fungi > Ascomycota > Pichiomycetes > Pichiales > Pichiaceae > Pichia > Pichia terricola. The sequence continues at coordinate 1,596,454 of CP099445.1, forward strand.
ATTCATTGAGATGTTTTATGTGAGCTACGATCAGTACAATTTTGTTGATTTAAAAAGGCTGCAGAGTTTTATTATTAAAAACGTAATGAAAATTGATGTTAGTGAGAATGGGCAAGCCGATGAAATTTTGATGATCATCAATAACGTGAATTATTTCAATTTAGTAATATCTCAATGGGTTTTCACGTATACAATGAAGCGTAAATATCACCGAGATATGAATTTCAATCTCAATTCCCTAGCATTTAACACACTGATAGAAAATATATTACAAATAGCTGAAAAAGATACCAATGAATTTAAACATAAGTTGATTGGAGAACTATTCATTTATTTTCCTGATAACTATAAAGAAAAACTTTTATCATCATGCGAAGAAGTTTATCTCAACAGCGAAACTTTCCCGACATTGACCTTGAACAACGGTAATAACGCAACTTTACTGCTACAGTATATTTTATCCAGTTGCTCAAGACTACAGAACGATGATCTCAAATTAGAAATGAGTGATGCATTAGTGTTTTCATTGAATTCTGGACTGGAAAAGATTATTTTGACATGTAACAACTTGGAACATCAAAAGAGGAGACATCCCGCCAAAAGTAGACCTAATATTTCAACAGAATTGGAGGTTGGAATTGTCATGGTTTCAAAAATTGTTCTGTTACATAGACACTTTTTGGTTGATTTGATTTTAAAGAGATCCATCAATTTGCAAAGAGATATTCTTATCATCAACCTCATGAAGATTTTCAATCACAAGATAATGATCAAAAACCCCAGATTGAAAAATTTGCTATACGATGTCTTGATCTCTATTAAACTAATAATTTCAGAAAAGATAACACAGCAATTTCAGCGCAGCTCTAGTGGAAATAATAGCATCCCAGCAAGTTCCAGCGTCACATGTACAAATACTCCCCAGTTGAATAATGCAATAAATGGTCGGAGTACTCCAACTTCGAATTCTCTTTTCTCACCACTCAATTCTCCCAAACCAGCAAGTATTAGCATGAACAAATCTGCATCCATACTGGCACCGCAACAGCAAAACCTACCGCAACCACCGATTGGAGGAGGCTCTGGCTACATAATTATGCCGAACATTTTAAATATTAAGCCACCGAACTTCAATAACAATCTCAAAAGTTTATTGGGAATGTTTAACTTGAAAGATACGATACCTGAAAACTGTCTCAGACTCTACACAGTTAATGAATACTGGGACGGATCCATAGATGATGATGAAGGATTAAGTAAATTTAACCAAAGGCCATTTGATCTTATTGAAGATGCACAACAGGATCCGGCCATTAGTCTTCAATTATTTGGACTTTCCGCTCAGAAAGAGAATCCTAGATAAGCCCCTTAAAAAGGTTTTGTTTGAATAATACAAGGCGTACTTTTCACCTTTTAGTCATGTCACTACCCGAATGTACAAGCGCCGCATTCTTTAAGCCTTTTTTGTTTGTATAATTAAATATAAGCCATTCAAATGATGGGTCGCGATGATCTGTAGGGATCAAGAAAATGCCCCAGCCTTCTTGCGAGTGGCTGGTTTTCTTTTTGTTTGCGTACCTTGCTCTAGTCTCTGGGCCAAGAATAGAGTTTATAGAGTATAATGTGATACTCTATTTTAAGCCCCATTCGTATTGTAAATTTGTATAAATAACTAAATGTTTGTCTCCTTATGGGTTCAAATTATTTAGAATGATTGGGAAGCCTTTTTTTTCTTCAATATTAAACAACTCACTACAAAGGAAGCAAAGCAACTCAAAAAATGACTAAATTAGCACTATCTTTATCTACCCTTTTGATAGCATTATCTGCCGTTAATGCAAAAAGTATGACCTACGTGCAAAATAACGGCAGTTTAGACGGCTATTATGAGCAAGACGGTGATAGTAATGTGGACTCTACAACAGGAATCACAAGCACACCTGAGAAAGCTACCGAAAGTGCAACAGCCACCTCTCAAACATCAGACGAAGTTTCCACAACCGATTATACTACCAACCATTCTCTAGTTACTGATTCTTACGAATCCACTGCCAGTGGTAAAACGACCGCTGAAGAAGAACAATCATCAGAAGCTTATTCTGCAACTGACTCTGAGTCTAAGAGCACAACTGTTTGGTGGACACCTGAAAGTACTCATGTTAGCACTGGATCCGACACCCAGGAGACAGCGCACCCACAAAGCACGACCGAATGGTGGACACCGGAATCTAAACTGACGTCCACTCCATCCATGACATCAAAACCAGCTCCAACTGGATCTGCAGGCTCGCTCGATTCAACGACTATTTCCGATTCAAACAATACTTGTGAAACTGAATGGGGTCAATGTGGTGGTGCAGGTTACAGTGGTGTATCCTGCTGTCAAAATGGCTATACTTGTGTTGCCGTCAACTCGAACTGGGCTCGTTGCATTGCTGCTTCCACCCTCAACTACAGTAGTAGCAAAGCCACCACCACCAGCAGCACCAAAAATGCCAAAGTTGAAACATATGTCAGCGATAGCACCATCTATTCAACTAGCGAAACCATCTATGAAACCACCATCAAGACCACAAACAGCGCCGGTAGTACTTACGAGACCGTTTTGGCAAGTACTTCAATCTCAGTCGAGGAAAAGGCGGTTTCCAGTGTTACCGAAGAATCTACAAACGGTGTGAGTGATGGAAAAATTATCCCATCCACCGCTTTGTTCGTATTACTTGCTTCATTATTACTATAGACAATTCCCTGCTGAACAACATTTAAATTGTTTGGGTTGGAGTTTATTCTCAAACACAGTTATTTATATTGTTATATAACTCCAGCACCAACCACTTTTCAACTTACTCTGTATACATTGCATTTTCATATTTTCCATAGCATTATAATTATAAAAAACTACACTCCTATTCATCAGTACTCTTTTCTGTAATACCTTGGTTGTTCACCAGTTGTCGAAAAAGCTATTTTTGCACTTTCCTTGCACTTTCCCTTTTTGCTTTAAAGTCATGTCGTGATTTTTGTCGTGGATACATTGTCATGCTATTTTTTTTCGTAGCCATTTCCGTCCCATCAATTTACACCAATGCACGTACTACAACAAAGAAGCAATGGGCCTGAATTCGAACAATACCAGAAGTCCATAATTTAAAAAAGTGACGCTTAAACATGGGTTTACTGAGTTTCTATTAGACCTTCCCCCACCCTCTCTACTAAATCCAGGATCGTACCTTCCTGTTCATCCCCCTCTCTCCACCAACTTCAGGAAAACCCTCAATCTGCGAAAAACCGCGATTTCCCACCGAAAAACTATAAAAGGGAACGAGTTCCCACTTTAAGGGAGATAGTGAGGGGGAGACTTTTTTTTTCCTTTGGTATCAGCTCTCATGGCGCCAACATGCGTTGGCTGGTTAGTTGTCTCGTATGACTAGTCAGTTCGTGTTTCTTTCGAGAAACTACAATGCTAGGCGTTGCATGCACGTCGGTCCTCGTGAAGCTAGTATCTGATATTCGATTGTGAGTCTGTCCTTAATTGTTGATCGACTTGCTGGTGATATCGTTAATGATACAGGGTTATGTTCGATCGAAGAGCTGTAGAATAATTTTCATTGGATCATAATCGCATCGCCCCTGGGCGAATCTGATAATTTGAATTCTTAGTCGCCGATATTTTTTATAGACTAATTGAGTTCGTTGTTGGTAGGTTTTGATTCTTTGTTTGGGCGGTATATTCCTATTCTCTGCGAACGTTTCTTGTGGACCGTGATCGTTTGGGAAACAACCATACTGCATACATTTTTTTTTTTCATGTAGACTTTGTTTTACCTTTAAACTGGCTATCTATCAGTAGAAAACGGCTTTATACTCCGTATCATGGGGTTTCATTTTCAGTACACATAATTCCATCTTAAAACTACATGTAAGATAATTGTGACATTTTCTAATTGTAGCAATATGCGCTTATATGTTCGCTTTACATTTATTATTAGTATTATCTTTAACTCTGAAACTATACGAATTGCTATATTTGGTGTATCTTTTTATACATTAATGATCAACATTAAAATTGCTCTTTCTCTCACACTTTCCCTCGTCTAACAACAACCTGAAGAAGAAGTACTGGTCTTTTTACCAACATCAACACCACCTTGTTCATTCTCATTATTTAATTCCGAACTACTGTTCTCTAAAATGGAACGACACAAGGTAAGGAACACTTCGTTGACATTGATACCTGATTTAGCACTTGTTTCCATAAACAAAACACCCAGACTTTCTGCCAACTGTTCTCCTTGTTGAGTAGAAATGACTCTAGCATCTTCTTGATCGGCCTTATTACCAACGAGAATGATCTGTGCATCATCACTGGCATGTTGTTTGACAGCTTTGTACCAGTTGTCAATACCATCGAATGAGTTTTGATCACACACGTCGTAAACTATAACAATACCCATTGAACCTCTGTAATAAGCTGTTGTTATAGTTCTGAATCTTTCTTGTCCGGCTGTATCCCAAACTTGTAATTTGATACGAGTATCGTCAATGTTGATGGTTTTAACCTTGAAATCAATACCCACGGTAGTAATGAAAGAGCTGTTAAACTTGTCATCGACAAACCTTAGAAGCAGACATGATTTACCCACTCCGGAATCCCCAACCATCACATATTTGAGCGTCTTATCGAAATTCTTACCGTTATTTGCTGACATCGTCTCGTCTTGTCTCGTATCGTACCGTCTGGCTATCCTAATAAGAACCCATCCACCTCTGCGTCCCCTTCAAAGGCCAAAAATTCTGGGAAAAACAAAGACCCCCCCCCCCCCGTGGCGGCGGCCGGGTAAGCGCGCTGGAAATTTTCGACGAGTTTTTCGTTTCTTGACATGTTTCTGAGAGAAAAAGCGAAAAAGGCACGGGTAGTCGAAAGTAGAGTAGATAGAGAGTCGTATAAGCACATCTATAAGCACATCATGCCTACCGTTGCCGTTGATAAACAAGATCTTTTTGATTTACTAGGTAAGAACTATACCACACAGGAGTTTGATGAGCTCTGTTTCCAGTTTGGTATTGAACTCGATGAAGATACTACTGAAGACGTTAAAGGTACTGACGAGAGACCACAGCTTAAAATTGAAATCGGAGCAAACAGATATGATATGTTGTGTATTGAAGGTATTGCACAGGCACTTAACCAATATTTAGGCAGAGTCGAACCTCCAAACTACCAGTTGGTTCCACCAACTCCAGAAATTACCCTCACAATTAAGGAATCAACTACTGCAATTAGACCATATGCTGCATCTGCTGTTCTCAGAGGTATCACCTTCACTCAAAGATCTTATGATTCTTTCATTGCGCTACAAGATAAGCTTCACGCAAACTTATGTAGACAAAGAACTCTTGTTGCAATGGGTACTCATGATCTCGATACTATTAAGGGTCCATTCACATATGAAGCTTTAAGCCCAAAAGATATCAAATTTGTCCCACTTAATCAAACCAAAGAAATGGACGGTCATGAAATGATGGAATTTTACAAATCTGATAAAAACCTGGGTAAATACCTTCACATTATTGAAGATTCTCCTGTCTTCCCTGTCATTTTAGATGCAAACAGAACAGTTTGTTCCATGCCACCAATTATCAACTCTAATCATTCCAAGATTACTCTTGATACTAAAAATGTCTTCCTTGATGTTACCGGTACCGATAAAACCAAAGTCGAAATTGTTATCAACCAATTGGTTGCTATGTTCTCTAGATATTGTGAAACTCCATTCACTATTGAACCTGTCCATATCATTTCTGAACACAATGAACAAACCAGAATTTGTCCAAATTTAGTGAAGCGTGAATTGGAAGTTGAAACCAAATATATCAATTCTATTTTAGCCTTGGAACTTGCAGATGAAGAAATCTGTAAATTATTGTCTAAAATGTCATTGGAAGCGACTCCATCAACCAAGGATTCTAAATTAATTGATGTCAAGATTCCAATTACCAGACCAGATGTCTTACATGCTTGTGATGTTATGGAAGATTGTGCCATTTCTTACGGTTACGATAATTTAGTCAAGACATACCCTAAATCTGTTGCTACCACCGCTTATCCATTACCAATCAATAAAGTAGGTGATATTTTGAGAACCGCATCTGCACAAGCAGGTTGGTTAGAAGTTCTTCCTTTGACTTTATGTTCCCACAATGAAAACTTTGCTTATTTATTAGACAATGACGATTCCGAAGCAGTTCAATTAGAAAATCCAAAGACTGTTGAATATGAAGTTGTTAGAACATCTTTAGTTCCTGGTATTTTGAAAACTATTAAAGAAAACAAGAACCACGCTTTACCAATCAAAGTCTTTGAATCTGGTGATATTGTATTGAAAGTGCCCGAATTGGAAAGAGGTGCAAAGAATCAAAGAAACTGGTGTGCAGCTTATGCTGGTAAAAAATCCGGTTTCGAACATATCCAAGGTTTATTAACTAAGATCATGCAAACCATGCGTGTTGATTGGTTAGAAGCTGCAGAAAGAGATAATGGTAAAAGAGGTTTCTGGACTGAAGGTTCCGAAGAAAAGAAAATGTTCTTCCCAGGTAGAGGTGCGGCTATCTTCTACCGTTCCGAAGATGGTGCTGACGCTGTCAAGATTGGTCATTTAGGTGTTTTGCATCCACAAGTTTTAGCCAATTTCGAAATTCCTTTTGCTCTTTCTATTGTCGAACTTGATGCCGAAGTTTTCTTATAAATAATTTTACGTGAACACGATGACTCGGATGTTCATCTAAATCCTCAAATCATCAGTAATAATCATTTTTTCACTCTCTATATATAAACTCTTAAACATTAAAAAAAAACAAATGAAAGAAACCACTCTATTAGGCGCATCCCGTAACAGATTGGTATAGCATTTTAAGGTTTAAACGAATGAAATTTAAGGTGGAACTGTTGGAACTATCTATATCTATTTATTTTCATATTAAAGAAAGCTTGGATTCACCATCACGTTCTTACTTTCCAAATAGCTATAACGATCTTGTAGTAAATATAAAACAGCAATTGTGTGATCTTTGGTCACATATTGTTACTTATTATCCCTATCGTAATTTTCGCATTGGCGCTTTTAACATATGTGGTGAAACAAGCTATTTTCTAACCATAAGCTATATATGCCGAGTCGGTGTTCAAACGTGGAATGATAAACATGATCCTAATAAAGCAATTTGTAATAAGCACGTCTGCATTTAACCAAGCGAAAGGAATATTGCTGTTTCATCAACTTTAATGCAATCAACAAGCGTTCAACTAGGAGCAACGCAACTTCAATTGTAGTGTCTTGAGCAGCATACTATGTTAGAAACGCAAACGCAGCACTATTCAAACGAAATTTGCAAACGACTTTCATCCTGTGGAAACTCGTCATCATCTTCATAGTCTACAGCTGTATTAGGGCCATAGCCTGGTTTGTGATGCTGTTCACTTATTATTTCGTTTTCAATCGCATCCAGCTCGTCGTCAAAAGTTATATGAATCCCAGTATTTTTTCCATTATCTAATCCGTTCGACTCAATATAATCTCCGTAATCAATATTTTTCAGTTCATCCATAACCATAGTATGGGGTTTATTAGAATTACATACTATTTTTGGAGTTTCTTGAACTGATATCGTCTCTTTTGGATTTCTGTGAGGTGAAGGGTTTGTCGAATGTGACGGAGAAATGACGTTGAAAACGGTATCTACGGCATTAACGGAAGAATCTCTAGAATGTAAAGGCGTTTTGATTGCGTCTGTCGGTTTAGAAATAAAAGATAACGCTTGATTCAAGCTTGAGTTTACTTGTGATGCTTTACCGCCATCTGGAGTCTTTTCATGTGGTTTAGAAATCAAACTTTCTGATTTGATCTTGAATGATTTATTCACATCGTATTGAATTGGGCTGTCAATGGTGTCCAGATTAGTTTCAGTTACTGGTTCTTTGTTGGAGGAGATGTGGAATTTTCTCAATTTATTAGGTAACTCGTTATTTTCAGATGTTGTCAAATCCAATTTTGTCAATTCAACGTCATGCGTTTTTTCGTAGTTCTTTTGAACTTCGTTTTCCATTTTCTCAATTTCTTTTTTCAAGGCAGGAACATTAAACAATTCGGGGTCATCGGTCGTCTGTTCAGAATGCTCTCCATCTAAGCCTTTCTTGGACCCTTTTTGTTTTTCTTTCTGATCTTTCTGACCCTCTTCATACATTTCCCACCATTCTTTGTTATTTTTGCCAAACCATTTATTGTACCATGTCTTTTTCTTCTTTGAATATTGGGCTTTCTCAAAATCGCTCAATAGCTTCCGCTGCCTTTCTTCCTCTTCGGGATTCGGCTGTTCAATTTCAATAAACTTATCATCCAAAACTTCCCATTCAAGGTATCTTAATAATTTTGGCATTGCTTCTCTGTATTGCATATGTCCTTTCACAAAATCCGAACAGTTGAAATTTTCAATATTAAACCTCCCTTCATCAATAGGAGACAATCCAGCAATGGATCTTAATCCTCCTGATGTTGCCCTAAACAAATATCCCAAGATCCAGTCCTGTTTGACGTATCCGTTGACAAATCTTCCACTAACCACACTTCTAGCTAGTGCAATCTCATCATCATTGATAACAATAGGGGAACCAAAAAGATAAACATTCTCTACAATCCCAAAATCCTTACTTTTGGCAAGATCTAAGAGACAGCTGTAAATCAATCTTGCACCTAAACTGAATCCAACAAGTGTAATGGGCCGGACACCTAATTTGTTTCGCCTCAATGTATCAGCCAAAACTTTTCCACTTTTCCAGGCTCTGTCTAGGGAGTTGTTCCAGGGATTATCCAACAAATAACCAATCTTCGATAACATCATTGGTAATTGGAGCCCTGCCATTAGTGTCGTCAATAGCGTCACACCCAAAATCTGCTGGATACTCTGAGTCAAGATTTCATTGGCTAAAATTTTAATGGTTTGACCCATACTGGTTAACATATCCGGCTCCCATAGCAAAGAATATAGATCTCCCATGACTTGGTCAACAGTCGAAAATGGTAGTCTGACATCATCCAGGCTACCCGACATCCAACCAGAAACAGTGATAATCAAATTAACTCTTCTATTGTTGTGCAAGGGAATAAATTCAAAAGTTTTAACTGATCCACTTCTGTTTTGCATTGCATTTTGTCCGGCCCTCATACCAGACATTACCCCACCTGTAGTTATAATTGCGGTACCACCAGCGCCGGCAAGAAAACCAGAAGTACCGGATATCCCAATGGTTGTGAGGCCTGCTGCCACCCCTGCACCGATTACTGGAGCCAAAGCACCGGCACTCAAACCAATGACCAACCCACCTGCTGCCGTTGCCAATGCAACTTTGACGATCTTCTTGTTTCGTTGTTTTTTCTTATGTTCTTTCAAAATATCAGATTCGTCCCATGTTTGATTATTGTGCATAATTTCAAAAGCTTCATCAATTTCTAAAGAGTCAGTAATACGTCTTTCAAACTGATAAATTTCGAGATTTGAAATACTGATTTGGTTTGCAAAGTTCAAAAGTAGCGTTCTAGATCTTGCATCATAAATGGAGGATTCAAGTAAAATCAAAAATAAATCACAGATTAATGTCCATTTGATGTCAATGGTTATGGTCTTTGAGTCTTCAATTTCATCTTTGTTCAGATCAATTATTTTCAAGTCTTGTTTTTCATTCCTATCATCATTCAAATGATTTTGAACCGAGACATTTGAAACAAAAGTTCTTGTCAAATCTGAGGATTTAACACCATGGCAACTCAGAGTTTCTATCATTTTGATTTCAGCCTCTTTCTTTATTTCTAAGTGATCATATAAGGAATTCATTATGTTCATTGACCACCTCGTGAAAGAGCTGTGAGAATGGGATAGTCTTTTAAGAATCTTAGTTGATCCTGAACCGCGTACATTTATCAATTGCAGTTGCATTTCTACAATAATTAGCTTCACCAATGAGACGTACGCCATTTTTTGAGAGTCATTTAGCATTGATTTCGTCGACATCATTTGCAGTGACGGATTCAACTCATTTTCATCGTGTCCTTCATTGCTGAAGATTTCCTCAAAATTATCGTTGTTTATGAAGCTTTCGGTGGAGTTATTAATATCGTTTTTTGAATTTGAGGCACTACTATTTATATTTTGCAATTTCCGTAGATTGGAGTTGTCATTCTGAAAAAGAAAGTCAAATTTCTTATCCATTTCACCAAATTTTTTGGCTTGGCCTTCTTCGTCAATTCTTGTGTAACCTTGTTTACTTTTGTCATTTCCCGCCAAATGAGCTCTCTGGTATTTTTCCTTCAACTTCTGTTGCTTGGTATCATTGACAAACTTGAATCCTGTGGCTGCTTGAGCAAACTTTTTGCTCGTTCCATGCTGTTTTGTTGAATTATCGGGTACTTGCTTGGCGGAGTTCAATTCCGTTATATCATCTTTACTGTGTTTGAAATACTCAATTTCTTCACCTTTGGCATTGTAAATATCACCGCAATTCAATTGTGTGTCTATTTCTTTCCATTCTTCGTCTGAATCTTCATCATCTTCGATATTGATTTCTCTTGGCTTTGAAAACCGGTTCGGAGATGCGGTTAATCGGCGTTTTGAATCACTGTATCGATCTGGTTCTTGGACTTCCAAGTTGACCTGTGAGATGCTGCCAAAGTCACGATCAATAACGTCAACCAATTCCTTGTTGGACATATTATTTTTGGGATTGAAATGAAATTCAACAAAATCATCAGCTGTTGGTGAATAGTCATCCGCATACTGATCAAGATCTGAATCGGAGTCGACATGGTTGAACTCGCGGCCCTTGTTCAGCGGTGTCATCTGAATACCGTCTTTAACTTCTACCTCGTGTATAAAGTCGTCATTATTTGAGATATTTGCGCTTTCGAAACAACCGTTCTTTTCAGCTGAAACCGGAACACAGCTCATTTGAAACACAATTGATGTATCCGTTGTCCACGCAAGTCTTACCTTCAACAAACATTCTTTTACAGATCAGTGTTGCCCATCAGATCACCATCTGATGCAAGCGTTGTGCAATCGCGAGTAATGCTTACGTTATCATATAAGAAACTGCTCTTTTGATGCTAAAGGTGAAGTAACTGCCAGGCTGAATCGATAGATTGAACATGTTATGTTTTTCGCAGTAGATGAGAAGTTTAATGATACAAAGCTAGAAATGAAATAATTAGAAAAGAAAAACCTCTAAGGTGTTGTGATATTAATTAAAAAATGTTTATATAGTTAGAAATCTTTTAATTGAGACACACTTATTCTTGGTCAGCTTCAACTTCAGCTTCAACTTCTTCTTCTTCTTCTTCTTCTTCATCAACAGAAGTGGAGTAGAATTGTAACTTGTATTCGTTCTTCTTGACGGAGATGAATCTGATCCAGTCTCTGATTTGGTTCTTCTTTAAGTATCTCTTAGTTAAGTACTTTAAGTACTTACCAGAGAACTTAGTGGAAGCAACAACAACAACGTTGGTACCTTCAGTGGAAACGGAGATTAATTCACCTAATTGACCAACGTGACCGTCAACCTTGATGTGTTCAACCAAGTACTTAACGTATGATTCTGGGTCGAAAACACCGTTTTCAGTTGGGGTTGCACAGTCAACGACGAACTTTCTGGTAGCAGTTTGGGTCTTCTTGGTCTGTAAAATATATTATTAAAAGTTAGTATTTGTCGAATAACTTCAACAGTTACGGTTACAAGAATTTTACAGAACGCAATGATTATTTTGGAATAAAACCTACTGCAGAACCCATTCTCACAGGAACACAGAATAGTAATCCAAAATCAAACCTATAGTTTGATAATGTTTTACAGGCTTTAAAATAAACACAGCAAAATCCTTTCAAGAAAAGATTTTGGCATTCTATTAAAGACTTGAAGCGTAACTCAACAACAGATGTATGGTACATACGATTGGAGCCATTTTGAGTTATCTGATAAAGGAGAGGGTAAAAAAAAAGATGGAACGTTAGGAGCTGAAAAATTTAACAATTTATAGTCCTCGATGACAAAAAATTTTTATTTCAAAAAAAAAGGTTTGCGTGAAAAATTCCTTGTTTGAAAAAAACGTTTCAGCCCTACTTGTTTACACGTGACCTGAATTCTATCTTTGAATTATTGTTTTAAATCTCATAAACGAGGTACGGGCTTTGGACCAAGGAGATGTATGTAATATTCAGGAGAATAACTTTAATAGATGTTATATGGAGTGTATAAAAGTATCTAAGAGGCTATGACTTTATAAAGTTGGCCAAAATTAAACGGTAAGTTACATGATGGTAACTTACATGCAAAATGAACAGAATTCAGCTTAGAAGCAAAATGAACCTAAAAAAGAACTTGAAAAGAAGTTGAATATAATTTACCCGTAAATGTTCTGTTGATCTATTGTAACAATTAAAAAAAATATGCAATGATTATGTGTGAGTATCGTAAAGTATTTGTAGTATTATACGGCGGTTGTCGAAAAAAATGAAATGAAATGAGGTAATGGGACATAAATCCAGGAATCACGCTTTCAAAATTAAATCATGGAAAAGACAAAGGACAAACTCAGCAACCCGTAGACCATAGTTCTTTTCTTGGAAAAGTTTTGATCTGCGGCGGCATTTTCAGAGCTGGAAGAAGCGATAGTAGAAATGCTTTGGGTTTGGAAGGAAGAAGCTAAGGCGGTAGTTTCAATGGATGGAAAAAACGTAGCTGATGTCATATTAGATGAAAACATGTTCATGCCTGACATCTCCATTTGTGATGCTGTAGAGACTGCTGTTGCTGATCCAGTCATGGCAGCAGTATCAATTAATAAGGAATCCGAAATTGAAGCTTGCGAGGATTCAACTATGACAGAGTTGGATGATGTAGCAATTGCGGCATTCAAAATGGAGCTTTCTGTCACCCTGACTAAGTCGGTGTAGAAAGTGTCGGTGTTCAAATCGTCTCTTTTGATGATATTGCTCATTTTCAAAAAATGTTATTAGTTGCGATAGCCGGTAAGTTGAGTAGTAAGGAAAAAGGGGTTGGTGGTTGCTCTGAAGCAGATGTTGTGTGATTCTAAAGGTTGAAAGATGTCCTAAAGGATTGATTCAATGAGGGGGAGATAGAAGAATTTATATATCGTTTATAAAAAATCAAAAGGAGTAAAGGGAAAAAAAATTACCGGGAAACCTGGCAGAAAAACTAGTCAAACCTGAGAAAGTCTAAAGTATTTAAGTGTGTTGTAATTAACCTCCTGTATCCAGGTACGCGAGCCGATCGATTCACACAAATGTAAAATAGAAATGTTTCTATTGTGTAAATTTTTATTAATTTTAGCCGGACCTATATCTTGGCTTAATTAAACGAGCTGTAACTGGGCGAAAACAAGCAGGAAATTATAACTAATCAGTAAACAAAAATACAGCAAAAGATATTTGAATGTATGAATACTAATGACGTAGGCAGATTTAAACCATAACAAAGTAAATTACGCGAAAAAAACTAGCGAGTAAAGAATGTTTACATTCCAAACTGAGCCAATCAAATTTAAGAAGTAGCACGTACCTGCATATTAAGCCCTTACTATGCTTCAGCCGCACTTCCCTTTGAGGAGTAAAACAACCGTTGAAAATGTGCCTGGAATTGATCTCAAACACATTTACGGAGACCACAAATTTGATTATTGTAGATAGAAAATACATTCGGTTGCTAAATGTTTGGTGTCTTGAAACTAGATTTGACCGCATCAGTGGTGTTCTGTTGCCTTTAAGAACTAAAGACTGATCGACTACAAGAGCCCAAATGACCGATGAATGGGGTTATAATAGACGTAATGTTGTAAGCGTAATGAAGTTACATAAATTTTATGCAGATTAGTAATACATTACCATAGAATTCACAAAAACACAGTTGTCAGGATATACTCAAACAATTCCACGGCCAATGTCATCAGACTAATTTATTAAGAGTCCATAAAACATTCTTTGCTGTAGTCCCAACCAATCACAGATAACAGAAAGTTAAATACACAGGTGAAATAAGGGCTAATACATAAAACACAGTTCAGTGATCTGCGCATTTCATAAGAAACTTTGAATTTTTCTTTTAATTTCTTTTGTTTTGTTTTGGGAAACCAGGTGAGGAAAGGCAAGCAAACATACTACAGCCATAATATAATTGTACCAGAATTGAATTTCAATTTTGATGACTTGCGTAATAGTTACGCAAGCTGTTGATGGTGATATAGTGACCCCTATGTTGCATGTGTTAAAGAGATATTGGCTGTATCCCTTCGATCTATGCTGACATACCAAACATACAAAAAAAGTTGGTATACTTAGTTTTCCAGCATATTCAGATCGTAATTTTGTAACTATTCATAGTTCGTCAATGTAATCTCTACGGCTTCCCCATTTATTACCAAAGACTTCGTGTCTAATTTCAATTAGTTTGTCCAGAGTCAATCCTTCTTCTCCAGTGTCTCTTTTTCTTGATTCAAGATTTTCGTCCTTGGCTTTGTTGATTTGAATATCCAACCAATTCAAAAAATCAGCACTTGCTTTGATTTCGGATCTTTTGGACAGTTTCAAGTCTTTTAGTCCCTCTAGCAATTCCTGGACGTTGGAGTTCTCTCCGATTGATGATCTGATCAGTTTTTCCTGTGTCAATAGTGAATAAAGCTCGTCATGACTTAAATCTTCAACAGTATCAGCTTGTCCGTCTGAGTCTTCTGTTTCAAATCCACGTTTTTGTAATTTCATATCATCGAGTATAATCAGAATACGCTCTTTTACTCCATTATCAGAAACTTGAGAATACAAAATTAGTAACTGTGACTCAATATCACATTCTAGTACAGCTTCTTCAAACACCGCGTTATTTAACAAAGAGCTTAATAGTCCCAATTTTCTTTTGATTACTAGGTTGGAATCTGATCCAGTTTTTTTAACCAGATTTGTAAGAAAAGCTGCAGGATCGTTGAGATAGTTCAAAACCGTTTTTTGAGCTTCAATATTATTTCTAAATGCAGTACTCATTATCCGGTAGGCCATTTCCTGAATTTTAGGATATTGAGTCGAAGTTAAACCAAATTTGAGGCCATCTTCAACATCACTGTATAATCCGGATATTTTAATAAAAGGTTTAATATTCTGAGCAATCATGACACCAGACTCTCTGTCAGAGGCCCATTCAACCACTGTCTCAAAGTTATCAGATATAACGGGGTATGATGTCTTTGACATCAAAGAGTTGGAAAAACTTTCAATGAAGGTCAACGCACTCACAAAATTGGAATCGGCGTTAGCAACAACCAAATCATGGTTCTCAAACTCGTTGATGTCCTTGTTCGCATCCATGAGCTTAGCTTGTCTGTTCATGTTTTCTAAATCAAGTTTAATGTCTAATCCAGGAGGAATGATCTGGCCTTCTTTGACAACTTCCCATTCGTTCGTGGGAACAAAAAGTCTAGGATAACAGTTCAAAGGATTCGAGTCCGGGCAAATTATTTCTTCCTTAGTTGCAACTGGTAACGCTTGCACAAGCAGCAGGGATAATAATGTACAGCCAAGCACACACTTTTGCATTTGTCAAAAGACCTCTATTTCTATCACCAGAATCCAGCGACTTCGGATAGAAATCAAAGATGAGGAAAGTTGCGTTGAAAATCACACGCGTTACGTCAGCAAAAAGATGAGGTGGAATGGGTTGAAGCACAGTTTTCACGGAAAGTCAAGTAGTAAACTGTCATTCATGTATCTCCAACTGAGAATATATTGATTCAGAATTGGTGTAGAGATAATTTTCAAATCAATGGTAAGATTGGCTGCATATATCTTGACCGTTATATATGAGTGGCATAAGTTATTGCAACACCGTAGCTGAAAAGGCAATCCTAGTTATTTTATATTATTACATTCTGAAATGGTTCGTGTTCTGTATCAGCTGAGGGTAGGAAAAGGAAGGAAACACAAGTTCTTGGAGTTATGATATTTTTGTATATATTGATTTTTGGCAGGCCATTTACTACGATGTTGGTCTTTGTAAAGTAGGAAGTATTTTGTATTGGTGAATGATAGTAGTTGAGCCTAGAATCTGTTTTTGTGGGCTGCATACAGTTACCTTTTAGTGATGACAAAAAATGTTGTTGTACCTTCACATTTGGTTGAACGAATATTAAATAGGCTTACGGAGTCGTTAGTAAACGAGTTGCTCGTAAAACCAGGTTTTTCAAAGCAAAATAAGCCTTTTTTTTTGAAGATGAAAATGCTTATAGCTACTCCGAAAATCAATTGGTACCATGATGTCGTGTGACCACCTCAAATCTCGATGATTACGTGGCCAATTTAATGGTACTTGCGGTAGACTGGGTTTTCAGAGTCTAAAATTGTCTAAAAAGCCGTAGAAATCATACTACTTTCAAATTTGTCTTTTAGTAAGAATTCGCCAGTCATTTATCCCTTGGGCTTGCGTTTACGAGTATTAAGTAAGTAAACTGCTTTTTATGGTCGTAATTGTAGCAATCAAGCAGTTAAAAATTATTGTTCGATTTCATTAATGGAAGAATAAGAGACCAAACCCTGGGATTGACTAAGTAAATTTGATCCAGCAACAATTAGCCACTTAAAAATGGATGGCCTTAATGATGTTATATTCACAGTGATGGCAATAGTAATCTTTTTGTAGCGGTTGATCTAAAATACTACTTGCCAGTCTATGCAGACCCATCAAAACCTATTTACACCACTTTTAGCTTAATCTATAGCCGTTTAGGAACTCCTCTGGACGTTCATTACGAAGTCACAGCATTACGACGGCTACTAAATAATATCGCTTACGTAACCATCACCATTTTGTACACGTTCACTGTCAATGCAGGTGCTTAAGCTTACTAACAAGGCCATCAAATACCTTCACATAATTTAGAGTGCGGGCACCTACTTATTCGCACACTCTATACCTTACAAGGGGATACTGAGGTCCTACTTTCACAGCTGGTTGCCTGAGGTCTGAGCATTGTCCTCAAATTGCTAAAAATCAATTGCTCGCCACAATTCAAAACAGTGGTTATTTTCGTCAGGTGCCAATTAAGGGTAATAGATAACAGTGAGTAGCTCTTACTATTTACTGTATCGGGACGTTCAGGAAGGTTCAAGTTTGCTTTGATACATTTTCTGAGTTTTGGTTAATACGAAATTCAAGTTATCATGTCTTTCAATAACACATTCAATACAGGTAAAGGCGGGTTTATGTTGCCTTCTTTCACCAATGTTCAACCCACGGTGAGCGTTTCTGGGGTTTCTACTTCGACTGCGAATGGCGAAGGCAATGATAATGGCAATTCAAAAGACAATTCAAAAGACAATTCAAAAGACAAGTTTGAGCCGTTCAGTTCCACAAAAGATTATACTGCTGATGATCTTGTGGTCAATGAAGATGAGCATACAGATGATGTGGATGACCAAAAATACAAACCTGAAGAACTAACTGAAAATAATCTTCATAAAAATGATGTAAACAAGGAATCGACAGCATCAGTTCTGGAAAGGATGCTGTCCAGTCGTTCTCAACAAAAGCCCTCCAAAATGGCAATAAAATCGGTCGAATCCGACGGAAAGGGATTGTTTTTGAATGATGAATCAGGAGATGATGATGATGATGATTTCAGTTTTGATGATGAAAAGGAGGGTTTGAAAATTGAAGAAAATACCGAAGAGGTGGAAAAACTCAATGACGAATTCAACTCCATTCTTCTATCGAAGGAGCCACCTGTACAATCAAAAGCAGAAGACCTATCCGAGAGGGGTGAAGAAGTCCGACAACCTTCCGATGATGCAGACGATAGCGAGCTCGATCCTGAAGACAGGCAGGTTGTCCCCGAATCAGAAGAATTGCATTTTTCCTCGGAGTACCACCTTTCTTCTGAAGAGACCTTCAATCCCGTGGAGCCTTCCAAACAGGAATCTAATTCGAATTTAATTAAAGACAACGATGATTTGCAATTACTCAGACGTAAAATTAGCAGAACAAATTCTATTAAAGATATTCCAAATCCACCACTAAATCTAAAAAAGCAACAGGCATTTGACTTTCCTACGTTTTTAGCCCAATTCAAGTCAAAAGATTGTGAACCAGTTCACAAATATCTTAAATCCTTTTTAAATCAATTCAATCAAAGAATATGGACGACTGAACAACAGGTTTCGATACTTAGTGAGTTTCAGTCTTTTTTGTATGAAAAGCTAATTCAGTTCAAACCTTTCAATGAAATAGGCAATGATGAGACCAAGATCAATAATTGTAAAGAAGGATTGGAAAAATTAGTGATGACTAGGATTTATGCTTCCGTATACAGTCCGTATATGTCATTCATCAAGTTGACCGAAACTAACAAGCATGATAAGATAATGGATAGAAAGTTCTTGATCAACACATATTTGTACGACTGGATTGAATTAAAACATTTGGATCTGGATATCAATCTCGATAAACAATTTGTTGATTTGGCAACGAAGGAATTGATAAAAATTGATGATTATAAATCTCCAAGGGATAAAATTGTTTGTATATTAAATTCATCTAAGCTAATATTTGGTTTGATCAGGAAACAAGAAAATAATGAAGAGAATGCAGATTCGTTTGTGCCTCTTTTGATATACATTCTAATCCAAGCAAAAGTCAAATTTTTGTACTCAAACCTACAGTATATTGAAAGATTCAGAAATCGGGAATTTTTAGTTGGCGAAACATCATACTATGTTAGTACTATGCAAATTGCATGTAACTTTATTATTGATTTAAACAAAGAACAATTGACAGTCGAAACAGAAGAATACAATCAAAAAATGCATGAATCCAGAACAAGATTTAGGGAACAGCAGTACGCTTTGATTGAAGACGATTCTCCTTCACGTGTCTTAACAAAATCTGCCGAAATGGTGAAACAATCTTTATCCAATTCAATAAATTCTTTCATTCAGAATATGACGCACACAGAAGAAGACGAGGCAGTTAACATGCAGTCCGAAATAAGAAGAAACGCAGAATTGAGTAGAGAAGAATATAACAAGATAAAACAAATATCGATAGAAGAAAATAATATAGCAGAAATGCAGAGGAATAAACGATCTGGATATTTGGAGGATTTAAGAAACATGTTCCCAAATTTGGATAATGGAATTATTGAAGATGTATTAGACAGTACACTAAATGAGACCACTCATGACTATTCCGTCACTGAATGTGTCAACCAACTACTAAGTTTAGTTGAATAGAAACCAAACACAAAAATAATGGTTGTGCGGTTTGTATAGGTGAGAGTTTACTTTATAGAACCTAGATAGAGTCAAGGTATTAGTAACACAAAGGAGTCGCCAAAAAAGGGAGCAGACTATTTTTTGATGTGTAAGTTGGTTCCCCGATAATAGAACTACTCGAAAAAAAAACCGTTAAGTACGAGGCCCCAGAAATCAGGATAAAACGCGAAAGCATTTTTCGGGAGAACGCGTTTCACAGGTGGAAAATTGCGTGTTTAACAATAGAATATTTCGTGTCCGTAACGTCTCCGTGGTTTTTTGTTTTTGTTTTCATGTTTTCAAAACGCGTTCTAGCGTTAGTTTAGGCGATGGTGAATACTCCAAAGCATAATTCATATCTTATGATACTAAACACTTATGATAATTATTAATTGTCACTAGGTTTCCAAAGATCTAGCTAGTGCTTGAATAAGATCTTTAATTAACCATTTTTTTCTTCCTTTTACCTTTACTTTCTTTTTCTTTCTTTTTTGTATTCGTTTTCTTCGAGTATTTGATCAACTCTGGTTAGACTTAACTGAAGGATAGAAGTAAAAGAAGCAAAATGCCCTCATATGTCACAACTCCGTTATTTCCCATCCAAGAAGCTGTGAACTCATCGTCTAGTTTACAGGAAGTTAAACAATCAAATGAATTGGTGTTCCACGACACTCAAAGCATCAATTTTAATATTTACCAAAAATTGCTGCTACTAATCGAAAACTATAAGAAATCAGAATTGGATTATTTGCTTGAATTGAAGCTGCTGAAATCCATCATTGAAAATTTCAATCCCGTGTATGACAACTACTTTGATGAATCCTTAGATGATATCACAGATGAAATGGTCAAGGAACGGTCGGTTAAAAATCAACATTTATTGAAAAACGTTGAAAATCTGATTTCCAGCCATGAAAACTTGGTGTATTTCCTCAATCTTTCGAATCATGATGATTTACTCCTCAATGTTTCAAACTGGGGGAAAACAATTGCGCCATTGTATGATGAATATAACTCTTTCTACAAATTGAATATTCATCAATCTAAAATTGAAGTGAAAACAAGGAGGAGACCACTGATCAGAATAAGATATTTGAGTGCATTTTTCCATAATTTGAAAAACGTTTTCATTCAATTACAGGAGACACGCAACTCCAGTCTGATTGTGTCGAATTTGGAGGTCTGTCAATTTAAACTTGAAAAATCTCTCAATACGGCAAAGATTTTGGATGAAAGTGAAAAGACAAGATGGAGCAATTATATACATATTTCAAATTGTGTGGATATTGTCAGTTTGAAGAACGTCTGTTCGAGTTTGGCATCGAAAGATTTGGAAGACTCCTTTATTTGCGGTCTTCAATACATCAACAAGATTGAAAACAGGTTTTTAAACTTTGAGAACATCGACATTGTGTTTTTGAAGAAATCCAGAAACAGCTCGGTGAATCAGCTGGCGGTGATCAAGAGGGAAAATTTCGGTAAAAGTCTTCTTTTTTCACCAATCAAAGAAAACGAGTTTACTTTGGTTCAAGAGCTAGCCAATGATAATAATGATGATGATCACAATGTGACCTTGGTTTTCAAGCATGCCGTTCAACAAGACGCCATTCAATTGAGATTTGAGATGAAAGCAAAGAGTGGGTTGAAATTGAAACTTTTGCACATGTTCAAAAAGAACCAAACAGAAACGACATTTTGCACTATAAGCACAGGTTTGGGTCTCCGTATGCCAGTTGAAAAGCCAAAGAATGAGTCTGTTACACGGAACAATACTGCTTTGACTCTGGAAAGGCCTTTGCTTTCAATTCCAGAACCATCGACTATTCCACAGCTTCCAGTGCCAAAGAAACAGCCACAACAATCACACATCTACAAGACCCAGCTTCAGGCACAAATGGTTAGCAATCAACAAAAGCCAAAATCTCAAAGCAAAGCGACGAACATTTCTTGTTCTATTCAAGATCCCTTGTCCGGTATAGCTCCAGCTTCCCATGCAGCTTTTGAAAATACTGTTTCTTCAACAAGTAGCCTAAATATCGACACTAGATCATCTGCCTCTGTTCATCGATCCAGAAATACCCCATATAAATACGATGAATCTAACGAGATTGATATTCAGAGAAAGTTTATCCAGCAAATTGGAGCCGATGAAAGTTCCGACGAAGAGAGCATTTTATCCGATAAAGCAGAGGAAGACGAAGAAAAAGACGACGAAGTAGAAGAAGAGAAGAAACAGGACAATGCTGTTGAAAACAAATGTGGAAACATGGAAATGAAACAGACCATAAAACCTCAGCAACTCACGCATACCGTGTTGTCTTCGTCTTCCACTTCGACTCTGTCACTAGATTCTAAAAAGACCCATTCTTTGTCATTTGGAAAATATAAAAACAGCTTGTTATTCGACGAATCCAAGACAGCAGCCGTGCCAAATAAAGAGAAAAAGAAACAGAGACAATCGATTTTTGGCACTTTCAGCAACTTGCTATCAAGATCGTCGAACAGACAACAAAAGAGTCAAAATTCGACTATCAAAAACGGTGGGGAAATCCCATCATCAACGTCTCTTGAATCCATTTCCTGGAGTCTCAAGGATGAAAAACATGCAAAAGAAATGGAAAACATCGTCGGAGACGACAGATGTGAGGCAACGGCCGTTGGAAATTGCAAAGTGTCTGTATGGGTGAAGAACTCATGGACAAAGAGCAAAAATGTGGAGTTGGTATTACATGAACTGGAATCCCACTATTACTTGGGATGTTATGAGGAAGATGCAGATTCGGAAGTACCAGCCATGTTATTGAAGATCAACAATGAAATGGATTGCATGTTCAACCCAATTGATATCCATGTGACTTGTGCAAACGTTTTCAATGAAAAGATGATTATTTCAATTAAACCTATGGATAAATCCGGTATGCAAGTGATTGGAAACGCATTAGTTTGCCCAGAATCGATTAAAGACTTTCTTCTTAAGAATAGCACGAGTTATGGTTCTGAATTGAGCAATGAAAGTACCGACATGTCCAACCATCAAGATAGCTCATCCATTGAATCTGTTGAAACAGAACTATCCCAAGCGCAATGCAAAGTGCAGTTTGCTGAACTGCCTACATTGAAAGACATTGAGAAAAGCTGGTCTGGTGTTGGAAGTCTATATGCTGTTGAGAATAACAAAATCAAGGATTTGGATAGATGCATAGCAAATGTGCACAGAATCAACCATAAAGTTAACATCGAGTTCATTGGTTTTGATTTTGGTAACATTGAGATTAATTTACAGTCTTACGAAAACGTCAAAATCAATACCAACAAACTGAGATGTTTGATTGATGATAGATACATTCTCAAATTTGACTCCGGACGTGATATTAGAGAATTCAACGACTGTGTTTTTTAATTTTTTCTTTTAAAACTATTTTATTCTTTTCTGTAAGATTATCTAAGTACCGCTAATACCCTGCTTTCATTGATCCTTTTTGTTACGTCTGCGTGCGGCTAATCTATAACGTTTAGTCGAAGCCGCTACCACTATTTTTGCGGACCCGGCGCTACAAGTTTGATCCCGATCTGCGTTACCATGAGAAAGGGTTATTGTGATTGTCTTTTTTCTGAGGGATTGGCAAGATCATAGCTACAATTCAAGGATACAAAGATTTTACAACCAAAGTATTTACATTTTTTGTTAGATCTTTCTTTTAGTTGAATAATGGTTCGATTAGTTTTGATCGTATTATTATATCATTCTCTATATACAAAATTTGTTCTTTCAAAGTTAATCAGTTGTTTTCGTTAAAAGAAATAAGAGCAGCACTAGCTAGATTTCTTCTGATATCAACCTTATCGACATCATGAGTGTCTTCAACTTCACCCCAAATAGAAGTCTGTAAAACAGTTTCCAATGTTGCTAATCTAGATAATTCCTCAATTGTCACATTGAATTTGTCATTATAATCAGCGTTTCTCAAGACTGTGACACCGCAAAGGAAAGATTTTGCAACTAAAGTTGCTTTTTCAAGAGCAACCAATTCCCACGTATTCAAACTATCGAGGTATTTTTTAACTGCTTTCTTGGTATGTTCGGTTTGAGCATTACCAATCAACCCATCTTTGTCACAATCCAAGTAAGTAAATGAAACAGCTTTTCCATTATCGGCATATTTGGTGAAAAATCCTTCCATATCTTTGATCAAAGGTCTGTAGCATTTTTCTTGTTCGTTTCTTAGTTCACCATCACAATCTTCCATTGGTGAAAAAACTAACAAAGTATCAGTGTCCAAATATCTTAAAAGTAAACTTTTGACAGTATCTAAATCTCCAACCTTGGTTTTAATTTCAATATCATCTGTTAGTTGTGCTTCTTTTATATCAATACATCTTGAAGCCAATGAGGTTAATGGAACAAGAAAAGGTTTGATTTGTAAGCTAGGTAATGCTTTCCATTCATTTAACAATAAATATGCCAATGTTCTCTTGTTGCTTGGAATCTTCAAATCAAATCCTAGCGGAGTCTTAATGTTTTTATTGTCCAATTGAATAAAATACCCATCATCTGCTTTGTTGATGGTAACCTTTTCCCAAAACTTTGCTAATGTTTTTTCTAATCTATTGGTTTCGGTCTTTTTGTTGCTGTCATAGGATGTGTGAGAAGCCACGTCATCTTTAGCCTGCACAGCTAAATATCTTCTAAAAGAAACGGCTGAAGCCTTGACTGTGGTACGAAAAGGGGATAACATCGTTATTTAAAGCTACGGTTCTGAAACAACAATATCTTTCACGTATAGCTTTCAAACTTCATCTTCCTTTGAGATCTTCACCTAATTCATGGAAAAAAAAAAATGGTCGGGTCTATAGTCGTAGATTATCAGCTAGTGTTAACACAGCCAGATATCTATTTATCCATCCATCTATTTTTTCAATCTAAAAATAGTTCTCGAAACACGACCTTGACTCTCGCTTATGCCAATATAAAAAGGCTTAGGATCACTCGGATTGAATAGATTACACGAAAAAAAAAGCCATTCTGTTTATGCACCAAAACACGCTAAAGCAATTTTTCAAGGTAAGCATTTCCTTTTTCCATTTTTCTTGCTGGTTGGTTTTTCTTCGATATTCGACCCAAAATGAAGCTTGGATCGCTGAATATACCTAATGTCAAACCCCAGCATGCATGGATTTTACCTCTCATATCGCTATTTGCTTGGTGGGCAATGTTGATAGCTATGATGGTTGTTTGGTTTGCTCAAGGTAAACCAGAATTAGGCACATATCATCCGGCAATGCATCGTTTCATTGTTTATTTATCCAACGACGCCGCTAGAAATTTACAACCCATCTTCATTTGTGGAGCAGGTGGTATGGGTATCTTTTATGTTTGGTCGGTTATTGAAGACTACCATTTGAGAACTAAAGCAAAGAGTTACTTTCCACCTACTTTTCACTGGTTTGTAACGGCCGTACATGCTTTAGCGATTTCCATGGCGATTATTGCCGCACTATGTATACTCATGGTTTCATGTTTGAGAGACAATTGGGAATATTCAAGACAACATTCTGTCTTTGTGGTTTTATTTGTCATTTTCGTTTTCTGCTATTTGTGTGCACAAAATTTGGCATTCTTGATTTACTATCATCATTACAAGATCAAATATTTCCTTTACAGTGCCATCGTTAAGTTTGTATGGATGATCATCGCTATTGTCTTTGTTGTATGTTATGGTGCGTTTATGGGTATTGGTGATAGCCAAGGAAATCATTCTGTTTTTTGGGGATACTCGGCCATCATGGAATGGACTTTGGTTTATTGGTATGGTACCATGATGTTGTTGATTAGTTTTGATTTGAGAAGAAGTAATTATGGAAATTTTGATCAGGACTTTAACAATGATGAAAAGCTGTCGGATAATATCTCCTCTGACGGATCTATGGTTGGTCCAAACGGCCCGTTCACTAACAATATACAATCAGCGAGCCAATATAGTGAATATCAAAATGAAACTTTGCCAAATAATACTAATAGACATATGCTGTAGGGATCATTATTTAGACCACAGTCAGCTGAATCCGCATTTTTGGAAAAAGGGATACATATACCCGGTGTCTTCTAATATTACAATCAATTATATGCATATTCTTTCATGTACATTATTTTTTTTCTCATTTATTCTGTCATACATTTCTTCACATATAGCCATGAGCAGTTTTTGCACTTTTTGACTTTATCTATATAAACATATATTGCATATGGTAATGTTTGTTACCGACTTTATTTAATTGCAAACATGATTTTTACGAACCGTCTGGACTTTTGATTTACTTTGGATTTTATTTGTTTGACGTATGGTTGAAAGAAATAACGATTGAACTTTAAACATATTACCTAAATAGAGCGGGATTTTCAACTTATGCATTAGTTGGCCCGATTTCGATGGGGCAAATCACAACTTAATTTTAGTGTGATTTGTAGCATTTCTTCGCTATAGCTTTTTTTTCTTGTATAGTGTGATTATTTGCGGCTTCAAAGTTGCTTTTTATTGTGTTGCATTGTATTGCAGACATTTAGAGGAAAAGAGACGGTTCAATTTATTTATCGGAAAAATAAGTTTGGCATTTCCTTGAAAATATACCTTGTTGGAAAAAACATAGATAGCATTGAAAAACGGCGACTATTTTTCGTTGATCAAGTCTCTTTGTTCAGAAATACATCGGAGATTTCTTGTGTTGTTGATATTGCCGCTCTACAAGCTGCAACTAAACCATTAAAATAGCTTTAATACACAAGACATGAAAGTGCTTAAAAAGACAATTAAAGGCGTCAACCAATAATGGAATCAGTGAAGATTCATTGAAACCTGTGATTTATTTTTTTTCGAAGTATGTTATGATGGCACTCTAGAAGAGAGTTTTTAAAAAAAAACTTCTGGATTGCGTCATAGTCAATGTAGTAGTTAGTCATGCCAAAGAAAAATCCAAAGCATACTACGATCAATTACAATAGTAAACCTAAATCACTTTTCTGAGGTTGTAAAACGCTTGAAAGGCTACCATAAGTCATTTTATGTATAAATAACTTTTGAAGTCCTTTGTGAGCTCATGTAACATCCAATAGCTAACGTTTTAAATATAATTTCAGTTCTAAAATTAGTACCAATTCCAATTCCAGTTCCAGTTCCAGTTCCAGTTCCAGTTCCAGTTCCAGTTCCAGTTCCAGTTCCAGTTCCAGTTAACTTTTTATTAGCCGCAATCGCGCATACCTCTCCCATAACAAGTGCCTAGTCTTATTTTTTTTTCAGGGTTTGGAATCTAATCTCGCTAGTATTGTTCCACGGGCTCATCAAGCATGAAAAACCAGCCTAACTAAAAAAATTAGGTTTACCGCTTAAAACAAATGAGCTGCCTTTTTTTTTAACTCACTGGACTTGTAAAGTACAAAAAACTGTCCCCTTTTTGTTCCTTGACCACTTTTGCTGGAACTGATGCTATACTTTTTGGGCAGGCGAAGACTTAGACATGTTTTATTATGCATGGTATATATTTTCGGTTGTGTAACTTTGGTTTCGATGATTACCAGTGGTGGTATAACCGGAATAAACCTGGGTTTTTCAAAGAGTGTAGAAAATATTCAAATTGAACCGATTGATGCAAATCGATACGGTGTTTATGCAAGACTATTCAAGGTTTTGGCTGAAAGCAAGCCCAAGTGTAAGCCTTTGACCCATTATAAAAAGAAAAACGCAAAGATTCAACGATTTGCCAATTCTAACGAGAAAGCCGTATTCACTAAACCATTGCTCGATAATTTACTCAAATTCACTCAAGAAGACAGGCAGAAAATCCAAGAAGGGTATAAATATTTCATGGAAAACAAAGATTCCATCAATATGCACGTATTTGGTAACGAATCTCCAAATCGTGAAATCCAAGGATCCGGAGTGGTTATTGTTGGCGGAGGGAAATATTCATGGTTGGCATTACTGAACATACATCAATTGAGAAAAACTGGTTCGGAATTGCCTGTTGAAGTGTTTATCCCTACAGCAAAGGAGTATGACAGATACTTTTGTGATCAGGTTTTACCGTCATTGAACGCCAAATGTGTTTTAGGTTTCAAAGAGTTACCGCTGAAGTTTGTTACTTCTTTTTTCACCCCCAAAAACTATGATTTCAAGATTTTGGCCATTTTGTGTTCAAAGTTCGAAAACATTCTTCTATTGGATTCAGATAATTTGGTACTACACAACCCGGATGAACTATTTGAATGGGAAACATATAAGGATTATCAGATGGTTTTATGGCCTGACGTTTGGCATAGAACAACTAATCCGTTTCTTTTCGAATTATTAGATATCCAGGTCAATTATTTCACACTGGAAGATCTCAAAAAGATCAATTTTCATGATCTCCCCGGATCAGTGCCCAACCCGTCCACTGAAAGCGGAATGATTTTAGTCAACAAAAGAGCACATGTTGACACTTTACTCTTATCATTATATCTCAATATATTTGGATCGGACGTTTTCTATCCTTTGATCACTCAAGGAGGAGCTGGTGAAGGTGATAAGGATACGTATATTTTGGCAGCACATGCAATGAAAAACCCAGTTTATCAAGTCAAACAACACATCAAGTTTGTTGGACATTTTTTCAATGAAAAGTTTGTTTCTGGTGGTTTAGGACAGTGTAATCCCATGAATGAGCGGGAAATTCATGCCAATCGTTTGGATCCATGTGAAGAATTGTTATTTGTTCATTTGTTGTTTCCGAAGTTTTTCCCAGATGAAATCACTAAAAACTTTATTGATAAGAAAGGGAATCATTTTCTTGAACTGGATCCGACGCAATATGATTACGATTTCGAGCTCCAAATTTGGGAAATAATGGCACAACTTCTTTGTTCCCAATATACGACAAATTCATTTGAAATAGACAATCCTGCGTCTGAGTTATTGAATACACGATATAAAGAATCAGCGAAGCATCTCAACTTTATAAACAGATTAAACATAGAAAGCATTTGCAATAGCGATATTTTACCCCACTTGGAGTTCTTAAGAGAGTACTTCAGTAAACATTAATGCTGGCCATCATTAATAGACCACGATCAGTGGCCACGTACTCATGTATTGCCAAGAACCCAGCGCAATTGCTAATCATCGATCATCAGCCACAATTCGAACAAAGAGAAATTTCATTTACACGACCGAAAAAATAGAGACAAACTAAAACTAAAAGATATGTCCCGAAAGGGAAATCCGGCTAAACTAATTTGGCCGCAGAAAGTATGTCATGTCACCCGTTTGAATTTCACTCCTGCTGTTTCGGGACTTTTTCCTTTTCTCTATTTTGACCATGAATCAAATACAGAGGCATTCATTCTCCGCTTACTGTAAACGCATAATATATTATGTAATTTAAATCATAGACTAATTTTCTAAACAAACTATAAAATATTCTAACCACGATAGCAACGCACTCAGTGTAGTACAACTGCCGTATAAGTGAATGTTTATCTCTTAACTGGTCTAAGCTTCACGCATATCTTTCAAAATTCAGCATCTGCTGCTCTGGACAGTTGTCGATTCATTCGTATGGAATTCCACGTCTTGGGCTTTCTTTCATTGAGAAAGAAATTGTTCTCTTTTGAATTATCATATAGTAATCAACACTCCTTCAAAATGCGCTTCCATAGATCAATCCACATATCAAGAGTGCTCAAGCCTCCGGCCAAAGTTCCAAATAATCCCACGTTAAAGTCATCTAACCACCCATCTTCTAAACTCCAATGTACACATAATGGTAGCGTGGCAAAATGTTCCAAAAACGAAATAATTTCGGCTTTCTCTATATTTTGAAACTTCTTGGTTATGGCCAATTTGTAGGCTAGTTGTGAAATTTCAGCAAAAACCCAAAAAAACCAGAACCGGGTGGAAACCGCATATAGCCAATTGACGTTCGGTGAAGCAGATGTAACCACCCATTCATGATCAAATAAAAATGCAAGAGTTTCAATGGGCTGGTATAGGGAGATGGAAACTGTTGACAAAAAATTCAAATAATCTCCATTTTTCAAGAAACTTTTAGACTGTAATATGTCAATGATTGCCGAAGGAATAGAAAATCCTCGTTGAAATATTCTGATATCTGAAATATAACCTGAAAATTTCTTTAAAGTGGAGCTATATTTCATCAATTGAGGATCCAGTTCTAATTCATGCTGATCATCTTTCTTGTATTCTGTGTAACTTGCATTATTCGGCACACTAATCTGAAGTGGTTTAAAGTTCAACTTGTTAAATACTATTCCCAAAAACTCATTCACCACAACCAACAACTTAATCCAGATTTTCATAACACCTTTCCTCAACTGGGGATATTTTTTGATTAGTGCACTTACAAACAAAGCTGAATAGCATGCCGTCCCTAAGGTCCTATCCAACTTTGACGGGTTGGTAAAAATTTCGTTTATTTTCTCATAGAATGAAGGTTTGTATATCAAAGAAGAAAGAAAAACCAGTCTATTTTTCACCGTATTGATATTTTCAAACCTCTTACCCATTTCTGATCCTTTCTCCATGGTTATTGAATTTGTTTCCAGGATAAATAAAGATAAAGGAAAGGTTTTTCCTTATCAAAGAATCAGTCATTCTCGGGATATTTTTTTTCGGTCAAATTCCAAAAACGGTTTTTTTCTTTTACATGCGACAATTTTAGTGCCATAGTTAAAAGGTTCTTGGCAAATCTATAAAGTCGACTGTTTATAAAAGGGCCTGAAAATTAACAAAAAGGTTTGTGTACCGTTATTAACCTGATGAGTTAGACAAGTAGGATATACTCAAGAATTGGAAGGCCAAGTTCAAATTAAATAATAAGTGAAAGGAGTTTTCATTAATCTGTTAAAGTCAAAAATACAAAATAATCGAGACTTTTGAAAAAAACGCTGTTTGGGGCACACAGCTGCGCGCCTACTTAATTTTGTTCTTGTCCTGGCTGATTCCCGCGCCCGATTCCCCCGAAAAAAATTCTCCCACAAACTTGTTATCCTTCGCACCAGAGAGAGAGCAAAATTGCCCCTTAATTCTGGGCAAACTTGCTTCAAAACGACATTCCATTCAGATACAAAGTCTATGTATGGTACGTCTCGGCCAATATAGCTGCGATTTTTCATAACACAAACCCGAAATTTTATATTCCCATTTAGGGAAGAAATCTGTCTCGTTTCATCAGCTCAAACGTACTGCGCTAGCACTGATAACAGCAATAAAATCTCAGCGCAGACAAATATTCATGCTTCACTGCTTTTACATTTAAAGCTCTCATTGCAACGCTCTCAGTGTACAATTTTACGATAAAACCTTATTTCATCTTTGTTTATGCAAGTTCTGGGTGCTTTCAATACCGCAGGATACATACCGTACTCTGATGCAATCAGTTCTGCTTTTTTGTTATGTACATGATTATTTATCTACAAGTTTTTACACACAATTTATTTTGAATCATCATTTTTCTATAATGAAAACAATAGTCCCTTTCTTAACAATAACCTTCTTCAACTTTTTACCTGCAAGATATTGCGCACCTTTATCGGTGGATAGAATTTCTTTAACACACTTTTCAATATCATCTACCAATTCTGGTTGTGATTGATGAACAAACCTCATTTTACCATTAATCATAATGTTATAGTTGACGTTGGACCGAATTGGTTGATCAACCTGTGGCCAATCTGCAGATATAATAAATTCCTGTGTAGAAGATTGGTTCCTATGGTTGAAAACTTCAAATGCCTCTTCACATGTCGCTGGCGTAACTGGAGACATATACTTTATGAGTTTCAAAAATTTATATTGAATGAATTCACGGGAAATCTGGTCTTTTTTGACAGCAGCCACCAATGAGTTTGTGTATTTCATGTAATGTTGAATCAAGGTATTAAAAGATGGAATTTTACCAAACGACTCATTTATACCTTGTTCAAAAGCGTACAGTTCATTATTTAACGCAATGTCCAACTCTCCAACTGGTACCACAGTTTCAAATGGTGAAATGACTTCACCAGAACCACTTTTAGAGGATATATCAAAAGATAATTTGAGCACCTTTTTCAACCATCTTTCAACACCCACAATTTTACTTTCATCCCAATCCAAAATATCATTGATCGGAGCTTGAAATAAAATATGTGCTCTCGTAGCATCGGCACCATGCTTATTAATGCATTCAGCTGGATCCGCACCGTTATACTTGGATTTAGACATCTTTTCATATGTAATATTAGCAACCTCATTAGTCTCTTTGATAATGGCATTGCCTGAAGAATCGACATCATATTCAAAAGGCTTTAAAAATTTCCCTGTTTTTGGATTCACAAAGGTCTTACCATGAACCATACCTTGAGTAATTAATTGCTTGAAAGGTTCACCTTTCATTTGTTCATTTTCATACCATTTGATATCGTTGAAAAATTTGCTTATGAATCTAGAATATAATAAATGCAAAATGGCATGTTCAACACCCCCAATGTATTGATCTATTGGCATATACTTAGTGGCAATATCTTTATTGAACGGTTCTTTGTCATTCTTGGAATCTAAAAATCTCAGGAAATACCAAGAAGAATCCATGAACGTATCCATCGTATCAGTATCTCTCTTTGCAGGTTTAGAACATTTTGGACATTTACAATTCACAAACTCTTCAATTTGAGCCAATGGAGAACCGCCTCTACCTAATAACTTATCAACCTGTGGTAGTTTGACTGGCAGATCCTCATCGGGAACAGGAACAACACCACAAGAATCACAATGAATCATTGGAATTGGAGCACCCCAGTATCTTTGCCTTGAAATTAACCAATCTCTGATCCTGAAATTTGTCTTGAAATCACCCTTCTTGATCAACTTCAATTCTTCTGTAACCTTTGTTCTCGCTTCGTGAGTACTCAAGCCTTCTAAGAATCTGGAGTTTATATTCATTTGACCATCTTTTAAAACGTAGGGCATATTTTCAGCGCTTGCTTCTTCAGATGTGAGTGGGTCCACAGTGTAAACAATGTTTGCGTTCGATCCCATATTATTGATCCAGAACTCAAAATCTCTTTCATCATGCGCTGGACATCCCATAACAGCACCACTACCGTAAGAACTGATGACATACGGAGCAACAAACACCGGTAATTTTATATTCGAGTCCAATGGATTTGTGACATACAAATTACTCAATTTATATCCTTCTTTAGATTTTTCGGATTCTTCACCTTGCTCATTGAGTCTAACAATGAAGTCCTTCAGTGACTTATCATTCTTGGCTAATTCTAAGGTTATTGGATGATCAAATGATAGTGCCAAATATTGGACACTAAAAATGGTTTCGGCTCTAGTCGTGAAAACATCCAACAAATGTAAAGGCAATTTGATATTGTGATCTTCGCAATAAACACTAAATGTGATCTCAGAACCGTCAGATTGACCAATCCAATTCTTTTGCATAGCTTTGACCTTACTTGGCCAATCTTCCAATAATTCTAAATCTTTGTTCAGATCTTTGGCATATTTGGTAATACCCAAAAACCACTGTTCCAACAACCTCTTCTCAACTATAGCACCAGATCTCCAAGATCTACCTTCGGCATCAACCTGTTCATTGGCTAAAACAGTTTGGTCAATCGGATCCCAGTTAATTTCGGCCTTTTTTCTGTAAGCTAATCCGTTTTTATAAAGCTCTAGAAAGATCTTCTGGGTCCATTTGTAATATTCAGCATCACAGGTGGATATCTCCTTATCCCAATCGAAATCGGTTAGCATCATTTGCATCTGAGATTTCATTTTTTCAATATTCAATTTAGTCCAAGTTTCGGGGTTTTCACCTCTCTCAACGGCAGCATTTTCAGCCGGTAAGCCAAAAGCGTCCCAACCCATCGGATGGATCAAATCAAACCCTTTCATTCTGTAATATCTAGCCAAAACATCACTGATGGAGTACACCCTTAAATGACCCATATGAAGCGCCCCTGAGGGATACGGAAACATCGTCAATGAGTACATCTTTTTCGTGTTGGCGTCTTTCCTTTGTAGATTGGCCAAACGACGTGGATTGATGAACTTATCGTCACATTTGGACTTCCACCGAGTTAGCCATTTGGAGTCAAGCGCCACCAAATCTGCCAGCCCTTGCGCTGCTGCTGAAATATTGGCTGCAAGTTTAGGTTTAGTCATACGGCCCGGTTCAACGCAGCTATGCACCCTGCTCTCTTCATACCGTGCCTTCTCATGATCTCGGAATCGAATCGAATCCTTTGAGAAAATTCATGTCAGTCAGCCAAGCGACGCTTCTGCGACGATGGACGCCGCTTGCACCAGTTTGTGGCGTAGACGCGTTTTCATCCATGATCTTCCCTTTATTTACGTGTAACGTTGCAGTCAAGGAGTAAGAGTATTGTAAAGTATACACGTTTGGTGGTGACAGTTCATATATGGCGGTGCGGCAACGATTTGGTGGGGGCACTGATGATGAAGGAATGGAGCCGGGGGGCTTTACTCGCGTGAAAACCGAACCAAAATCAGATCATAGTGCAGAAACGGGAACAGCTGAACAGGATGCGCATGGCGTCAAGAGGCGCCGAGCTGATGATCACAGTAAAAGAATATCAAAGAGACAAAGAGTGGAAGTGGATGCACAGGCTCAAGATGAAGATCTCGTTGAAAGTCCGGAAATAATGGGGCTCTCAGGAGAGGAGCGTTATGGTGAACAAAATGGTTTTACATCCCAACAGTTACAGGGACAATCCCAACTAGATTCGCAGGTCCAGGAAGTGCTTCAGCGTTCATCAAAACCTGTCATTCCGAATATCGATGATTCTCAAACGAGTTTCGATAATGTTATGACACAGGTAGACGAAACGTGGGTCAAACACAAGATAAAGCGATCCAATAACACCAGACTTATCAGACCTCAGTCATCCAACGACTTAGACGACAGTCCCTCGGACTCTGGTGTGATTGAAAAACTTGAATTGTTTAATTTTATGTGCCATAAGGCGTTTACGTTGGAATTTGGGCCACAGACGAATTTCATCATTGGTAGAAATGGATCTGGTAAATCGGCCATTTTAACTGGTATTTCTGTTGCACTAGGAGCAAAAGCAACGGATACAGATAGAGGAAATTCTTTAAAAAATTTGATAATGCATGGAAAAAATGTGGCTAGAGCGATTGTGACGATAAAGAATGATGGATCTGACGCTTACAAACCCGAAGAATTTGGACATCAAATTATAATTGAGCGTGTTCTAAAGAGAGAAGGTGTACATTCTTCATTTATTAAGAACTCTGATAATAAAACTCTTTCGACTAAAAAAAAAACCATAGAAGCAATTTTAGATCATTTTGGTATTACTATTGCTAATCCAATGACGATTTTGACCCAGACTGAAGCAAAAACGTTTCTTGCGCATTCTTCTGATCGGGACAAGTACAACAGTTTTATGCGCGGAACCAGATTACAGGAGTCGTTTGATTATATCAAACAGTTAGAAGCAAATAAAAACGAAATTAGACAATTTTTATCTAGTAAAATTGACGTTATGAAGGAGAAAGAGGAAAAATTCAACAAAGCCAAAAAGGTTTATGAATCTTTCAAGGACTCTGATACTTATTATCGAAAAAAAGAAATTTTGGTTGGAAAACAGAAGTGGTACGAGTATAATGATTATAGAAATAAGGAGAAGAAGGCACAGTCTCTGCTGCAACAGAAACTAGACGAAATCAGTAATTCAAATGAAAAAATTGCTGAAATTCAAGATGAAATTAGTAGGTTCAGTACCGAATACGAAAATTTACAGCAGTTTGAAATTGAGCGAGCGGAATTTGAATATAGACAAGCCGAGCAGCTTCAAAGAGATGCAAAAACTCAACTCAGCAACTCCAAAAATGAAATTAATTCCGCAACTCGACATATTGATAGCGTTAAGAGAAACATCCTCACATCCAAAAAGGAAATTTCTGAACTTGAAAAGAAGATCAAGTCTGAACAAAAACGAATTGAATCGTCCTCCGAAGAAACTGTGGAGAAATATAAGTCGAAGAAAGAAAAAGCCCTTGAAAATATCCAGAGATTGAATACTCAAAAATCAGATTTAACGTCAGAGTATGAAATAGCTAAAAGAGAAAAGAAAGAGATTCAAAATCAGTTTGTTTCCGAGCTTGATTATCTGAAAAAAGAAACTGATGGATTTAAACGTGATATTAGAACGGCTCAACAAGAGCAACAAAAGAATAACCCCGAAAGTTCTTTTGAACCACATCAAATACGTTTGCTCAGAGACGTTAAAGCAAATAGATTCAAAGATCAACTTACAGGTCCTCTAGGGCTCTACATTGAAATGAAGCCTGAATTTCAAGAATGGCAACATGTTGTAGAGTCGATTTTGCAAAGAACTTTGACCACATACTTAGCAGACAATTATGATGCCGGTCAAGAGATTACAAACAGGATTAAATTTCATGGCACAGTAAATGAAGTTACTATTAGAAAGGCGGAAATTTTTGATTTTTCAAGCACAATTCCCCAATCACAGTATCCCAGCGTTTTAGATACACTGAATGTCACCGATGAAAACCTCAAATGTTTTCTAGTGGACTCCATGAAGCTTCATTCAATTTTATTGATTCCAGACAGACGTTCAGCCCAACGAGAATTGGAAAATGATACCCACAATTTAATTCAGTCGGCGATTTGTCATCTTGAAAGAGATTATCTAAGAATATCGAAAAAAAACGGAACATTTCAATCTGATCAAGTGAACGTCAACAG
The DNA here is from genome assembly GCA_030168465.1 of Pichia terricola. Taxonomy (NCBI): domain Eukaryota; kingdom Fungi; phylum Ascomycota; class Pichiomycetes; order Pichiales; family Pichiaceae; genus Pichia; species Pichia terricola. The sequence continues at coordinate 1,632,610 of CP099445.1, forward strand.
CAGAATCCATGCTAGACTCAGAGTAGTTGGTGACTCTCCTATCCAACGTCTTCAAAGAGATTTACTTGATTCTACTAAGCGTTTAAAAGAGAAAGAGCTGGAGATGTCACAAAAAGTGGGAAAATTAACTAGTAGATTAAACGATATCGATGCACAACTTAAAAACACTAAACATGAACAAAGCGAGCTACACAAACTCATTCAAAAAATTGACTCGAAGTTAGAGTCAATGACAGAGGGCACATCTGCTCTTGAAAGCATGCTGGAGCAGAGACAAATACAGGAAAGTAACATCGCATTAGACCTAGAAAAAGTTGAAGAATATACCAAATTGATTGACAGATTGACTGTAGAATTTCAAAATCAGTTGAACTCGTATCAGGCATTGGAAAGTGAGACCAAAAAAGCCAAAGCGTTGTTTCATCAGAAGACACAAATGGTGAAATCTCTACATGACAAAATCGAGTACAGCAAAGGATGCATCAAAGACATCAACAGTAATATCATGAGAGAGAGTAGAAACGTTGAAAAACTTGAAGGTTTCCTCTCAAATATCAGGGAAGAAATAGAGAAAATAAAAGATTCTGCGTCTAAATGCTGTACGTTTGAAGAAGCCAATTTAAAGCCAGGAGTCACGATGGATTCAATTGAGGCGGAACTTAGGGATGTGGAAAAACATTTAGAACAAATTGAACGTGTACAGCAAATATCTAAAACCGAAGCGGAAAGAAATTTTCTTGAAGCGTATAGAGAACACGAAGATGTGTTAGGTAAATACAAACAGAGTGTCATAACCTACAATAAGCTAACGAATTCCCTCAATGAGAGATTGGATAATTTGATGCAAACTACTCTTCTAACTTTCCATAATGTCGAATCAGTATTCATGGAAGCCTTAAGAATCAGACGGTTCAAAGGTAAAATTGAATTTGACATCAAAAAGGGAACTTTAAAACTGAAGGTAGCAACAAAGGAAAATGCTCCTTTAAGAGCTGTTGAATCCTTTTCAGGTGGTGAGAAATCTTATGGTCAGATTGCATTTCTATTTGCGATTTGGGGTCCAATGCATTCAAGAGTGAGAGGTTTAGACGAATTTGATGTGTTTATGGATAACGTTAATCGTAAAATTGCATTATCTCTCATATTGAAGAAAGTTGCAGAAAATCCGAAACGACAGACCATTTTTATCACTCCATTGAGTGTGAGCAATGTTGATGGTTTAGACAGTAAAACTGTCAATATCCATGAGATTTCACCCCCAGAACGTGCCAATATATAGAGGACATTTAAACAGACAATTTGACTATAGGTACAAAAAGATACTTATGTGATTGTATTTTATGGGCATTTATATTTATATTTTTGAGTTTTCATAAAGAGAATAATAATTGTTTTTGGATGATAAATAAGTAGCATTTTAGTGCAGTAAGTAGGACTAGCAATTTTAATGGCTATCCAACTCGAATGAAGAGACGCAACACTTGATTTTGCAATTTTCATGGAAACACAGCAGTGCAAAATTCAATTGAGAGCAACCCATTTGTTAAGTTGTTCAAGGATCAATAATTGAGGAAAATATAGTATCACGGCAGTTGTTAAAAGAAATAATCCTATTAGCAGAAAGGTGTAAAAACCTAATAATACTGCTAATAAATGTCAATCAAACTGGTTCAATGAACAGGGATTTATAATGGCACTACTAGGCAAAACATTAAATTATCCAGACTTATCATCCAGGACGGTCGATGCAATAAATTCTTAAATGTTTTTGTACGATACTACTACTACCTTTCATTTTGACATCTTATCTTATTCATCAAAATGCTGGATTGCGATTCTTTTTTGATATAAAGATAATTTGCTTGCAATATTCTAATGTTTGAGGTTAACAGTTTAGCCGAACTGAGATCTGAGCGGCGACTTAGATTCGATGTTTTTACCGCACAAGTCTCCCTCTTTATCTATAACGTTTTCCGTAGCGCACACATAGAATTAGCCGCATAAAGCAAAGAGTTGAAGATTTAGCCACAACATGAGTTAAGCCAGAATTATGATAGCTATTATATAGAAACATGCACAGTTGCATTCTTATTAGAGAATGTCAAAACTTCACGAAAGGAAAGTAGAAAAGCTTATTGATACTAAATGTACAGCTGAATGGAAAACCTGAATGTTTTCACTCACAGGCTTTGCAAAAGGGCGCTAGGTTTGCTGGATTTGGTTCGTTAAAGTCATTTCAGCGGCTTCAAAGTTGAACTTCAAATAGGTTTGAATGACGTTTGGCGTCTTGAAAAAGCATCGATAAGTTGACGCTTCTTCCAGGAATAAATATATAACTCGTGGTTGTATTCTTTATATTATTGTGTTATACTGGGACTATCAGCAAAACTTTATTGCACAGGTTCCCAGACGAACAGCGCTTTACAAAAGGCGGTAATAACCTCTTTATGAGAAGAATGGCACATAAATAAAATTTTCTGGAAGCCGCATTCAAATATCATCACTACTTCCTAGTTAACCGACGTACTGACGGTAATGATTTAATGTGGGTCTATTATATCTTATATCAGATTATATACCAACAGTGAATGCTTCCCAAAACACTATTTTTTTTGGCTTATCTCTTGTAGATAGCCCATTTGTACATAAACAACTTATACTCTTCAAGAATGTATATCATTCGTCATTCATCGGGCTTAAAACTAAACCTGAGATGCGTCACTGAGCTCAAGTAACTCTGTGATATATTTTCGAATATTTGCACAACATTCACTTTCCAAAACTTTAGCTTTTCCATCGTCCTTGGATCCCATATTAGATCCATCTATTTGTTTGATATCAGCAAAAAACGTATTGATCGAGCACGCAATTTTTTCTAGTATTTCGTCATATCTTGAGATTTGATCACTATCCGATCTTGCTTGAGAGTGCATACTGTTCAGTCCGGATTTATACATACCCAGAATTCCCGAATCGTCAGGTTTAGAAGGTTGAAATAGCGTATTATGTTTCAACTCGTATCCTGTATCCATAGTTCTTGTTAAGTTGGAAATGGATCTTGTTCTCCTTGGTGTGTGCTTCAACTTTATCGTAACTGGCCCGTTTTCAATCACCTCCTCCTCATTCTTGACACTCGGTTTGTTCAGATCAGACATGCTTAGACTTGGATCTAACGAGGGTCTAATATTTACCAGCTTTCGACTTAACGAGATCTTTTTATTATTGTCCACCATTTCAAAGTGGTTTACTCTTCTCGTTCCTAAATTGATCAAGTATACATCACTGTTTTTGATATTTGGATTTTTCAAATCATTTTTCATAGTCTCGATGAAAATACTATCCTGTAATACTTTATTGGGACAAGACATCATATTAAATTCAGGTCTATACTGGGATGAGTATCCAATTAATAGTGGTAACTTTATGTTTGTTGAGGATACCTTCGGTAAATGGTTATCGTTATAGGAGGACACATTCAAAACTGAATAATCAGAATTATCCAGCGCAAAATTGAAGTTCCCATCCATTATTGAATTAATTTCATGGTGAACTTGTTCCAACGTTTTAGAGGAATTGAAGGGTATCAAATTACACGTTGATCTTGCAACTTCATACTCATCATGAGATTTGTAATTTCCGACACTTGAAATTTTTGTTAAGGTGCAGTGGTTAGATATGTGGCTCCTTTTAGTATTCTCTATTTGAGCCGTGGAGGAAGTACGAATTGAAGAAACTGAAGATAAGGATAAATCCAGACCCGTAGTGGGTACCATCTTATTTAAATACCAGGGGTATTCTTCGTGGTCTAGGGTCGGTGATGGTGTATTAGTATTCGGAGATTGAGAGACCTGAGAAACGGTAGGGGACGGTGAAACTGAATTTCTCCATTTTTCCATGAAAGATCCAAAGTTATTACGCCATGACGAACTCAGAGAGTCCTGAGATCCCACTATGGCAGTAGAGCCTCCGTATGAGGACGACAAATTTTGTAAAGATGCATAAGACGAGGTCCTTGTCAATTTCGGAACAGGAATTCTTTGCGACTTGACGTCCGCTGATACAGTTCCCGATATGGTTGAGGCAGAAATCGGGGAGCTCGGGATTTTTTGAGGCGAAGATTTAAAGTTATCATGGAAATTACTCAGTGGAGACTCAAATACAAGTGAATTATTTCTCGTGTTGACGCTTCGGGAAAACTGCGAGTCATTAGAGCTTGCTTTTGCATTGGGTATTGGTATTGAAGACATTGTATCTTTGTAATATTCTGTTTGTGAAAAACAATCATTTTTGTTGGCCACTCTATCATAGCTAACATTAGAATATATAAGAGGATGACCGACATCAGTAGCAAAGGTGAACTCATCTGTGTTCTTCGTCAAGCTCTCACTTTCACTGTCACTGGCATTATTTCCGTTTAAATCTTGCGATTGATCGTATAAGTGTGGAAATTTTTCGTAACCTAAAATGCCGCCCAAAATAAAAATTAGTTTCTGCGATACTAAAGGGTTAGAAGTGGCAATAATCACACGAAGTTTATTGAAAAGTGTACTATCGGTGGTTCTATCTTCAAAAAGTTCATTCCTCTTTGGAAGCAATATCGATAAAAGAGTCGCCAAAAACCTACCTGATTGTGATTTCACTGAATTTTCTGAGGCCTGAGACAAGTTGGAAAAATGATGACTTCCAATAAAAGATGACGAGTTGAAAGATTCAGAGGCGTTGGACTCCGTGTAATTGATTGAAGAATCATCACAGTCAGTGCTATCATGGCTGTGAACCCTCCCATCTTTCAACTCTAGCCATAAAGATACAGTCGAAGCCCAGTGTATTAGTGCATTATTCGAGTGTTTTAAGTCGATAAATATCCTAGGAAGTTCCAGTAAGGATACTATCAAAGAAATGAAACTACCAAATTTCTGATATACCTCCAGTTCCGTTTGCAGGCAATAAATTTGAAACGAGAATTTTGTATTTTTGGGTCCCATTGAAGTGGAATTGCTACTGTTTGTTAGATTTCCCGCAGAAGTGACACATGTTGTGCTCATACTGCTAAGAAGCGTGCTACTGTTGTTTCGAGAAATGGAACTTTGAATTTGTGACTTTTTACTTTTATTTTGTTGACTATGTACAATTTTCAATTTTTTAGTGATCAAATCCTGAAGTGAAAGTAAAGAGATGGATATCTGTTCCCAATTTTCCGTTATTTCATCTCTCACGGATTCAAGAGTATTATTGACCGGTAAAACTAGACCAATAGCAAACCTGGTTGAATTATTCGAAAATTGCGGTAACTCATCTGTTTTCAGTAAAGGATGAGGTTCCCAATCAGAAGACCCCGCAGCAATTTTGTAAGGTTTTAAAGTAAACGATGAATCTAATGAAAACAACCTTGTAATAAGAATTGAGGACTGCATATTTGATAAAGTTGGTAAATAGTGGACCTTTGTAGTCATATTGGCCTCTGATAGTGGCATACCGTAAGAGCCAAACATGAAAACCGACAACTCGTTCATTGAATGATGAATTCTTTTGTTAAGTTTTTGCTGCATAATTGAGAAATTTTTGTTGTAAGCAACTGCAGAGTCAAACAACGGCTGTTTATTTCGAATACCAGCGTCTTGTATAATAACCATTCTAAAATGTGACAATTTATCCGAAAGTTTAAAACTGGGAGTTGGGGAAATCTTATCAGATCCATATAAACAGGGCATATTGTGAATAAAGTTATCAGGTTCTGATATATTGCTGCTATTGCTATTTGAGTTATTATAACTACTACTGTTGATGCCAGGATTTTTGACATATCCGTTAGACGCTTCATCATTCAGCAGATAATGCGATCCGCCTACGGAGGGTAATGATCTTTCTTTATTAACAGAGTTAAATGATGTCGATAGTGGTGATGATTTGCCGTTGTGAAAAGAAGCTGATAAAGGGGATGAATCGTGGACCGAGGATGATCCAGAAACGTGTAAATTCTCCCGCTTTTTGAAAAACCCACCAATCATAGCTGTATATGTGAATATCGACGACGATTTATTAGACTGAGAAGGTGGAATCGATATCACCAAATGAAACAGCGTAAAATTGATAGACAGGTCACCAAACGATCAACTATAAGAAAAAACAAAACAAGAGTCAGTTCAGTACAATTGAAACGTGTAATAGCCGCAGTATTAGCTTTTGAACGAGCGGCTTCTATATATTCAGTGTTTTTTGTGAAAATAAATCTGAAAACCAGTATATCCACACCACTGTGAAATACCGGATAGATATCTAAAAACGGTTCAAGAATATGCCGGCGCCGGTAGGGGAAGTGGAAGATGTCGACTAAGGCAACAGATCAAAATGAAAAAAACGTTGGATAGATGGATGGGTATGTGTAGGAGTAGATGTAAGGTTGAGTAGGGATAGATAGATATTAGAGGTTATAAAAGAGTGTCAAAGCAGAAAGATTTTACAGGGTATCTATCTCTCGCATCTATTCTTAGAAAGAACCGCACGCCAATTGAAAAGGCGAGAAAACAAAAAAACAAAAAAACAAAAAAACAAAAAATGAAAAAATACCGCTCAGCGGCGCGAATTTTTGATAGGCCAAAATAATAAGAAATCTCCATCCATACGCAATCAATCATTTGGGATGGAGGACTCAAAGTCAAGAATAGTTTTCACGTTTGATTCGGTTTCGATTTCAGCGGCTATTTCAACTGCGATTTCCCAACAACAATTTTGATTACTGTGCATTTCCACAGTCTGTTTTATTTGAAACTGGCGCATAAGCAAAACACAAGCCAGATTCAGAGAATTTTCAGTGATGAGTAGCCTGAACACGCCCCAGCGCAGTCCCTATGGCGACAACCCATCCAAAAGAGAGAAACTCTCATTTTTTTCAAAACCACAGTTTAATTCCAAATATACTGACGATAACAAAGAGTTGTACCTAGGAAACGAAGACAGGCAACACAGCCCCTCTGAGGATTATCCTCGAAAGGATTCCAAAGGTTCGATTTCATCGACTTCACCGAGTACATCCAGGAACGCATCCCATTTTAAGCAACATGGAGTCGAATTGGATACCATTGAGGCAAAACTGTCTCCAAGTCAGCAGCCAAGAAAAGACTCTGTTGGTAGTTTACTCTCGAATACCTCGACTGCGGATGAAGAAAGAAATAGCTCACATTCAACGAACATGTCACGATCTTATACTAGTTTCCTGTCTCTGAAACATGACAGATCCTCTCAATCTTCCAAGAAATCAAGCAAAAGAAGCAGTCTATTAAACAGATTATTGCCATCACGTAAAGACAGTGATATGTCAGATCGGTCTTCCAAAGATAGAAATACTTCTGTGTCGTCCAAAAAATCAGATGGGTTTCATCCTCTTGCGTTCACGCATCATCCACAAGATATTACGAAGGACCAAGTCAAAGGGAACTCCAGTAAAATCTCTGAAGAACCCGTACAGGATCGAAGAAAAAGTTCATTATCTTCAAATAAACACGGTATCCAATCCCATTTCCAGTCTCACATCCATTCACTCCCGCTTCATCACTCACAAACGGTTCATTCGACTAGACTTCCTTCAGAAGCCAACCAGTCACGTCTTCCAACCATACAACCCTATAGGGCTTCCATTTCCGGTCAAAGCATGCATAGACCAAGCACCGACATTCAGCTGAATGATCCGATTTTTTCCGTTCCCATGTCTGCTTCGAACACGATTGCCCAGTCGTACGGTATATCCTTGATTGATGAAAACGACTCTGAAGAAAATGTTCCTCTGAGCATGAGCAGGATTAATTCGGTCGCCAGTATCATACCTTCCGATTCTAAGGCGGAAAAGACGTTTTGGCAACCTCCCGAAAGTTGGAAGGTCAGAGGGGAGGCTGCCCCTGGTGCTGAGAAGAATGATAAGCCTCCTGCAATTGCGATGGAATCACCGGAATCTGATTTGAGTTTACCATCCAATGAAGAGTCAACCGGTAGTCCCGCATCCGTTCCGACATCAGATAATAAAAATATCTTTGAAAAGAGATCAAAATCAGCAGGGTCATCATCTCTTTCCACTAACGATAATACCACACGCAAACAAAAGAAATCTTCTGGGTCTTCGAGTGTCAAGAATTCATCCAATGAATTGAAAGGCTCTTCGAGGTCATCTGTGAGGGTTTTCAAAGGTGAAAAGTCATCACTGTTACCCTGTACATTGGAAACAACCTGCAAAAATATACTGGATGTATTAAGCAGAAAAAGGTTTTTGAAGCAAGATGATGACCATATGTTGGTGTTGAAATGTGGTGGTCTAACAAGAACTTTATCCCTTGAAGAGAAACCTTTGAAAATTCAGAGATCTATGCTTTTCCTATATGGTTACACCGAGAGGGACAACTTAGATTTTATTGAGAGAACAGATTTGAGTTTCTTGTTCAAATTTATTGTTGAAGAGAAGGGTGTGGAGTTGATAAGTGAAGAAAAGAAAAGAATGATTAATCCCCAGAATGTGAACTTGGATAATTGGAATCTTCAAGATATTCCCAATTTCTTATATGCTGAACCCGTAGTCACATTAGATGTCTCACACAATCCGTCTTTTGAGTTTACTAAAGAGTTCATGCATGATTCGAGAAATCTGACTAGCCTTTCTTTCACCAGAAGCGGTAGTCCGGTTTTCCCAAGTGCAATTGTCTACACTCCACGTTTGACGAACTTAGATTTGGAGGTAAACTATATCAAGCATATCCCAAGTGAAATCTCAATGTTATCAACTCTTACAACGCTAAACATTGCGTGTAACAGAATCAGTTATCTACCACCTTCTTTCTCCATGCTTTATAATTTGCAGAGTCTCAATTTATCATCGAACAGGCTCAAAAAGATCCCCCCAGAAATCCTCAAGTTAGAAAATTTGAGAAAGTTGGACTTATCCTACAATTCCATTACCACAATCCCTGAAGAATTAGCATCTCTAACTGGTTTAGAAGTGCTTCAAATTGCAGGTAATGGATTTCATGGTGAATTGCCCGAGTTTTTCTGTCGATTCAACCATTTGATTAAGGTTGATATTCGTTTCAACAAATTTACATCAATTGATTCGCTCAAATCTTCAAAAAAACTAGAAATAATTAGAGCAACAGGTAATAATATTTCTGTATTCAGATGCAAAGCTGTAAATCTTTTTGAGGTAGAACTGAACATGAATCCGTTGACCTACGTTTATTTTGAATGCGAAATGCCAAATTTGAAGGTTGTTGATTTTTCAAAAGGTAAATTATCGTCATGTACTTTTACGTCGAGACTAGTTGGTGCTGAGAAATTATTGCTGGATCATAATCATTTGAGCATTTTACCAGATTACATTCATAACATGAAAAACTTATCACATTTTTCAATTTTCAAGAATAATTTGACCAATCTACCAAAGTCAATAGGCAAATTAACAAAACTTAAATATTTGGATCTTCATTTGAACAATATAGGTAAACTGACTAAGAATATATGGTATCTGGAATCTTTGGAGACCTTGAATTTAGCTTCGAATTTATTGGAGACTTTTCCTGACCCTCCTGATAATCTTTTCAACTCTTACAACACACCTACTCAGCTTGAAAAACTGAGATCCGTACATTCTGGAGAAAGTTACAATTTCTATAAATCGCCAAATGATCAGGTCACAGAGACTGAACATGCTGTTGTTGACGAAAATAATGATTCAACTAGCGTTTATGAAGTTGGCGACGACCTTACTGATCTTCCGAAGGATATTGGCAATACTGTTGTCGCTAGAAGATCCAGTGAAACCGGATCGAATTCAATCAATCTGGTGGATAAAAATTTAACAGGTTTAGCGGGTTCCTTAAAGAATTTATGTTTGTGTGATAATAAATTAACAGATACATGTTTCCCGACTTTGGCATTGTTCTATAACCTTGTCTGTCTGAACTTATCATACAATGAGATTTTTGAAATTCCAACAGGCTATATTCCACATTTCAGTGGATTGGAATCCTTGTATTTATCAGGTAACTATTTATCATCTTTACCAATTGAAGACTTGGATTGCCTGGAAAATGTTAAGACTTTACACTTGAATGGTAACAGGTTTGGTACTTTACCAGCAGAATTGTCCAAACTATCTGAGCTCTCTGCATTAGATGTTGGTTCTAATCAGTTGAAATATAACATTGGTAATATTCCTTATGATTGGAATTGGTGTTACAATAAAAACCTAAAATATTTGAATTTTTCGGGTAATAAAAGACTTGAAATCAAACCCCAGCACAATACTTATGAAGGTGAAAAGCTTGATTCCTTTTTGGGTTTGAAGCATTTGAAAATGTTAGGTTTGATGGATGTTACTATCACGACAGATGCGGTTCCTGACCAAAGTGTCGAAAGAAGAATTAGATCGACCGTTTCGCAGTTGGGCAGCTTTGGTTATGGTATATCTGATAGTTTAGGAGAGTATGATTCATTGACTACTAGAGATGTTGTTATTGAAAAATTCAGAGGTAACTCGAGTGAGTTTTTGATTACAATTTATGATGGTAAAAACACCCCCCAAAAGGGTGGTGATAAGATTTCTAAGATTATCCAAGAAACTTTTGAAATTCATTTGATCGAGGAATTAAAGACCTTGGGAGAAAACGTTGTTAATAGTGAAAAGCCTAAAACTGTTGAAGATTGTTTGAGGGGTGCGTTTTTGACGATGAATAGTGAAATGAGTATCTTGATCAACAAGGACGAATCTTCAACTTTCAGTTCGGCAGCAGCTCATAGAACTAAAACAACAGATAAACTTACCCTTGAAGAGGACGGGTTATCGGGATGTTCCGCTACAATAATTTATATTAGGGACGACTACATCTATGTTGCCAACGTTGGTGATATTATGGGTATTCTAACGAAATCGGATGGTGAGTTCAACATTATCACCACCAAGCATGAACCGTATGCACCTAAGGAGTACAACAGGCTCAGAGATTCTGGTGGATATGTCACGACCGATGGTTACTTAGATGGTGTCTCAGAGGTTTCCAGAGCTGTTGGTTTCTTCAAATTGATTCCTCATATCAATGCCAAGCCAAGTATCCACAAATTCAAATTAACGCAAAATGAAGAAATGATTGCCATATGTACCAACGAAATTTGGAAGAGGGTTCCATACGAACTTGCTGCTGATATTATCAGACAAGAAAAGTCGAATCCAATTGGAGCAGCTGAAAAATTGAGAGATTTTGCCATTTCTTATAGTAGTAAAAACAGAAAGGTTACGGCTGTTGTTTTGTCCTTGAGACAATTCACCACTAAACAAAAACATCATGGTGGGTCAAGACCTGAAGATTCTACATTGCGTAAATTGGATGAAGAGATTGAACCTCCAACAGGAGAGTTGGCCATGGTTTTCACAGATATTAAGAATTCCACTTTGTTGTGGGATAATTATCCTGCAGCAATGAGATCTGCAATTAAAGTTCATAACTCAATAATGAGAAGGCAACTAAGAATTATTGGAGGTTACGAAGTCAAGACGGAAGGTGATGCATTTATTGTTAGTTTTCCAACACCTACAGCAGCTCTTTTATGGTGTTTTATTGTGCAGCAGCAATTGTTGACCACCAGTGAATGGCCAGCTGAGATTTTGTCCAGTGATCAAGGGTTTGAGGTCAAAGATAGTGAAGGTAATCTGATCTTCAGAGGATTGTCAGTGAGAATGGGAATCCATTGGGGTGCTCCTGTTTGTGAAATGGATATTGTTACCAAGAGAATGGATTACTTTGGACCAATGGTCAATAGGGCTTCAAGGGTTAGTTCAGTGGCAGATGGAGGTCAAATTACCATGAGTACGGATTTTTTCCATGAGATAGAGAAGGTTAGAAAAGTTCATGAAATGGTAGCTAATAGTAAAATTGATGCTAACAGAGCATATGGTTATAAAGTGAAAAGCAAAGATGTTGAAAATCAAATGAATCAACTGGATAAAATTGGATACATTCAACACCATATTGGTGCCAAGAAATTGAAAGGTTTAGAAACTCCGGAAAATATATGGATTACATTCCCTAAATTATTGGAATCAAGAGCAAAATTGTTAAATAATGATGATGGACAGATAGTCAATAATAAACAGACAAAACTAGTTATTGGAGGTATCACTTCTGAATCTGTTTGGAAAATTCGGGCTATTGCACTGCGGTTAGAAAAAGTCAATTCTTACTTGAATTCACGTTATACTGGTGTACCAGCACACTTCCAGAATTTAGACAAGACCGTTAAATCGCAGGCGGAAGATGTTTTAAGCTCCAAATTAGCTACCGTGGACGCCTTCATGTTGATGCTATTAGATCATACAATTACAAGAATTGAAAATTGCGTGACTATTCTAGGAACCAGGCAAGTTTTGGGCAAACATACTCCACACGAGAGATCTACATTGATGATGATAGATGAAATACGGGAGTTGAAGGATGAATTAACTTTGCTACAGTCCAAATTGGCGGAACTTGAAAAACCAAAGAAGGAAAGCGGAGTTGATTATAACAACGATAGTGATAAAATTGTTGAGCTTTAAAAATTGTTGGAACGAAACACAGTCATGATATTCACACTTATCTATGTATATAAAACTTTGTGCCTCGTATACGTATAAGCTATGTTCATATGTAATTTATGTTCAAAACATGAAAATTTTTTTTGAATGCCTCGTATAGCTAATAACCCACCTTATGTGTTAATAATACCTCTCTACTATTGCTATACGAATTCAGTGCATGTGAGAAAAAAAAAAAAAGAAACGACAGACAAAGAAGCCCCGTTAAGCAAGGTTTATCCGGTTTGGGTGAGGCTGACAAAAAAAAAGAGTTTGGTGGCGCTGGCGGTGAATGCATCATAGCACTTAACTAGATAATCCGCACATCTCCTCATCTTGTTGACAGTATCTGTATTGATAAAGTCAGGGCCTCTTTCTATTATTTTTTATCATTAGCGATCTTTGTTCTGCAGTATGCTTTAAATCCCCCCCTGTAAATAAGATGAGGGGTTGAAGACTATAAAACATGGGACATTTGCTCTTGCCCCTACACCTCTTATCTGTAGTTAAAAGATCGTTTAATCAATCCTTTATCTATTCTTTAATTTATTCCACTTTAGGAATTGGAAGATAACTCTTGAAGTCAAAATTCCGCCCTGCATTTATTTTTGTCTCCTTGTTCTAGATGCACCGTCAGTTCCCTATTAGGAATATTCATTCCTCAAAGACATTTTACTCAAAGACAGCAATAGCCAAAATTGCAAGCTTGGGCGGCGCTACTGCGAATCCTGAAAACACAATGTCGATTCCTTATTTCGGCTGTTTGAGTTCAAACTCCACCTCCTCTTCCACCTCCTCTTCAACCGCAGCCAGGAACAATCCCTTGAACATTTCAAGTATCTTCAACAATAAGGTTCATCTGGATATCCCTGTACCTCCTTTCCCAGCATCAAACTATCAAAGTCGAATCACTAGGCACCAAATGGAATCAAAGTATCTAACCAACCTTATCAACTTCAAGCCACGATTTTTCAAAAATCAATCCAAATTCAGTATGTGGCACAAAGTGCCAATTCACAGAAGATCTGCAGTGATGGTTTTGTTATTTTTAGGTAACGAAGGTGAGTTGAGGGTCGTTTTAACCAAAAGATCAAGACAATTGAAAAATTTTTCTGGTCATGTCTCTTTGCCAGGCGGTAAAGCTGATAGCGGTTTAGAGAGTGAGTTTCAATGTGCAAGAAGAGAAACAGAAGAAGAAATTGGAATCTCAAGACATAATACTCTGTTGCAGAAAAACTTTGGGTTTGTGGTGGATGAACTTAAAACTCTGCCTTCTTATTTGGCTAGAACCTTTCTAGCAGTGTCTCCATGTGTCGGATACATCAACTGGGGTGAAGATGTACAAGCCACAGAGCGTCGAATCAGTAGTTTGGTTCTTAATCCAGGAGAATCTGCAAGTGTTTTCAGTGTACCTCTCAGAGACTTTTTGCAACCAAAACCAGATAATATCGACCTTAAAGAGTGTTTAAAGCAAAGCTATATCCAAACAAAATGGGCAGGCTTACCATGGAATTTGCGATCATTTGTTTTCCCTGTTTTGAATCCAAACGAAGTGGATTGGCTAAACGAGATTGATGATTTGTCTTCCGCTTCAGAACATGAAGATGAAACGCATGAAGACCAGGAATTGGATGTAAGAACGAGAAATTGCTGGGGTTTGACGGCCAATATTTTACACGATATTGCAGAAATTGTTTATCATGGCGGCCATTCTCTGAAAACTATTGGTGAAGAAGATCTAATTCATTCTTTACATAATCATGGTCAGATCAATACAAAGGAAAGAACAGCGTTTGAAAAAAGATTGATTAACAATAAAAAGGGCTCTTTGTTCAGTGAAGTCATCCCTGCAGATGAAATGGAACACTTGAAATCCCTTTACAAAAATTGATTTGGCTTTTTTCCTATATATATAACCTTTTTACTACATAAATACAATTACATATTATACCTTTACTTTATAGGATGTTTCTAGATATTGCAATAAAATACTTGCATGATTGAAATGGTTTAGATTCAACGTGTTGTTGCATTCTCGAAGTTGAAGCAACAGGCAAGATATGAATTCTTTGAATATTCATAGCAGTTTACTTCGTTTATGTGCGTGATGAACCAAATTCTGAGATCAATTGACACATTTGATACCTCAAATCACATTCTGTGTATGTTTTCATCTAATAAATACAAAGTTGAAGTGTTACAAGACAATGTCTAATTAAAAGGATAGTAAATAATGTAATGTACAGATGTGTGTAATGTTATAACCAAAAAAAAAAAAGACTAAAAATTTTGACTCGGTGTACTTGGTCATTTCTAGCAATATATACTTTAGCTCGTGGTTTATGTTATGTTATTTAGCAATAGGAGATCATGCCATAGCACCCTCAAAGTTCAAAAATCCAATATGTACTAAAATTCATACCTTAAAACTATTGTTTCTCATGCCAAAAACTTCACTCAAATAAACGAATTTATCCTCTCATCTTTTCACTATTGATTAAACTAGTACCAATTGCTTCTTTGACATCAGCATTGACTAGATTGTTGACATCCCCGTAACCTAAACTGATTTCATAGGCTTTAATCAATCTTTTGACGTCAATTGCAATATTACAGTAGCTTAAGGCCACAAGACAACTTCTATAACGTGATATCGTCTCTTTTATGTTGGAACTTATATTGTCATTCTTATCACTATAGATTTCCCATGAACTTTCTTCTTCTAATCTTGTTATACTCACACTTCCCATTCCAACAGAATAGCCAGATGAAGCTGCCTTTAATTCACTTTCGGCTTTGCCAACATTATTATTATTACTATCAGCTTTAGCTTTGGTCATTTTAGTTTTGAAAATCCAACAATACCCATTGACACCAAGAATAACACTGACACCACCTGGCATATCATGCATATGATTCTTTGTACGAACAATCAAAGATGAGTTAACTTTAACAAACATACCGTTACGCAACTTACCGTATTTCAAAGAACGAGTATGCAAACTCGCTGATCCATCACTGAAAGTACTTTGAACTTCACAATTCAACAAATCACCTTCTTTTAAAATGGATCTCATTTGTAACTCATCACTGTCACTCTTTCTTCTCAAAACACCACCTGGTAAATTGACCGCACCTAACATGAGAACACCACCATACTCGGCACCCAATTCAACCTTCCAACGTTTATTACCAATTCCAATAACTCTTCCAACAACGTGATCACCGGTTTCAGGACTATAACGTCCTTTGAAAGGTATAACACTAAGTAATTTATTGACTTTGGAAATGGTACCAGCTACAGAAGAATAAGTTTGTTCATCCAAATAATATGTACCGTGACCTCTCATCCAAGTCGCATCACCGGTAATTAGTTCACCAGGGGTTACTATGCTTCTATCATTCAAATTTATGTTTTTTCTCTGTCTTTCATCTAATACATCATCAATGATGTCCTCCATTTCAGAATGTTCAGAATCGCTGTTTTCACTTTCATTATAAAACTGAGACTTAGATTTTTGAGGATGCGTTATTGAGATCACTGACATCTTTGATTTCTAAGTTTTTGTTCCACTAGATGATGAAAAGGGAGTATAGTACTCTTCCAGACACTGAAAAATATTATTTTTAAATTTTGAGATTTGATTTTTTTTTTTTTCTTGTTTTCATGTTGAAAATAAAATGGCGACTATAGACGTGTGTATTACATAATCAAGTATACATTATGGTTGATTAACCAGTTCCAGGAAACATATAGAATTGTTCACGCTCTACAATATATGCCGTAGACTGCCCCTTGCCTGCAGTTTTTCTGTATTTCCAGTTATTCGTGGTGATAATAGAATGAACGCATTATATTCGAACCATATTGAAAAAGACAGCTCTACAACCATAGCTTTCACCGAAAGCTATTGGGGGAAAAAACATGCTATTTATATGAAAATCGCGCTGAGCCAAGTAGGTTAGTGATAAACGGGATCAGAGAAGAAACGAGACACACACACAGCTCTAATTCACTCGAAGGCAAACCGTCACCAATGGAAATGTATTGATTGAAGTAGTCGGACGTAAAAAAACCGCTGTTAGTAAAAGATGTCCGCTGTTCACTTCTAGCTATATATTTTCTGTTCCGTATTACAGCAGTCTGTAAAAGTGTAGTGCAGATTTAGTGGCAGTGCCAACATACCGCACACCAATCTCGTTTACTTGTATTTACGTGGCATATAGATAAAATATACTATATATTACTGATTTTGAGAGATGTATTTTGTTAAGCGAGTGAGCTTGGATCGCACATATGGGAAGGATTCCAGCATTGTTGATTAAACAAATCGTATGGAGTAACCGACGTGATGTAATGGTAGAATTACTCCTGTTACCTAATTGGGAATACTTAATCTATCTCGCGTAGATTAATGGCTGTTTTTATTTACTTCTACCAAATTATTACTTTATGAAATGTATAATGCTTTTATTAGAACAGTTAATCTGAGTACTATAATTGTCAGTAAAGATGTTACACTTAATCGTTAGCTTTATTCTACTATCTATTTGGACATTAGGTGTCCTAGGCTATAAGTCCGCATTACACGTGAAGTTATATATAATGAAAGAAGTGTTAATGTTGGTACATTTAGATCAGTTGATAATCGAGGTAAACATTAGTAATCATTAGGTAAGAATGGTGAGATTGATTGATGACTTAAATTGCTATAAAAGGTTGGCAAACAAAAACAGAAAAAAAAAAATTACATGTGATACTAATTTTACATCCAAATGAACAGTATACAAAGCATGACGGTAAATATTGCTATTTACATTTTAAAGTCCAATTTTTTGGCATAAATTATTTGGGCTGATTTGGAACCCTGGTTGCACTTGATCTTCCATGTCTTTTTTGGTGGCTACCACTACAAGGATTCAATTAGCACCGTAAAAGCAAGCGATAACCCGGTAAAATTGGCATGTCTATTACTCTTGCTACTATAAGCTATAAAAATATCAATAGAAAAATAAACTCCCGATTTACGGCTGTACAGAAGTAAATTTATAGATAGCTGGGGTAGCATATCATAAATCATTGGCTGCAACTAATCTAGCAGATATTTGGATGTCTGGGTTAGCAACATATCTCTATAAAAATTCACTAAATCAGCACTATATTTTATAATAAGTTTAGCTTTATTTCAAAAACAAATTTCTATAACTCTAAGGCTTTTCATAAAAAAGCAGGTAAACATTGTTATTGTTTATCATGTTTGGCACAGTTTCAGACCAAACACTAATCTTCTCATCATCACATGTAACAAATCGATTATTATATTCGATGGTAGATGTAAAATGACCAGAATCTAAACTTGCTCCCCAATGATCTATCCAAGACCTCAATTTATACCTATGCAAAACGTCTTCTAAGGTGATATCTAGTGTCTCTGGGAATCTTAGGTTATTTGGCTGGACTTTACCGTTTTGCTGTGTAGCGCTAAAAACAGAGAATGCAACAACTAAAATATCTGGTAATTCCAAAAGTGTGACAGTTCTGAAGGCCATTTTGGGTCTTGAAGATATCTCAGTATATTTTTCAAAAGTCTCCACCTCGGACTCGGATAATGTATTTGAAAAGAGATCAATATATTCAGGTGTTGATTCATTTTGAAAATCAGAAACCTTTTTATCTTCTTTATTATGGCGCTTCCTGAAAAATCCCTTGGAAAGAAGTCTATTATCTCTTGAAGGTTTAAGTTTAACTTCTTTTCCTTTCTCCTTCAGTTCCGCTACACGTGCATCATGTTCGGTCGCAATTTTCTGCTGCAATTTTGAGAGTTCGGAATCAATTTTTTTACATCCATCACAATCCCATGCATTACCTAGCTCTTCGCACATTTTCTCGGGACGGAAATTGACACTAATTAAATTCTTCAGTACGTTTTCTCCCTTAAAAGATAAATGCATCATGATTGATGTATCATATTTGACACTTTCGTAACCACATCGACTGCATTTCATCGAGACTTCTTCCTTGATTCCAAATAAATTCTGGATGTAACTGAACCCTTCCTGCTTTAATTTGTTAATCTGCCAATTTGAGAAAATTTCACCTTCCGATTCGTTGATTTCAAGCAAATTCAATTTTTTAGCTGTGGCATAGTTGAGCTTCAATTCATTGTGCAATTGATCAATAAGGTAATATAAAAATTGAGACGTATCTTGTTGCTCAAATGGTATATTATAGCTTGGGTTTAGCTTATTGATCACAGATAAAAATCTAGTGATGTCAATGACAGGAGGATAATTATTTGAAATGGCAGTACCATAAAAGAATTGAAACATCTCATGTATTGCTGAAGTTAGTTTGAGCTTGTTAGGATCATTTATAAGGTCCATATAAAGGTGAATCTGCTTTCCATCCGTAAAGAATTTTCTGAACCTATTGAGTGAAAATAAACACTGAACCATCGAATTTATATAACACGTCGAACCTGGATTTTTTAGCCCTACCAAGGGGGTAAATACTTGTCTGGATGATGCCGCTGTAAATGAATTCAAAGCAGGTTGAGTTCTCCTCAGCTCCGGTTGGTTATCGTAACTACTGCTGCCATTTAAACCATGGTGTTGATCGGAAGCAACCATTGGATACGGTACTGACTGTTCATTGCTATAATGTGGATGAGAAGCAGCAATTGGTGACATATCAAATTTTGAAGGTGATTCGGAGAGAGACAATTGAGGAATCTGAGGCGGTATTGAGGTTGGTGGTACGGAAGAAATCAAATCGCTGTCTGCTTTATTTTTACCTTTGTGATTATAAGAAAAGTAATGATTTTGGATATTTTTATTGTCCTGTAATACCGATTTTGCAAGTGGTATTGGTGGAATGGAAGAAGATAATTCCGAATTAAGATCCAACTGCTTCAAATCGGGTATTTTGGGACCATGGTTCCTTAGATGACGCACAGATCGGTATGTATCCGCTCCACCTTCTAGCCAAAATGCATTGTTCATATTGTATTTGAGTAATTGATTTAGTAAAGCTTTCTCGTCGTCGGAGATTTCAGAAGATTCAGAGAAGAAAATAATGTATTCGGGATGTTTGACTTTGGGAATGACGGATCTCTCAAAATAAGCTGCGTCTGCGATTGATGATGGATCAATGATTGTTGTGTTTATGCTTTGATTGGAAGCATTTTTCTGTATACGCAGTATCGAGTAGGTATCTTGAGGTAAATTTTGAAAAGAAACCATATCGATGGTGTTAATTATTGGATTAATGGAAGTAGTACTGCTTGATTCAGAGGCAGAATTATCCGAATCATAGTCTGTTACTGATTTTTGTAAGCTGTTACCAGCATTTGAAGGATATAATTGATTTATAGTTCTTGTAGTATCTTCATTGACTCTGGGATCCAGACTTCTGTGAATTTGTCTTAAATCGCTTGAAGAATTAAAACCGGAGGAATAAGGGTCCATTGAATTTGAGAAAAAATGGATGATCTTTTTGATCTTCGATGAATAGACTGTGGAATTGTTGTTTAAGATCAAATCACAATTGAATGTCAAATTATCCATGTGCTGAATATATTCAATGTGAATTTCTTTGTTCCTCAGCAACGAATTTCTTTGCTCCTTGAAAATGTATATGCAAATCAGGTAGAAAAATGAAAAAGTCTGAATAAACAGTTCATCACAATAATCTAAATCATTACCTAAAACGGTACAATACACGCTTGCAACATCTAAAAAGTTTTCAAACACTCTCCTTTCCCTTTTCTCATGTGATTTCAATGAATATCTTTGGTTCAACATCCTGGTCTTGTTCTTGAATAATCTATACTGATCTTGGACGATCCCCTCCACAACATTGTCATCAAGGTGGTGCTCCAGAATCCATTTTTTCGTCTGAAACGTAAACTCTGCTGGCATTCAATATGTGCAACCGTATTATTGACTACAATGTCAATGGCAAAGACGAAATTGCTTCATAAGTTTCATTGAAGTTGGTCCTTTCTGAGATTCATTTGTAATGCTAATTTAAGCCTCTTTGATCGCGGCGCAGTAGCAACCGACGCTGACCAACGCTAGCTGCGCCACGCTAAATATAGCATTTACAGTTGATCGATAAATAGAGGGAGGAGGTAGCTGAAGAGGTAGCTAAAGATGGGGCACGAGGAGGTAGCTGAAGACAAAGATAAAAGCGTAGTTGTAGAAGTAATTACAGCATTTGATGTGTTGTATTACACGTAATCTATCAGTCTTGATTTTAAAAATAATAGATGATCATTTTTAAATTAAAGCGTAGATGAACAAGTAAGGTAACTGAGTTGTATTGTCAAATAAAGTATATTATGAGATTAAAGAATCGAGAGTGAATGCACTCAAGCTGGCCCTTTTATGACCAGATAAACCTGAATCTTGATCTTAACTTTTATTTACAACGTTTTCTTGTTATTCCTTTAAAAGCGGTTTCAATTATGGTGAAATAACTGTGGTAGCATATTTCAGCATCATATGTGATGTAATGTATTGAGTGAACTATATAAATATAAAAAATGTAAAATGATGATATGTATTTACCGAATCGCATGAATTGTTCCCAAAATCGATAGTGATTAAAAAAAAATGAACCAGTAGTAGAAGCAATAAGAAAAAGACGTTATAGAAGCATGAAATGTGTAAAATGGTAATGATCATGAATCAATCATAAATGATCAAGGCGGAGAAATAAAACATAAAGATGTGAATAAAAATGAAAATGACAGTACAGTAGAAATAACAATTGTAGAGCCATGTAATAGTTTTATTTTCATAGGAACGACTATCTCAAAGATCAAGTTCCATTTCATCATTTTCTTCTTCTTCTTCCTCTTCGTCCATGCTTATCTCATCTTCAGAAACAACTTCTCCAATATCATCTACAACATCATTCTCGCGAGATGTTCTTGAAATTGCAATGTTATCTACATCTTCTTCGTTATCGGTATCATCTGACATTTGGTCATCATCATCGTCAGAATCTAATCCATTTTCTTCTTTGAATTTTTGTAAAATCTCTTCTTTATTTGCGTATTTATGAACATAATATTTCACCTTTTCATCATAACCTTTCCTATCATTTAAATAAAGTGAGCTAGCATCTCCGTTCAATGGATCTGCAGCATTGGGATAATTCAGAAGTTGTGGTATAAAAGTCTCAAAAATGTGACACATTGTGAACATCGGCGACCAAGTTTGATTAATTACATCCAAGCACACCGAGCCGGAATGTTCGTCAATATTCGGATGAAATATCTTAGTCTCAAATCCAATTGATGGAGATTTGTATGGGTATTGATCAGGTATTTCAACGTGGATTTTCCACATTCCACCTTCATAAGGCGAGTCTTTAGGTCCATCCAGACAGACGTATAGTTCTCTGATATTATCATTTACCAATGCGGAGGGGAAATCACTCGTGAGCAATTTCATAACATCTAATTCAATTCTTCTTTTTGATGACGAAATAGAACTGGAACTACAACTAAAGCAATGAAAGAGAGACTCTCAAGATAAGAAAGCGTATTGTATTAGTCAGTATTTTGTTCAATTCAAGAAAGTTGTATAAGAAAAGACAAAAAAAAGACAAATGCATCCATTTCAGTCATTTGGTTCTCATATTAACACAAATCTGAAACTCAACTTCACATACCTCATACTGGCACAGATAATTAACTAACAATCAAATCAAGGAACAAGCATCAACTAAGAATGTAATGTAGTGTGATAATTACTCAATAAAGGTGCGAAAATTACAGGGTAACAATGTGTACGAGAAGAGCTGTACGAGAGGCAGAGATGTATGCGGACAGGACATATATGTATCTGTGAGTAGTGACTGGAGGCTTATAGTAGTCTAGTTTGCCTATTTATGTTGATAGCTGTACATAAAGTATATATTACATTTGTTTGATTTATTTATTTTGTTGGTTTTGTCGGGACTGGGCGAAAGCCGCAATGTCCGTCCGGGGTAACTTTTTGATTCTCAATGAAATCAGTTTTGTAGCTCAGCTCATTTGATACTAATTCCCCCTTTTCAGTGACTCGATTTTGGCGCAGAGAGCTTCAAATTCCTCTTTATTTTTGAAAGGGCCCTCTAATGCACCGATGAGTTCGTCAAGCGTACTTTTTTCTAACGATGCTGTACTGGTGGATGTGGATGTAGATGTGGATGTAGAAACATCGCAGTTGGTCTCAGTGATCTCCTTGATCTCACTCTGAAGCCTCTCTTGCCACTGTTTTAAATATTCCATTTCATCTACAATCACGCCCCCGTCGTCAGCTCTAATAACTTCTTTTAAATCAATGGTGTCTTTGTATTTCTCGTCAACTTTGACCGCACCAATGCCTTCAAGTAAGGTTTCATTCAGAAAAATATAACGAGCTGCAAGATCCGAACGTAGAGTGATACTCTCAAGTCCGTCGTCTTGAGACACCCTCTTGATAGATGAATGGTCTATTATCGCCATTTGTTTAGATTCCGTTACTGTTGTTGATCTCCCCTTTGATGCAAAACACAATCCAAAAAACAACGTCCGTCCTTCTTTTTCGTGTCGTCTTTTCTCATCAACCGACCGACCCACCGACCGCCCAGCCAACCCTCAATTTTCTTTTTGCTTCTCCCAGCGAGCGAGGGGAGAAAGGGGACAGTCGGCACGGAGGGAGAGAAAGAGAAGGAGAAAGAAGGGCCGGAAGACTGGCCCAAAAGTCAGGAATAATAAGCAACGAAAATGGTGGACCCAATAGACCTTGTATCCCATTCATATACCTTTCAAATTGTTGATGGAAGATCTATAACCGGAGTTTTGATAGCGATCGATGATGAGTCTAATTTACTAGTCACCAATGCCCAAGAATCTGATAATCACGGCCATTTCCGTGAGTTGGGATTGGTATCGATCAAAAGGGACACAATAGCGAAGGTTTACATGACTGAGGCAGAATACAAAGATACGTTTATTGATGGAGGAATAATATAAACAAGGATCTATGACAAAAAGCAGGTGAAACAAACCGGCGATGGTGTAAAGAATATGTCGGTGCAAACTTTAGTTGGGGTAAAAGTTTGTCATGCGGGTGACGAGAAACAGCTAACAACTCAATTTAAGTCAGAATTAAAATCCCACAGATCCAAACAACAACAACCCATTACTTTTTTCATTTGAATTGTTATTGTTATTGTTATTGTTAACCTCCAAATCATACCAATCATTTCTACTGTTTCTAAAATTTACCCATGTTTTGTACCTCTGTAATTAGTTTCATTACATATTCAGCACAACCCCAACTTGACTGGAATCCAGCTCCCCCTAATCCATAACAATGGATCACCTTATTTTCTCTTTCGATCCGATAACCACCTTCTCTGAAAGGTCTGAACCCAACTTGTTCTCTAATGATTTCTAACTTCTCCCAATTGAATTCTGGTAAATATTCCTTACAACGACCTAAAATTCTCTCCTTTAATTCTTCTTCAACAACTTTACTTTCATTATACTTTTGAAAACACCCGCCAATAATCAACTCACCCTCACGTCTAGGCATCAAATACAAAGCTTCGTTATCTTTTGCTATTTCCACAACTGTGACTTTGGTCAACCCTGTGGTATTTTTGGCTACATAAACCACACCTCTGACCGGATAGATCTTGGTGCGTTCTTTAGGATCCAGATCTTCAAGGTCTCTAGCCAACAAACCAGTACAGTTGATAACAATATTTGCTCGTTTCCCCGAGGAATGCAAATCAAAGGCCTCGTTGATCTTTTTCAATGATGCCCTTTTAATTGCAAATCGAGCATTGGGCCCCTCGTTTTGACCAGAAAGTTTCCAACATTCGTTAAGTAGGAAAGTCATGTAGTAAGAAGTTTGAATGACCATACCATCGAACTCAAAACCGTACTGGAACTTGTCAGTATCAAATTCAGTTGAATTGAGTTCTCTAAATTTACACTTGTTTTTGAACTTTTCTTTAAGTCCAAACCAAGGAACATGTTTCACTTTGCCATCTTTGACGAATTTCTCCTTTGAGACGAGTATCCTATTCTTGCGAAATGTTACTCCTGCTTCGGGTCTTGTGTTGATCAAATGGTAAAATTTGTCATATCCAACCTCATCAATTTCTTGAACAAATTGATCCTCAAGACTCGCAAATGATTCCCAGTTGGCGCCTGCCATAGGAGACGTGTAGTTTTTCTTGAACTCAAAGTCGGTTGGAAAATTCTGTGAAACAATAGTGACCTGATTGAGAGGATCCTTTCTCAGTGCCTCCAAGGCATTTGTAATTCCTATAACACCAGCGCCGATCACCACAATATTACTCATATTTCTTGTCTATGGTCAACAAGAGCAATACCAAAATATCGGAATTGGAAAAGATTAGTTTGTATTTCTTTATCTATCAATCTACCCTTGCAGATTGTATGAAATTCTGTCGGAGAAACATAATTTGCGCACTTGTTCAGCGAGCATGAAATTACCGTTCATTTGAAGCTTTATGAAACTAAGCCGTTGAACGGCTTATACGCTACAATTTATACCAAGTGGATGTACCATATGTATATAGCCATTATACCTATTTGGACTCATTTTAATAAATTTATACTATCAACATATGAAGTGAATAATAATTCATTCATTTACAAAGTGGTGATTACTGAGCGTAGCAGATGGTGAACAATAAAATATGTTTGAGTTCTGTGACGTGTATCAATTGAATGAGTTTCTTTTCGGATACTTGATACAATGAAATTACATATATCTGTAATCTTCATGTTACTCCAGCTTTGTCCGTTTCAAATATTTCGGAGTACAGTTTAAATTTGGCCCTTGATTGGTGGTCAGTCGATCGGTATAATTGAAATTATGTATAAAACACTACATCTGATACCAAGTGACAGAGTCCGGATATTTTATGTAGTATTACCATAACTCTTTATCGGTTTTCTAAATAATTGTAGTTTTCATAAGAAGAAGGGAAGTAAAATTTCATCAGTTGACAGAAATTTATTTCAAAAAAGGGACCGTCGACTTTTTTTCACCACTATAAGGGTAATGCTTAAACAAGAAAAAAAATTCCAGAAAAATTACACACTTATATAATCCAATCTTTTCTAGGCATAAATATATATGAAAATACAACTGTAAAATGTCTACTTGTGTTTTGTCCAATCACCCATTTCCATAAAGGACTCTAAACATCAGAAATGAACTATTCGATGTATTGATGTTCCTTCAACCAAAATTTAACCACTTCGGAATCTCTTGAAACCCAGTTGGCTTTACATTTAATTGCTTCTAATGCCTGAGCTAAATATTTATCAATTTTGCTGGTATCTTTATCTGCGAAAAATGATTCCGCTTGTTTGTACTGCTCTATTTTTGAAAAACCGGATAAAGAGGTCTTGGTTATAAAGTTAAGCATCACCAAACTATTTTTTAACAGTTCATAAATAGCCTCCCAATTTTCTTCAATCCAACTAAATAACTTTGTAACACCAACACGATGTTTGGACATCTTCTCCATTGGAATATGGAAATCTTGTAAACGAATAGTTCCATCCAACAACAAAGCTAAAACTTTATCTAACACCTGTTCATCCCTGAAACTACCCAATGCACCCATCAAAGATTGTTTTTCATCAGTTGATTGTGGAGAATGGTAGATGCTCATTAAATGCTCAAATTCTTTCATACCACCTTGAGAAGCCACAACGTTGAAAATTGTATCTCTTAGATTTGGAGAAATTGCATCCTTCTGACCTCCAATATATAATTTGAAAGAATTGTGAGCAAATTCAATAACTGTTTTATCCCCACTACCTGCGGCAGCGTTAAACAATAAAGTTTTCAATCTTTGATCTAAGAATGATTCATCTTTTGAAAATTCCCAGCCAGTCTGGTGGCATTTTTTAGCTACTAAATCATTAATAAGCAATTTCAAACCATTAGCAGTTTCTTCTTCTTCAAAAAGCCATGCCTCCTTTAAGCTAGTAAGTCTAGTCATAATTTCATTCCAAACAAAGAAAGATGGTTCGTTTTTCCAACTGGATACTAATGATAGTAAATTGCTTGTTTTAGAATAGCCAGAAACTGATAACGCACCTGCATCCGAAACTAATCCAATTCTGTCTTCAACAGATAATTTCAATGGCTCTTGGCCCAATTTCTTCCATCTATCATCTTCATAAGATACTCTGAAAACACCAGTGGAATTTCCATTCAATTTGACAAAATCGGTAGAAGAAACAGAAAGCTCGGTCTTTCTTTCGTTGAAAGCCAATGATTTGTTCAAACCTTCCTCTGTTTTCAGTCCTAAGAAAATAGGATAAATAGTTTCATCCTCCTCTGGTTTAACATCTCCACTAATCAAAAATCTGTGCTGTTCAATATTAACCTTTTGGTTATTTTCCCTCACGGTGACAAGAGGGTAGCCAACTTTATTAGTCCAAACGTTCATAGTTGAGGCAACATCTTTACCCGAAACATAAGATAAAGAGTCCCATAAATCTTCAGTTGTTGCATTTGCATAAGCGTGCTTGACTAAATAATGGGAAACACCTTTGAAAAAATCTTCTTCGCCTAACCAATCAGCCAACATTCTCAAAACAGAGGAACCTTTTTGGTATGAGATGGCATCAAAAATTTGTGCGATTTCATCGGCCTTTTTAACAGGAACTTCAATCGGATGAGAAGATCTCAAACCATCTAAATCAAAGGCCATCTGTAAGGAATCGTTGACAAAATGCTCCCAAACTTTCCAAGATTTCTCATAGTGATCAACACATTTCCATGTCATGTATGTCGCAAAACTCTCGTTCAACCATAAGGAGTCCCAGAAATCCATAGTACAGATGTTACCAAACCATTGGTGAGCTAATTCGTGTGCCACAATTTCAAAAACCCTTAACTTGGTATGTAAAGTAGATTTGGCTTCGTCGAATAGGAGGAAAATTGTTCTGTAAGTCACCAAACCCCAATTTTCCATAGCACCTGCAGAAAAATCAGGAATCGCAACCATATCCATCTTTGGTAATGGATATTTAATGTCAAAGACTTTTTCATAATACTCTAAACACTTTGCAGCAACTTCACAAGCATAAGTACCTTCAGATTCATTACCCGGTGTAGTGTAAACTCTGATAGGAATGTCTCTAAACTTACGAGTTGATTCAACATATTTCAATTCACCAACAATGAAAGCCACTAAATAAGTGGACATTGGAGGAGTAGGGTTGAAATGAACAACTTTTTTGGTATCAGAAACATCTACTTCATGGTTGACATCCATGTTCGATAAAAATGTCAAAGATTTGTCACCAATAAGAGAAATTGTGAATTTAGCCTTTAAGTTAGGCTCGTCAAAGCATGGGAAAGCTCTTCTACAATCGGTAGCTTCCATTTGTGTAGCAGCCATGTATTTGGTTTCCCCGTTTTCCTCGTAACTAGATCTGTAAAAACCAGCCAGTTTGTCATTCAATTCACCAATAAACTTAATGTATAACTTGATTTGAGAGTCTGCCTCAAATGCTTGTTCGAATTTGAAGGTGGTGGTTTGGGCCTCCTCATTTTTTTCAATGCTTACTGGCTTAACTATGGACTCTTCGAAAACAACATGAGATTCCAACAAGTCCAAATCTAGGGAGTGGAGGGTGATAAAGTCGGACTTTTTCTTCACATCGATATCGATTGTCACCTGTCCGTTGAATTTAAAGCAATCAAAAAGAGGTTCGAGCTCTAAAAGGTAATGTTGCGGTTTGACATTGGTAGGCAAAACTTCTCTGTCTTTGCTAGCAGTCGCTGAAGGGGAGTTGCACATGACGTGATAACAATTAGGAAGTAGTTATTTGCGAGAAAGAATAACAACCAGAAAAAAAGGGGAAACAGGAGGGCAAAGAGAAGTTTAAATAAAAAACGAACGGAAGTAAAAAGAGTTAATGATAACGTTTCTCATGTTGCATACTCTGTTCCGTCACCGGAATGTGGTTAATAATAAAGCATTATGCCAAGTTTAGTTTCACGACCTTTTTTTACGTTAAAGGAAAGTGTTTATTATGTCCGAAGACTCCTTTTGAAATTTTGATTAATAGTCCGTTTATTCGTACGGCGAATAATATCAGTTATGTCTAGATTTTTGTTGCTCGTAGCCAAAAATCAGTGATTAACTAAGGGGCTGAGTGTGAACATCACACTTGATGAGTCACTTCCTTACCCGAGGGCATTCAAATAAGACTAAAAATGTAACATTCGGGCTTATAACACGTACCCGTTCTCTGCGTAAGTAAAACAATGTTTTCACTATCAATTTCCTTTTAAAGAAATTTTTCTCCTGCAATAAATCCAAAATTTTTCTCTAATGGCAGGAGTTGGCAGGATCATACAATACACTGCAAGAAATTATACCACGCTAAAAAAACATTTATCAGTCATAGATGTTTTACCCCCATACAAATAACACATTTTCAAAAACTCCTGCATCAGGCAATCATATATGAAAACTGAAATCCATGTAATTCAAAGCTGTATAATGTTTTGATGCTGGTGAAAGCAATGATGAGCCGCTCACGAAATTGAAACGTTTTATTATATGTTGAAAACGTGAGAGACATATATGTTAGCATGTGGCTTTTTATCATACATATCTGTAATTTGTTTGTGGGTGGTAACAAAACGACTTTAATTTTCGCAATTATTTAGCGAACATACAATTGCCGTTCATTTTAAGTATTTGAGTAAAAAAAAGCCGATGAACGGCTCATATACTATAAATTGTATTAAGTGCATATAGCTGATACAGCTAAGTTTAGTTATTCCAGTATGTTTATGTTTCAAATGTATTTAGTGAAAGATAATTCACTCATTCACAAAGTCGTAATAAGTAAGCATAGCAAATGGTAAACAGTAAAATATATTTGAATACAGTGATGTGTATCAGCTGAAAGGGTTTATTTTGGATACTAGATACAATGGAAGCGTGTATATCGGTGATCTTTTTTTAAAAAAAGCTGCTTTGAATTTAGGTCGGCTTGCTCCGTCAAAATTCATAGCAATGACTTTCTTGGTTATTGATACATCTATTCAGTAGGTCTCACACATATCAGTATTTCAATTTGGTCACTCCTCATTTGAAAGCTAAGACGTGAAGGGTCTTCAATAGTCACGATTTGATGATAGTTATCAATCAAGCGTTGGTAATCTAGGATTCGATTCTCAAGACTATGTACTCCATTGGTCAGAAATGAAAGTTTTTAGTGACTTGACAGTAAAAACATTTGTTTGATTTTCAGATCAAACTAAAATAGCTGTTGTTGTTGCCGTAAGCGCAAGTTGCTATTATAATCAAGTCCGATCTTTTTATAAATACACATTGGAGTTACGTCTCAATGGTCATATCGACTAAATAATACGATAAATTAACTGTTTTTTTTATAAATTCTAAAGTAAAGACGCAACTAATTACTTGTGACAACTTGCTTTTATCTGACATATCAAAATCAATAAGTTGCTAATTCACATCTTTAAAGCCGCTTGATCATTAGCCAACCTCATCTTTGTAGTGGTTTTAAATTGATCTTATGATTCATGATCACTTGGGGCCACGCTTGCACCTCTAAGAGTAACATCTTCTTCATCGACATCCGCCTTCAAAGACCAATCAAGGTACTCGGAATCATTAGATTCCTGTAAAGTGCCCAAATCACCAGGGGTCATCGCTCCGTATTTATTATCTCTTGGTGAGCCAGGCACACTTAATGGTCTAGTTAATTTGATCTTTTCATCAGTATCAAAAGGATTTAGATCTGGATTATTGTTAAAATCTTCCGGATAAGCTCTTCTTAATGATAACATTCTTGCTTTCACGTATTCTAATCCCATTCTTTTCCAGTCCAACAAATCACTCAATCTTTCAACTCTATTTCTTTGATTGATTCTTTGTCTTCTTGTCTTTTGCGTGAAATCAAACATTTGGTCGCTTAATTGGTTTATCGATTCTTCTACCGATTTCATTCTCCTATCAACAATATAAATACCATAATCTTGAGAATTTTCAATCAAATCTTCCATATAGCAACCAAAACCGGATAAATTGGTTGTAATTGATGGAATACCCATAACAGTACATTCAGCAGGTGTGTAACCCCATGGTTCGTAGTATGAAGGAAAAACTCCCAAATGGCAACCCCTCACAAATTCATCGTAATCAATTGGTAAAACTGGATTTGAGGAGTTCAAAAATTCAGGATGAAAAATTATTTTAACCCTATCTTCTTTCTTATTAAATAATTGACATGAACGAATTTGATTTAAAATTGGATCACTTGAATCGTCAACCATATTATGGGTAACAATAGCAGGTAAACTGTCCCTTTTCATTGCAATCATTCTTCTCTTTAATAAAACGCGATCGCTCGATCTTAAAATATCGTCCAGACTTGGTAACTCGGTTTTATTAGAATCATTAAAATGGTGTGGATCTTGACACCAACCTAGTAATCTTTTGCTCATGGAATCTTGAATGTCTTTAATAGTATTTTCAAGCTGTCTAATTACTGCTTGACCTTTTAGAGTTTCAACTGTATATGAGTTGTTTTTAGCTGGCATAATTATAAACGCAACAACGGTCATATTACTATTAGCAGCCTTTAATTTATGGTTTAATCTCGCTAAAGCTTCAATATAAAAATCAACTCCTTTATTTCTATATTCGTAACGACCTGCAATGAAAAAATACAAAGTGTTTTCTAAATTGAAATCCATCTTACCATAAAAATGACCTCTAATAAATTCGTTAATTTTTTCTTTCTTTTCAGCATGTAAATTTTGAAACTCATGAACTGCTTGAAACTTAACAACATTCAAACCATTTGGTAAAACACCATCGGGTTTTCTTTTCAATAAATGTTCACTTTCATAAGCGGTAATATGAGAAACAGTTGTGAAAACATCTGCGGCATGTGCTGCTGATCTTTCAATACAGTATCTATGGTAAATACCTCTTTTTCCAGCTTCATAATCGACATCAAACTTATCAAGATTGTTGTAGAAATCAACAGATCCAGCACATAAATATCTACCTAATAATGTTGCATGGGTAGTAAAGATAGTAGAGCAATCAATTTTTCTTTGCCTACATAAAGTCAAAGCAACACCTGCTAACCATTCATGAGAATGTAAAATTATGGCCTTTTCTTGTTGATGAGTTGCAAACTCACCAATAAACCAAGCAGTTAAATACCCTAGTAATACAGCATCATTAGTTTCGATGTCGGTTTCCGGAGTTGGAATAGCAGCCAAATTCCATAAATCCGTTTTCCATTCATTTAAAAAATGAGAAGCTGAACCAAGGTCAAACAAAATGACTCTTGGAGCACCTTCAATTAACCATCTACCATATAAATATCTAATTCCTCTATTCTCCATTGCGTTCAATGTCTGCTTGAGTGCAGGGTTGGTTACAGGTAACTCTTCAACTTCAACGGATGCACTTCTGTAGTTCCATGGGCCCAATAACATATATCTGTCTTTGTATTCAGCAACAGTGACTGGAGCTTTCGATTTTAAGACGGAGTAGATGCCACCTACACGATTGGCAACTTCGGTAGCAACTTCAAACAAAAAATGGTCTTTCACTTGTCTCGTCATTTTAAATATAGCAATGTCAGTTTAGAAGGCGTTGTTAATTGAATTTCTTAGAAACCTGAAAATGCTCAGCTGAGAGAATGTTAATAATCTGGGGAAGTAATAAAACAAGAGCGAATACAGGCAATTGGGTGTCAAAACAACAGCCTATAAACTAGATGATAATCTAAAGAAGGAGTAATATCTCTTTTCTTGTTATCAATAAAAAGAAAGCTGAAAAGTACACAATAAAGAAAGAAAGAAGGAAAAATGGTCCTTTTTATAATAAGATGATGATGGTAGACACACCATATTCTCCCCACACACAACCCAACAATAGAAAAACTAAAATTGGCGCTGCCTATTTTCAAAGCTCAGCGTTTCGGAATCAAGCCCCACCATCCGTGCACAGCTGATAAGCTATTTTACACCTGTACACCTAAAGCCCACATATTGGGTATACCGATGGCCGATCATGTGCACAAATGAAAGGATGGTAGCAAGCAGATAGACTGTTAACTAATTTCTGCTGTTCGTCTCTTGGCAATAGTTGTCCAAACTTTATGGCCATGCGGCAAGCCTTTAATTTGATTGTTTCTCGATAAAAAGTTGGCATATGAAATGCATACCGTACCCAATGGAAGGAACCGTTGTAAGATTGTCTGTATTTCAACTTTTCTCTTTCTCTTTCGAATGCAAAACCCATCTTTGTTTGATCTTCTAAATTGTAAATATAATCAAGAATCCCGCTCTGAATCACCTGATCGGCAACTTTGCCAAACCGATCGGATATTAGTGGAGGAAGGTGTGTAATCTGAGTATAATCGTCATTAAACATAATTCCCCAAAAATTGACACTCTCAATGTGCTTCACTATTAATAGAATCTCATCTTCATGCAAATTTACTCTAATTGCGGGTTTGACTCTGTTTGTCACTTCAATCCGATCTTTAAAACAGTGTTGCACGAGCTCCTTGTAAATCTTTTCGAGTAGCACTCTTTCATCAGCTGCATGTTGATCTAACACCATAATATTGTTCAAATATTTTACTAAAATGAATTTTCTGTCTACTTGGCCTATTATTTTGAAGTTCTGTAAATCCTGTCTTTTTAACTCTAGATTTTCAACAGTTTTGAAATAGCTAGAATGTTGTTTTATCTCTCTTTGGCTCATAACATTATAGCACTGTTCACAGTTTGATATGGTCTTATCAGCTTTTTCTGAGTCTTCTGTAAGAACAATCTCACTATCAGTTTGATTGCTTACAATACCTTGAACTCCATTATTTTCAGCAATGTCCTCTTCTCTTTGTCGTTTCCTCATTACAACTCGATTTTCTCTGCGTCTTTGGGCCTCATTCACAGTAACAACATTCTTCTCATCAGGCCCTTCTTTATTGATTTTGTTAATAACATTCGTCTTCTTAAACGTTTGAAAATAAAATTCAATGACTTTGAAAAACAATAACTCTAGTGCTTTATTGTACCTGCTGTTGTAGCAAACCTTGTTTGGATCCTGAATCAGATCACTAATTTCAATCGGGGTGTCAAAAAAAGCAATAATTATGGGGTGAGTGCCATATGGTTTCCCATAAATAGTTCCATTTTTCTTATCACTGTCGCTTCCCATTTTGCTACCAGAGCCCCATATCTCATATTTACTTTGAAATTTTGAATTGATTTTTCTGAAAAACTCATCATTTTTAAATGGCCAACCATTCAAATAAATAAATTGATAATTCTTGGTTTGCACTGGGGATGATCCAATAAAGGTTTGTAACTGCAAACCTTTATATTTCACTTTGAACATCTCAAAATCATGACATGAAGATTTTGACCCAAAAATGGTTTTGAATAAGGTAATCTGTGATTCCAGCGGAGATTTTTGTTTTTGTATGCTCCTTGTGTTTACCAAGTTTGTGATATTCCATCTATGACTTCTAAATTCTTCCTTAAAAATTTCAACGTGTGTCTGGGGATGTTTTGCTAAACAACTAAATACTACTTTTTTAATGTCAAACAAATGAACATTCCAATGTTTGTCTATATTTTCAAAAAATATCTTCTTTCTAACAGCAACTCTATCAAATACCCCTATAGCTCTGATATTTGTTCCGATGGGCATCGGCTTTTCGCATTTCATTACTTTACCAATTACTTTATCACCATCAAAGCATACTTTACAAGCTTTATCGGCTTCTTTCGGCCTCGATGAAACTATAACAGAAGAGCAAATATTCAATAATGAATTGACAGCTTCACCTCTGAACCCAAAGGTTTTAATATTTTTGAGTGTTTCCAGTTCGTTTCGCCCAGCGTCGTTATCGCTGCCAAAATCGTCAATCTCGGAGTTCATTTCCGACGCAACTTCTGCTGCTAACTTTGATGTAAAATTACGCCTGCCAAAATCTGATAACGACAAAGAATCCATACCTTTCCCGTCATCGGTATAGTTAATTTCAAGTGATCTTTCAACGTGGTTAATTTTAATAGTTATTCTAATCAGTTTCGAGGCTGCATCTATCCCGTTATGGATTAGTTCCCTGATAATATCTGAAATAAACAGTAACTTAATTTGACTCTGCAATAAATTTGAAACGTTTATGTCAATCAACCTAATATCAGACATCTATTTTATGATTAATTTTCAATTGACAACTTTGGTTCAAAACTTGCATAATTTCACTACTAACAGAAATAAACCCTGTTTGACATATTCGTTAAAAGCCTTCGCTGGAAAAAATTGTCGCTGAAAGAAAAATTCACTTGAACGATTTTTTCTCCTT
The DNA here is from genome assembly GCA_030168465.1 of Pichia terricola. NCBI lineage: Eukaryota > Fungi > Ascomycota > Pichiomycetes > Pichiales > Pichiaceae > Pichia > Pichia terricola. The sequence goes on from CP099445.1 coordinate 1,667,626, forward strand.
TTCACGATTTCCTGTTTTCTTGGTGTTGTTCTTTTAGATAATGGCCTTAGTGCAATGTAAAAGTAGTGGGAAGGATTTACGTTCTACTTGATGAGTATATGGCTGTCTAGTTATTTTGAGGTCAAGATAACCATCACATAGAACCTCCTATTACTTCTTTACACTGCAGTTAACCCCTAGATTGAGTATAAAAGTTTTCTGGGATTTTATACTTTAATCTTCAATAGAGATTCAAAATTACTAGTTTGATTGCGGTTTGCTTGCTTGTACTTGATAACGAGTTGAGTAATTTTGCAACGATTTTTAAATTTTTCATTGACTTGCTTTTTGTGATTGAGTTATGGGGCATTGAATTTTAGTGATTGGAGGTCGGCGTAGACAAAGCATACATCTCGACATCTGCTAGCAACCGATTTGGCGTTTTGCTTGAATCCCCGCTAGCAGCGATCGTTTCGATCCATTCAATGCTCTATTTATCTTTCCAATGTGCATTATTAGTGATTGATTTTCCAAACGTTGTTTAATTCATTCAATTTTAAAAAGGTCGTTTATGAGCTTTCAACTCGTACATCTCACATGGATTAGATTCAAAATTGTTGATTTTGCTATCAAATCTTATTTAAAGGAGAGGTTTTATCGTCACCAATTTAGGGGGATAAAAAATTAACATGTGCATCATAGTACATCAATCATAGTTTAATTACTACCGTGCTGTCGGCAGGATTGGTGTCTCCAAGAACACATACAAATATGTAGCCAATGTAGCTTATTACTGGAAAGAATATTTAAATGTATTGTGATTTTTTTCTAAATGAAAATGCCAAAATTTTCTTTGTCTTAAATGTAAAGACTTAAAATTAAATGGCTATGTGTAGTTAAGAGAGACTTAATCTTACTTTGCTCCATTAAGCACGTAACAAACACTTGTCGGAAATTTTGATAATATAAAGGCAGTCGTTCTTTTCTCATGTACTGAAAAAACAAAACTAAAACTAGTCTGTGTTCCTTTTATTTTTTACTTTACTCTTTTTGAAGAAGTTTTAAGAATTGGGAATTTGGTATCTTAATTAAAATTTATTTTAAATCGAAAACAACATTAAGTGGGATTCTATTTCAAAATTAGAGAAGTTACCACCATTTTTTATGTCAAGATTCGCCCGTGTAGCGTAATGGTTAACGCGTTTGACTTCTAATCAAAAGATTCTGGGTTCGACTCCCAGCATGGGTGCTGGCGATATCTTAATTTTTTTTAGAAGTCTAAAGTTTTGTAGGTTATGAAACAAAGGACCTTGCTTACAAAGATCTACATTTGTGTCCAAGTGTTGCCTCCTTATAAAGATTATGCTAGACTAAATAAATGACTGCTTTTTTTTGGGAGGCTATTAGAGTTTTTTCCAAAAAATCCCTCAATAGCATGTACATAAAGGAAAGTATGGGGGCATAAGTATTCATAGCAGCGGTAGGTAACAACTGCTATTTAGTCGATTAGTGAGTTTAAATGAACCAAAAGGTGGAACATTTATAAAAAAAATAAAAGTATAAAAATGATATAAAAATATAATAAAATATTAGAGATAGAAAAAATAACAAAAAGACCAATAATAAAATGAATGAAAAAAAAAACCACCTCGGACATCTTCCCCCGCTAAAGTCAAAGTGAAAATCAAAGAACTTCATCGTTATTTTGCTACAGCTAAAAAGCAGATTTATTCTTGACCGAAACCAATAGTATTTTCAACGGCTATCGTCAACTTTTTCTTTAACGAGTCATAATCCTTATAAGGCGGTAAATCAACTCTATTGAAACAAGTGTGAGATTTTGGCAACTGCTCAATTTCTCCCGCCTTTTCAATTGTAAATCTTCTTGGACCATCAGAACCTTGTAGATCTTTGAAACCATTGACAGGGATTCTTGATGTTCCTGTTGTGAATTGTAACAGCCTTGCACGTTGTTCACTCTCCCATTCTGAGATTGCTTGCCAAAACCATTGAATCACTTCATCACTTTCCTGATAACCTCTATAGTCTGTGTGTTTTTTCCAGTCTTCAATATCAATTTCAGCCAAACCACCAATCAATAGTTCTAATTCACGCTCATCGAAAACTTGTACCAATTCTTGTGGTATCAATTCATTGAAACCTTCCATAAAAGAACGGAATTGCTGTTCCACAGGCTTTGAAATAATCCATTCCGTTTTCAATTCAACAAATTCTTTCTTGTTTTCATTAGTTACATCAACATCTCTACCATTTGGCTTTAAATCAATGGTAACAGTCTCACCAAATCTATCTTCTTCAACACTGAAAGTTTCGTACAAGACATCGGTTATGTCATTTTCCAGCATCCAGCACAGAGATTTATACATTTCCGAATCAACAGATTCTAAATCCTGCAAAATGATCTTCTTTCTCAACATCATTTTATACATTGCACCAACGAAGAAAGCATCCAAAAATCTACGATGGAAAACGGCCAATCCAACAACTCTACCAACAAATTTGAAATAATTCAAATGTTCAGGATTGATATTGGAGTTTGGATTAATTTGCAGAGTGTAGTTATCACTAGAAGCATATTTGAATAAACCATAGGCAGGATTAAAAACTTCATGAGACAATTGTTGAAAGAATTCTCTTGAAACTCCACCATAATCCAAACCTTCCTCACCTTCGAACTTGATCATTAATCTCTTCTTCAAATCTTCAGGAGTTTGTCTCATAACCTCTCTAAATGAATCTTCAAGTAACCAATCTCTTCTAACCTTAATATGACATTGACCTGGTAAAATTCTCAAAGCAGGCTGTGATCTGAAATAGACAATTTTTCTTCTAAAATCACGTTTATATTGAGGAACATTTTGATCCAAAGAAGAAGGTAATCTTGGATCATCCCATGTCGTTGTTTTGGTATTATGATCAACAAAGTAAACTCTCGAAGTATTTGCAAGTCGCATTTCCCAACCACTTGGCAATGGGCCCATTGCAGACAATCTTTGTGCATTGTAACCGGAATTTGCTCCAAAGCTTTTAACAAATTGTTGTCTTCTTGGATCCACCCAAGAAGTGGTTCTTGTATTGTGATCAACGTAGTACGGTCTACCATCAGGCGTAAATCTTTGTTCCCAACCAGAAGGTAATTCACCTAAACCTGGAACAGTTTGACCAGTTGCTTCTAGCGTAAGAGCTTCTTCATCGGGGACGTTATGGTTGGAAGTACCGGCAGTCGAATCAATATTTGCATGAGATTGTCTGTTATTAGTTATATTTGGCGTATTGCTGTCACTTGGATCTAATGTTGGTCTCTTCCAAGTGGTTGTTCTTGTGTTGTGATCAACATAATATGTTCTACCAAAGCTATCGGTTCTACGTTCCCATCCTGGAGGTAATCTTCCCAATTGATCTTCAAATGAGGAGAATTGTCTGGAGTTGGAACCGGCGTTTGTATTTGATACAGTAGATGAAGAAGATGCAGCAACACCGGGAAACTGTGTAGATGAATTGGTAGTATTAGAGGTTGAATGGTTATTGGTTAAAGAGGTTGGCGTCTGCAGAGAAGAAGCTGTTCCAAAGTTTGTTGGATCCCTGGAATCTCTGACCGCTGAACTATTCTTGTGCGAGATCGTTATTACAATCTTTCCTGACACTGGTAAATTAGAGTTTGATTTTTTCAGTTCTTCTGCTATAGTTTGCTGACTTGAAGGGTCACTGAAATTGATATAGTCACCAATTCTAACATTAATGACACCGAGAAAGCCTTGATCCTTCTTCTTGAACTTTCTTTGATCAAAGACTTGAATTATGAGCACCGAGTTTTCCGTCACATTAAAATCGAATGTCTGGTTCCAAACAGGGGACGCAGTTCTTTTGGCAGTTTCTGTGGTTTGGGTTTGCGACCCGTCCACAGTCAGCACGGCGAAAGGGTCAGGTGATTTAAAGATCTCACGTTTGTAAAGACCTTCTGCAGAAAGAACCTTGACGGAAATCTTGGAACGACTTGAAGGCATGCTTGTAAAGGTGAAGGCTTGTTTCTTGAATTAGGCTCAGCAGAAGTAGGAAACACAAGCACAATTGTAACTCCGCTTACCGTAGGTGGTGTTTGATCACTCCAATTAAGGTGACTGAGAAAATTCACCCTCACTCGCAAGACGCCTGTGTGAGCATTAAGCAATTGATAAATTACAAATTCGAGATGCGGGTGACATATATAGAGGCGTGTCAATTAATGCTGTCGTACCAATTGAATTGGCATTTTTACGGTCAGCCGAGATTGCGACAAGTTTGGTTGTGGTAGCGAGGACATTTTTGTTCGGTGTACGGATTAAAGAGGGTGGCTGGACATGGATTGCTATTATTACCCGATTCGGTATACTCGAGACTGTGCCTTAAATGCCGGTACGGTTTCGTACATGCCTGCGTTGACATGGGAGCATAAATTGGGAACTATGGCTTCAACGTGGCTGGCAGCCCTAAACGCTTATTCCATATTAGGAATTAATGCTGGTTTGCATATATATTTTAGAAGGTTCCCTACTAGAGCATACTAATGCTTAGTCAGTTGATCGTCCATATCTCTAGATACTCAATGTCTGCCTATTGTATATTGACGTTTAAGCTCCGTACTTTAGTTTCTTATTATACTCTAAATGTCAGTATTATTGGCTAGAGAAAGCCATCATTCTATCTAGTATATATCTTACATAAATACTCTAGTTTTCCTAGTTCAATTGTAGTTGCGACGTACTAAACAGCCTTCTTTCCTTTACCTTCCACTAGCTCCTTCACTATTGCTTTTTTCTTTGGAAATATCCCGTAAACAATTCCAACCCAAGAATAATCCAATTATTTGTGTTTTACCCTCAAATCTTATTTGAAAACTAAAAGCTTAGTTTCTATTGCAATTTGTCACATTATCAGTTTTACTATATTTTCAGATACTACTAACTATCAGTCATTCCTTAACAATCTATCTAAGTATTTGTCTCCTTTAAAACTACTGAAAACTGAACAAAACCATAGTTACTTACTAAAATCTTAATAGCTCAAATATATCATAGGACAATATAACACAGAGGCTTAAAATGACACAACTAAACGTGCAATCCAGTTACTGGAAAATTGACCAAGAAAATAATAAAACATCTGCATACATTCCAACAAATACGTCACTGTCGAAAATGCAAGATATTGTTGCAATAGGATCAAATTATCAGTTGGAAAACTTGAAAGTTTATCAGCTTTCATCCAACGCGCTGATCCATTTAGCATCTATCACATTACCGGATATTCAAGCACTTGAATTTTTACAGCCAACAACTGCTCCGCCAGATGATTTCAAGTTTCTGTTGACTGGTCATTCAGATGGAATTGCAAATTTGTGTGCCATTCCACTTCTTGAAAATTCGGCTTTTGAAAGTGCAGAAATAATTAAAAGATTTAATCATAAAAAACATTTGGAAAAACATTCATACAAAAGACCTTCATTGTGCTTGAATAACGGGAAAATTTCAACAAACATCTCTACAATAAAATTGACAAATAACAACTGGCGCTCAACTCCTCTGAACTCCATGATTTCAATCTATGATCACCACGTTTTTCTTTGGAATACAAGCAGATCAAGACATCCATCCACAATCATAAAGATTGAAAATATTTCTGACATTTCGGTCAATAATAGCTACGATTCATTGACTGCAGTTGTTGGGGATTTTGGCTTGTCTTTATTAGATATAAGGACAGGAGAAAATCAACTGAAGACACCAATTTATAAACCCGAAAAAAATTTGAACTATTCAAAAGGTTGTTCAAAAGTCGAATGGTGTGAAACGGATCCTAATTATTTAGCAACAGTGCATGCAACTAGTAACATTGTCCACCTGTGGGATATACGTAAACTCGAGCCAATCACGCAACTTAAAGGCTTTAATGACTCCGTTACTAATATCAAATGGAGAAAAAATACCCTTTGGACAGGAGATGATGATGGTACTTTGATCAAATGGAATCTTAATAATTTGAATGAATTACAGGATCAAACCTGTACAATATCCACAAACAAAAAAAGATTCAGTTCGTCAAATTCTGCAAATTCAGGATTATCACAATCAAATACGGTATGCCGTGGTACTAGTATGAAAATATCAAGTAACAAGATCATTTCACTGACTTATGGGTCCGAAGATAACAACGATATAATCTGTCTAGATGACGAATTTCTAAGTATTCATGAATTGAATAAGTTTAGAGATCCAAAGCCAATGAAAAGAATTTGCTGCAATACAACACAACCAGTTTCTTGCTCACATCTCAACTCTAATTCAATTATTAATGAGATAAACAGAAAATCCAATTCTATTTCTACTTCCAATAGTAAAAGAAATTCGCAGGTACTACCATTACCATTACCTTCAGAAAGTAGATCTTCAATTTCTTTTGCAAGTTCTAACTCCTCATCACCATTATTTGACACTTTTACCGAAAATCACTTGCAATCGCCTAAAAGTAGAAATATCAGCCACCAATCAATCTCGCCTTATAACAACCATGCTGATGGCGGCAATAATATCATTACTACTGATAGCTCTAAATCCAAAATTCATGCCAATGAATACATTGAAAATATTCAAAAAGAAATTAATGACCTGATTAACAACTTTTCAGTTTCAGTTAATTAGTTGACTGTTATTTTTCTTTCATATTCAAATTCAATTTTTTACTTCATACGTATACAGCTTTTCTTTAATAATTATTCATTTCTATGTATCCTCACTTTAATTACATTATATAATTTCAATAGTTCTTCTTGTAATTATTTTTTATCTGCAAATACTACTCAAAAACCCCATATAAACTACTCCGACAACCACAAAGTATCTATCCAGCACACCTATCTGAAAGGTTAGAGGTCAAGGTGTGGGAAAAAATCACTGAAGAATGCGCTTCACAACTGGTTACGACAAGCCAGTTCCAAAGACTTGCTATCTTTAGCCCCATGACGTTAAACATCTGCTACCATCCAGTCTTTGATTGTATCTATAAACAGCAAATATTACGCATCATTATGCTAATTTATATTTGCTATGTCATGGCTCGCTTTAGCCAAAGCACTAGACATTTTCTGATGGTTGCTTGTTCGACTTATTTTGTTCCACATGCTATGATTAGGCGTCAATACTAACATCCACCTCTCAAACTATGGACTAGAAACAAGTAGAAAGAATTTCCGAATCATGCAAATGAGAAAAAGATGTTGAAGGACTTGAAAGCCACGATTCGACTCTAGTGTTACAGGCACCAACACCATATTGTGCATGATCTAAGCTATTTATAATTTAGTTTTGTGTCAGTCTATGCTCGGACAACCATGCTATACAAAGAAATTTTAACCATTGATCAATGAAACCCAGGGAGTCTGATTTTCATAGAAATCTATAAAATAATCCTCTTTATTTAAATCTAACCAGTTTAGTAGAATATCCAAATATATTTTAGATATTTTGATCACAGAAGGTTCAACTTTGTTCATCATCAAAACATTCGGGAAAATCGATAATAGTCGAAGCAAATAAATTGAGCCGTATACATCAAACAAATTTTTTGTTGCATCATTCTCAATAATTTCCTTGTATTGTAATCGTTCGTATCTATAAAGGAGTAACGTTCCAAGACATTGTTCAAAATATTGCTTTATTGACTCTGTAATTTCAAGGAAAGTCGTATCATTGTCAAAATCAGTTTCAATAAACTTTTTAAAATCTTCGAGAACCTTAGAAACTGAAACTTTGGAAGGTATACTTACCAGTTTATTTCTTTTGGTGATATTCTCCCAATCGTCAACTAACAGGATTTTCAGATTGTCCGGCATCAATTTCTTGATTTCATGATGAGTAAAACCAGTCCTTGATTCGTAATGGGTTGCGGTATCAGATTCTGAGGTATATGTTCCTTTTTGACGTTTGTATTTTTGTTCTAGCTCGTCTGATATCATCGACAGATCTGCAAAAGATTTATCTTTCTCATTGTCAATACTTCTTTTCCCATTTGTGGTATTTATTATCAAACCAATCCCGCCACTAAAAGAACCATTAATACTTTTTCCTGTGGAACTTAATGACGGTATTGACAAAGTAACGTTCCTACTAGGTCTACCTCTATTTTTGGCTTTGATTTTCCCTTTTCCTCTATCTGTATCCTTTTCTTTATCCTTTCCTTTCTCTTTTTCCATTCTCTTTCTTTCCTTTTCAAACTCTCTAGCCCTTTCTTCTTCCAATGCCAGTTCTTCCTTCTGGCGCTCTTCTTCCTGAACCTTTATAGCTAAACTCTCCTTCAACGCTAAATTTTTATCGTTCATTTCTAAAACCCGTTCAAGTGACACCCACTCGTCCCATTTTGCATTCCACCCATTGTAATGAACCATAACACACACTTCACTGTTTAGTTTTGTCGGAAATTTCTTGTTTGGATTTTCCGTCACCAGTTCTTTGCGTTTTTCGTCGTAGTATTGCACCTTTTGGGTCACAGGATCAAATGTCCGTACGATCTTAGAATCATAAAGTAACGGTCCTTGATACACAAGCACCTTATCGCCTATTTTAAACATCTCAGCACCCATTTTTCCTTACCATACAATCAATCAAAGTGTTGGACCCCTTGATTGTTTTGATTTCAACCGCTCTCCCTCTGTGAATGTATCCATCCGCTTGCAAGACGGACACCTTGAAATTCATGTCCACGCGCACGTAAACAGAGAAGAATTTCACTGCTTGACTGATTTATTCATTTTGTAGGGGGGAAGAAGAGAGGGGGGACGCAAAGTAGTGAACATGTTTCGTATTTATAAAGCAGTACATGCTAATCATATGCAGTGAATTAGACGTTCATAGGAGACACAAATATTCTAAATTTGCTTATAGCTTTATAACAGTTACTTCTCTCCCTAATACCGGGAAGACTCTGCAACATACATGTATATTATTGAAGCAATGCCTTTTAATCTATTTTCTGGCTACAATGAGAAGAAACAGACTTTGCATATCACATTTTATTGTTTCAGCATACGCTTTGCTTGCAGAACCCCTTCTCAAACGTGTAATGTCACTATATACACAAACTCCAACATTGATGACGTAAGCAAACAAAGCAAATACAACAAACCACAAAAAGAGGTTAAGTCTGCTTGTATTATCAAATGGTTCCTGTTGATAAAACTGGCGATTATCTGAATGACTTTCTCAAAACGTGTTAAAAAAAGATATTGAGCAAAATCTGCCCCGACTCAACCTCTGTGTCTACCAAGGGCCCGCTATTGGTTGCATACCTCCAATTCGTAGCCTCCACGAGCACAGCTTCTATCCACGGAGTTCCATTCAGAATGGTTCAGGTCTTTTCCAATAGCCGAAAAAAACATATATACAAGCATTTCTCAAACCTTCTTGAACACCAAGACTATAACCCTACTTTCAACAATGCTCCATCTCCCCCTTCAAGAACACCTTTGTATGTAGTTCCTACAACAGCTATGTATTTCATGTCTGAGAAATTGTCGTACAACGTTTTTCTTGCAGAATGATAATAGACTCCTCGTAGTTCTCAAACCAGACGGGAGGTCTTTTTTCTGGTGTAAGTGGTGACATTTTTTGACGTACCAAGTGCTGGTTATAAAGTGGGTAATGGATGCCATTAACAACAATGATAGCAAGCTTCCAGCTGCCAGACAAGTTGCGAGGAAACCACCACCTCCACCGTTAAATTTATCATCACAGCAACCTGTTCTTTCGCATTCGACTTCATGTCAGGATAGCAACAAACTGCCATCTCCCAGCAGATATGATAACGGAGTGACTGGATTTTTAACTCCAGTTGAAACGTCTCAACGCTTCAGAAATGGAGCGGCATCTTCGCTTTCTAAAAGAGATGGGCCTTCTTTAAAATTGAATCTTTCCAACATGACGGATCTTTCATGCGGCAATTTAACTAAGACATCTGTACCATTGACGAGCCCTGCACAATATTCCATAAGTTCGGCTGAAGAGAGCAATTTCATTTTTGAAAATGATCCCAAGGAAATCTCCTCCTTGGGCTTGAAAAATTCTCCATATAAAAGAAACATAATCATACATCAACAATCTACACCGAATATCATGTCGGCTAGATTGTTAGAAGGTAAGGGCAATCTCAAAACCACCAACAGTACCAATAAAGACGATCAACTCATAGCTAAATCTCTTAGTACTCGACGTAATATCAAAAAGCTAGTATTGGAACCAGTGGATACAAGTACCAGTGATGTTTCAGGAATAGATTCTCCACATAGGCTAGACATAAAGGACCCTGAGAAAAAAGTAGGAACAGCTGAATTGATTAAAAGTATTAGAAATTTAGAATTAGGTTTGGAATATCAGATGTCTATTCACCCCGACGAATTAGTTGCTTTGAAAAAATTGGGATCCGGACAATCTGGTACCGTTTCAAAAGTATTGCATTTACCAACTCAAAAGACAATGGCACGTAAAATCGTTCATTTGGAAGCCAAAGAAGTGGTACAGTCTCAGATCATGAGAGAGCTACGAATTATGCATGAATGCGATTCACCATTCATCATTGAATTTTATGGTACATTTTTACAAGAAGGTAACGTTGTTATATGTATGGAGTATGCTGATTGTGGTTCTTTGGCTCAGGTTTTTAAAATTACCGGCCCTTTTCCCGAGTTTATGCTCAAACACGTAGCACATTCAGTGTTGTCTGGGCTAATATATTTGTACGACGATCATCGAATCATTCACAGAGATGTCAAGCCTTCAAACGTGTTGATGACATCGAAGGGTAAAATCAAGTTATGTGATTTTGGAGTTTCAAGAGAATTAATCAATTCCATGGCTGACACCTTTGTTGGCACATCCACATATATGTCACCTGAACGTATTCAAGGGGGTGTTTATTCTGTTAAAGGTGATGTTTGGTCACTCGGCATTATGTTATATGAGTTGGCTTCAGGGAAACTGGCATTTACAAATAATGACGCTGAAAATGAGAATGGAAACGTATCAATTTTAGAATTGTTACAAAGAATTGTCAACGAGGAACCTCCCAATCTTTCAGTTAAAGACGGTTTTAGCAGTGAATTGTCGGACTTTGTTTCACTCTGTCTGAAAAAGGAAGCTCAAAGATTGGCACCTGCAGATCTGATGAAACACCCATTTTTATCTGATTTCTTGGAGAGTGACAGTTTAAGAGTCAACTCTCAATATCGTGGAGATATAAAAAAATGGGCAAAAAATGTTCGACGTGTACAGAAAGGGAAGCCGTTAAGCCGTTAAGCTGTTAAACGTGATTGACAGACAAAAACGAAGTGTAATAATTGATACAACAGAAAATAAAACACTCTGAATTTAAACTTCTTTCTTTTAAACATGCTTTAAATGTACGATATATATAAACTATTTTACAATAAATAAATCATAAACTATAATGTGAAAATCAAACAACTATCGACTCGTCCGCCTAACCTAAAGTCTCAAAACATCAGCAACTAGATACAAACTTCCACAAACAACAATTTTTTTACCGGTCTCCTCAGAAATTTCATATGCCTTTTTTAATGCATCTTTGAAATTTGATCTTTGATGCATATCAGAATATTTGATATGCTGAGAATTGATTTCAGTTGCTAAAGATTCTACAGGAGCAGATTCAATCCATGGCATACCTTCTATGTTTCCATTAAATTGCGTCAAGACAACCGAGTCTTTGGAACTAATTATTGGATTGAATAACGTTGACATATCTTTTCCCTTGGTGAGACCAATGACATAAACAAAATCTGAATATTTTCTTATGGTTTGAAGATATTTACCTAATTCAATTGAAGCCTGAGTATTATGTGCCCCATCTAACAACACATTGATACTCTTTTCGCTGTCTATATTTAGTTTTGTTAACTCTAGTTCATACTGTTGTAATCTACCAGGCCAAATTGTAGAATCAATACCTTTTTCTATAGTCTGTTTGGTAATATGCTTTGGATAAAGAGGTTTCAGTATATCCAACATTTTTAATGCTACTGCCAAATTGTCCCACTGATAATCACCAAGAAGCTTAGGATTGATCCAACAGTCATCCTTCCTATTTGCAATACTTAAAGTGCAAGGTAATAATTTAGCTTCATCTTTAGCCACATCAACAACAGACAAATCATTGGAGCCGTCGATTACTGCAGGCACGGACTTTTTGAAAATGCCTACTTTCTGGTATGCAATTTCCGATAGCGTCTTTCCTAGTAGATTCTGATGATCCAAACCGACTTTGGTGATTCCCACCACTAAGGTATTTTCTGCAGGAATGACGTTGGTAGCATCCAACCGTCCTCCAACACCAACTTCCATTATAGCTATAGGAATACCACAATCGGCAAAGATCTGGAAAGCCGTACAGGTAAGGATCTCAAATTCTGTGCACCCGACATTATGTTGTTTGTCTGTCTTCAAGATATGCAGTTTACACTTTTCATAAACTTGCTCTGAAATAGGTACATTGTTTATTTGGATCGAGTCTCTGGCTGTAATTAGATGCGGCGAGTTAAATTTACCATTCGAAATACCAGATTGCGTAAGTACATGAGATATATATGAACATACAGAACCTTTTCCATTGGTTCCAGCAACATGAATAAATTTCGGTATATGATGTGGATTATTTAACAACTCCAATAGCCTCACAATCCGATGTAATTGCAAATCGAGCCCCATTTTGGCCTTTTAAAAGAAGGTACCATTGCCCAACTCCATGAACAATAACGTGAATGGTGAAATTCTGCGCAGTTCATGTTAACGACTTTCGACGTATTTGTTGCTTGGGTTTTTGAGAGCGATCGATGACAAGAGAGCTTCTTTAGTTGTTATTATTGATCGGAGCAGCTAGCACGGTGTAGCTTTTGATTGCAGGCGTGCTTGAGTTTGTGATACAGTATAGAGAATGTCGAAGAAGAGGATTGAACTCAAATTGAGGAAGTTCTTCAACTATCCGAAAAAGACAGAGAATTATGAGTTCAAGTCTGGATTGGTCTCACAATATGCCGATGAAAGGAAGGATACTATTCAACGTGTCATTGCGGCTATGACGACAGGGAAAGATGTTTCGGGACTTTTTCCAGACGTTTTGAAAAATGTTGCAACTCACGATTTGGAGCAGAAAAAGTTGGTGTACTTGTATTTGATGAACTATGCGAAAACACATCCAGAACTTGTGATTTTGGCCACCAATACTTTTGTACGAGATGCTGAAGATCCAAACCCCCTAATTAGAGCACTTGCTATTCGAACTATGGGATGTATTCGTGTTGATAAAATGGTTGATTATATTGCAATTCCTTTGAAAAGAACACTTAGAGATGATAATCCTTACGTTCGTAAAACGGCAGTTGTTTGTGTTGCGAAATTATTTGAACTAAATGCAACTGTTTGTTTGGAGCAAGGTTTTTTGGATTATTTACTTGATCTTGTGAATGATCCAAATCAAATGGTTGTTGCCAATGCCGTGGCATCTTTACTAGAAATTTCAAAAGCTACCCAAAAGAAGGTTTTGAACATTGATACAAAAATATTGAATAAATTACTCACGACTTTAAATGAATGTAGTGAATGGGGTAGAGTTTCGGTTCTTAATACTTTGACCGAATATGAACCATCAACTTTACAAGAAGTTCATTTAATTCTTGAGCATATTTCGCCTCAGTTACAACATGAAAATCCTGCCGTTGTTTTAACATCCATTAAGGTTTTACTCAAACAATTGGACAAATTACCAACAAATGAATCAAATAATGTTTTAAATCGACTTTCAAGCCCACTTTGCTCTTTACTGTCATCTTCACCAGAAATCCAATACGTAGCATTGAAAAATATTCGAATTCTAATTGAGAAATACCCAAATATCTTGAATAAGGAATTACGGGCATTCTTCATTAAATACAATGATCCACTATATTTGAAGCTGGAAAAAATTGAGATTATGACAAGGATTTCCGATGATTCAAATTGTTTGTTACTATTATCCGAGTTGCGAGAATATTCCATGGAAGTCGATACTGATTTGGTCAACAGGGCAATAATGGGTATTGGACAAATTGCAATCAAACTTGAAAAATGCTCCAAAAAGGCAGTTGAAATCTTGTTTGATTTGTTTATCAATAGAGGTACCTATGTTGTTGAAGAAATCATCATTGTAATTCAGAATATTTTGAGAAGATACCCGAAGGAATACATGTCTACAATAATATCGATCATATCAGATTTGAATTTTGAGGATTTAACGAGAAACGAGGCCCTCAGTTCGTATATATGGGTCATAGGTGAATATTCTAAAGAAATTCCTCATTTGGAAACTAAATTGACTGAGATTGTAGAAAACTTTGATGATTTTGAACCATCAGTTCAGTCAACGTCTTTGACATCCTTAGTTAAAATTAGTCTAATGAATCCAACTTCCAAAACTCCTCAACTCTTACAAGCGCTACTGACTAAAGCAACAAAGGATGTTGAAAATGCAGATGTTAGAGACAAAGCTTTCTTATATTGGAGACTATTATCAACTGATGATAAACAGTTGCAAAAAGATATCATTTTAAATAAACTTCCAATTTTGGAGTCAACAATCGATTCATTTACACCAGGTTTACTAGAAGATCTTCTCAACAATTTGGGTAATTTAGGATCAGTGTTTTTCAAACCTGCATCGACGTTTATTAAGTTGGACAAAAATGATAAGATGTTCATCGACTCATCTGAATTACAAAATAAAAAATTCGAGGAATTGCAGCAGATTGCTAAACATGAAATCATAAATAATACCGTGAATGCAGAAAATTTATTAGATTTTGAAGATGAGCTTGAGAATGGCGAAGAAAAAACCGATGATTTTTTGAAATCGGAATCTTCACAATCTTCTAATAACATTCTCGACGAATTGAACGATTTATTTTCAGGCTTATCGGCAAATCCACAAGTTCCATCTATTTCAAATACCAATGATCCGTTTGCAATAATTACATCCAATAATGAATCAAATAAGACCAATAGTGACAACAACGACATATTGAATCTCTTTTAACAATCAGAAGCATCTTGATTCTTCTTTAATACCAGTATAGCTCTAATTATTTGTAAATATACATACTATTTATATATCAAAATAAGAAAAAAACAAAAAAAAAAAAATAAAGAAATAAAATTAAAATTAGTTGTAATGAATTAAAATACAAACACAGAGAGAAATCAGGCATCTACTTCGTCAATTTCTTTTTCAGTATTCTTCTTTGTGACCAAACCTTCATGTTCTAATTCATCGTCTTGAACGAAAGCATCTTCATCTTCTTCCTCTTCTTCATCAGGCATTTCAGCATCTTCGGGTTCCGCTTCTACAAGATCCTGTTCTTCCACTGGTTCTTCTTCAGCCAATGGGAAATATTCTTGCACGTTTTCTAAAATGGATTCGCATTGTTCTTGAGAAAATCTGGATTCACATTCTTCGATAATGGCATATAAGTTCACCAAACTTCTAGGTAAAGAATTGACAATCATTAATTTTTCAATAACTTCTAAATCAAAACTATTTAAGAAAATCATGAGATTGATAAAACTCTCACGTTTGGTATCATTACTTTGATTCTGTTTCACCAAATATTGACTCAAATCTCGCGTTATGATTTCGAGATCTAATAGTTGTGGATTGAATCTACGTTTCTTCTTTTGTTGGTTATTTGATTGTTGTGGGATAGTGAATGCCCATTCATTTTCTTTTTGAGTCTCCATCAAATGCTCGTAAACTTCATAATTGGATAATATCTTATCTCTTTGTTGTAATATCTTCATGTGTTCGTTCTGGTTCGTCTATTCGCAACTTGAGGAAAAACACCTTTAAATCATCTAAAATTTTTCAATATTTATTCATTATTTTGTCTTTAAATTTTTTTCCACAAATTCATGTTAGCGATTTATGATAGTTTTCTTTCTTTGGCTAGCGCTGAGTGAAGGTGAACAGTAAACTCATAACATACAGTTCATAGAGTAAGCGTAACGGACACTGAGATATCGCTAGTTATGAATGTCGTAAATAAAATGGAACAAAGAATGGTATTGTATGAGATGGCGTATTGTAAAAAACGGATGTCTCAGAGGTAAGCTATATCTACACTGAGTATATTCATACACAAATATGGTTACTGTTTATTCACTAATAAAGGCGCGTGATGTCTTGGTTATAATGTAATACTCGTATTATTGGGGACCACTCGAGGCTCTTTGAACAACCTATATAAAGAATTATACACAAAGGTAAGTAGGATGAGACGAGTATGTATAATAGAGCTCTGTACTAGCTGCTATGTAGACTAATATTAGTAAGTTGGAAGTCAATATGCGACAACCAGTTATATTCTTCAGTTAGCTATACTGCACTGGCTTTATTTACACTAGCCTTCCAAATTAGTGCTTCGCTATTGTTGGTGTTGGTGTTGGTGCTGCGGTTGTTGAATTCTTACATCACTATTACCATGTGGATTCAAACCACCGCCTTGTAAATTGGAGACAGTTTTCTGAAACTCCATCATGTTCTGTAGCAATTCCGGTGGGGGAGGTTGATTCGATTGTTGGCATAACATAAGCATTCTCTGTATTTGAAAAAACCGCTCTTTAAGTTGTGGCGGAAGTGAATCAGGGTGCGGTAAACCCATATTTGGCCCAGCTGGCATTCCCGGTGGAAATGGCCCCCCTGGTGCTCTTGGATTGAAGTGGGGAGGTAAAAGTCCTGGTGGTGCTAATCCTGGTGGCGGCATACGTTGGTTCATGATATTTGGCGGCCCTTGCTGCATGGCAGGATTATACATTCCGGGATGTTGTTTCGGTTGCTGAGATGACTGCTGCTGCTGCTGTGGTTGCTGTTGTTGCTGTTGTTGCTGCGCCATGTTCATCAAATTAGCAGGCAAGCCCAAATGAGGTCCATTTGGTAACAATCCAGGTGGAGTTCCGACAGCGTATCCCATAGGCCCATTACGATTGACCATTGGCGCATTTATCACTGAATTTGGGGGCATGTTCATGTTCATGTTCACAGGCATATTAGTAGGTATATTCATATTCATATTCATGTTCATATTCATATTCATATGCATGTTTGGCTGAACGCTCGAGGGTGGAATCGGGATACCTCGAGATTGCTGTGGTTGCGGCACATTGTTCATCTGTGTGACACTGGAAGAAGCAGAAGGTGGTTGCATACTGGATTGTGAGTCGCTGGTATTAGTCCTTTGCTGATTCAGTAATTGCTGGATATGTGGAGACAATACGTTGTTATTCGTATTTGGCGTGGCATTGGATAATAAATGGGGAGGTAAATTAGAGCTTGATGGCAACTGGTTGAGAGATGACAAATTAGTTTGCATCGGATTACTGATCATTTGTTGCTGTTGTTGCTGTTGTTGCTGTTGTTGCTGTGCAAATGCGATCGATTGAAGTTTCTGCATTTGAATCAATCTATCCAATTGATCCGAAGAAGCACCATTTCCGTGATTATTTTGAAGACCAGGCGGCAACGTTTGCAAACGACTAGCCACCATAGATGGGGAATTTGCTGGAATTTCCAGTCCAGGGGGGAGAATATGCGAAGGACTAAAAGAAACGGAGGAATTAGAATCCAAAATTGGAGTAGAAATTGAGGAATTCAATGTTCCGTTAAACTTTGCATTGTCACTTGTTTCTGTGTGTTTGTCAGTGCTCACATTTGAGCCTTTATTCAGCAATGAATTCAAAAACATGCTGTCAATATCCTTTTTCTTTCTAGCATCGATCTGTTTTGCAAATTGGAAATCGCCAGAATTTATACGTGACTTTTGAGAGATTCTTTCATTGTCATTGTCATTTTCATTTAAAACTTCATTTATAGTCTCCTCTCCAACCTCCGTCTCAACTCCCTTTTCTTTTTCTTCCTTCAAGCTCTTGAAATACTCTTCTTCAGTCGGACCAAGAATTCCAGGGTCATCCAGCTGCTTTTGCAATTCGTCTTCAAGAGTCGATTCTGGGTTGACAAAGACGTTATTGACCTCTTTCTCCGCTTCATTCCGTGCCTTAAATTTGGATTTAAACAAAAGCTTTTCCTTCTCCATATCCGCTGCTGTGTGAGATCCAAAACTCATATACTGATTAAAATCTTGATCGACTTTGAAATCACGTTCATCCATCCATTCGGGGACACCTTCATCTTCGTCTTCACCATGGTATGCGCTTCTACCTTTCTTGGTTTCCTTACCACCGACACGAGGGTTATTTCGACGAGTGGAAAGTGAGTCCTTATTTTTCTTTGTTCCTCTCGGATTATTCAAGTATTTTTGCATTCGAATCAACGTCGATGCATCAAAACGATAAAATGATCTATCGGGTAATTCTACACCGTCTGGTAACGTTGCGTCTTTTTCCAAAGCTAAAAGTTCTAAAGGTCCATACACCATGACACCGTTCGAGTTCCTAGACCCATAATCTGTCTCATCAGTCTTTAATTCCTCGTCTCTATTATCATTGGTCTCAGTTGTTGTATCAACAGGTGCGTTTTCTGCGCTGATTTCAACTCCAATGGCATGCGTACTATCATTAACCACATGTTCACCGATCATTCCTTTTTCTATCACCATTCGAACTGTTGCCAGAGTCTCAGAAAGCACAGAATCATTCATAATGGGCTTGTTTAGTGCAAACACTTCCTTCTCCGCCATTCTCTACGGCCAATTAATTACCCATTTTTTTTATAATATTCGTCGCATGGATTTCACCATGAAAAATTAATGACAGCTGTTTTCTTGTTAAGCTTCCACCTTTCAGCCCTTGTTCGGAACAGTTTGCCGTTAGGATGCTTTGCCACCGTAGATCTTGTATAAAGTGAAATCAGTGATGTGAGGAGTGATTGAGAGAAAAATCAGGCACTGCTGTGATGGAAGTGAGTTAGTCCAATGTGCGTTTGCGTAGAACTCTGCATGGATTACATAATCGTACACCTTTCTTTATGCAGTGCGGATATTAGTTACGGCTCTTAACAAGAGTCCACACGTATGTAGCCAGGGCTTAGGAAGAAATAATGTCCCAGAATTTAATGATTCGTTGCAAATATACCAGCGTTCTATTGTGCTAATGGCAAATTTACAATTTATTTCACATGTTTATATAGCCTGACAAATATACAACTAGCTATAAATTCAACATCTAATGAATACCACATGGATTCAGTTCTATACAACGGCTAAATCGACAAAGCCAGATTCAGCAAACCATCTCCGGTCAAACTTACGGAGACTACCCTTAGAACCATAGACACCACGAGGAATACCAGTATCAATGATGTGATGAACGACTTTACCCTTTTCAAAATAGCCAAACTTGTACATGTTGAGAGTGGCAGACAATGGAAGCCCCACTGATGCAACATACTTACTTTTCAAGACGTCGCAAATAACAGGCTCGTTCTCGTTGGTTCCAGAAGATGCATTCAAACCGGCTGGAATATCAATAGATAATATAGGTAAACCAGTGTCGTTACACCAATTTATAAGTTGAGCTACGTGCTGCAATTCAGTATCTAGAAGATCTGATAAATCAGAATCAAAACCGTGCAATCCTTCCACGATAAACTCAATTGAAGTATCCATGCTCTTTAATAGATCTTTCAATTGCGGTATACTGGTGACAATCTTACCACCAAAATCACTGTAAACCTTCAAACCAGTGTCAACTTCATCGAGTAACTCATCTGTGGAGTTTTCACTGTCATATAAAAGGAATGCCACAGTTTTGAGTCCTCGATTCAATAAATGTCTACCAGAAGCCAAAGCAACTGAACCCGCTCTGTTATTACCCACCAGTAATAAAAGAACAGGTGGTTCATTATGGTTTTTAAAACTGATTCTGAAAGGTCCAATTATGTTATTAATGATAAGTTCGCAGATACTTCTACCTGAATTCTCAATAAGTATGTCTTTGGATACTCCAAATTTGGAAATACAAGTGTTGAAAACATCAGAAAGCTGTAATGTAGAGCAAGTAGGAACAGGAGATTCTTCGTATTTAGAGCTGAAAAACTGCGCAAATGTTGGTGTGGAAACAAGTGAAGGTTTTCTTTCAAACGATGTGCCCGGTTTTCCAGTAGCAATGACAGAATTGTCGGTTTCAACTGCAGAATCCAAACCATGAGCTGATAGTTTTTTGGATGAGTTGATCAAGTCAGAATAGTTGTAAGTTGCGTCATTCCATTTATCTTCGGATTCATCTTTCCTTTTCAAAACCATTTCATCATTAGCATATTTATCCTTCTTTTCCAATTTGTTGAAACTGACCAGTCTGTCACTTTGATCGGTTGTGTCATTTTTTTGAATGTCTTTAAATACCGACTCTTTGTCAAACTTTTGAAGGTTCGATTCAAAGTCAAATTCCTCTAATTGCAGCTTCTTTTTATTGTTACCGTCATTATCACCACTCGAAGGCTTTTCATTATATACATCAACAAACTTTGTTTCTAGCGATTTTTCTGTGGTACTGGTGCCACTGCTCGATGGAGTTTGTTCTCTCTCTCTTTCTCTGTCCCTACCTTTCTCTCTCTTATCCTTTTTCCTGTTTCCGCCGCCATTACTGCCATTGGCGTCCCCATCTTTCTTGTTCTTCTTTTTCCCCTTACCCAAACTCTTTTCATTTTTGGCCAGTTCAACGACATTGAGATCCTCAAGCTCAGCTGTAACAACAACTAGTGATCTGGTTTCCATTCTCTCATAATTGCCATTGCCGTCTCCCAGCGCAAGATTTTCAAGAACTATTTGGCCCTGGGACACCGACGAAATGGCACCTCGAACAACCTTTCCCGGAGGATCCCTGAACACAACATCTACTGTATATCCGTGAAATTGCGACATCCTTGTTTACTCCGTGCTCTGTGTAATGATGTCAGCTGTGTCAGTCGTTTCCATTTACCTATCTGCGGGCGTGCGTGTGGCCGTCTTCAGTGCTCTTTTCAGCGTCTTTTCCACCGCCGAACGCGCCACTGTTATTTGCTTGCTTTTCTGGCCAAGCTTGGCTTAAAATTGGGCCACCGGTTGGAACTTGAGCGTGACGGCGACCAAACCAAACGTCTGATGACTAGCATTAGCGCCGAAGACGTAGCTTGTCATTTAGAAGCATTATTGGCGGTTCCCAGTAGTGCTAATGCGGTAGACGGGTCCAGGGACCCGATGTGTTCGGTGTCGCATGACATTAGTACCTTATCATGCGGATGTCTCATTTCTGAGAAATTCGCCAATGAACTTAGTAGCCAGCACGGGGCAATTGAAAACGAAAATGGAAACACATTGAAATGTCCCACTTGCCATCAAGACGGTGTTCGAATTTTGGCACCATGCGTGAACATGAGAAACATGACAACATATCTGACCAAACTGAGAGACGAATTAGCATTAAACTCGCAGCAGATAAGTCCTCACAGTCCAGAAATATTACGCATCAAACCTTCATCAATACCCAACTCTCCATTTAGCCAAAATTCTCCTCATATTGGAATGGATACTCATATCAAAGAAAGAGAAAGGGACTTATACACCGACTCAAATGTCGGAGATAAAGAAGAATTACCAGCAATGTTCTCTAAAATCGACATTTTGAGCAAGAGAAAGAAATCAACAGACTCATCGGGGGGAAATAAAAGTATTTCATTTTTGACAGCATTTCATGAAGCTTTTTCTGAAGTCCAAAATATATCTTCTTTTGATTCTCAGGTCCCTGAAAAGCCATCGAGTTACAGCAATAGCAACAACAACACTGGAAGGTTTTCTCCATCAGATCATTTTATTGATGATTTATCATTAAATTATAATGCCAACTCTCCCTTTTCTCCCGATTCTCCAACAAACTCATCAATTCTTTCCTCAACAGTTTCTTTAAATAATAGACAGCGCAAAGCTTCATTCCATACGAACAACAGCGTTAATTCCTCCAATTTAACAAAGCTCATGTCGTCATCATCTTCCTCGAACAATACATTGAAAAAAAGATACCCTAATAAAGAGTTGCTATTTTCCAGAAACTTTCCTTTTTTCAGGAGAAATTATACATTCAACGTTCAGAGCAACAATTTTCTTTTGAAAACAAAAATCTTCATTCAAACACAGCTTTCTCCAGAATTGAACAAATTGGTTTTATTGAGTGAAAAAAAATGGTTCGTCTATACAATCGATACGGAACATCCATATGAACAGCCGAAGCTTCTATGTTGCGGCAAATCTGATGGTTCATATGGCGACAATATCGATCAGATGAAAAAGATGAATAAGGAACAAATTTTGGCTAATTCGAATATTAGTTCAGAGTCAAGTGAATGTATGGGACTTTTAGAGAATTGGGAACACCTTTATTGTCAGATCACTGAGAATTTACTCATCATTTCAGGAACGAGGGGTTTTTTAAGAATTTTGGATTTAAATCAAGGTGGGAGGTGTATATTCACATATCAATGTAAATTTCCAATAAGGTGTTTAGACGTTTCACCTAATGAAAGCTTTATTGCATTGGGATTAACTGGAAAGGATAAATATACGCAAGTAGAGCAGGCTGTGATTATCATTCTGAAGCTAGTGAGAGATCAAGCGTCATTACAGATATTGACTTATCCATTCTCACTACCATACCGAGATCCAATCTGTATACTGAAATTTTCCTCAGATTCCACGTTATTGTCTGTTGCGACCGTTTTAGAATCGAGATTCTTAATAATCAGTTTGATTGATCCCTCCAGACCAACGATGATAATGAAATCTCAACGTCGATTAGATACCTCATTAGAGAGTGAGGGAATAACTGATATTTCATTTTTCCCCGATAATAGATTAATGACAATTACATCATCGTCACATAACTCCGAGCCAATTATCATAGATTCCAACATTTCCTCGATTTCAGGCCCTGATGGAATAGCAAAACCAAAATTATTAATGAAGGTCGAAGAAGTAGGCTCAAATATCCATAAATGTTGTGTTTCTCCTAGAGGTGATAGCGTTGCTTATATCAATAGGAATGGTAATGTGTATATAATGATTGCGCCCAAAATTGGCGACAATGATCATAAAAGGATTGCATGCGTTTTGGATGTTGCAAATGCCTTCAGAGCCAAAGATTCTGCTTCTTTAAGATTTGATTCTGACGGTTATAAATTATATGTGCTAGACAGGAAAGGTGTTTTATCAATTGCTGATTTTACTGCGGGTTCAGTTGAAGATCACACGGTTACAAGATGTAAAATCATTACATAGACATAAGTACGTTATAAAGCAGAAAATATTAAATAATAAAGCAGGAACTCCCGAAATTGTATAAGATTCATTCAAAGAACTCATCAATATGGTGTCTGGATTCAGTTTTCCATGCGGTGTTCCTTTGATAACCAACTCTTATTCAACAGGTCAAAAACTTTGTGATGGATATCCTTAGGGGATAATGTCTTGCTCAGCATAGGAACAAAATGTTCCAACAGAGGTGAATTGGGGATAATAGTGGAGTTATGATTTTTATGCAGTTTTATATCTAAAATTGCCATATCAATTTTATTGAATTCAGCAGGTGAAGACGAGAATAATCGTGTCATTGCGTCCTTCAATGATAAGCTGTTTTCTTCATATAATTTATTGAAAAATACATGATTCATATCTAGCGATAAGTTATGAATCAACCTTCTGGTATCATTAGTAGGAACAACCAAAAAGTTAATAAATAATAATTTCGAATATCCACCTTCGATTTTTAATTCATTGTACTGTTCAACAACTTTTCTACGTCTGTTACTTTCTCTTATAAAAGTCAACAAGCCGTTCGATAACAAGGAGTTGAACTTCAAGAAAAATTGTTCTGAGATCCTTTGGTATTCACTGGTGCTTAGTTCCTCTAATTTTTTCATTTTTGGAAGTTTTACATAATCTGGAATCACTAAAGCTCCCTTAAAATTGTAGTAATATTCGTTTTCAACTTTATCGATTCTAGTATCCAAAAACT
The DNA here is from genome assembly GCA_030168465.1 of Pichia terricola. NCBI lineage: Eukaryota > Fungi > Ascomycota > Pichiomycetes > Pichiales > Pichiaceae > Pichia > Pichia terricola. The sequence continues at coordinate 1,691,685 of CP099445.1, forward strand.
GGCCCAGTTTTAATAAACTATTTTTGACATTTGCTTCGTTACTGTAATCAATAAACAATGGACGAATATCCGAATCGTTAAGTTCTTCAACCTGTTTTAACTCTGTTTCATCAGAAACAGTCACAAAGACGACATAACCACGTCTATTCAAATCATCAACAAGCTTACAAACAAATGTGGAGTTCATTGATCCTAGAACAAGAACAACCTCAAATCTCTTATTCTGTTGTAGCCGCTTCGCACATCTCAGATATGGAACATAATATCTGTACATCTTATAAGAGGTAAAACCCAATAAAGGTAAACTCATACCGATGCCAATAGGTTTAATATTTTTACCTACAGTATGTGTGATTTTCGAAGAAGCCAAACCCAAGATCTTTGACATTGAAAGGTCTTCCAGGTGATTAGAAGTAGAGGATTTTCCCATGATCCAATCCACTTGTGAAGGCGCAGTCTCCTGGACTTTAGTTGCCACATCGACAGCATTCACCCAGACCATCCCTCCGACACTCTTAGAGACATCGTATGAATACAGTGCTGCATCTTTTGAAACTGAATATGCACTTTGCAGAATAACAGATGTACCATCAACAGCTTTGCTGGTATACTCAAACACTCTATCCACAATATCGGGCATTATAACTTACTTTTCCGTAGAGGCCTGTCTTTATAGAGCCCTATAATATCAGTCATCTATAGGGATAATTTGATAATAAAATGATAATTGTACGCGATAATTTTCTTTTGCCGGGAAGAAAACAAGTAGGCCGCCGGATGGGGCCAAAAGGCATAAGAGGGCGAAAAAAACGATCCTCCATGCGAGAGAGCGGGCCGGCGGAAGAAAAAAGTACAGAAATATTCGAAGAGCGCCCGGTAGAGTTACGTCCAAGGGCTAAACGTGCTATGCGGTCAAATAAGTAAGTAGTCAAGAGAACTGGTACTCTCGTAATCGTAGATATTTTAGAATGTGTTGTTGGCGCTTTATTGGTGAGTTATTTGTCTCAAATTTCCATTTGCTTTTTACTCACAATAGTGTAGAGTAGGTCACTTCAGTTTAAAGCTTTTTTTTGATCTACGCTATCCAGTTAACGATTGCGGAATTCTTCCTTCTTGAACTAAAGAACTTTTCTATTTGAGCTTATAGTTCAAATTTAAAAAATCATCACAAATGAATTTTACGACTGCATTCTTTCATTCTAAGGACACATTCAGTTCACTGTCTCATCTCTTTGAGCAATGTTACCTTTGGCTTCTATTCAATTCAATTTATAGAGAAAATATTGGATAATTACGTAATCATGTGGGAGTTTTCTCGACATGAATTTCAAGTTTCTTCGTTTTTGTTGTAGAAACACATTGTCTCCTTTTATGTTACGGATAGGATAAGGATGCAGAATTCAATGAAGAAGAGAACATTGGACGCTTTTAAAATAGGAGATGAGATTCAACTACATATGGTTGCAAAAGAGCTTTATGAATCAGGGTTTTTTAATTGTTATCTTACTCCACAACAGTTCAACTTACTGAATACGCTCTTGAATCAAGACAAGGAGATTTGGGCAGCTTTCATGCACGGCTCGTTGATACTAAGATTTAAGGAGGATGATGGTGATGATTCCAACTCAAATGAAAATATGTACCTCAAACCTGGATTCCCTACGTTGAGAAATTTGAATTCGACAATACGATATTTATTATACGAACAGGCGGTAGACTATTTTTTTTCGCATAATTCTTCGGGAGACAACGAGTTTGAGTTGTTAGAGAAAATAGCCACAGAACATCCCTATAAATCAGAAGATTCGGACCATTTGTTGAAAGACGAAGATAAAAGAAAACAAATAGACACAACAAGACCTGAAAATGAGGAGGATAATTACGATGACGACGAAGATGACGACTATGACAATGATGAAGATGACAATGATGCTACAATCAAAGACAAGCAAGTGGATGAAAAGCAAATAGATGCTTCTCATAAGGATCATTCAGAACTAAGGAATGATTTACTTGTCGATGAAACAACTCAAAAGTACGTTTTATTGGTAAGTAAGGAAGAACTTCTTAAGAAGCCATTATATCCATCAGTTTCTGAATTGAGTGCCGACGAAGATGCAATTGGATCCATGGTGCATCCAATATTGGGTACGTCATCTGCAATTGAATCTAACATTGAGAAACAAAATGAACTGAAACTAATCAAGAATTTCAATAAAGTCTATCACAGTTTTGAGAACGATTTGCCGAACATACATAAAAAGAGGAAATTAGAGAGAAGTAACAAACAGATTGAAATGTCAGAAAATAAAACTGATGAAAAATCGACGGAAGTCAGTACTACTGATTCCGATACTAAGCAAGTCAATAAATTGATGTCGTTAGGTGGTGCCGCCAATTTATCATTGAAAAATTTATTGAATAAAATTGAAGTTAATAGAGATCAATTAGGGTTGACTGATATTGAGCTGAAAAATTTGATCATGGATGTTAGGAAGAACAGATCAAAGTGGGCAAACTATAATAAGATTGGTCAAGAAGAGCTTTACGAAGCGTGTGAAAAGGTTGTTACAGAATTAAGAGCTTATACAGAACATTCGACTCCATTTTTGAATCGTGTTTCTAAAAGAGAAGCACCTAATTATTATCAAATCATTAAGCATCCGATGGATTTGAACACTGTATTGAAAAAGTTGAAAACGTTACAATACACAAATAAACAACAATTCGTTGATGATTTGATGTTGATATGGCAAAACTGTTTGACGTATAATTCTGATCCTAAACATTATTTAAGACTTGATGCGATTGCAATGAGAAAGAAAACGATGACGTTAATACCACTTATACCTGACATTACTGTCAGAGATAGAGCAGAAGTTGAAAGAGAGGCTGCAGAAATGGCATTAAAAGAGAAGGAAAAGGAGTCTACAGAGGTTGGTAGAAAGTCCACTAGAGGTATGGGTAACAAGTCAACGAAAAAGGGAAGAAAAAATGAATCTGATAATAACGGTAAGGATGACAACATTACCGGTAATACCCTAGCAGATACGCCAAGTTCGATTGCCACACCAATGGAAGAATCCACGGGTGAACAGGAATCAAAAGATTCTATTAATGAAGCGAGCGCTGAAACTAATAGTTTGAATACCTCTGTACCGGCGGTGTTGCCTGATAAGATCTCAGAAGACGTGACTGAACCTCTCTCAACTCACATGGAAGAGGACGAAGATGATGAAAATATTGAAGAAGACAAGACGAGAGGGATTAATATTGAAGATATCAATGAAGACAACGATGATTTAGAGATGTCGACATGGAAAACTTTAACTTCAAACACAAGGTACAAACTATGTAACGAAAGGTCGGGACTTTTCAAAGAGAATAAATTACAACCCAATACCGAAGCTCCTCTTAGAACGAAAAGTCAAATGTACAATTTTCAAAACTACTTGGAAGATGAGTCAAAGCTTGTTTTACACAGAAACAAAAAGTATTTCAATGAAAATGACGATCCATATCTGATAGAATATGACGTTGTTGGTGGAGTTCCGAACATTAGGCATAAGACAGTTGATTTTGATAAGCTGGAAGAGCAAGTTTTGGAAGATATGATATCTGAAGGTAAGACTTTAGAAGATTTGAATGAAAGTGGTATGAAAGTTAAAGTTCAGGGTTCCAATAGCTTGATTTTAGAGAATATTGGGATGATGCAGGATATCAGGAAAGTTTGTTTTAAAATTAATTTAATCAGAACAATGCAGTCTAGTCAATTTGTTCACCAGTCGCAATTTGTCTCGCCAAATTATCCAAAGATAAAATTTGAAGATATCGATCCAATGTCGAAACTGCCAACCAGAGATTTGATGAATCAAGATATTGCATCACAATCTCTGCAAAAATCTGTATCAGCCATGCTTATGTTAAATGGGTTTGAAGCGACAGCTCCTTTATGCGCCAGGCTATTAACGCAAATTGCACAAGATTACATGTGCAATTTGGGCAAATCACTAAAACTGCACCTTGAATCTAAATCCATTAATAAAATACGGTCTAAGGAAAACAAACCCTTAACTTATAGAGACACCTTAAAACTTGTGTTAAAAGCTAATGGTGTCGATAAGCCGGATATAATATATTCCTACTATAAGGAACAACTAGGTAAACAAAACAAGAAACTCATTGATTTGAAATACGGGTTAGAAAATTTCTTACGTGATTTACTAAGACCAAGTATGCAAGATTTGAGCGAAACTCAGTTTAATGATGATTCTGAGCAATTTGTTAATGGTGATTTCTCAGATGAGATTGGTGAGGATTTCTTTGGTTTCAAGGAGTTGGGATTGGATAGAGAATTTGGCTTATTAACGTCAAATATTCCATTACATCTTCTTCAGTCTAAACTGTCTTATCAATTTAGCCAAATGAATAAACATATGGCAAAGCGCATCTATGAAGATTTCCAAGAAGTGGATCTTCCAAAATTGAGGAGAAAAGATATACCATCGCAAATTGGTTTATTACAGCCTTTCTATGACGATCTTCTCGAAAAATCCAAAACTCATTATGCCAAACAGCTAAAGAAATATCAAACGCAAAAATCAAGTGGTGAACCAGTAGACGAACAGTTTGAAGAGATTCACGATGATGATGATTTGATTTTAATCGAAGATGACGATTTACCGCTTAAACAGAGAAACAATAGACCTAAAATTCCTCCAAATGGTAAAATCACCCAGACTAAGAAAAAGCTCGTTGTTAATTCCTTCTTTATTGATGATCTAGATACTTTTGAAGAAAAACTGCCTGGTATTTTACAGAAATATGAAGAAGAAGCTAGGCAGGCGCAGAATAAACGGGAGATGCAAAATATAAAAACGTGTGAAGATGTGGGAGAAGAAAAAGGAAAGGAAGGTGAAAATGCAGAAAAGATTCAGGATGAAGGAAGAAAAAACTCAATTGGCTTGGATACAAATGATCTAGATAAAGATTCTAAAGATGGACCACAAAGTGCGGAAGTCGAAGAATCTGGACAAGATGACGCTAAAAATGAAGACATTAATTAGGCGGATGATTCATGAAATATACTTCTATAAACTTTTCCAGCTTAAAACTGGCTCTCTCCTAACTTAATTTTTGTTTGGCGTCACGGTAAGCTTTGCTCCATAAATGTATAAATTTCTATACACAAAATGTAACGACGACATTAGGACATGGTATCTTCACCTCGCAACCATTGTGCAATTAGGTATATATTCAAAAATCCAATTGTAAACCAGGAAACAAAACCTAGAATGTTGGTGATTCGAGAGTTAGAGTAATCTTTCTTGTTTGCACTTGAATATTCAGATAGTAAAGAAGAGGTTTCATGCAATGAACAATCGCCGTTTACCATTTCATTATCGGGGGTTTGCTCATTTTCGTCGTTCCCCAATACGCTTACAGACATTATTTCCGAATTCGCCGTAAAATATAGCAATGGTGCCGTCACAAAGGGTAAGATTAAAGAAAGAACCACTTGTGATAAATTCAAAATCGTTGCAATTCCTGATCTTCCAAAAAACAATGCCATAATGAAACATGGAATGATGCTCACTGTTCTGGTAATAATTCTTCTCATTAGAGGATTAATTGTCCAATTGATACTACCTTCTGCTATTATCATACCAGACATTGTACAAATTACACCAGCCGCAATTGCCGAAAAGAACATAGCCAATGCAAATATGAGCCCAGCTTGTTTTGAAATGTAATAACAAAGCATATCGTAAATTGAGAGTAGATCTGCGTCCTCTGCTCCTGGTTTTTGAAATAATGAAGCGCCGGATACAATTAATATGGACGCATTGATAAAAACTGCCACAAAGCATAAAGAGAGAATCAACTCAATATAGGAATAATTCAAGCAGTATTTAATAGCACTCAAAGAAGGTATATGAATGCTATTTCCTGCTTCGATTTGTTCATTGCAGTATCCGTATTTAGCATCGAATTCTCTCAATCTTGGTTTGACCAAATTAGATCCAAGATATAACGAATGTGGCATTACTGTTGCACCAATAATACCCAAAGCCAAATAGACAGCACTTTTATCTTGGAAAATAATCTTTGATGGTAAGAATCCCTCTAGGACTTCCAATTTAGCGCCTACTTCGACTTTAGTCAAAAGTAAAACAAAGCAGGCAAAAGTCATGAAAACTAATGCAGAGACACCCATTTCAAACTTACGAATTTGTCTCATTGATCCATCTGGATTATATGAGAAAATTATCACCAAGACATCCAGAATTGTGAGAACGACACCGATTTTAAGTGGTATATTGAAAAGAATATTGAAAGCAATTGCACTGCCAACCACTTCCGCCAAATCAGTGAAAATCACCGCTATTTCAGCTAAAATGTAATTCGTCACGTTCAACCAATGTGGAAGATGTTTTCTACAATTTTCAGCTAAATCCAAACCTGTGACAGTTCCTAGTTTGATACAGAGACATTGTAATATAACGGCAAAAATATTAGCTAGTAAAATAATGAATAGGTGTACATAATGGAATTTGGCCCCTGCAGCGGTGGATGTAGAATAATTACCAGGGTCGATATACGCACAGGATACAAGTAGTCCAGGACCAACAAACTCTGCTAATTTCTTCAAATTGATCATTCTTTCCTGTTAAAAGAAGTCCCAACAATTGTAGAGAATGAAGGAGCTGTCAGTTGGTATACGTCAGCAAGCGATAAAGGAAGGGAAGAGATAAAGATGGGCCCACCGGAGCGCCCAAACATGTCGCGTTCCAACAAATCAGCCGCCTGGTGGGTCGTACCTTTGTAATGAACCGGGGTATCTCTGCATGCATGAGTACCGTGCGTCTTGGACCATAAATGCCAATGGTGATACGGAAATTACCTGCAAGTGTTTCTTCATCGATCTTATCAACCAGCTCTTTAAAATCGCAGGTGTCAGTGGTGAAAGAACTTGTGGAAAACGCTATTGATGCTGTGAGTGATTACGACAACAGTGGAAAGTGTTCGGTAAGAGATTACAGACAGGCGGAAATTTGTTTGGAGATAGACCAAGAGTCTGCTGGATTGCAGTATCTCAGTGTGAGTGATAATGGTGTCGGAATTGAGAAAAATGACCGAGGCTTGCTGTGTCTGAACTGTACTACATCTAAACTAAGATCCACAGAAGATCTCTCGAGTGGCGTTTTGACCTGCGGATTCCGTGGTGAAGCTCTAAACCTCGTTGCGAGGCTTTCCAAAACGATGAGAATAAGCACAAAGACCCAAGCGGACAAAATGGCAGAGTCATGGACCGTTTCCAGGTCAGGCTTGGCAAATTCAGATAATAAATCATATCCAGGTACGATGGGTACAACAGTAGCTGTAACGGGTCTCTATGAAAGCACACCGGTTAGGTTTAATTATTTGATAAGGAAGAAAAACAAACTTCTCAAAGATATTTACGATCTGCTATTTACCTACTCGCTGATTCATCGACATATAAGGTTTCAGGTAAAATACGTCAAATCTTTAGAACACAAAAAAATCATTAACAAGGAAACCAAAGTTTTTCGGAATAAAATTGGCCTGTCCAAGCTTTTATGTGAAGAACTGAACATAAGTAAAAAAGACTGGTTGTTTGAAGGTACTCTTAATTTCTGTATCAATGATGGATCATTTGGAGAACGAGAAATGAAAGCTTATTATGTGTTACCGAAAATGAGAGCTCAAGATATACAGAGCATCAAACAAAAAACACACGTATTATCAGTTAATAAGAGACCATTAGATGTATCTCTTGACTTTGGGAAAAAAATTCGTAATGAAGTTAACGAAGCATATCATGAAAATATGCTTCTTTCTCCTCTCGTCTGGTATATTTCCTTCGAAATTCCTCCAAATATTGTCGACGTTAACATCGAACCTGAAAAATCAGATATTATTATCCGAAATGAAGATCAGATAATTCTGGCATTTAAGAAAAGCTTGTCTGAAATATTAAAATCCTCACATGGTTTGTTGCCTGGTGAAACCGATAGAGTAGCGACAAAGAACGGTATAATTGTGGATGAATCAGAGTCAGCTCGAGTGGGTACTGCTGCATCAAATGCGCATATCCTTCAACAAGAACTTATGAATATGTTAGAAGGGAGTGATGACGAGACATTGATTAATGATTTGCAATCGCATATCGCCAATCTAAGCCAGCGTCAAGATGAGCTTTTAAAAACTGATTCAGGAAATGTAGAACTAGAATCTGAGTCAGAAGAGGAACAAATCATGAATGAACGTTTGTGCAATGGTCAACTAAAGGCTGATTTGTCTCGTAGGGACCATAACAATGAAACATTGAATGAGCTTGGTACTGGAAGTAGTGAGCGAAATGCAGAAGTGTTGAGATTTTGTGACAATAGGAAACACGATTCCGGATCTAGTGCAGAACCAGTGGTAATAGAATTAAACTCTGTTAATACCGAAGCGAAAACAAACCCTAAAACTACTGGAAAAAAATCAAGGAGCTTGTCGTCTACAAATTCTCAGTTACACGATACCACTAGCCCTACAAAAAATACTAAACAAATGTCTTTATCTTCTTATGGTACTTACCACATTAGTGAAATCCGGAAACCAAAAATAACAGTTAAAGCAAAAAAACTTCCCAAGCTTATAGAATGCAGCCAAGATACATGCGGCATTAGTGTAAGGTATCGATTTCAACTAACGCATGACAGAATCGCCCGTTCTCGATTATTGAAGGGCGATGAGAATTGGGTCAAACGTAAAGGAATCCCATCTGATAACATCGTTCAAGCGGTTGCGGATTTGTATAGAGATGCCAATTATCCTGTTCCTGGATCATTGCCATCGTTGAATGAGAGCCAAATTTACGAACTGAAGTAGAGTAACAGTGCTCTGTCTTTTTTCTTTTTTCTTTTTTGGACATTTTGCTCAAACATTTACATTTTCATATTATAATATTACAAAACTTTAACACGGTACTAATTCTTCAGTAAATAATAGTAAATTTATATTCTATGGTTTCTTGCAACGCAATATTTATCTTGAATTTCAATTGCCTCATAAGTACCTTCCAAATTGGCCATGATATGGTATTCATTAGTCATGATATTTTCAATAATCTCTGTTTCGACTATTTTCGATGAATCATCAAGTTCCTTTCTGATATATGTCAATTTGAAAGGTGCGGTACCTGTCAATAAGAAAGTGATTTCTACTTGTTCACCTTCATGAATATCCTCTTCAATACTATCACCTTGAACAATTTCAACTGAAGGTAAATCGTAAATCTTAGCAGTTAAGTCTCTTCTATTCAACTCCGTGAAATCTACCAAACAACTCCTTGCGGATGAGTCTGATATTGATTTTATGTTAAATTCACCCGGACCAGGCGCTAAACGTTTGAAGTAATTTCCTTGAATTAAAACTTCTTTTTGAGCCGAATTGAACTCATAATTAACTGTGAATGGTGATACACCATTGAGCATATAGGTGATTTGATCCCCAACACAATAATAATGGGATTCAGAATATGCAGTAGAATCAGAAACTTGATTCGATTCCTCAGTAAGATGTCTGATTTTCGGCACATCACTTATTTGAATGGTTATAGATTCATCTTTTCCATCAAAGGTACATTCATTAGCGTCGACTACTTCTTTGATGGAGACAACATGATTTCCAATTCCAACATGTTTATAGATAGTGCTTAGGTCAACAACTTGTTCATTTAGATCCTCAAATTCAATTGATTCCATTACACCGTCATACTCATGGTATATATCCAACTTCAAAGAAACTGGAACTGAACCTCGTAACTCTACCAAAATAGGTTGCAATTTGTCTAGATCATGAAGAGATGAGACACAACTTTGATATTTTTCATTGGAGTCAGCAAATTTTGCTGAAGGAAGCTGGTGAACCTCTTGGCTTATTACCAATTGCTCAAAAGTGTACTCATTAATGTTTTTCAAGTAAGTTATGACGTCCTCTGTATATGTAGAGTCATAAATATCCTTTATGGTATAAGAATGTAGACCAGGTTCTTTACTTGAGGTCTCTAAGCTGAATCTAGCATTATTAAATTGTTCAACACGTTGATGAGTTCTGCCATTTGGGAATGTTACGTCGTAAATAATGATAAAAGGGGCAGAGCCATGCGCCTCGAAAACAATTTCGTCGTTCTTATTTTGGCATATTTCTGATTTTTTGAAGGTGTTCCCATCAATCGCAAGTAAACCGTAACTCTTATTATCCCAAACATGTAATGATGGTGTTGAAATGTACTTCAAACTAATAGAGTGATCATAAGAAATTTGTCCCGGACAACCCTTTTGATAAAATGAAACTAATTTATAAATACCTTCGTCAGATAACTCTAAGCCGGACGAGGGATTAAGGTTTTTCAGAGGAACCTGTCTCTTTGTCTTTCCATCAAATGAGCTATATGAATACACCAAATCAATCAACTCCTCAGACTGATATAGCAAAGGAACTTTGAAGGTCTTTCCATGAACAATTTCAAAAGTTTCATTAGTTTCAAAACTTAGTTGTGGAACTTCATTCCTAACACTAATATGAACCTCTTGACCTTTAAAATCAACGTCACAAGCTGTTGCATCAACAACATTTTTCAAACTTAAAATGTATTCGCCCCCTTTCAGGAATTTCGGAGTATCAATGGTAATTTGATTTTCATTAACATTTTTTAAATTATAGTTCTGAACAGAAAAATCAGGTGAGATAATATCATAAGATACAGAAAATGGAGCTTTACCTTCGAGAGTAAGAATGGCGGATTGAGACTCACCATTACAACAATTCAAACGCTGGATTTTTCTATGCTTCTCAAAATATGCTCTTGGCCTCTGTTTGAAAAAGGTAACGTATCTATGCTCATCTCGTCCGTAGTGAACTTTATTTGTATAAAACCTATCACTCAATGTCATGAATTCAATGGAATACGAGCCTTCACTTGATGGTTTAAAATTATATTCAAAAGTGTTTGACTCGGACTTCAATATACTTGATTTTTCAATCCTTATAACTCTTTCTGGATTGTTTGGATCAAGTCGGGAAATTTTATATCCAATCTTAAATGGCGCAGTTCCTGAAAAATCAAAATTGAATTGGAAGCCAGTTGTTCCAACACAATTATCTACAATAGGATCTAAGTGAACTTTCATTTCAGGTAATTTGGCGCTTGAAATGGTTAAAGAAGATGAGCCCAACTTACATGGACAAAAATTAGAGGAGCCTTGTTCAATGGTGTAAGTACCGGGTTTATCTGCATGAATTCTGAACAAAGATCCATAACTTAATGATTGAACAGTTTCAGTGAATATTTGTGGTTTATTTTCATCATCGCTTTCATTTGGTGTGTACTTGTAGACAATATTGAATGGGATTTCACGCTCGGCGTTGTCTATTTTATTCAACTTGACATCAAGGTATTTTTCAGTACCTGTTAAAATTGGAACGGACGGATTAGAGTCAATCAAATTCAATACTGGTTTTGGATGTACAGTGAAAGAATTGAAAATAGTTGAATCATTTGGATCTGGAGTATAGTTAATCATATTACCAAAACCATCCACAATCTTGTTGATAGTATAGACATATTTACCTGGTTTTGATAATTTCTTGTCAGTGATTGGAATAGAAATGTTCACGCTTTTAGCCCACGTAATGTCTTTCAGATGTCTCGAAGCGAGTTTAGTCTTTATTTGGTTTTCTTTTGCATTCAATGGGGAATCGATTTCCTCAAGCTGAGGAACAACAGTTGGTGGAAGTTTGGATAACTTGCCATCAATCTCTTCCTCGTAGTACAGAGTGAAAGGAGCAACTCCAAGTAAAGTAATCTTTACATCATCAATAGTATCGTCTATACATTTATCTCTATTGGTGGAATCTTCTAAAACAAACGCAGCTTCTGGACACACTGAAATGATGGTATCAGATCTATATGAACGGATCATTTTATCCTTTTTATCAGTTGCTAGTTTTATTGAATAATAACCTGGATTGCTAACAGGAATCTCTAAAATTTGAACATTGCTATCACCCAAAACCGAAGAATCATACTTCACATAAGGAGAAGTATAATAATTGGAAACTGCAAAATTCTTCAATTCTCTTTGAGTGAAGTTGAGAACCGTATCAAAATTATTTAAGTCGTGGTAGTTGATTTGTAAGTAACTAATATCATAAGTTGATTCAACTCTAATTGGAATTTTGATATCTTCGTTATACACTGGACGAATGCAGAATTGCTGACCATATGGGTTGATTTTAATGGATGAATCAGGTGCATATCTAATTGTCTTCTTACCTTTAAAGTGCTCGGACTGGTTTATTATTGAATCAGTTTCGGCATAATGTTCCATAATGGTTAGTTCTTTCTCTGGTATAAAGGTGCGATAAATTGAATAAAACATTGTGGAAAACGCAAACGAGAAAGTGCAGGTGAAAAGCAAGGTGATACAATTCATAATGAAAAGTAATATTAAGCTCGTTGTTGGAGTAAATGAAAGTTTTGGGATACTCAGAAAAGGAATTGTCAGTATCAGCAAGCTATCAAGGAAAAAGTACTTGAAAATAAAGGCAGCCTTTGGCGGCAAAAAGCTCAAGAAACCCATTAAGCTTATTTGATTTTCAGTATCTAATTCAAATATTGTATCACTGTGTAAGACATATAAATCATAAAACTTCCATGCTTGAATCAAGACAAATGTAGCCAAAACATAGTATCGTTGAGAATCAACATCTAAGATCGATTCAGGAATTGCAGGTTTTCTAGATCCTGTTTTAAGCGTCTTCACTTGCGTCGTATCTCGCTTTGACATCCCGCTTGTTCTTGTTTATGCAAGCAAACTTTTGTGTAGGCGATCTTTCAATCAAGAAAAACTAAGACCAAACAAAATACCAAATTCAATCGTCTTAGAATCAATCTGACATTTTAAAGGGCTTAATGTAGAAAAAATAAAATAAAAAAAAGAGACGTGCCTCCGGTAAGGCCCCAAGGTAAATGTCAAATTTGCGTCGATTTATGAGTCGACAAAAAATACTGCTAACGTAATGTACTTGCTATAGTGCCGTTAAGTTATTCAGCACTATCTGAAAATGTGTCATGAATAACGTCGTTAGTCGCTATTAAATTAAGCGAACGTTCTTTATTTATCGATGAATTAATCGACGGTTTGCAGCCATTTGATATCTCTTTATGGAGATATCTTACATTATTACTTTTAGATAACGAACTTAACAACCCCTTTTATTATTATCAATAACTTTACACTAGTAATTTATTATAAACAACAATTGTTATATTGACACTATTCTGGTACGAACTACAGAATATATCCCGCTAACGAGTGAACGTATAGGGGAAACCGGTCTTATAAAAATTAATTTTTATAACAAAACAAGTGATAAAGCCTTAAGCTATAATTATAAGGAATAAACAAAAAAAAAAAACAAAAAAAAAGAGAATAAAACACTCCAATCACAACTCATTTAAACAAAATACCTAAAACAAAAAAAACACACAAAATAGACACAAGTAAATCTAAATTTACTTAGTAAACAAAAAGAGATAATTAAACAACCTAGTCAAGATGAATAACGAAGAACTCTTGAAGCAAATCACAGCAATGATGGAAGCTACCACTGCCAAATTTGAGGCACGTTTTCAACAGCTGGAGAGAGCAACTCAAACGGAGTTTGATCAAGAGTTGCAGAGAATCGACAAAGTCGAAAAGGAAGAAGAAGCGCACAACACTGATCTTTCAGGCAAAGCTGTCTATCTTTTCGAACAAGCCGAAGGTATCAAGAAGGAGTTAGTGAAGGAAGAAGGTGAGATTAAGAATATTAAGGAGGAGTTACACGCCGATGAAGAGAGAATTGAAGAGCTAGTTAAGCATGACGCTCAACATCGGGTCAACGAGAACAAGTTGTTGGAGAGTCAAATCTCGTTGGAACAAAAACAACTCAACATGGAGAGGGACGTTCATATTGAAATGGAACGACTAAAGAACTTGTTGGTCGCCAACAATATTGACCATGAGACAGGAAAACGACTTCAACATAATCTTGAAGAGATTCAACAAAAAGAGGACATCCTGGCTCAAGACATGGCCAAAATTAAGGCTCAAGAACGCGAAAGCTACGACAACCAAGTGTTTCTGCGTGACTCTATGGAGGACATCAGGCAAGAGTTGGAGAATATGCGATTAGAAGCAGCACAAAACAAGAAGTTTAACGAGAATCTTAAGTTTGAACTTCAAAATCTTGCCCAACAAGCACGTCCTATTGGGAGATCACAGGGTTCTGCGGATAATTCCGGAGTACCAAACTACCCCGACGTCAATGTTGACATTCCAAATAAGGATGTTATCTTCCAAAATATCAGGATTTATCTTCCAGAAGTTTTTACTGCCCAGAAGATTCCACAATTACAAGTTTCAGGAGCCTTGCTGAAATACAATTCTGCAAAGGATGCTCAGTTGAGTACGATTTCAAACATGCTCAAGGATATCCAATTCACGGAAGATGACTCCATCCAACAGAGAATAGTCTACATGATGAGGATTCAAACGATTTTGAGAAATCAGACAAATTCGGTGGATGATTGGAAGTTCGCAATCGAATCTTTCAGTTGCACAGAGGTTATGGATCAGTTACAAGAGAGTGATCCGAAGGATTATAACGGTTTGCTGGTGGTCTTATTTGACCAATATGAGTTCCACGCATATGGTAAGACGAAAATTAAGCAGCTAACAACATTTGATCTGAACAATCCATACATGAAGCCTTTCTATTCTTCATGGATTCGGAAGTACAAGAAGTATCAAACCTTCGCCAGTGAAGTTTTCCACACGATTAAGAAAAGAATTGTGGCGGATTTGGAAGCAGCGAAAAAGCCAGAGCTTGTGGAGCAGGTTACAACCATCGTTACGGTCCAGAAGTTACTACAATTTGTGCAACTTAATACAGGATCCATTCTACGCATGGCTTCATCGAATAATTCAGATGAATTAATGGCGATTCGTTCCAAGCCGATCTACAAGTTACAGAATTACAGCGAGAAAGGAAAAAGGTTAGGTTACTGTACTGATTGTAAATGTTTGAAATGTAAGAAGAAGAGAACCATGAAGAATTTAGTTTTCAACAAGAAGGTAAATTTTTGTCGCAATTGCAGCTGTGCTACTTGCAACAAAAACTCCAAGCAATACGATGACACCAAGAGGAAGAGTATCGCGACTGTTAATAGCGCTGATGTTGTGGATTTTGAGGATTCTGACCTGGATTCAGAAGTTGATGAAACTATTGATTATTCCACTTCTGATACTGCTGTTGTTTCCGGTAACGAAGATCCCGATGGAATTTTTAAAAGTGAGTTTGAATACATCAACTCTTTAGACGGTGAGGCGAGGCCTATCTAACATAAAAAAATTAGTGCTACTGGATACGGGAGCATCAAAGAATTTGGTATATCAACGATTCTTGGATGACTGTCCGAAGTACGCACAAGTGGTAGATATTTATCCTGCAAAGCAAACTTATAAGATTTATGCTGCGTTTGGCGATAATATCAGATGCGAGATGATTGCTTTGATTAGAATTTTTTTGACATCGCAGATCTCCATCGAGTTAGAATTTCTTGTGTTACCAATCGACGAGAAAGGACGGTTGATTATTGGAAAACCCACATTAGGCAGATTTAAATACAGACTAGATGACAATGTCGAATATTTGACATTCCACGGAAAGGAGTTTGATTTACATGACAAATTCAAGGGTATTTTTGAAACAGGTTCGGAAGTGAAGGAAATCAACGCTATTGCTCCTAGGAAAGATTTATTGCTAGAATACGCAGAGAAATATCCTGAATTGTTCTCAGATGTCTTGGCAACGATTCCTAAACATGAATTCAAGTACAAGGTACTCATTGAGAATTTCGATTATCATAAGCCACGTCCTTTTTATGCAAATGAACTGTCGAAGAAACACATTAAGGAGTTTCTAAACGATGGTTTGGAAAAAAAGGTTTTGTCGGAGATTAAGGACGACGGTCTGGTTGCTTTAGCCCCAATCTTTCCCATCACCCAAAGGGACAAGGTTAGAGTTGTTACAGATTTTAGAGAAATTAATAAATCTCTCAAATATGGAATGGAAGCAATACCACCGATTCAAGTTCTGATACAAGGCTTAGCGAAATTTACGTTGTTTACTACCTTGGATCTTAAAAGTGCATATTTCAACGTTCCTTTGGATAGAACTGGTGCACGAATTGGTATTACTACTCAATTTGGTAACTACGAATTTAACAGGCTACCTTTCGGATTGGCTTCGGCACCTGCAGTCTTTACGAGATTCATGAAATATGTTCTGTCACATTTAAAGTTTGACGATACGCTGCATACAGTACATTGTTATTTGGACGATATTATTATTGGTTCGAATGACGAAACGTTACACTTACAACTGATAGAAGACATTTTTATTATCCTACAGAATTTTGGTTTACATTTGACGATTAAGAAAATCAAATTAGCTAACAGTGAAATCGAATTTTTAGGCTACTTAATTAAAGACGGCAAACGATTCCCTACACAAGAGAAGGTATCCATGGTTAAAAATTGGAGGTTACCTACAACAGGAAAGGAATGGCATAGTTTTATCGGATTCGTTAATTTTTTGAATCATTTTATTCCTGATTGTGCAAAACTACTTGCTCCGATGTACAAACACTTGACGTTGTTACAGAAGAAAAAGGTGTCTGATGTTGAAATCAAGTTGTTAAAAGAGAATTTTAACACCATCAAGTCACACCTAAGCAAAGCAGTTGGGCTACAATTGTTCGATCCCGCAAAACCAGTTCACATTTGGACTGACGCTTCGGATTTAGGAGTCGGGGGAATGATTATGCAGGAATCTAAGGACATGAGTCACGGTAAGTCACTAGTGCCTATTGCATTTTTCAGTAAATCTTTTTCGGATGTGCAGAGACGTTACAGCACCCTCGAAAGGGAACTATTGGGAGTTTTAATGGCCTTGAACAGTAATTACTTACTACTTTCGGAATCCATTATCATCTATACGGATCATCAAGCTTTAGTGAGTATTTCCAAAAAGAATTCAATGTTGAATCATCGAATTCTGCGTTTTCTAGAAACTCTCTCAACCTATCCCGCTGAGATTAAATACATCAAAGGTGTTGAAAACATATGTGCTGACTTTCTAAGTCGTTTTCATGTTACTGATCAACCGAGATTGGAATTGAATTACGTTTTTGTTGCCCTAGACGCAGTTGATTCTTTAGAAGACGATGTTGAGGAAAGTGATGAAGAAGCAGACGACAATGCAAGGATTGAATCAGAAGATGCAACAGATAAACATTACTTCAAGAAGAGGAAATTACCGAATTTCAATTCTTTGAGTGATACCGAAATGGAGACGATCAAAAGACTGTTAGGGATGAGCTCATCAGAAATCCCAGAGGACTCACCAGACAAGGATGAATATGAGAAGTTGAAATCATATCTAAAATATTTTATTGTTCGAGACGATGTCTTATACTACATCCACAAGGACTATATTTTACTCAAGGTGGTGTCTACAGGAGACTGTTTCCAATTCCTGGAACGGATGCATTTTCGTTTTCACGGTTCTCCGAGCTTACTCATTGATTTCTTAATCGATGAGCGGATCTTTCATCCTGGATCAATGTTACTGGCAATAGAAGTTGTTCAGAATTGCAAATCTTGCGACCTCTACACACGGTGGAGCGATTTACCGCAGGTGATGCAGCAGATCAAAATTCCACACACTGGGGAAATTTGGCACATTGATTTTGTAGGCCCGCTGGGAAACAGAGTCAATTCTAGACTAAGGGAAAAGTTTGTGTTAGTGGCAGTAGAGTATGTTACGGGTTTTTGTTATGCACTACCTACTCAGACTCAAGACACTGAAACAGTAAAACTGTTTCTTTCCAAGCTACTTACAATTTTTCCACTCCCGGCGACGATAGTGAGCGATAACGGCGCACCGTTTACAGCTTTTGAGTTCAAAAATTTTACAAAAAATCTTAGTATTCAATGGCGATGTACCAGTGCGTATTATCCGCAGGCAAATTCCAAAGTTGAAAGAGTCAATGGATTGTTAAAGAATCTAGTTAAATCACACGATCCGGATTTCAGAAGATGGCCCGAATTGCTAAAACAAGCAATCAGGAGTTACAACAATAATTCCACCATCTATGGATTCGCACCACAGGAATTACTATTTGGATTTAAATCTCATGTTGATTTCAAGTTCATGGATTTGACGAAATACTATGATGCGCTTAGTACCAATTTAGATGTTGTAAGTCTAGATGCAGTTTGTTTGCGACGTTTTCAGATTGAAACAATTTCCGAAAACAGGAAATTGGTAACCGATAGACGTTTCCACTCCAGAAGGATGTTTAAGTTATTGAATGATCCAAAGTCAAATCATAATACTTTTACAGTAGGTGAATACGTTTACAAGAAGGTTCAACAAAAGCGTAAGAAAACAGATCCATCTTGGGACGGACCTTATATCGTTACAAGGGCTACTCCAAAACATTCTTACAAATTGAAGGATATGGATGGGAAAATACTCCCGGCTTCGGTAAACGTCAAAGAATTACGTCCATGTTACCAATACTATGGCTCACCTATGCGATCAATCAGTGATTATACTGCTGACATGGGAAATTTTGAAAGACAACTGTATTCCAAAACTTTTGGTGAGAACTGAGCTACAACAAATTTTGTTACACAAAATTTTTTTCCAGGAAGAGGTGTATTATAGTGCCGTTAAGTTATTCAGCACTATCTGAAAATGTGTCATGAATAACGTCGTTAGTCGCTATTAAATTAAGCGAACGTTCTTTATTTATCGATGAATTAATCGACGGTTTGCAGCCATTTGATATCTCTTTATGGAGATATCTTACATTATTACTTTTAGATAACGAACTTAACAACCCCTTTTATTATTATCAATAACTTTACACTAGTAATTTATTATAAACAACAATTGTTATATTGACACTATTCTGGTACGAACTACAGAATATATCCCGCTAACGAGTGAACGTATAGGGGAAACCGGTCTTATATTGCCTTAATAATGCCGATCAGCTATCAAACATCTGTTGCTACTACCTTATCAATAAGCTTAGTCAATTGCTTAGTTGTTTGCAACCTAAATATGTCTTGTAAATATCTTACGCTATTTCTATGTATTGACAGCAATCTTTATACTCATTATAACTCATACTTATTAAGCTTATTAGAAAAATTATTACGCATACTGACACTATTTTGGGAGGGAGTACAGAATAACTGTCTCGCTAATAAGAGCATTGTGTAATGGAACTGGTCTCATATTAGCAGCAGCATGTAGATCAAAATGAACATTGGGCAACTATGATCTACACCAAAAATTAGTAGCCAATGTTTTTTTTTTAGTATGCTGTACAGCTGTCAGTTTGAGCTAGAGATTTTATAGCAAAAAAAAATAATGGTAATTTCGATAGATTGTATCTGCACCAGTGCAGTAACTTCTCGTCTGCTTTTAAATCTGTTCTGAACTTGGTACTTCAATCACAACATGAGTTGACTCTCATGCGACAGATAATTGTATTTCAACTAATTGTAAGAGTAATACTTTCATCCATCGAAGATTTTGTAAACAAATTGAAATACACAGTAATTTAAAGTTCCATAGCTCTAAAATACAGATGTTACCAAGGCTGGTTTACAATTCTGAATATTAAAAGTTGATTTTTGAAAAAAAACAACGTAGAAGGGTTTATTTCTTGTTTGCTTATCTCTATGCTATATTTGTTTCTATAGTGGTAATGATGTGCGAAATTAATGACGGTCTGTAATTCCACTCATTCAATCACTTAACAACTTTCATTCCCCCGCTTCAATTTTCACAGATTATCACTTATTTATTTATCAAAAATTATCGCATTAAAATAATTTCATTAATCTGCCAAGTACCTAAAACCGCACACACTACAGTACGGCAAAAAAACTACTTCTATCTCTTTCAAAGATCAACTTAAAAGTAATTTTTCCATCTACACATTTAGCTTTTTGCTCGTACTTCATAATCTTTAGCGTTCTGCTCCGGCAGATAAGTTGCCATAAAATGACGTAGCGTTCACAATTAATTATCTAAGTAGTTTTCGCAACATTCGTTTAAACAGTTATCAGTGTTTTGATTTGTAAATCTAGTTTTTCTTGATATCACGCTTGGCTTGTTCAAACTACCTTGACTTGTTCAAACTATGGTTACATAGCGCTATACTATCCTCGACAAAAAACACTCTAATTGATTTTATCTCCAGATCCGATAATTAAAACAAAGGTAAAATCTAACCGCCAATAGCGGCTTTTTCAAGTACTTCCTAAATAGGAAACTATAAACCGAACCAATCTAAACATTGATTCCCTCTTATCAGTTAGATAATACTGGCTGGGGAAATACAAAGAAGCTTCATTTACTTCAGCGTTTCCTTTTGTTTTTAGTTATCAGTTTACTTCTTTGGTTATCTGATTAATTGAACAAACATACAAAAAAATGTCGGATTTATTTACTACATTAACAACTCCAAACGGTAAATCATTAGAACAGCCATTAGGGTTTTTCATCAATAACGAGTGGGTCAAAAGCGAAGCTACATTTGAAACAATCAACCCATCGACTGGAAAGCCAATCTGCTCATTGTATAGGGCTAATGAATCACATGTTGACGACGCTGTTGAAGCTGCGAACGCTGCATTCAAATCCGATGAATGGTCAAATTTAACCGGTTCTGAACGTGGTGACATTTTATACAAAATGTATACCATAATCAAAAGAGATGCCGAGATTATTGCATCCATTGAAAGCTTGGATAACGGTAAACCTTATCATAATGAATGTCTTGGTGCTGATTTAGTTGAATCTTATGAAGTTTTCAAATATTACGCTGGTTGGTCTGATAAACATACAGGACAATTAATTGGCTCTCAAGTTTTGGGTAAAAATAAAATCTGTTATGTTGAACCTGTTCCATTAGGTGCTGTGGGTGGTATTGTTCCATGGAATTTCCCATTCATGATGATGGCTTGGAAAATTGCACCTGCTTTGGCAACTGGATGTACAGTCGTTATGAAATCCAGTGAAATTACTCCATTATCTGCATTGTGGTATGGTAAGATTGCACTTGAAGCAGGTTTGCCAAAGGGTGTGTTAAATATTTTATCAGGTTTTGGTAGTGATGTTGGATCCGCTATGGTTAGTCACCCAAAATTGAGCAAAATTGCATTTACTGGATCAACTGCAACTGGTCAAAAAATTATGGAAGCTGCCGGAGCTAGCAACTTGAAGAAAGTCACATTAGAATGCGGTGGTAAATCTCCATTTATTGTTTTTGATGACTGCGATTTGGAATTGGCCGTTGAATGGGCGTATTGGGGTATCTGGTATAATAAAGGTGAAGTTTGTACTTCTACTTCAAGATTTTACATTCAAGAAGGTATCTATGACAAATTCTTAGAGGCCTTTACAAAATTGACTAATGAAAGAGCCATTACTGCCGATCCTTTTGATGAGAAATGTACAATTGGACCTTTAGTCTCGAGTCTTCAATATGAAAAGGTCAAAAAATATGTGGCCCTAGGTCAAAGTGAAGGTGCCAATTTACTTTCTGGAGAATTTATCGATGGTCCTGGTTATTTCTGTAAACCGTTTATTTTTGCTGATTGTACTGATGACATGACCATCATGAAAGAAGAAATTTTTGGACCGGTGGTTGCAATTGCCAAATTTACCTCTACTGATGAAGTCATTCAAAGAGCAAATAATACCACATATGGTTTGGCAGCTGCATTATTCTCTAATAATATCACCAAAGCTCATAGCGTTGCTTCCAAGCTTGAAGCTGGTATGGTTTGGATCAATTCCAATGGTGACTCGGACATTCACATTCCATTCGGTGGCTCCAAAATGAGCGGTATTGGTAGAGAATTGGGTTCATATGCGCTTGATCTATTCACTGAAAATAAGGCCGTTCATATTAATATGACTGTACCATTTAAATAGTATCTCCGGTTGTAATCCCTTAGATAGTACGTTATAGAGATTATTCTGATAAATCAATCAATCAATCAATTTTCCAAATGGGGCTCGTCACTAACAGTTTTCTAGAAACTTCCCCGATTCCGCGCCTGGGAGAATATTTAAGAAGTTCGGGGGGATTGAGTTTGTCATATGTCAGGTGGTAGGTGGTTTCAACAGGAAAGACTAGACAAAATGGTTGTTCAAAATCCAAATAATTGGCACTGGGTTGATAAGAATTGTATTGATTGGGCCAAAGCTTATTTTGACGAAAAATTAAAGAAAATCGAGGAGTCTGATGGTAAAACCAGTGTTAAGATTACCTCAGTCAAAAAACTAGATGGTGATTGTGAGGTGTGTCAGCGTAAAGGTAAAGTGATTTCCCTTTATGATATGTCCTTAGACCTTGAATATGAATCCAGCACTAATCATAAAGGTTCAATAAAAATTCCTGAAGTCATGTACGATACTGAGCCTGATGAATATCAGTTCAATTTGGATGAACGAGTTGATGAACCTACAAGAGTAGCTGTAAGAAGTAAGATTGTTCCCGAAATTAGAAAAGTTTTAGAAGATTTTGGGCCTACTTTAATCAATATTCATGGTTCCGATATTCAGGTTAACGAAGATCAAGTAATGTCGACATTTACAAAGGGAAACCAGAATTTGAGTTATATGAAACCGGTCATCAAGGAGAAAACCACTTTCAACAAAGCTGCTGAAAAGAAAACAGA
Source organism: Pichia terricola (assembly GCA_030168465.1). Taxonomy (NCBI): domain Eukaryota; kingdom Fungi; phylum Ascomycota; class Pichiomycetes; order Pichiales; family Pichiaceae; genus Pichia; species Pichia terricola. The sequence continues at coordinate 1,714,580 of CP099445.1, forward strand.
TGAATCCAAATCAAAATCAAATGCTTTGCCAGAATATGCACAAAAGTACAACATCTCAAAACTCTATTTGACATCTGAATTTAATACTACCGCTGAACAATTGTATATAACATTACTTGATCCTCAAAGAGTCTCTATGTGGACACGGTCATCACCTGGTGGTATTGAGCCAAGAGTAGGTGCTGAATTTAAACTTTTTGGTGGCGGTGTTGAAGGTAAAATTCTCAGATTAGTTGAAAATAAGGAAATTGAAATGTTTTGGAGATTAACTAGTTGGAAGGAAGGGCATTACGTCAAGATCTTGTTTGAACTTGATCAAGGTCAATCAGAAACTATTATGAAGGTTACTATGAACGGTGTTCCAATTGGAGATGAAGAGTTAGTTGAAGATAACTTTAAAGATAAGTATTTTAAGGCAATCAAGTTAACATTTGGTTTTGGCGCTGTTTTATAATGAATTCTATAGGACTATACAGAGAAACGAGCAATCGATAATATCAAAGAAAGACAACATCAAAAATTCCCGAATTAGTTTTCGAATTTTTCAGCAGCTGAAGACCAGTCGATGATATTCCAAAGAGCAGAGAAGAATTCAACTTTGACGTTTTTGTATTGTAAGTAGTAAGCATGCTCCCATGCATCCAATGCTAGCAGTGGTTTATATTTAGTTTCCGGAAGATCGTGATTGTAAGTTTGAACAATTTCAACTGCACCATTATTGAGGTTTTTACAGATGAAAACCCAACCAGATCCTTGGACACCGGCCAATGCGGTGTTTGAAAGTTTAATCAGATTATCAAATGAACCGTACTGAGAGACAACAGCTTTGTAAAAATGACTAGATTCCGCTGGTAACTTACCACCTCCGACGCTTTGAGGTGCCAAAGAGTTCCAATATAAACAGTGGTTGATGAATCCACCACCATGAAACTTGATGTTTTGTTGGATGTTGACACATTTTGCAAAATCGCCGGCTGCAAATGCTAATGCGTGTTGTTCCAATGCAGTATTTAAACCGTTAACATAGGTTTGGTGATGTTTGGTGTAATGTAAGGTATTTAATTCTGTGGAAATAAAGGGTTCCAAGTCCTGAAACTGGTATTTGAGAGTTGGCAAAGACACTTTGGTGGTTGGGATGGAACTAGACATGTTTAGTAATGGCTTGATGGAAAAGTCAAAGGTTAAAGCAAACAATGTACAAAAGCAATTAATAGACACAGCTAAAGATTTACCGAGATTTGATGGCTTATTTATAGGTTATTAGTATTTTATACCATTACTTTTGATTACAAAGCAAATCATTAATATGTGCTTCAATAAAAGTACTGTAGTGTCCCTGTGCTTTTTTTTTTTTTTTTGTACACGTCATTTTAGAGCAGGTGATAATGTACTATGCTAAAACACAAACCTTTACTTCTCTTTTATCCTTCCCAGAAAAAGAGGTATTTAAGCTGAAATGACTTGTTGGTTCCATAGTGTTCTAATAGGAGTTTGCTTGGACTGTATTTAAAACTTTTAAGTAATGCTATATACACATAAGCAACATTGAGACAGATTGGAGATCAGTTAATTCGAGGTCTATCGACGTCGGGATGGATAATCAGATAATCATTACGTTCTATCTGTTAGGTTGGTATGGACAGGAGAGACAAAAGAGACTGAGTTGTACGTCTTGAGGTGATATGGTAATACCGCTAAACTGGAAATGAAATGGAATTTGAATAAAATGGTTAATAATTATACTGGGATACATAACAATAAATAAATAAAAGGCGTAGATGAGTAAACTGTTAATCCGGTTACTTTGTCTTCATTTAAGCATCGAATTTCTTTGCAGCTTCAGCCCAGTTCATGACGTTCCAAAGAGCAGAGAAAAATTCAACCTTGACGTTTCTGTATTGTAAGTAGTAAGCATGTTCCCAAGCATCCAAAGCAAGTAATGGCTTCAAATGACCGCTAGCAGTTTCGTGATTGTATCTTTGAACAATTTCAACAGCACCGTTATTGATGTTCTTACAGATGAAAACCCAACCGGAACCTTGAACACCGGCTAATGCGGCATTGGCTAATTTAATTAAGTTTTCAAAAGAACCGTATTGTGCAACAACAGCCTTGTACAAGTTGGTAGATTCTGCTGGTAATTGACCACCACCGACACTTTGTGGAGCTAAAGATTCCCAGTATAAACAATGGTTCTTGTAACCACCACCATGGAACTTGATATTTTGTTGTAAGTCAACACACTTGGTTAAGTCACCTGCGGCTTCAGCAGTAGCATGTTGTTCTAATGCAGCGTTAATACCGTTAACATAGGTTTGATGATGCTTGGTGTAGTGTAAAGTGTTCAGTTCAGCGGAGATGAAAGGTTCTAACTCTTCAAACTTGTACTTTAATTCAGGAAGGGAAACCTTAGTTCTAACAGCTTGAATCAAAAATGGAGAATTGACTTTGGAAATAGTTGCTCTGGTTGCTCTTAATGCGGACATCATCTTTAACAGTTGTTGTTGTTGTTTAGGAAGAGGAAAAGTACGGAATTGAAGGAAAGATCAAAATATGCGATTACTATTTATTTAAGTAATCGAGGGGAAGAGAAAAAAAAAGAGGATGTGCTAGAAATTTCAGCCAAAAATATTAGGAGCAAAGAGATTATTGAAATTCAATTAATAAATTACCTATGGTTACCAGCTGATAAATATTTAATAGTACTACTGAGAATTGTCAGTGTACTCCGATCCCTAAATCAATGCTTGGGTTGATGAAACGTAGAAGATTCTAAAGCTCGAGCTCACCATTTGCACATTCTCCGAGACCGGGATCGGTGAACTTTCTTCGCCAGAGGGCAAAAAACATCTGAAAATCAAACACCATGGTGATGCACTTTGGATTCTTGATTGTTTATACTTAATAGTTTGTCCATGTAAAACTACATTTCTGGCTCGTAACATATAAAAGATATGTTATGGTATTCACTTGGTATATATCATGTCCTGTTAGGTTATATTTCCTTTGTAAGCACTATTCCTAACGCTACAATTGGCTGCGGTTAAAAATTTATCGGTTAGATTACCCAATTAGTACCGTCTATTAGCGTCGCTATGGCTTGCAGGGAGCGAACATGAATTTCATCAATCGACACGTACAGATTTCTACTAGGCCTTATTGTTGTTTTCACGATTTATCCAGCAGTCTATAAGGGAACCATTCCACTATGGTATGTGACATTAAATAGAAGCGTTTAAATAAAAAATGAATACTAACCCTTAGATCATCACCTCATCGTTTTTCAATTGTATTTGAACAGAAAGATCAACAAGTTGGGTTAATAATGTTGTTACTTGCAACCTTCATCTTTGCATACTACACCACATGGACTTTTGTTACCCCATTTTTGGCAGAAGATAGCATTTTCAACTATTTCTTTCTTCCAAGATACTACGCTATTGCACTTCCTGTTGTAGCGTTGATTTTGGGTACTTGTGTTATTACTGCATTTATTGGTTCTGTTATACTCAAATCAGTGCAGAAGAAAAAAGGTAAGAAAAACTAAACATTGCTTTTGTTTTTTGATATATATATACATTAACCATCTATAAGTTCTATAGTAAATAACAACAGTTATTTTCTGAAAAAAAAATATTAGCAAAACTCAAAAACATTTTTTGAAAAACAGAAATACTAACAGTACAATATCTATCTTACAAGCGGCTCGACTTACTCTAGCTACCGAAAACAACAATCTTACTTTATAACGATCTAAAATTCCAAAAAAAATATAAGCTAATGCCTGCACCCATGCTGGGAGTCGAACCCAGAATCTTTTGATTAGAAGTCAAACGCGTTAACCATTACGCTACACGGGCATTGCTTGCCAACAAATACTCGATTTTTTATTTGTTTTTTTTTACTTCGCTTATCATACTGTAAGTAGTTAAATATCCGATATTAATTGTTTGTATCTTTGACAACATGATTGTAAAATCACACGAAATATCAAGTTTTTTTTCATCACAAGGTTTTTTCACACTGTTTGAGCCTAAATTTCTTTTGGAACACGAGCTCCGAACATAAACACACAGTTAAGTAAGGTTAACCATTTGTCACATTATATATTATCTAGATGTTATAGATTATGGAAGTGCCAAATACCCTCAGTACTCTTGCAGATAATTTGTCATCAAACATTTCAAGATATAGGCAAACAGATAGAGAGTCCCGAACGCCATCTCCCGCTAACACCACAACCCATGAAGATCCAACCAGAAACACAGATAATGACACTGAAAGCAGTTCCTCTACAAATGCAAATGTTGCTGCTGTGGGACAAAATAGCATCGAAGGAAATTCTTCATCCGCTGCACATGAATTATTGAATAATACTCCCTTTGAAGATTCGATTAAATTTCCACAGTTTGAATGTAAACTACGCAACATTACATTAATCCATCAATTGATAAATTCAATCCAACCATTTGGAGATGACTGCTTTATTGACATTTCATCTGATGGTATTTGTTTCAGTTTAAACGATGGGAATATTTGCAAAGTTACATTAAATTTGAATAGAAAACTATTTTCTGATTTCAATTTTAATGGCTTGTGGATGGGCAAAAGAGACTATACCAAAGAACTAGTTTATGCTCAAGATGATACTTTTAATCATTTAACCAAAGGAAAATTAGATGATCATATCTCGAATTATTTTGATCCTGATGGTATTATAACGATTAATATTAACCTTTCATCCCTTCTTGAAACTGTCAATATTTATGCGAAGGATAATTTGGATTGCACGCTACGATATAAAAGGTACGGGGACCCGTTTGAGCTGATATTTGAAGATGAATATATTATTGAAAAATGTGAGATTGACACTTATTTTTATAAAAATCCAAGGGAACAACAAATAAAGAAGAAAAAGGCAGAGGCTTTGACTAGAGACAAAAAAACAAAACCGTTGAACAATGTAGTGAATGAATTAGAAATTTTAGATTTTGATATTGAACGAAGGAAAGATGACTCAGTTTTTAGACTTGATACGAATGAAATCCTTTATGACATAATCATAAAATCCAGTATTTTGCATGATATCGTTAAAGATATGAATGATTTGAATACAGACAAATTTATTTTATATTGTAAAAAAAACTCAATAGATGATGATCTGACGTCTCCAGCTAACAAAAATAACAATGAGTTTAAAAATTCCAAAATAATGTTCATATCTAAATCTAAATCTGACTCAATTGGCTTTTCTAAACTAATCATACCTCAAAAGAGACTCAATATACCTGAATTCAAGCTATATAAGCCGGTAGAGACAGGCAGAAATAAATATGCATTTGTGGATTGTTATAATATGCCCTTATCCTCCACCTATCACTTTGACTATTTTTCTAAGCTACTAAAGGCCATTAAGTTATCAAGATTGATCAAAATCAGAAAGGATATGAAAGGAATCACTTCTTTACTCCTTTTATTGGGGAAAACTCAGGATAATCAAAATCAAGTAAATGGCGACCTAAATGATTTATACGGTTCAAGCATTGAATTTGTTATTTTGGAAAGTCTATCTATTGAAGAGCTCTCTTCGTTCAGTATTGAAAATGAAGTAAAATCTTTGCTTGGAAGATTGGGTTTTAGTAATCAATTTGTTGAGCAATTAATTAAAGATGACCAAGATGTTCAAACTATTAGAGTTGGGGATAATGGAAGGTTGGTTACTCTGGATGACTATTTTGGAAATCCCGGACAAGAATTCGAGCAAATTGAGAACCATCATAATAATATAAATCATTTAGAAAAGCTTGATGACTATACATCGATCGAAAAATTGACAGAAAAAGCACATCAAAATAAGTCTGTTGATAACAACAGAGGAAAAAAGTCCATAAACGATGATAATGTCTTGAAATTAACTGAACAGTTAACGATGTCTTTACTTGGCCATGGAACTTCTATTCCAAATTCTCCACCACCAGCATCAATTCCTAGTGATATCCAAGTGGAACAAACTATGGTTGAAGATGAGCCGGTAGAGCATCCAAGTTCTGCCAAACGTAAACGTGCGTCTCTAACAAAAGGATCCTCGAACAATCTGCGCACCAGATCCTCTAAAAAGAAGAAACAAAATGATGGTATTGAAACGGTTGGTGGGGCTATTGAAATCCCTTTATTTATATAAAAAAAAAATAGTCTGTTTTGGGGATTTTTTTGACTATGTGTAATATTTGCTAATTTAATAATAACTATTGTGTACGTACAGCATATTTATGATTACGAAAAAAAAATTTTAGTAGAAGTTTTATTATTTTGACTAAACCCCAACCTCTCTGTTATAGTATTGAGGATGGCTAATTGAGATAGTGTTAGAAAAGGTTTTGCTTGGTCATTTGATTTTTGAGTTTCAGACACACTAAAATCACAGACATATGATTAAAGCGGTATGAAAAAGGCTGATTGCTGACAGATCAAAAGATCTTTGTTTAAGGAGGTCTTACACTCAGATTTTTGTTAGCTAAACATTTTAACCAAACATCTATAGTGAAGATCTGCTCAAGGTGCAACGTTGGGTCGCTATAATATAGTCGCTAATTTGAACCTTGCTGACTCTGCGCATATTGCTTTGCATATAAAGCATCTTGATTAAAAGTTTAAGAATATTTTTGGCAGATGTATGCGTGACTTTTTGTAAATCTACACAATGCTTTTGTTCTTTTCCAGCTTTGCAAAATTCAACATTCTTTAAAACATTTAACCTGTAAGTAATTGAAGTAATCTAAACAATAAAAAGATATAATCAACCATAAATTTTTTAAGCTATAAAATGGTCCCTTGGCCCAGTTGGTTAAGGCGTGGTGCTAATAACGCCAAGATCAGCAGTTCGATCCTGCTAGGGACCATTCAATTTTGGGCGTGTGGCGTAGTTGGTAGCGCGTTCGCCTTGCAAGCGAAAGGTCATCGGTTCGACTCCGGTCTCGTCCAATATGTTTTTTCATCAAAGTTAGAGTTACATTTTTTGGGTCCTGAATGATTTCTGTTAATGAATACAGTAGTTGATTAGTCTACGTATCCATTATTCGGCATCTTTTTTTTTAGTTTTATCTCTGAGAATGTTGGTGCAGCTCCGTTCCGCCTGCACCGGGCCTGCGCCGGAAAATATAATTCTCCATAATTTTTCGAGGAATTTTTTTTAATAAATGACTATTAGCTGAATCATGAAAAATAACTGAAGATCGTTGCATAACAGTTTTATAGTATTGTTCCTTTCAAACGTATTTACTTTCTTTTTTGTTCATTCAACAACCAAAGTCTTGAGATGCTATCCAGAATTTCTGTTGGGTCGAGACAATGTGCTACCGGCACAATGTATAGCCTCAGAAGCTATTCATCTTCCACTGCCGCCATGGCATACAAGAATTTGCACAGAAATAAGAAAAGACCTCAATTACCAACTTTCGAACAACCAACTTTATCAGCAGATTCAGCTGTTAGTTCTATTATTTATGAAACACCAATTATTCCAAAAACTCCAAAAACCCAACATGTCCTGAACTGTCTAGTTCAAAATGAACCAGGTGTTTTATCATTGATTTCAGGTACACTCGCAGCAAGAGGTTTTAACATTGACTCTTTAGTTGTTTGTAATACTGAAGTTAAGGACTTATCTCGTATGACCATTGTTCTGGGTGGTCAGGATGCTGTTGTTGAGCAAGCTAGAAAACAGATTGAAGATTTGGTTCCTGTTTATGCTGTCTTGGACTACACACATTCTGCAATTATTAAAAGAGAGTTATTGATTGCAAGAATTTCTCTTCTAGGTCCTGAATATTTCCAGGAATTAGTTGCTCACCATAACGACTCAGATGCTCAAATCTCAGAAAAATTGAGATCTGAAGCTTATCATCCAAAGAACCTGCCACCTTCTCAAGCTTTAAGACAGAAATACGAACATTTGGATGCTATCAGCAAATTAACCCGTGAATTCGGTGGTAGAGTTGTTGATGTAAGTGACAGAAATTGTATCATTGAGTTATCAGCAAAACCTTCCAGAATTAGTTCTTTCATTGCTCTAGTCCAACCTTTCGGTATTTTAGAGTTAGCCAGATCTGGTATGATGGCATTACCAAGAACCCCAATTGATGGTGTCGATGATGGAACCGATCCAACTAAGGATGCGTCTGATGTTGTTGACGTTTCTCAGCTGCCACCTGGTTAAATCTGTACAAAATAGAACATGATTTATAATTTATTTATACCATGGATAGCATACGTTTACTATGCCTATATATCATTAACTATCATAAATTCATAAAGACGTAGTTTGACTTAGATTCAACTCAAGGTTGGTGTGAACCAAGAGTTCACGCGGGGCAATAAACTCTCACGAAGGCCATTTTGCCATTTTTCCACAATTTGAGGAAAAAACTAATGTTACAGTTTTCGATCAAATGCTTGGTTTCCTTAGCTACTGTAAAAATTCGATAGCAACCATCAAATGGTCAACAGTAATTCCATCAGCTTATCCATTTTTAGGTTCATTATGTTATAGATAAAAAAACAAACAAAAAAAAGCAAAAACCATCAATACTTAAAACGCTTAAAAAGAAGTAACAACTAAAACAAGATTTTTCTTCAAATAACTAAAACAAAAGCAATGTATCCATTACATCAAAATTCAATGTCCAGCGGAATACTAATGCTACTGACGGGCAAAAATCCATTCAACATATAAACCTTGACGTTGGCATCTCCTCTTAGCCTTAATTTAGATCCAGGATTTAATAGAAGCTTTTTTAAAAGACCTCTGACTCCTTTCGAATTCGGCCATAATCTTACAAATAACTCCATATCTGTACTTTTACCATCAACAACACGAACTAGGAAAGGTTGAATTTCGACTTTTCCCATATTCATATCCTTTTCTTCAGAAGAATCCCAAATAATCAGATCTAGTTCATCAATCTTCAAATTGAGTCGTCTCAAGAAAAAGCCACCATCTTTAAAATAATTTCTGATCCAAAAATCATCAATATTTGTAAAATTATTGGTATTCGTACCCGTAATTTTGAGATCAATACCCCCAGAATCACCAATTCCTAGCATATTGATTTTGTCAGTGTCAAAATATGTCCCTTCAGCAACACCAACTCCCAAATTAGGTTTGACATGAATGAAAAATATCATTATGAATCCAATTATGAAACTACTGATAATGCCAATAGGAATATAGATATGAAGCTTGTACCTGATGATCATGTCCCTAAATTTCTTCCATGTTAATGTTTTACCAGAGTTATCATTGTTATTAACTAGATTACCCAATAATGGGGTGGATTCTATGTCTTGTGGCATCATTTTACTTGTTTAATGAAAGAACAATAGGGTTTTGGCTGGGTATCTTTTTTTTTTCTCTGGAAATACGGAACGAACTTTGTACCCCGAAAAAAGCTATAATTTCTTGTCTCCGGAAATACGCTAAAGAATATCAGGTGCGTGTCGTACACAAATTATACTCTTTAATATACTAGTGCTCGTAACTGAGTATACTTGTAAACTGGTTATAATTAATTGATAATGTAATCTTGATGATAACAATTATAATAGGTTGTAGAAATAGTAAAAGTAGATTGTTCTAATAAAGAACTAATGTTATATAAACAATAAAATGTTAATTTACATTATTTTCATAATAGAAAATATCGAGGCAGCCATTTCGACTATCGTCTTTATTCTGGCTAGTATCTAAGATACTATAAAGCCCATTTACGTAATACAAGTCTATTTCGAATATGCCATAGCAAGGTTAGTATACCAACGGTTTCTGCTACGGATTGAGGGTTGTTTGTCTCTGCTTGATTTTTTCGTCATTTATTGAAAAAGTATAGCTTGCTGGAACAAGAAGGCTCAAGCGTAATTGTGGATCAAGCTGTCATTGCAGCACAATAAAATGACGGGTGAGTATCAACTCATGTAGTAGAATTATTATCCATTAAAATATAGACATATATTTGCTTTTATTCTTTGCTGGTATCTATAAGTTCAGGGTTAGCTAGTACAGATAACGTCTATGCTGTGATAACAATACTGTAAGATAGTCTATAGATCTAATTGTTACCTTAAAAAAATACAGAATATTTTGTTTTTGTTTAAATACTTCTTAAAAACAACTTGAAGCATCCAACATCTGTTATGTTTTTATAAAGTGTCAGATATATATCCTTCTTGTGATGCAACTATATGAAGATGCACCTTTGAAAGCATTTTCCCCATTTGATGACGTAATCAGATTATTTTTCATGATTTTCCAGTTTTCCATTTTTGATGATGATAAAATTTTTTTCTATCAAGTAGGTGAAATGGGATAACATTATTTCCTTTTGGGATATATAACCTTTAGATTACCAAAATGCTTTATATGATTGGTTTGGGTCTTGCCCACGAATCTGATATTACAGTTCGTGGTCTTAATGCCATTAAAAAATGTAAGCGTGTTTACCTTGAAGCTTATACCTCAATTTTAATGTCTGCTGATAAAAAGAGCTTAGAAGAATTCTACGGATGCGAAGTGATCCTTGCTGATCGTGAAATGGTTGAATCAGAAAGTGATAAAATTTTAGAAAACGCTCATATTGACGATGTTGCCTTTTTAGTTGTGGGTGATGTCTTTGGTGCTACAACTCACACTGATTTGGTTATCAGAGCAAGAGATTTGGGTATACCCGTCGAAAGTATCCACAATGCCTCCGTTATGAATGCGGTTGGTGCTTGTGGTTTACAATTATACAATTTTGGTCAAGCCGTTTCAATTGTCTTTTTCACTGAAGATTGGAGACCTGATTCTTTTTACAATAAAATTATGGAAAACAGAAGAATTGGTCTACACACTTTATTATTGCTAGATATCAAGGTTAAGGAACCAAATATCAAAGAGATGATGCGTGGTAGAATTGTCTATGATCCTCCAAGATACATGTCTGTTGCAACTTGTTGTCAACAGCTTCTAGAAGTTGAAGAAAAGAGAAAAGAAGAAGCTTACACTCCGCAAACCCCATGTATTTCTGTTTCAAGATTGGGTTCTCCAAATCAATCATTCAAAGCTGCTACTTTAGAAGAATTGGCCAATTATGATGCTGGTGAACCTTTACACTCTGTTGTCATGTTAGGTAGACAAGTCCACGATTTAGAATTAGATTATCTTCTTGCCTTTGCAGATGATAAAGATGCTTACAGAAAAGCAGTAGTTGCCGACCAAGAATTTTTTAAACCACCACCACCACCACCTGCTCCAGAAACTATTATTTCTTCAGATGAAGAATAATTGGTATAAACGGTACAATTATAATAATGTATAACAACTCTGAAAAAATACTTTTTAAATATAAACTTTTTTGAGACATATAATGGTTATCTGAGTTGTGATAATCATTATTTTGTCCTAGCCAAAACTATCTGCGTAGCAAGGGGCACTATCACAACTCCCCAGCCATGTTAAGAAACCGAAAAATGGAGAATAAAGCTTCAGAATTGTTGTTAAATGTAATTTTCCAAAGGGCTAACAAAGTTGTTTTAGGTTCTTTTTCTCCAAATGGGATCCAAGACCAAAAGAAATAAAGAAAAATATATCTACACAAAATCAATGAAGTATGTATGTCCATATGAATTTGTATCACATCGCATTTTATAGTATGAAATCAACTTACAGTCATTTCATTTGCTTTTGGACTTCGTACCAGAATCAATACTTAAATATTCATAGCTTAAGCCATACCAAAACTATAAAAGACAAATACACAAATTTTTCCACAGTCAAAGAATAACTTACTGAATTGATTGAGTCGTTTATTCAATATCCAATAAAGTCTTTAACTTTTTGATCAAAAGCCAGTCTTCCCTCGGCACAGTACTTCTGAATGCTGGGTCTTTCAAAGTATCAATGGATTTTCTTGTAATCAAAGAGTAGAGTCCATCCTTTTCATCAACGTGTCTACCCCAGGTTGGCTGTTGACCTGAAGGTGGGTCCAAACGCATAGCAACACCGGCATTGGTATCACCCTTTCTGACTGTGTTTCTAGATTCATGATTGACTTCCAAAGAAACGACAGTACCTAATACCATTGCGGCCTTCTTACCAGTTACAGGATCTGGTTTGACAACACAAATTGGAGTACCGTGTTTTAGACAACCTTCAACAACATCAACACCAATAATCATTGGGTTTCTCTTGTTAATAATTTGAAGAGTTTTCAGAACACATGGGAAGATTGCACTACCGGCATTAGCTTTTCTCTTTTCTTCCAATAACTTTTCTTGGTATGCAGTGAACTCATCAAACAAATGATAAATAACTTCAGCGTTGAAAATCTTGACTCCTTGTTCATTAGCATATTGCTCTGCTTCTTTATCGACTTTAACATCGAAACACAGCATGACAGCAAATTCCTTAGCCTTATCCAACATTGTTGTTGCCTTCATAACATCTCTCTTATAAACTGGACCTAAACCAATAGACATGACTGGAATCTTCATGTCTTTCAAGAAATCTAACAAAGCTTCAAGAGAACCCAATGTAGATGCTTGAACAGTAACACCTCTACCAGTTGGATCGACAGAATCTAATAAACCAGTTAAATCTTCCATAACATCATCCATCAATTCTTCTTCATCATCACCTTCTTTAACAACCAATAATCTAGAACCTGCAACAGCCTTTTCAAGATCATTTGCAGCAATTTTAACACCCAAAGCTGCCTTGACCTCTTTATGATGGATATATTCAGATTTGATTCTTAATTCTCTTGCTGGTGGAGGAGTTAATAATGCTCTGATATTTGTAACAATTGGACCATTCATACCACATAGAACAATTCTATCACCTTCATGTAAAATACCATTAGACAAGATAACATCAACAGTAGTACCTAAACCTTCGATGACCTTAACTTCCAAAATAGTTGCTTCAACACCACTTAAGTATTTCAATTGCTTACCCATTCTCTTTTGAGTTAATTCTAACAATAACCATAATAAATCAGGGACACCTTCACCAGTAACGGCAGAAGTTGGAACAATAGAGACATATTTTGACATGTTTGGATTCTTGAAGTATAATTCAGAGTTCAAACCTTGTTCAGCCAATGCAACCTTAATTTGAGTGAATCTGTTTTCAAATTCTGCTTGAACAGATGACTTTTGTTTTGCTAGAGAATCACGGAAAGAGTTGTTTGGAGTAGTTTCCCAACCGTATAATCTATCAATCTTATTCAGTGCAACAACAAAAGGTGCCTTTCTGTCTCTCAACAATCTAATAGATTCTAAGGTTTGTTGTTCCAAACCATGCATAATGTCAATGACTAAAATGGCAATATTACACAAAGAAGAACCTCTAGTTCTCAAGTTAGTGAAAGATTCGTGACCAGGAGTATCAATCATCAATAAACCTGGAACATCATAAGAAACTTTTTCATATTGTTCCATGACCTTTGTCTTTTGTTCAATAGAGTCAATTGGGAAATAAGTGGCACCAATTTGTTGGGTAATACCACCAGCTTCACCACCTTGAACATTAGTTTGTCTGATTTTATCTAACAATTTAGTCTTACCAGTATCAACATGACCTAAAATACAACAAATTGGAGAACGTAATTCTCTACCATCTTTAGTAATGGTGGTAGTTGCAGGTAGAGCAACTGTCTTTTCTTGTGGAACATAGGCAGGTGTGGATTGTTGAGTTTTAACAGGAGGCCAAACAGGTTTGGTATTTATTTTTTCAACAAGTTCACTATTGTCATAATCCTTTTCAACAAATTCTTGCTCTTCTTGTTCTTCCCTTTCTTCTTCGTCTTGCTTTTCTTCTTCTTCTTCATCATCATCTAAGGCCATTTGCTCCCAGTCATCAACTAATGCTTCTTCGTCATCATCATCATCTCCTGATTTAGCAGCAGTCGTTGATGACTTGACAGCGGATGATGCTGATTTCGCATCTTCCTTCTTACCCTTCTTCTTATTCTTGGCGTAGGCAGAAGCTCTTGTCTTGGTACCATTTGCAGCCAGACCAGCAACTTGAATATTACCTGATTGAAGTAAAGCAGCTCTTCTTCTCTCTTGGAGAGCTTTCTCTTGTTTTTGCTTTTTGGTCAAATACTTACCTTCTTTCTTCAGTTGTTCAATCTTAGCCTTTTCCTTTTCTTTCTTTGCTTGTTTAGCTTCTTCCTTTGCTTTTTCTGCTTCTAATCTCTTCTTTTCTTCTTCTTCCTCCAAACGTTTTTCTTCTTCTTCCAAACGTCTTTCTTCTTCTTCAGCTTGTTTCTTCAATTCTAATTGTCTCTTCAAAGCGGCAATACCAGCTGGAACCTTCTTACCCTTCTTTGGCTTTGAAGTTTCAGCTTGTACAGCTTCAGCTTCAGACTTAGAAGACTCAGTAGCATCAGCGGATTCAGGGGTTGGAGAAGATGAGTTTGCAGAAGCTTGAGAAGCACCTTTTCTTTCTGCAAGTTGCTTCTTTCTTTGCTTTTCTCTCTCCTTCTTTTCTCTTTCCTTTTCTTTCTTAGTTTTAATAATTGGTCCCTTTTGGCCTGCAGCAGCTTCAGCAGCGGCCTTAGCCTTTTCTTCTTCGGCTGCCTTTGTCTTCTTATCTTTCTTGTTCTTGGCTCTTTTCAAGTTGGATAAGAAATCACCGCCAAATTCGTCTTCGGCACTAGCAACAGTAGGACCATTGTTATTTTCTTCTCCTTCAACGGAAACAGTTTCTGATGTAGCACCAAATTCTTCTGCTTGTGGTTGATCGTTTTCAAATTCCGTATCCCAATAATCTTGGTTATTACCTCCCTTCTTTCCTTTCTTCGCCATCGTGAATGGATATCAGCTAATATTAATATTAATTACAGGTGAGTAAGTAACCCTTGCTGAATTATTTCAAAGAAACATGGAAAATCATGAAAATTTTTTAAGCTGTCGAGAAACCAGAAAAAGTTATTTCTTTCAAAAAATCATATAAATAGCAGGGGATTTATCTTTTCCTGTTTTCTTTCGCAATGGTTATTTAATGTTTTCTTTCTTTTAACATCATTCAAACAACCACGAAGGGTGGCCCTCCTGATTGATGTTTTTGTTTGTTACAGCTTGTGCGAAAACGTCAATTTCTTTTTGAAAAGAGGGCTGCTTGATGGAAGAGTATTGCATCCCCAGTTTGAGTCTTATGCTTGTATTTAGACCTGCATCGGATATATGAGAGGGATTACAGCCATTAACTATTCTTTTTTAGTATAGTTAGTGGGAAATTTTATATATTTGAAATGATTGAGAAGAATGTAGATGACTATTGTAGGATTTCGCCCTTCACTTAGTGCCTAGTATAAGCAAACATAAGTAAATTCAAGAAAAAAAGTGTGTGGTAGAAAATGTACGCTGCTGTTACACAGAACTAAGCACATACGTGCGGCCAGCAGGGAGATGTTTGGTCCTGCCATGTGAGGTAGATGGAACCGCATACTCGAGTGCTACCATACGCACAAAGTTACGGCGTTTCTAATCTATTGGGTATTATTAGCCAAACGATTACGAAGAGGCAGCACCTTTTTAGTTTGGGGGCCGCCCAATTCAGCAGAGTTCAAAAAGATCTCACTTATTTTTATATAGTTGTACAAGATCTGGTAATAATTAAACAAACAAAAAAACCAAAATGAAACGTATCTGGTCCTGTCTCCTAGGATGACATTAAAAACATAACCAACTTCTTATAATCATCAACCGCTTTTAATAAACTTTCCGCTGAAACATACTCTGTAGCACCATGTGCCACTAGAATTGAACCTGGGCCATATAAATATCTGGTAAACCCTCTTTGAGTTAGATTAGGAATATCTGTTGCATAAGAGGCAATATATGTTTCAAACCCGTCGACTTCGTAATCCAAAGAAACAGGATCATCCGTTACTGTCACTGTCAATTTTATGTCTTTTGCCTGATCTTTGTATTTTCCAACAATTTCAGCAACGATAGGTACAATTTCTGAGGTATCAACTGCAGTTCTCATCAACAAGGTGCAACGGGATTTAGCAGAAACAACGTTTGCTGCAGCACCACCATCAATGAGACCAATGTTGAGGGTAGTTTTGTTTAGTAACTCCGAAGTTGGCCAAGGATAGTTTTCTAGCTCGTGCATAATTTCAATCAAGATTTTATTTGCGTCAATGCCTACATCGGGATATCCAGAGTGTGAAGCTAAACCCTCTACTTCTAATTCAGCCAAATACAGACCTTTATGGCCAGTTGCCAGTTTATTCTCTGTTGGCTCACCAAAGATAACGGCATCCCAATTGACGTTTTCTTCAATTAGTTGTTTATTGATTGCTCTCATACCACCGCCACCAACTTCTTCTTCAAAAACAAAAAGTAAGCTCAAATCTTCAGCACTGATAAGACCCTCTTCAATGAGTTCTTTGGCCGCAATAATTTGTGCGGCCACCGATCCTTTAGCATCACAACTACCACGTCCATAAATTCTTGTCAACCCAGCATCATCTTCTTCGATGGAGTAGCCAAAATACGGTGGAACAGTATCTATGTGTGATGTCAAAAGGACTGTAGAATTCTCATTAGATCCAGAGTACGCATAAACGTCTTTTCCTGAACTATCTGATTTTATTTGAAATCCAAGATTTAGACCGTTTAAATAACCCTTTAAGAAACCGGCAACAGCATCTTCTTCACCACTAACCGAACGAATACGAACAAGCTTTTCATGAAGTTCGAAAAGTTGAGGATTTTCTTCAAAAATAGCTGGTGAACTCTTCTTAGAACCTTTTTCAATTGTGTAATCAATTTTACCCTCTTTCTCAATATCCAGTACTAATTGGTCAATTGAGTCTGCAATGGCCCCCAACACATTCGGTTCAGCAACAGGAGCCGCATTGTTCAAGCCAAACAATGACACTGAAACAGCACAGATTAATTTGGTTATTAACATTGGTTTACTGGATTATCTGGAGAAGAAACCAAGAACTACCACTAAATGTATAAATGGTGTTATCAGCGGTATTTATATCAATTGTCACCACTTGAGGAAAAAAATGAGCGGACTTGCCTCATCTGGGAATTCCGACGGTGCTGACTCAGAAATACCAGTCATCTAAAGCTTTCTCTCTTGCACTGTTCTTATCGCAACTTGCAGTGTAGTCGTGTCTGGTGGATAAGGTGGGGGACTATTGTTCAACTCAGCTACATGTTGAGTGTCATGATTGAGTTTTCTTGCTAATAGTGGTCTGCTGCTATGATGTCCTTATTCAGCGGCGAAAGACTAGCGATAGAAATTGGAAAAAAGTCCGTCGCTATACCGAAGCCTTGTATTATCACGCTTAAAAAAGAAGCAGCTTTTACATAAAGGCTAGTTCGGTGTCCAGTCTGTTCACTGTTTAATCAGTTAGTTTTATGGAATTGGCTAAAAATTATTAGTTTCACTATATGAAATAAGTAGTATACATTAATTAGTTCGAAATAATTATACCGTATTAGGCGTCCGTTACGTATTGTTTGTTAATTATTAGAAGTGAGATTTAAAATAGGGAATATTGCAGAAGATGGAATCGTTATCTTTTGGTCATATGACATATTATATTAATCTCTGCGAGAGGTCATTTTTCCGCCATTGAATTTGGCTGTACGGAATATGTTCGTTTTGTCAGCTGGTTGCGGTTGCGGTTGCGGTTGCGGTTGCGGTTGCGGTTGCGATTGCGATTGCGATTGAGATTGAGAGCTGCTTCGTATTTGATGATTGGAATTCACCATTATATTTGCATGAACGCTATCACTGATCGCTTCCTCATCATCGGTTATTTCAGCTTCTGTTGTTTCGTCGTCGGTGGCATCTTGATCTTTTTCTGGGGCCATAGTTGATGAAACACCTCTCGATGGTTTCATATCTCGTCTGTTGTTACCGAGCAATCCCAGGGATACCCCCATATTGTCATTGCTAGATATATGATTATTTCCGCCAAAGCTATCTGTATTTTCATGATGAGAGTCATGTGCTGATATCGGTGCTTTAAATGGAGGTAATCTAACATTCGCAAAATTCTCTATTGGATGCGCCAAAACTCCTGAAGACACGCGTGGTGTCACCATCGAATTAGGGGGTGAGGGAGATTTCGAAGATGAAACGGATTGTCCGCTTTTGCTATATTTGTTCGGTGATGATAACGACATTAATGATAAAATCGCATCTTGTTCAAGCGTATCCGAAGATTTGGTAGTATTTACAACCAATTTAGTCGGTGAAGCTTTGATGTCTTTGCTTAACGGAGAATTCTGCAATAGTGATATATTATGCCCATTTAGCTTTTCAGGTGACTGTTTTTCCACTCTTGCGGCAATCTCATCTAAACGTATTCCCGAGGTCACTGAAGACCTTCTTCTATTACGGATATCGGTAAATTTACCAGGACTTGGCAGCAGATGTGACTTCACAGAACCACTCTCTTCACTGCCATTATCTACACAAGTAGGTAAATTTTCACCTGCACGTAGATTCCAGAAATCTTCTAAACGTTTGCCGTTTAACTGAGCTGAACGCTGAGGGTTTGACGCAATTTCTTCTAAAGAATTTTCCAACTCTCCGATTGATTTATTTGACCATCCGTGTTGAACTTTCAGATTGGCATAATTTAATCGAGTCCTTAAATTTTCAGATATCTTCCTAATTTCTTGGTTATTCCTTCTTGGAGATTTAAGTAAATGATCTTGATCGTATTCTTTATGATATACATCGGGTGACTCAGTTACACCATATACTTCCATTGATCGTCTTTTAAGCTTCTTATCTTCTGTTACACGGACATCGGGAGATTTGAGTAGTTTGTAAAAATCGGTGTTAGGGTTTGAACCAGCAAAGCCAGGCGTGGCAGGAAAAGACGTTCTTTTCATTTGAGGAGTGGATAATAGCCCCAGAGAAGATGGCGGCGGAGATAACAGAGGAGTTCCTTCAATAGCATCTTCATGAATGTGGCGGGTAAGTCGCTTAGGAGTTTCCGGCATCACTAGCTTTCCAGGAGACTGGAAAGTAGCCGCTTGTAGCAGCAGAGGAGTAGTGGATTGTTTTTGATCTGTTGTAGACATGTTGTCGGAGTGACTGGTGGTATTGAGATCGGGATTTGCCTTTGAATGAAAAGTATCTGCTGATTGAGGCGGTGCCGTGTTTGAGGTATCGTTGTGTTTCGTTGTGGAATGCTCGTGAAATGGGTTCGGCACGTCTGGTAAAGAATGTGAGATCTCGGGATCGGATGTACCGGCTTCTGCCATACGGGAACTGTTGGGGTCTCTTCTACCTTGCAAAAAGAGTCTCAACCTATTGAGATAGATAGTAACAATAGAAGCGCAGCAACGACCAGCAGAAAAATCATAAATAGAAAAATTGAGAAAAAATAAATGCAAAATAGAGTAATTACGTAAGCTGGGCTACGAAAGAGGGAGTGTGCTATGGAGTTAGCAGGTACATTTGTGCACTGGGCCGTAGTTGTATCATATGGATTAATTGTGGAAGAAAGA
The DNA here is from genome assembly GCA_030168465.1 of Pichia terricola. Taxonomy (NCBI): domain Eukaryota; kingdom Fungi; phylum Ascomycota; class Pichiomycetes; order Pichiales; family Pichiaceae; genus Pichia; species Pichia terricola. Next base: position 1,734,116 of record CP099445.1, read on the forward strand.
TAAAAGTTTTAAAAACTATAGAAACCACCTTACTGTTGATTTAAGGATGGTAACGAGAAGTAGCAAAGCATGTTTTTTCAGCAAGTCCTCCATCGTTCACGTATCGTCACCAGAATCCACGGTTGAGTAGCGAGGAGCAACTATCAAGAACAAAAGCCTTTTACTGTTTTTATGTTATTGTATGTAGACAATAAAAATCTTCTAATTGAGTTGGTGGATAACATTGAGAAACATAGGTTTGACAGCTTTGTTTCGCACTCGTTATTAATCACTGATGCTGTCTCAGCTAGAGTGGATTGAATTCTCACAGCAGAGACCAACGCGCTTTTTTTTTTCCTTCTGTTTACATGAGAAATTTGACAGTTTAAAGTTTGAACACCAGTTTCGTGTTTCACTTGAAAGAGTTCAGAGCTCCTGATGTGCATTGACTATGAATCTCAATACGCCCTTTGATAGATATCGGAAAAAAAGACCTTTGCGTCCACCAAGTATATTAACCCCACCCGGATCTGCCTCCAACTCTTTTTCGGAGACTATAGAGGGCCCCATTACCTCCCCTTCCGGCGCTACTGCCTCCAAATATAAGGTGCTATATCGTAAATATTCAACCAAGAAAAATAAGACGTGGGAAGGAGATGGTATTTTGTATTATAATTGTAAAACAAATACTGCTTTTGTTAAAAATGAGAATGGATTCAAAATTGCGACAATTAAAAACGCCAATGAAGTCATATTTAAACCAATCTTTACTAGTTGTGGGCACGATTTTGAAATTGACGACGATGAAATATCCACGGCTCCACCCAAAATGATATTAACGTCAAAAAATACACCTGCACCGACAAAACCAGCCAAACCTTCTTTGTCACGCGTAGATACTACAACAAATGGCGTTTTCAGTGCATACAAGCCGCCAACCATAATGAACAAGTCTTTCACAGCAACTGCAAAAACAGTCACAAAGCCATTACAGAAATTGAATTCCAATGTAGAAAATTCCAGTGTGAAAACTTTGTTGCATGCCACGGGACAACCTCCACTGAAAAGAAAAAAGGTAAATTCAGATACTGGTCCTATTTATGATGTGTCCAACCTTTCAGATCCGTTATATATGCCTGATCCCACCCCAAGCTTTGATCAAAGTGAAAAAATAAAAAAGGTTGTGGTTGATCCTTCAATTTCAATCAAACTGAGGCAGCATCAAAGGGAAGGAATTACCTTCCTTTATTCGTGCTTGCTTGGGTTCAAGGGTGACACTATTTCCGGTGCTATCTTAGCTGATGAAATGGGACTAGGAAAGACACTACAGACAATATCTTTGATTTGGACTTTGTTGAAACAGTCTCCACTTGTTGGATCCAAGCCCGTGATTGAAAAAGTATTAATTTGTTGTCCTGTTTCTTTGGTGAACAACTGGAAAAATGAATTTCATAAATGGCTGGGCATGAACAGATTGAATGTTTTGACTATAAATAATAGCAAATTTTCTGATGAAAGACAAGATATTGAACTTTTTGGAAGAAACAAAGTTTATGATGTCATGATCATTGGATACGAAAAAATGCAAGCAATGTCTGATATTTTATCAGAAGTGAGATTTGATCTATTAGTATGCGATGAAGGTCATCGTCTTAAAAATAGCGAAAACAAAACCATGAAGACACTTGAAAGTTTCAATATCAGAAGAAAAATTGTATTGACCGGAACTCCCATTCAAAATGATTTGGTTGAATTTTTCACTGTTGTCAATTTCACTAATCCGGGAATTTTAGGTGATTTGAAATCTTTTCAAAAGACCTTTATTAAACCCATATTAGATGCAAGAAATCCGGATTGTAACAATAAAAATGTCATTGAAGAAGGAAAAGAGAAAGCTAAGCAATTGCTTGCAATGACCAACAAATTCATTTTGAGAAGGTCGAATACTGAGCTAGAAAAGTATCTACCAAAAAGATCTGACTACATCATCATGGTACCACCGACATCCTTACAGCTGCAGCTTTTCAAAACAATAATCGAAACAAAAAAATTCAGAAACTTTATTGAAACTGAGGGAAAAGGGCCCAACTCTAAATCTAACAGCGAAGCAAGCTCTTTCAACTTGATAAATACTTTCAGAAAGATTTGCAATTCGCCGTCACTTTTAAAAGACGATGGTTTTTTCCTTGAGTTATGTGAACGTAATACATCATCTTTGGAAGATTCTACGTTTAGGAATCAATTATCAAAAAAAATCAAGAGTGGTAAAATGTTGGCCCTGATCAAAATCTTGAGCTCACTCCATGCAACAGAAGAAAAAGTCGTTATTGTTTCCAACTTCACTGCAACTTTGGATATAATTGAATCACTTTTCAAATCTTTGAACTTGTCCTTTTTAAGACTTGATGGTTCAACTCAATCGAACGAAAGAAGCAAAATTGTTGATAAATTTAATAAGACCAAATCTGATTCTGCGTTTGCGTTACTATTGAGTGCCAAAGCAGGAGGAGTGGGTTTGAATCTGATTGGAGCTTCAAGGCTGATATTATACGATAATGATTGGAATCCAGCTATAGATTTACAAGCTATTGCTAGAATTCATAGAGATGGACAGAAGAAAGAAGTCAAAATATACAGACTTTTAACAGCAGGCTGTATTGATGAAAAAATATTTCAAAGACAATTAGTCAAACAAGATTTGAGTGACAGATTTGTTGATCAAAAAGGCGGAGAAAAGGAATTATTTGACAGAAATGACTTGAAAGATATTTTCAGTATACCTTTTGATAAACTTGAAAGAAAAAACTATAGCAATACACACGAGATGATGGAATGTGACTGTAAGGGTGATCCATCTTCAGAAATGCACGATACATTGACATCTCCCTCTGATGAAGATACTCAGGAGTATGAAAGCGATGCAAAAGAAATGATAAATTTTATGACTGCGTATAATTTTTCCCAAAAATACCCAACAAATGAAACAGAGAATGATAGAAAGATAGCCATTGCTAAGAAAAAAAAGTTGAAACGTTGTATGAAAGGATACAAACATGTCAATCCATTTTATTCAACAACAGTGTTACCATTTCCGGAGTCCAATGATGAGATTTTGAATACCATATTGAAGAACCAGAATAAAGAAGCTCCACTAATCTCATATATTTTTGGGAAATTTTAAGATTTGCTCTACATATATATTCTGGCAGATTCCACACAGCATAATGAGAGTTACTATTCATCTATCAAGCCTTCCAAATTTGCACAACATTATCGTAGAAACTACAACTTACCATTCTATCATCTACCCAATCACCACCATAAGTTATACTGGTATGGTCACCTTTGAATCTTCCAACAACGTTGATGTTCGTTGCTGAGGCTTCATCATAAGAAATCAGTCTACCACCGTCATACATATTACATGTCATGATCCTGTTGTCGTTCTCATTTGGCGAAGGAATCAATCTCCACACACCACCACCTAGATTATGCTTTTCTCTCACAATTGGTGGCATTCCAGGGAATAGATCACCACCCATGTTTAAGCCAGCACGTAAATCAAGCACGCATAGTTGGTCATCATACCCACCAGTCCAGATGACATAAGGATCGGTCACATTTTGGCACCAGTTATCTCTTGCCGTTAATATTGAAACAATACCAGCATCGTGTATCCTGTTAGTTTCCATAATTGGCATGTCTTGTCTAATATCGTGAGCAATTAGCTTTGCGTCGTCACCACCGCTGAAAACAACATTTTCTAAAGATGGTAAATTACACCAGTCTGCATACCAAGCTTCCAATGAATGCTCACCATTTAAAATGATTAATTCTTCGTCAGTTGGGGTTTTAGAGCAATTGGTGTAATCATAGTATCCAACATTACCAGTAGTTGTAGTGAACGCAAGCTTGTTGAATCTAGGATGAAAATTAATGGATGTTATCAAAGTTTCATCGGCACTGTTCGTAGACTCAGGGAAAACCTGAATATCCGCAACTTGCACCAATTTGGAAGAGTCATCGTTATCAATATTCCAGAAACTGATATTACCAGTCGAATGTGCAGTCGATATCAAAATTCTACCGCCCGATACTGATTTCATATCAACTTTTATATCCAGCACGGCCCCATGAGTACTGATTGTATTCAATTTAGTTCCAACTAAGGGTAAATTTTCGGCATTGATTTCGTTCTCGTCAGGTTTATCCTCTTTGGCATTATCGTGGTTTTCGTTTAGTTTCCAGACCTCGATAGATCCATTTCTCTTGGTACCCTCGATTAATGTATATGTTCCGAAATAAACAATCGAAGTATCCAGGGGATGAATTCTAAGACAACACGGAGGTTGATCAGTTTTGAAAAGCCCTCTTCTTGACAAATTATGAGTCATTGATATGCTAGTTGTTGGTATTAAAAGAATATGTCACAATCTGAAATTTTTTTTTCGTTTGCTGAAAAGAAAAATAAATTTAACGCTAATCGTTACTCAATTTCTTAAATATACTATTGACAATGTAGCATGTGAGATCTTCATCTCTGTTTCCGTATGCAATAAAACGGATAAAGAAAAAAGGATATGTTTTGCACTTGTTCAGTTGTTTTCATTACTTCAATGGCCAGCGGATATTGTACGGGATTCTTGTTCATCTTATAACTGGAAAACCATCATATGCACAACCATATGCAATATCGTTCACCTTTCAAAACATCCACAAAGATTGCGAGAACGTAAATGACTAATGAGAGGAAGAACAATTATCAAAACATAGTTCAGTAATTCAGTTTATAGAATAGGTCATATACAGCTAGTTATCATGACCTTTTGGCGATACCAATCTTCCTTTGTATGATGACGTAAGATGAATCAGTATATTAGTTTGTACAGATTGAAGAGCACTATCACCTTTTCAGAATGGAGTAATAGTATTCAACAAACGGCTCCAACATAATTCCCAAATACTTCAGTAAGCTGGTGCCACTTTACCGATCCTAGATATCAAAAGCCAATGACTCACAAATCATTACGAACAGATTCTTATTATTTTTCTATATTAAGGTAGTTTTTTCTCGTTATTTTCATGAAGAAGCAATCATATTTTTCAGACCACCAAAAGATACCTGTAACTTCTTTCCCTACTTTCAGAACTCGCAACACAATGTCAGAAGAAATCCCATATACCAAGAGATACATTTACAATTTAGACACAGAACTTCTCAACTCCCTGGAAACACTTTACTTCGATTCACTGACCTTCGAACAACGCACACATAAGGAGTTCATAGAACGCAGGAAAGACGAAATCGACACGGACTATAAACAGCAAGACGTTTCAGTCAGCAGACCTGTCATTATTCAACCCAAACCCAGACTATCTACGCTTTCAGATACTGTTGCTAAGCTTAATATCTCCAAGCCTCAAACTGAAAAACCTACGACTGGGACTACCGAAGATAACCATTCAACGGATTCCGAACTTTCAGGTATTGAAGAATCCTCAACCTCTGAATCTGAGCAAGAACAGGAAAAAGAACAAGAACAAGAAGCAGATCACGCTACAAAGGAGTCACAGAATTATGATTATGAGTCGACAGTAAGTTTCATGGCCACGAAGTCACCAATGATTCTGTTCAACTCTAGGCTGTTAAATACAGGTAAATGTTTTGGACTTTATAAGACGACAATTGATGCAAAAGACTCACCGAATTTTGACCCGTTGCATCACTTGAGAAGTATTTCATTCAGTTCTGCAAATCCGATTCCTAAAGATCCAATTGAAGCAGGAATGTCAGCAATATTCATGCTTTCCTCTGGCCATTTTGCTGGTGCTATCATCTCTCATTTACCACATTCAACGAAAGGGAATAGGGGAACGATTTCAGAACTTCAGCTACAGTCGGTTAGGCTTTTGACGCATAAAACTTTCCACAGGTATACCACTCGTCGTAAACAAGGTGGTTCGCAGAGTGCAATGGATGATTCTAAAGGTAAAGCGAATTCGGCTGGTAGTACTTTGAGAAGGTATAATGAACAGGCCCTCGGAAAAGACGTTGAAAATCTTTTGGAGGAATGGAAACCGCTGTTGGAACAATGTTCGTCCATTTTTGTGAGAGGCTCTGGTAAAGGTGGTAAGAACGCTCGAGGCACAGGATTGATTGTCAGAGATCCAAAGGATCCCAAGGCAATCATCAAAACTGGAGACAAACGAGTAAAATATTTGCCGTTTGCTACTAAGCGACCAACGACGAATGAATTGAAGAGTGCTTGGATAGAGTTATCTTACTTGAAAATAGTCGATTTACCTTCGACTGAAAAGTCCGAAATTGAGAGAAGAAAGAAAAGAGAAGAATTATTGAATAAATCGAAGGAAATACATATAAATAAGGAAGATACTGATAAAGATAAAAATACCAAAAATATTAAAATCACTGATGAACTTTTGAGTCTTTTGAAAAAGTCTAAAGCACCTGCTCTTATTTCATTTATGAGGAAAAACAAAATTGCGGCAGATTTTAGGTTGCAACCTGAGGAAAACTACAGAAATACTCCTACAGCTTTACACTATGCGTCCAAAAACGGTTTATCATTTATGGTCCAAACATTACTTGTTCAGCTTCATGCGAATCCGAGTATTTTGAACGAATTTGGTAAAACGGCGTATGAGATCTCCAATGATGAAGTTACTAAGCTTTCTTTTAGATTATCTAGAGGTATTGTTGGCGAGGACAATGATGCATGGAAGGATTCGAAAGTCGAATCTGCAATGTCAAGAGAGGAAGTTGAAAAGGCAAAAGAGGAGATTAAGTTGCGCAACAAAGAGCTCGAGTCTAGTCAAAATGAAGAATTAAAACAGCAACATCATTTATTGGTAGAACAATTCAAAAATGAAAATAGAGGCAAAAATTCAACCGGTAAAACACTAGGAAACGGCCCTGGTATTACGAGAGTTACTGAAGAGCAAAAACTAAGCGGATTATCCGATGCTCAACGTATGAAGGTACTGAGAGAGCAAAGATACAGAGCTATTGAAGCACGTTTGAACAAGCAGAAAAACGAGTCGTGATTGTTCGGTTGGACTGCATCACGTCTTGAAGTATATTTGAATGAATAGCTTGAATTCAAGGATTCCATACAAGTGCTGACATCTGATTCTTAGCACAAACAAAAATAACTAAGCTGTAATTTATTTTATAGAAAATACTCAACGATAATAACAGAGCCCACGAGCAAAAAGTGTATATACTTGTTATACTCAAGAAAGTCATTCCTCTTTCCGAACCACTATATATACCAATGATTTTCCAAGCTACAGTGATCGCCATGATTTTCATATCATAAGAGACCGGTTATTCATGTACTAAAAACGTGTAAATATAAAGAGATAACCTAATAAAAAGCTAAATATAGGGTAATCATTCTTTTTTGGGTATATCAAAAAGAAAAGAAAAGTCAAGCTTATACTGTATACCTGATCAACGACCTAAAACTTGATAAACCCATTCTTCCAACTTTTTTCTATCGACTTCGTCGACATCGGTGTCACTGTTTTTAACCTTTTCATCAAAATAATACTTATCTGGCAAAGTCTTTTTAAAGGAAACAACAGATGGTACATGGTTCACCATATATCTACTGGAGATTTCATCGTTTCTGCCACCTAGAAGCTCAACACAAACAGTAGAAACGGCTGAATCTTTAGTATCCTTTTTAAGTGGTAATTTGACATTGTTTACAATGTCCCACATATTGGTGGCCATTGAATTGCTGGCCGGTTCACCCAATCTCACAAAAGTGGCAAACAAAGTCCCCTTGGACGAATTGGAGGATCTCAACAAAGCTTCAAATTCTTCAGGTGTGTAAATTGTCTGAAATACTCTGCCCTTTGGATTTTTAAACTCCGGTGGGTATACGATGGGCAGGGTCGGTTTGATGGGTTTGGCCCTTGCCAGGAAATACAATCCGACAGAGGCCGCAACAAACACACCTACACCAAGATACTTATTTCTAGTACTAGAGGATGGATCGCTATTCATGATATACCTTTCAACTAATCAAAGCAAGAAACGTTAACAAACACAACAAATGACATAGTAATAACAAAGTCAATTAACAATAGCAACCTTACTAAGCTTAGGTCAGCACAAATTAGTCAGCTCTTTCTTTCGGCTTCGCTTCATGGATTTATCGAAGCGTATTTTCCATTATTATATATTTGTGAGGAAAAGGCGGCGGGTGAGATGTTTCTTTTTCAGTTGTTGTTTCTCTCTGGGGTTAGAGGTTTATCACACAAGAGAAGGGAAGTTTTGAAAACAGTTGAAATAATATAACAATATGTGTGACAGCCCATTACATGACCATGACCATGACCATGTGGTTCAAGAAGATATCTTTGAATCTATGCCTATTATCTCACCAACGGCATCTAATAATGATGATTCACCAGTAGTAACTGTCGAGGATAAACATATTCTCAAGACTGTATTGAATGGTGTCAAAAAATTCGAAACAGATATTCAAAGAGCAGAATCACCATTTCATAAAGTCCCCTTGGCCAATGAAAAGAGAAGACTTTTACCTGACGAACTACCCACTGTTCAATGTATTGCCAGAGCTAGAATTCCAACTACACAAGGTCCTGAAATTTTCCTACATCTATATTCAAATAATGAAGATAACAAGGAACATCTGGCAATTGTTTTCGGTGAGGACATCAGATCTAGATCTTTATACAAATACAGACCTGGAGAGTCACAATCAGATCGAATGATTAGAGGTGCTTATGTAGGTAAATTATATCCTGGACGTAAGGATGCAGATTTTGATAAAACATCCAATATGAAACTGGATTTCAATAAAGATGGAGAATTAATAATAGAATCACAAACTACATGGAATGAACCAACTTTGGTACGTATACATAGTGAATGTTATACAGGTGAGACAGCATGGAGTGCCAGATGCGATTGTGGTGAACAGTTTGATGAAGCTGGTAGATTGATGGGTATCAATGGTCACGGATGTATTGTATATTTGCGTCAAGAAGGTCGTGGTATTGGTTTAGGTGAGAAACTTAAAGCATATAATTTACAAGATCTTGGAGCTGACACCGTTCAAGCTAATTTACTACTTCGACACCCAGCAGACAAAAGATCATTTGGATTAGCAACTGCTATTTTGGTTGACTTGGGTCTGGTAGAGATTGAACTACTCACAAATAATCCCGATAAAATTATTGCAGTTGAAGGAAAGCAAAGATTGGTTCATGTACGTGAACGTGTTCCTATGGTTCCATTAGCTTGGAAGGGAGGTAAAGAAGGTATAAAGAGCAAAGAAGTTGAAGGATATTTACGAACAAAGGTGGAAAAAATGGGACATTTACTTTCCAAACCACTTTAAGAAGGACATTTTTTCAAAGTATTCCTTCCTTCCTAACTTAGCTGTAAACAAATATAAGAACTCATTACACTATTTATTGAAGCGGGAGTGCTTCAAATCTTGAAATCTGAAATATGAATTCTTTTCATGTAATTAGCCCTTGATAGTACAACAGTTAAATTTATAGAATAAACTATTACTCTTGTTCAAAAGGAAGATCTCCATGGCTAATAAAGCTTTTGTTCTTTTTACGTACGCTCAATAGATCAGTTTTTATTTTGCTTATACTAACTTATGAGTATCTACAAGAGAAACTGTAAAAAAAAAAAAAATTATATCCATGGTTTTTGATACTTAGTATCACCCATCTATATTTATATATAGTATACAGGGTTGATGTTGGTACTTCATTTATGTCTTTCTTGATTATAGTTAATGTCATGTGATTTATTACTATATTACGTAACGCGTAGTTTTAAAGCCTTCTACAATGTTTTATCATTAGCCAATACTGAATTGTCTTTTAATGTTAGAACAGAATACAGATAGTATCATTTGTTTACGTAAAGTGAATACTTTCGATATTTTTTTGTTTCGTCAGAGTGAAAAATCTTGGCAAAGATGTTGAAATTCGATCCTTTCTTGGGGGTGTGTTGTCCGTATGCAACCTGGACCCTTGGCGTGCCATCACACGAAAAAAATGAAAAATAAAAAATAAAAAATAAAAAATGAAAACGATAAATAACCCTGTTGATATATCAATTAATTAATAGAAACACATTACAAAACATTATACAAATAGAGTAAGTTAAAGAAAAATAAAATAACTAAATATTTTTTTCAATTTTTTTTTACGTTAATTATTGTTTTAAAAGCTTTTCAATATCTGGACCAATTGCAATTGGGTTCTTGATACTGGAATATCTTTGAACAACTTTACCTTCCTTATCAACTAAAAACTTTTCAAAGTTCCACTTGATTCCTTTAAAACCTAATAAACCTGGCTTTTCACGCTTCAACCATTCAAAGAGTGGATCAGCATTGTCACCATTGACATCAATTTTCTTCATAATTGGGAAAGTAACACCAAAGTTCAATCTACAAAATTCTGCAATTTCTTCGCTTGAACCTGGTTCTTGACCTGCAAATTGGTTACATGGGAAACCAATGATTTCTAAACCTTGATCTTTGTATTTCTTGTAAAGAGCTTCCAAGTCATCGTATTGTTTAGTAAATCCACATTTAGAGGCGGTGTTAACAATCAGAACAACCTTACCCTTTAAGTCTTCCATTGGGAATGGCTTTCCGGAATTGGTAGTGGCAGAGAATGTGTAGAATTTAGACATGTTATTGATGTGTTTTGCTGTTGTTGAGTATAGAGCTTTTCTGATCGACATAAACAGCAAAAATAAGGGCTTACTGATAAAAATTGAGAAAACCGGTCCTTTTTTATATCAGAGCGAGATGAGATTCTGGAACGCGTATTGCTTACAATTACAAACTGATGATTACATATTACATAAATTAGATTTTTCTAGAACGATTATTTTTGTTTTTAGTTTTATTTTTACTTGTACGTGTTGCTTTATTTGAGGTTGATTTAGCCCCAGTTTTTTTGCTGGTTCTTCTGCTTGGAGTTACTTTCTTGCTTTTAGCATTCTTTAAGGCGGACATTTTTTTAGCCTTTTCGTTTTTCATCTTTTGAATTTTGGCCAACCTCGCCTTCTTTTCTTGCTCGTGTTCTTTTGTTATTGCCGCTAATAAAGATTGTCCGCGTCTAGCAATCTCCTGAACATTACGAGTCTGTAACCACCAGTCCATCTCAATGTAATCATGGTCATAATATTGGATTTCACTGTAAATACGTTCATAAAGATCTTCCTTGTCAATGCCAATTTTTAACATCTGCAAAACCAGCCATCTATCTTCAAACTCACTCCATTCCCTTTTAGCAATAGTAACATAAGGTACTTTAATGTCCATATCCCTTAATGGGTACTCGTATTGTGAAACCTTACGTTTGAGTAAATCCTGTTGCTTTTGCATTTTGATAATTTTTTCTTCACCAGTTTCAATGGTTTGAATGTATCGATCATAATTATCAATATCTCGATAATTGGACCAGAACTTTTCACTGTATTCTAAAACTTCTTCATATGTTTTGTCTTCCATATCGGCACTTATCCTCTCAATATCATATCTACCATGTCTAGCATTTGCATTGATAAATGAATAAAAATCTCTTTTAGTCCAATTACCAAAACCTTTTTCGAGTAATTCTTTCTTTCTTTCTTCTTCTTCTTCCGTCAAAGGTCTCGCATGGTCAATAAAAGATTGTTCAAGTTCCAAATCTTCAGCTTCAAGTTTTTTATTATTAGCGTTAGCTGGAATTTGACAAACTCTTTTATAGTATGCCCATTCCAGTTCGTATAATTCGTATAATTCGTCATCATAGAATTGGTGATCATACAAGACCAAGTGTTTTGGTGGTTTTAATGCTGTATTGATTGCGTGAGGGTTATTGCCACCGTTTGCTGCCGCTTGTGCAGCTGCTGCATTACTCACTCTACCACCGGTTTGTAGGACTTCTCTATAATACCCATCCACGGAATAATTATTACTTTTCCTTTCTCTTTTACTCGATGTAATCCAATTCATATAAGTTTCCTTGATAACGTTTTCGTCCGTTTTCAAATCCTTCTTTTGGAAATTTTTACCATCCCATTCATAAACGGAATCGGAGTTGGTGAAATTTTGTAGGTCATCTAACCCGAGTTTGGAAAATTTGGACTTTAGTTCACCAGTTTTTTCTTCACTCTTCATTAGAATTCTTTCTAATTCGTCATCGTTCAATTCATGTGATGTAGATGAATTTTCAACGGATTGACTCATCAAGACATCTGCAGCACCATGCTGAATCATATTTAATAACTCATCCTTTGAACTTGAATTACTTTTCTTTTCAACGTTTGAAGCACCCCTTCCTTGTTGAATGACCAATTGATCTAATCTTAATTTCTGAGATGCTCTTTCCAAAACCTTTTCTTCGATAGCATTTTCAGTGACAAATCTAAACACTTTGACTTGCTTCTTTTGTCCAATTCTATGAGCTCTATCCATGGCTTGCAAATCAGCTTGTGGATTCCAGTCGGAATCAAATAGCACCACAACATCTGCAGATGTCAAGTTAATACCTAAACCACCAGCTCTTGTTGTCAAAAGGAAAACGAACTTTTCTGAACCTTCCTTATTATATTCATCAATGGCACTGATTCTCTCAGAGTGTTCTGTTTGTCCATCGATTCTACAGTAACCCCATTCTCTGAATCCACAGTAATCTTCTAGAATGTCTAACATTCTACTCATCTGTGAAAAGATCAAAACTCTAGAACCTTGTTCTCTTAATTTTTTTAGTAATTTATCCAAAACCAACATTTTCTGAGAATTAAATATTAAGTGTTCGTCGGTTGTAAATGGTGGTCCTGGCTCCGCACCTTCAAATAAATATGGGTGATTACAACATTTCCTTAGTTGCATAACAATGTTCAACAATCTTGTTTTACTTTCCTTTTTTCCATTTGCGCCATTGATAGCATCGATATCTTTTTCTAAAATTTTCTGGTACCATCTTTTTTGCATCGGCGTCATATCAACATAAATATTCAGTTCTTGCTTTGGTAACAAGGATTTTTCCACATCATTTTTTATACGTCTCAAAAGGAAAGGTTTCAAAACTTGGTGTAGTTGTTGAACAACTTTCTCTTTATCTCCTTCCGCTTTTTGCGCAGTAGTACCATTTTCTGATTGGTTTTCTTCCTCGTTAGAAAACCAATCATCAAAAGTTGCAGAGTCAGCAAAAACATCAGGCAATATAAAATTCAACAATGCCCATAATTCATGTAAATTATTTTGCAATGGGGTACCCGTAATTAATAATCTATTCTTTGAATGAAACATACGAATGATCTGGGATAAGAGCGAATCTTCATTTTTCAATCTATGAGCTTCATCGACAACAATGTATTGCCAGTTGATTTTCTTTAAAGTTGATTTTTCCCTAATAACAATTTCATAAGATGAAATCAAAACATCGAAATCGCATGTTAAAATTTTATCCTTGATGATTTGATTTCTAGTTTCTTGGTCACCTGTTAATACACAAGTTCTGACTTCGGGAGTCCATTTTGCAAATTCTCTCTGCCAATTCTCTAAAGTAGACTTAGGGACAATCACAATATGAGGACCCTTAATGCTTTTGATATATCTCAAATAACCTAAAAATGAAATAGTTTGTAAAGTTTTACCTAAACCCATTTCATCGGCCAAAATACCGGATAGATCATTTGTATTCAAAGACACCAACCAATTGAGACCTTGAATTTGGTATTGTCTCAGCATACCGTTAATATATTTTGGAGATTTTGTGAATTCATAACCGGAATCTGTGAATTCTCCCTCTTTATCCAATTCGACAATTTCGGGAGTATTTTCATTTTCTTCGTCTTTCATCAACTCGGCATCCTCTTCCTTTTCTGTTCTACGTCTTTTAGTAGTCGTTTTCAAAGGCTCATTTTCAATGGATTGCAATACCTGACTGAAATTTTCATCATTTGATGCCTTCATTTTCAAAAAATGCTTGAAAAGAGGGGTAATTGACAAAAGATGTCTAAACCTATTTGAAGTCGCCTCAACATCGAATTTCTTCTTTTCATCAGCAACAAAGTAATGTGCTCTAATTTCTTCAGGACTCAACATTTGTTCATCTTTTTTAATTGGATACGAATTTAAACCAAGTCTATATGCCTCCATTGCACTATCTTCACTATACATCATGTAGTAAATTTGAGCAAAGCTGTTTGCTTGTTATAAGAGAAACAGACACCAATTGCTTAGCCACCTTTTCACAATACGATTGATTCACAAACTTCTGTGACGCGCGAATTTTTCTTTTTCATAACTTCTGGCGATTCCCGCGTCACTGACGCGTTTGTACGTTTTTATTTTTTTTTTCCAATTCGCCCGACCAGTTCGATTTTGTGTGCCTTGTGCATGATTCCGAATTGGAATTTTTACAACAAAACAAATTGTCGCTGTTGTAATTTGCTATACCCTGTGTGGAAAGCTTGACATAATGTTTCCAATAAAATGCAATTAGAAGTTTTTGAAAATCATTTCAGCCAAAAGGTGTCTGGGCAAAGTTTATTCAAATACACATTTTACTGAAAAGCTGGAAAACGAGGCTATTCAATACAAGAAAAGCTTCTAATTGATGTCACATTTCCCACGTAGTTGAAAAAAAAGCAAAAAATTATAACACGTAAATATTCACCGGAACCCCTGCTGGAGCGCCTCGGGGATTGAGTGACTTTGTAACTAAAACCCAAAACACTATTATTATTCCTTGTCATAGAAGGTATTTTATTGCCCAATCGTAGTGTTCAAATGACAAAAGTATTCCCTGCTTTGGTTTCTTTGAAAAATTCATTAAGACTATTAAAATCAGATTCGATACTGAGTACTACATATCTTAGCCTATAAAGTCATTTTCTTACATAATAATATATGCTTATGTGTTGGTGCCTTTTGGCAGTAAATTGTGTACTCAAGTAATATTATAAGCTGTAGCAAATGTGTCATTGTCCCGTCTTACCACCCAAAACACAACTTCTAACCATTTTTCAAGACAGATGACCCATATAGTTACGGACTTTGTAATCAATATGCACAAAGCATCTGTTCACATAGGGTAATGTTTCAATTGCATACTGCAACGATTCACCTATATCATGGCAATCCTTCAAGCTTAGCTTTTGATTACGTAGAACTATGTCAACTTCAACATTGACTAAATCTCCAATATGATACATTCTAAAATTCTTGATCTTGGAGATTGCAGTGGTAAATCTAAAAATTAAATAAAGAACTTGATGGTAATCTTCGCTTGATGCATGTGAACCACTTAAATGATCAATATGTTCAAATGTTACCAAAATCCATTGCAAAATGACATAAAGACAAAGCAACGTTGCACCCAAGGGATCAAGCCACCAGATTTGAGAAAAGAAACCAAAGATTGGAAAAACCAAGGAAAAAAAATTGAAGATTATGTCTGTTTTGGCATCTTCAACTAAGGCCCGTACAGATGAGTTATTGACATTCTTACACAGAAGGTATGCTGCCAACTTTGTTAATATTGTTCCTATCATGATTCCAACCGCAACTCTGGATAGATTGGCGACATCATCATCAGGGCTACCATTGGTTAATTGTTTCACTGACTCTATCAATACTTGCGCAAATGATAATATAACTATGATGGAAAAAATTAAAACCCCAATGGGTTCTAATTGTCTCCGACCAACTGGAAATCGGTACGTTTTTTTGATAGCATATTTGTTTGCAATAAAGATAATCAACGTTGATAGAAAATCAAGAGCGGAATCTACTAATGAAGCCATCAATGAAAGAGAATCACTTAAATAAACAGCAAACACTTTACCTAGGAGAAGCATAACATTTAAAGAGAAATTGAAATAAATTGCATACAGGACAATATTAGACTCTGCGCTTTGCGGTTGTCCCAAAATTCTTGCTCCTTCTAAATCGATGTTACCGGGTGTTGATCTAATATCTGCCAGTTTCCTTTTCCTATTGACTGTCAAAGTTGAATTTGTAGTATTAGAACTATCTGCATGCTCCATTTCCGTAGCATTCAAGTTATTTACAGGTTGAGCAAAATCAGGTTCCTCAATTTCTGAGTCTGAGGTAGTATCACTAGAAGTGTTATCACCGTAATGTTGAATCATCTCGATCTGAACTCCAGTTTCTAGCAAGAGGTCAATATCTTCGTATCTTTCTATCATTTCATTCTGATTTTGGTAAAAACGTTTTAGTCGATTATTATTCATTTTATCGATATCATTACCACCCATTTTGAAATTACTCCATTCGGACAACTTGGAAATCGGTCCAATTAATCTGAATGGCCTCATTTGCTTCAAAGAGTTCACTCTTTCTGATAAATTTTGGTTCTCAGTTACAGGGAATATGCTAAATCGTCTCTCGGAATTCGAAAAATTGCTCATGTTAAAGACAGGAGCTGAAACAGGTCTTACTGTAGATTCTGCATTTTCTCCAAAAGTCTTGGACCTTCTCAATAGTGGCATTTGATCATTTTCACAGTCATTATCTGGCTTGGAAGTTTCTGATTCCACGTTTGCATTATTGTATATTAAAGTGGATCCATAGTTATTTGATTTTAACGGCCTGTATGGTTCTATCGACTCATTCCCAGAGCTCGCATTTTGCAGATGGTTAACTAAAGGGTACTTATTATTATCATCACTAAAGGGTTTCGTTTCTATGTTGGGATCCAAGTTCATTATTGAGTTGAGCTACAACACAAATAAGCATCAAATAAAGAGATCTTAGAATCTAAAACTGTGTTTCTAGAAACCCCCAAAATACGGTTGAAAGGCTATCTCATGCTTAAATATGGTTAGCTGAGATATCGGAGATGAGAAAAATGTTTCATTATTCGATATCCTATGAAAACGCTTTATTTATTATTTAGATTACTAATAGAGTCGAAGATCAATAATCATCGAGGATAAACACAGGGCCATCATACTAATAATCGTATATACAGCTTCCGGTCCATAGTATGTCGTATCTAGTAAATACTCCAATTCACCCGTCACGCCTGATATATCGTAGTTGGCATCAGAGAAAACATGATAGGCAAGTATTGTATTGTCGTTTCTATATGTTTGTGCCAAAGTAGTGGCTTCTTTACGTGGTTGAGAACTAGAGATATTAATGGCATTTTGCACACTCCTGGAGTTTCTATTTCCGAGTTTAAAGCCAGGTTTTAAAACCGTTTAAAGAGAGATAACCTATTGCATGAGCTGACAGACATGTGTTTTTTTTCACTACATTCGTAACAATCAACAGGTAGCATTAACAGTAAGAATTGGCAATCCTAAGTTTTTCGTAACTATGATGCTAGAACCACTGGTTCAGCGTTCTAATCCAGCAAGTGGAATAGGGGTCTCAACTGGGGTACTAAAGTTCCACAGGATTCAATGCCATACTTATATAAGAAGTCTCACTGCTTTTAATTGTAGCTAGTTACATAAGTTGAGGAACATACTTTTCCAAGACTTGTTCAAGACTACCTTCCCAGGTAGATTTCTCAGAGAGTATAAATCAACTAGATTAGATCACCGTTTACACTAACAATATAGTTGCGTCTCTTTTAAGTATATTGCGATACTTGTTGTAATATTAATGCCAGTAGATGTGATTCACAATATTCATCACAATATTAATTGTAATCCTTTTGTTAGCTTTCTTCCGTCAACTGCAACACATGCCCGTTCATCTTTTATGCCTCTTTGATCTCAGCTCTCAAACAAACAGGCCATACTACTGGTTCTACTCATACAGGCATGCCCAAGTAAGTATTGGCCATATCTCAGATATACGTCCACGTTACGTAAACCATATATACTATACAGCTAATCTGGGTCAAACAGTACCATGCTTTGTACAACGCCCTAGGTAAACATTACCCTCGTATACCTTAGCAATAAAGCAAGGCTGCCATATAGTTGTATAAGGGATAACTATAATGTCATAATCTACATGTGTGGGATAATATACATCACCGAAAATGGTAATCCGAACCGGTCAGATCAAGATTATTTTTTTTCACTGAATAGATTATTATTAATCACTCTTTTGTCCTGTTTTGTCTTCTTCTTCTTCTTCAACAACAACAACAACAACACCAATGTCATTACAAACGCCTCCACCAGACCCACAGCTTTCAGAGCTTAATGCTCCAGAACCAGAACATTGCCCCGGACCAAAATCAGAACAAGCAGGTCAAGCGGATGCATGTAAAACATGTGATAACAAAGATATCTGCACCTCTTTGCCCAAGGGACCTGATCCCGACATCCCTATAATCTCTCAACGATTATCATCAATCAAACACAAAGTGCTGGTTTTGTCAGGTAAAGGAGGTGTTGGGAAATCTACATTTACGTCGATGTTATGCTGGGCTCTGGCCTCAGATGAAGATCTAGAAATTGGTGCAATGGATTTAGACATTTGTGGTCCATCGTTACCTAATATGCTAGGGGCCAAATCCAACGAACTAGTTCATGAATCAAATTCCGGCTGGACTCCCGTATATGTTGCAGATAATTTGGGTATGATGTCTATCCAGTTCATGTTACCATCTGAAGATTCTGCGATTATTTGGAGAGGTTCGAAAAAGACTAGTCTGATTAAGCAATTTTTAAAAGATGTTGATTGGGGTAACTTGGAC
Source organism: Pichia terricola (assembly GCA_030168465.1). Lineage (NCBI taxonomy): Eukaryota > Fungi > Ascomycota > Pichiomycetes > Pichiales > Pichiaceae > Pichia > Pichia terricola. Next base: position 1,752,809 of record CP099445.1, read on the forward strand.
TACTTAGTCATTGATACACCACCGGGAACAACAGATGAACATTTGAGTGTTACTACGTATATGAAGGAAGTAGGAATAGATGGGGCTCTTATTGTTACTACGCCTCAAGAAGTTGCTCTTTTGGACGTTCGTAAGGAGATCGATTTTTGCCGAAAGGCTGGAATAAAAATCTTGGGTTTAGTAGAAAATATGTCGGGTTTTGTTTGTCCAGGATGTGGTGGGGAATCCAAAATCTTCAAACCAACCACCGGCGGTGGTGAAAAACTTGCAAAAGATTTGAATATTAAATTCCTAGGAAGTGTACCACTTGACCCAAGAATAGGTAAAGCATGTGATAACGGCAAATGCTTTTTTGATCTGTATCCCGATAGCCCAGCTTCTGATGCAATTATTGACGTTGTTGAGTCTCTCAGGGATGAAATTGAAGGCCCTTCACAATAGCTGGGATATTATTAACAAGGTTCTTTTCTAGTCAAAAATGAGTTGGTTATATAGAGTAAAATAGTACGTACACTTTGTTTTTATATAGATTTTTTATACAACAGTCTAATATGTGATCATGTTAACGTCATCTTCTTGATTGAATTTAGATGCTAAATAACTTCTCTCACTTTCAGGTAGCTCCATATTCTCTAATAAGGAACGGTTGAATGAAATATTATTATTGAATGAGATACCGATTAGTCTTTTAGACATAATAGTTTTGGCAACTTTAGCTCTATCATTTGTTTCTTTCAAAGAAGAGAGACGTTCTAAAACACTCTCAACTAATGGCTTCAGCGACTCCACTTTTTCTTGATATGATCTTTCATTGGAATCCAAATCCCTGGAAATTGTGATAATTTTAATATAATCACCATAGACATCAGCACCAGTCTTGGAGTCTGGTAAAATCGAAAATTCTTCTACCAAATGGGTCAAGTTATCCAAATCCTTTTTGATATTTGAAATGATGAAATTTGGAGCAACCTTATTCAGAACCAGTTCGTGCGCTCTTACTAAATTATCAGATGCAAGTAACTCTAATGTGCTCTCATAGTATTGTCCCAGTCTATTAAACTCAAAAGAACGTGCTTCATGCAATAACTTCATTGGAACATGAAGCTTGCTTTGTAATTCTGCCATTCTAAAATCATCTTTCAAAAACTTGAGTTTAGAAACATGATTGTTAATTAGAGGAGGTAAGAGGGATTCGACTTTATCATCATTGGTCAAGTGTTCCAAAACATAAACTGCTTCTTCAATCAAAGATTTCTTTTCAAGCTTTGTAGTGAAACCTTGAATAATTTCATCAAACTGATCTGTACTGAACTCAATATACGGTTTCAAATGCTTGATTAATAGGAATTGTAGGGTAACATCAAACTGAGAGATAACTTCTTTACTCTGGTTGACCATTTTAAAAATCAAGAAGAATTTTTGATACATTGTAGATTCACAGAGATTCCTGCTTTCTGCATATTCAACAAATTCTTTGATAGTTTCGCTCAGTGGTTTATTATAGTCACCATATTTAACAAATAAAAACAAAACAATTGGCCAGCTTAACCCTGCAAGATGATCGATGTAACTGTTACTTAAAATATCACCAACTAGTAACTTGTAAATTTTTAGTACACCATTTGGAATGAAACTGATTGATGCGTTCGACCATTCATTTAATTGAGATTGCGCAGCCGTATGAATATTCTTATCATTTGAGTCTAAAGTTGTTAAAAGAACAGCCAAATGATTGTTTTTGGTATTGATTGCATACTGTATCGCATCACCTAGTTTGTTTGCGCAGATAAAATAATAGATTTTGTCAATGGTTTCATTTTCCAGACTACCAAATGCGTTAACATCCATAGAAGTTATTTTTTGTAAAAACTGGCATAAAATTTCTCGTCTTTTCAAATCTAAAATATGCTTCAGTTTTTGCAGACAGGAAGAACCCACTTTTTGTTGATGAGGGTTTAGAAATTTCATTAAATAATTATCATCATAAAGAATAGACAATAACTCCCAAATATGATATTCATCACAACCATTAAAGGTTTTCAGTGGAATATTTAAAGAAACATCATCAGAAATTTCGGCTTTTGGTAGTCCATTGCTTCTAACGCTGTATTCGCAACTAGTAATTTCTGTCTGTAAACAGCTACGGTAGTGCTCAATATTATTGAAAATCAGAGGAGGTTCGACAATGGCCTTTTTTAATGTTGAAGAATCAACATCGGCGAAAATCAAATCACCAATGTTTTTGGATGTCAGTTTCATATTATTCCTTGTGGTCAAACTTTTATTGAATACCGAAAAAAACCCGTTGGTTAAATTCAATTGTTCGTCCCAATTCTCACTTACACCGAACTCATTTTTGGAATTTAAGAATTGCACATCAATGTCTTTGACCTCTGGCTCATAAGCACGAACCTGAACTAAATCGCCAATGTCATCAGGTATGGATTTTACCAGTGCCAATCTATCCTGCTCCTCTAGATTTGCATTTTCATCCGATAAACTATGTGGCACCAATGCGTCAATCAAAACAGGTTCTTCGTCGTCTTCATCTTCTTCGAAATTATTGTTGTTGGCCTCGTCGTTATCAGCATTTTTAAAAATGTCGAATTCCAATGCACCAGGGGTTACAAAACTATAATCATGTTTTTTTCTCTTCCAGTTGTCTCCCGGTTGACCATATCCCGCAATCTTTTCCAAAGCGTTGATTTGCATTTCATTTTTTCTTTTTTCATTCGTTAGTTCCGATTCTTGTTGTTTACGCCATTTAGCAATAATTTCAGGATCATCATCTTCTTCATCTACAATACCCCAAATGGAAAAATGCTCGACTTCAAAAACATAATTACCATTTAATGGATCAAAGCTGACAAACTTCATACCATGGGCCGATTTAAGTCTTTGAATATGACGCTCAAGTAACTGGTGGTCTGGGTTCTTGATATCAAACTTTTTTGGTAGAACTTTCTCCAGTGTAATGACTGCAGGTACATTGAGACCGTTACCTTGTGATGGTTTTTCCGCATCATCTGGATAAACTTGTAAAGTCTTATTCTGAAAAATGATTGTCTTTCCAAGCAGCTGATCCCAGTTGTTTTCAAAAGCTGTTAGATCCACTGGATATTTGAACATCAAATTACCGTGATTTTTTCTGCCAACAGAAAAATTCTCGACATGAGTTAACTCCAATGATGACAATGTTGATAGCTCAGCAATTGCTGGAGAAGACCAATAATCAGACGCAGTGTTGACAGTTCCATCTGAATCAAAATCCAACTTGTCCACGACTTCGTCATTTTTACTAGAGCGAATTTCATATTCATTTTTCTCTGAGTATCTCATCATTGGACTCATGGATTCAGTTTTAATACGTTTGATTGATGGTTTTAATTCGTCAATTGTCTGAACCTTTTTTTCAGATTTTTGCAATAAGCTTGGTTTATTATTCGAGACACTCGAGTTCAATAATAAAACAGAATTTGCATCAATTTCTTCAAATTTTGCAAAAGAATCTCTAGGATTTTTGATGATTAATCTTTTATATTCACTTTTTGAAGCTGGTATTTTTGGAATATTTAAACTCAAAGAATTTAAATAATCTTTTGAGCTGTTATTCATTGGTATACTATTTTCAACTTCAACATCACCTCTTTGGACATTTCTAGCAGAAGTAAATAAGCCACGAACGTTCTCGATGGAATATTTACTAGGTGCTTTGAAGGTATCGACAAGACGACCAACCAGTGAGATGTTTTTGGAATCATGTTGAATTGCATTTGGATTATCGCTTAAATCCGACCTTTTCCTTTTCAGTTTCTCTGTATCGTATCCAGATTCGGGAGACGTGATTGGTTTTGGCATTTCAACAGATGAAATTTGAGAAAGATTGACACCATAAGGAGATGTACCAACTTGTTGGTGCTGTTGTTGTTGAATGGTTTGAGATTGTCCAAATCCTAAACCAGAGGCAGTATTTCCAAAAGCTGGATTTGTCGAGCTGTTGCCAAACAGGGAAGGTTTTGAGCTTGTAATTGCATTATTCGAACCTCCAAAATTGAGTCCAGTTCCAGGAGCAGTAGAAGATGGTTGTTTATTTAATGAAAATCCCGTCGCTGAAGGTACGGTAGATGTAGAGGCTGGTTTGTTAAATGAAAATCCTCCAGAGGAAGGTTGGTTCATACCAGAAGATGATGCTGTGTTATTGTTATTCGCAGAGGCTCCAAACAATCCAGGATTCGAACTGGTATTATTGTTTACCGATCCGGCTGGAGTGGCAGAGCTAGCGCCAAACGAAAAAGCTGGCTTTTGTGACGCTGAACCAAACATCTTGACTATATTTGATTAGGTAAAAGTATGGGGTTTCAATATCACCAATGTGTTCTTTCTTAGCAGACTCTATTGCCTCTACAGCTAATAAAATAAACTCGAAAACTTCGCAGTTGAAAAAACTAAAAATTTTGGCTTTGGCAAAAAAAGCAAAACAATGATTACGTAAGTTTTGATTAAAATTATCAGGTTTGCTTCTATCAACACGAAGGAAATGACTCGGTGCCCAAAGAGGTTTTCAATTTCAGTCAAAAACCAATAATACACTGATTTGACAGTGATTCGAGACCTGTGTCGAGTTATTGTTGTTGTTTTTTTTTAAAAAAATAGAAAACTTTTCTGTTTTCCTTCCTCTTTAGTTTTGTTGGAATCGATAATAATTTTTTAAGCTTTATAAAGGGAACGAATAAATACAAAATACAAAATATATAGAACATATTTTTTTACAACTATGCTTCTGGCATCTTAGACATAACATCAAAACTACCAGTACCAGCCAGATTCAACTTACCCATGACGATTCTAGCAGAAGGTGATTTTAAGTCTTCTCTGTCAGAGTTTAAGACGGCCTTGGTCAAGAATTGACAAGTGGTTTCGTAAGACATCTTCATGAATGAAGAAGTACATGAATCAATACCTTGTCTATTGAATGCTAAATAGGTACCTTCTCTTGTCATGTAATCTGCAATCAGATCTAAATGTCTTGAACTGACACTAATGGCATAAGTACCGAAAACACGATTGATTTCATTCACAATAGTGTTTCTGGCTGCTTCAACACCATAGACCTTCAAAACGGCAGCAACATCATTAGAACGGATGTTGTTAACATTAACAAATGAATCGTGTTCCCACATTGCCTGGAAATTGACACCTTCAGTGACTAATTGACGAACACCTTGTTCAGCTTGTGGGTGTAAACATCTACCAATGTTCTTGACTTCTCTGACAACACATTTTTTACAAACATCTTCGACAATGTTCACCATAAGCAACTTTTGCGTTTCAGCTGATAATTCTAACTTGAAATTACACCATGCACCATTCTCGTCATCAAAATCATATTCCGTAACGAAGGAGTTGGCAATAATAACTTCATGTTGTCTACCCTTAGAAAGACTGGATAAGCTCTTTCTCTTTTCTGTAATTGAATCGACATCCATCTTTTCATCTTCATCAGATTCTTCATCACTGGAGTCACTTCCTTCTTCAGCTTCGGAATCAATGATGTCATCATCACTCTTTTCAGCCTTGCTCATTGCCTCTAATTCTTCATCATCAGGACCATCATAAGAGACAGCCTGTTTGGTTTTACTAGCTTCATCAGTACCTTCTTCGTTTGCAATCTTACTTGTTGCCTTTGTCTTAGCGACTGCAACACCAATATCTGGAACTAATGCAAGAGCCTTGAGTTTCTGCTTTCTTAATTCTTTAACGATAACAGATTCTAATTGAGAAATAAATTGCTTTCTAACAGTATTTTCCAACTCTTCCTTAGTTACATCATATTCTTCTTGATAATCTTTACAATCAAAGAATTTGATCTTAATTTCATAGGATCTAGTAGCATTAATACCAGCACTAACATCTGCAGTGGTTTCAATAACAGAGACATCATCAATAAATTCAGAGAATTTAATCTTTGTTACAGATTTACAGAACGCATCTGCAGATTCATCATCAACATCATCTAGAACTGGTAATGTCATTTGAGGAGTCTTAATACTTGCGGAAGCAGTCATGACAATTTCTCTTAAACGTGGAATACCTAATGTAACGTTTGCAGCACCATGACCAGCAAAATGGAAAGTATTCAATGTCATTTGAGTAGAAGGTTCACCAACAGATTGAGATGCAATAATACCAACTGCTTCACCAGGATTGATTAATGATCTCATATATTTCAATTGCATTAATGCCTTGAACTTCTTGGCAGTTATACCATTACCGCCATTTGCCTTAGCTTCTTTACTTGAAACAAATAATGCATCATTACTTTCAATGAATTTATCCAGCTTTTCTTCGAATTTATCAGAGACGGAACCTAGATATCTTGCAGGATTATACATTGAAATAGTTGGGTCATATTTATTAGTTTCATTATAATGCTTAACATCACCTTGTTTCTTCATATGCTTCTTACATTTCTTTGAGTATGAGATTGCAGTTTCAGCATCCAAGTTATCAACATTTGATGGACTGTAACGTTGTAATAATGAGTTGTAATTATCAATGAAAAATTTGAATTCATATAAGTATGATTCTTTTGTGACGTCAATGGAATCACCACCATACATGAATTGGATCATGGTACCATCTGAATTTCTGACAGTGTTGTCGTAGTTGATAGTAGCACCCTCCAATTGCTTTGTCAAACAACGTTGTAAGTAACCAGAGTTGGCAGTCTTGACGGCAGTATCAATCAAACCTTCTCTACCCGCCATACAATGGAAATAATATTCTTGTGGTCTAATACCAGAGTAGAAACGGTTCTTAATATAACCACCAGCTCTTGCATCAGTTTCATATGGTTTGAAACATGGTAAAGTTTTACCAGAGACCATAACTGGGACTCTTCTACCTTCCAAAGCTTGTTGACCCAATAGACACATAATTTGGGAAACGTTAACGTTAGAACCCTTAGCACCAGAAAGCGCCATGGCTTGCATAGAGTTGTATGGGAATCTCTTCATCGTACCACCTGGAACACATGTTGAAACAACTTTAGAGGTGATTGCATTAACCTTCGACATAGTGACTGCATCTAAAATTGCCAGCTTATTATCATCTCTCAAAATTTCTTCCAATCTTTTTTTGAATTCTTTATCGTCAACCTTAGTGTTGGAATCTAAGTTAGTAACTTCTGCGGCAGCTAATCTACCGGTATCAACGGATTCCTTAATAATTTCGTTTCTCCATTTGTTACCTTCATCTGTTAATCTCAAGTCATCCATACCACAAGTGAAACCAATCATCATGATATAAGTTGTGAATAATCTACCTAAAACAGATAATGCTTGACCTGCAATATCAGGACCATAAACCTCATGTAGGGAATGAATAATACCATATTTAGAAGCACCGTATTGAGATTTATCCAAGATACCGCATAATAACTCACCATTCTGGAATAAAACTTCATTTTCATTTGATCCTTCACCCCAGTAATCGTTCTTGATCTTATTTTTAGACTTTAAGTTAACACCAGGGAAATCTTTTGGTTTGATGTTCAATAAGATTGTAGTGATAACTTGTTTACCAGTCCATAAAGGAACCGGTTTAAAAATTGTTGGTGGAACAGTGACAATTTTGGATGTTGAAGAGTGTCCATCTTCTGGTCTAATACATGAGTATATTAATTCTTGATACTTGTCTCTGGTGAAAAATGTATCCTTATTGGTCAACCAGACACCAGCGGAAATGTGATCTTGAATTAAACCTCTGACAGGTGAACCAGATGTAGGTGTCAAATATTGAGAATCAGTATTAGCCAAATTGAAAGCTTCAGCTCTAGCATTTTCATTTTGAGGGAAATGCATATTCATTTCATCACCATCGAAATCCGCATTATAAGCACCAGTGTTGGCATAATGTAACCTTAAAGTTTTTTCCCCAGGCAAAACACGAACCTTGTGACCCATCATCGAAGCTTTATGCAAGGTTGGTTGTCTATTCATCAAAACAACATCATTATTCTTAATATGTCTGTAGACCTTTTTGTTAACAACATTGAATCCCGAAGAAGGAGTCATCAACTGTGAAGCAATTGATTTTCTCTGTTCCAATGACATACCGATCAATGAGATCAGAGAACCATCTTCGTTTTGAACTTGATTTGCACCTGGCCATTTATCAGGACCATTAATGATCGCTTGTCTTAATTCAGACACATTGTATGAAGTAACCGGTTCAGGATAAGTCAACTTGACTGCAAACACAGGTGGAACACCAATTTGGTTTGTTTCTAACATCGGATCAGGTGAAATGACAGAACGAGCAGCATAATTGACTCTTTTACCCATCATATGTTTTCTGAATAAACCTTCTTTCTTTTCCAATGCTTGCTTTATACCAGGAGTTGGTGTTTTTGAGGTATTGTTTTGGTTCTTAGTCGAATCAATAAAACCATTGACTTCATTTTGTAAATTGACAAAGGCATTCATCAATCTATTGAAAATCAGTTTTTTGTTCTCTGGTGAAAGATCTTTTGTTAATGAAGTAAATTGTTCATTCAAGTCTCTAATAGTTAAACATGTATTCAAAACATTGGACAATAATTCATTTTGAAAATTTTCGTGAATTTCATCACCTAATTTAGATGGTAATCTAAATCTTGTTGCAGGAACAACTAACGCATGAATGAAGAACATATCAGCAGTTAATTTTTGAGTTGAAAGCGGCTTTGAATGGAATAAATAATTGATCACACTTGATTCAGTTTCAAATAAAGCTCTCATGATAGTTCTGACCTCTGTTGATAATATGTATTTAGAACCATGCTTTGGAGGATGATGAACAAATGATTTTTGAGTTTTCAAAGAACCAATTTTAATTCTGTTGTTATTTGCTTCTTTATCCTTTAATGCGTTTTCGAAAATCTTGGAAAAACCATCTTTACGGAAAGTGGAAGAGAACAAACCACAATTTTCACATTTCTTCTTTGTCAAAATTTTCTTGTAAAATTCTGCAATCAAATATTTTCTGGCTTCACCAACAGTAGCTGTGAAAACACCGGATTTAGAAGTTCTACCGTCTTTGATAGCATTATTAATTGATTCAAAAACGTATAATGATCTCTTTTCCAGTAACAATCTAGAAGAATCTTTAGATAATTTACTTGATTCATCAAGACCATCATCTTCATCATTTTTACCATTGTATTCAATAGCTTCATCAGCGTTATTTAATTCAGCTTCATCGATTCTAATTTTGTCAATTTCATTGGCTTCTAGAATTAAACCATATTGTAACAACTTTAATTTACACTCAAATTTGTGAACTTCATTGGAATGCATTTTGAAGTGATTACAGTAAAAACACGATGTTCTCAAGAAGATATAAAGTTGATTGAAAAATAATGGGTTATAAACCGGAACTGGTAATTCAATATGACCTTGGTGACCAGGACAATGTAAATCGTTCAAACCACATGTAGCACAAATATTTTTCAAAAAAGCACCTAAACAGGGATCATATAAACCTCCTTGAATAGGATGTCCCAAATTATCAAAAACAGTTGGGTTTGTAATTTGCTTTGCTGACAATTTTCTAATTTCATCAGCAGAAAGGATACCGAAATCAACATGCGTGATTTCTGAACCCACTGGTCTAGCAATATCCATTGTTGGCAAAAGAAAGGGATTGTGCTTAAAGAAGTGAAATCTAAGGATGGTTCAGGAGCTAAACAAATAAAATCTTTTCAATCATCAAAAACATGAAAAAAAAAATTTTTAATGAAAAAATAAAATAATGGAAAAAATCGAAAATCAAAAAATCGAAAAATGAAAAGTTATAAAAAAAAAGCTGGTGCACAGCTGTTACGTTTCCGCGGCAAAGCACGTGACCGGAAAGATTTACCGCGTATATTAGTCATCGGGCTAGCTCTTTTTTTTATCACTAGTTGAGTGCTGTCAATAGCGCAAGCTACGGTTACATCAATCATAATCTTATCTTATCGAACTTCTTTCACATTCCTTTCTTTCTCCTCTCTGATGTTTTGTATAAATTTGCCCTCAATTCTCTTTTAAGTTCATCTCCTCTTCCTTTCTTTCTTTTGTTTGTAACCCTTTCTTCTCAGTAATTATCTTTCCTTTCTGTCTAAACAAAATAGATTCCTCAAATTATGTCAAAACTCGAACTAGTTCCAAAACCAACAAAAACTCTCTGTGTATTTTGTGGCTCATCCTTCGGTTCCAACCCTGAATTCGCAACCAAGTCTGAAGAATTGGGTAAGCTGATGGCAGAGAAAAACTATGGTCTGGTTTATGGTGGTGGAACCACCGGATTAATGGGTTGTATTGCCAAATCCGTTGCCTCTAGAAACGTCTACGTTCATGGTGTCATCCCGGACGCACTTGTTTCCAAGGAACGTAAATCTACAACTGCAATTGAAGAAATGAATAAGGAAATCAGAGAAAATGTCGATAATCATAAGGGTGAAACTCCACTAGATGACTCTTATGGTAAATCTACAATTGTTTCCGATATGCACACCAGAAAGAAATTGATGGGCCAAGAAGCGGATGCCTTTGTTGCAATGCCTGGTGGATTTGGTACCTTAGAAGAGTTGTTTGAAATAACAACTTGGTCACAATTAGGTATTCACCAAAAACCAATTGTCCTATTCAACATCAATGGATTTTATGACGAATTGATTGTTTTTGTGAATAAGGCCATTGAATCTGGTTTCATCTCCGCAAACAATGGTAAAATTTTACAAGTTGCAAACACCCCAGAAGAAGTTCTGGAAAAAGTCGACAATTATGTTGTTCCAACAGGTAGATTTAACTTAAGCTGGAAGAATCAGTAGATGTAGTCATTTAAAAAAAAATCATCGATTTTCCTGGTGACTAATCAACATTTTCTTAAGAAAAAAATAACCCAAAAGATAGATTTTATAAAATTAAGAAACGCATAGTACAAAGAATGATAAAAGTTAGACTACTCATTTATATAGATTTTATAAAAGTCAAAAAAAAAAAAGCAATATATTTATATGCAAGCAAAACTATGTAAAAACAGAGACAACGCCAATACGAATAAGTCACTTAGCTTGGTTCTGCTTCAAATATATACAATTCAAATTGTTCAGAATAAAAACATTGAATTACAAAAAGGTGTTTATAATTTCTTTATTAAGATGTAATATGTGATGTGTAGTGTGTTGTATTTATTTTCTCTTTTCAAGATCTTATATTAGTATCAAAACTCTTTGATATAGTCGATTCCCCCAACACATTGTGCAACCGTTAATTGATCACTGCCAATTAATTCATTGAGCTCAACACCCAAAGAGGTTGTTGACTCATATACATCATGTTCCAAAATCAATCCGCTACCATGTGCTTTCCATTCTGTAACATCTTCTATAATCTGCTCCCTTGTTCTCTCTGTTGGTCCCAGTTCCATTTGCCAGTCAAAAGTATCATGATCCCACAACACAGCCTGCATCCCAAACATTCTGGCAATTGATCTTACTCTATCATCAATCCCACCGTATGGAGGTCTATACCATTTAGGTAAATGTTTACCGGTTGCATTCATTGCCCAAATAGACCATTCGAATTGTGCTATGATTTCTTCATTGGATAAAGAAGGTAAAAATGCATGCGACCAGGTATGACTTCCCATTAAATGTCCTCTATTTTGTGTCTCGGTATAAATCTCTGGATAACGAACAACGTTTAGCCCCAAAGTGAAAAACGTTGAGGGCGATTCAAGATTGTCAAGTAGATCCAAAGTCCATGGTGAAGGACCATCGTCAAATGTTTGTGATAATTTAGGGCATGTGTAGACATCATCATATGAAACGCATTTGTAGCAATCAAAAGAACATTGTGCCCTACTTACTGGGCATTCACCTGGTTGACGTGGTGGAATATTTGGAATTTTGTTAAAATCAATGAAGTCCAACGGTATATAAGGTGGATTTTTTCCTGGCCAAAACTCCAAACCAGTGAATTGTGCTAACCATTCAGGAAACTCTGCAGTTTGCAGAGTTTTTACAATCTTTTTTTCATTTTTACCCTTTCCATTCTGATTGTTTGATGAATGGCCCAACAGTTTTTCTGTGGAAAACGCATCCTTTTTAAAGAATGCTTCTGCAGAAATCTGGCTTTTCTGAGAAGCGTGTTCAACATTTGGTAAAATCAGTGAACTTGCAAAAGAAGTAATAGAAAACAATAAAAAATAAGATTTGAGATTCATGGCGTTTAGAAAAGCAATGTTCTAGTACACAGATCTATGTTTTATAAAGCTGCAACAGATATATATATATCTAGGTAAAGAGAAAATAAATAGAAAACAAAACAGTCTAAGGGCAATATTTCAAAAGGGGAAAAAGAAAAGGAATAAGAGAAAGAAAACTTCCTTATTTCATATCGACTCAAAAGACAAAAAAACGCAATTGCTATAAAATTGCCCTTTTTGTTTCGCATGATTTGGTTGCTCTGCTATTTGAGAAAATGGAAAATCAATCATTCAGCGTCTCTGCTCAAAGGTCTTATTTGGAGGCCCAGACTATGATTTTTGGCGATAGGATGTTTTTTAATCAAAGCATCATCTATCATGGTTACTTCATCCTCGCTCTCTGAGTCAAATACATTACTGTAAGGCGTTTTCGATTTGGCTCCTTTGAGATTATGGAAATGGGAGTCATAGTTTGGAAATCTGTATTCAGTTTTGGTATCAAAATCAGGGTGCGCAGAAATGGATCTCCGATTAGGGGCGTTGAAGTAATCATGACCATCATTGCATGATGCTGTGGGGGATTTTACATCCAATCTTCTCACTTGGCTATTATTGGAATTTGTATTACTGCTATTTGAGTTCAGCCCATTTAGATCACCGTTTTGGTGACATAAGGAGGATCTTCGTTTTTTGTCACTGGGGTATGTGTATTTGTGATCCATGTCAAACAAAAATGGCATATTCACATTCAGAGGGGTGGAGTGCTGAAAGATAGGAGATTTAAACATAAAAGAGCCATTTCTTGATCCGGGAGATCGAGTCCCCAATCCTGATCCTGATCCTGATCCTGATCTTGATCTTGATTTGGCGGAGCTGGAAATATTTGCTATCTGTGTTGAAGCGCATGGTGCTTGTAAAGATCCCCCATTATTAGTAGTATTGACAATAGAATTAATTGGACCCCCTACACTACCCGTAGATGGCATTCTTTTCTGAGTTGCTACGGTAGCAATTGAATTTCTTCTTTTTCCACCTAATGGGATACCTGAATTGGAAGAAAGGGAAGAATTGGGAGTGTGTGATACCAGTGGTGTCATACAGTTAGGGGAAGTCACATTTGAATTATTGCAACACGAGATATGGTTTATCGTTAACATTTGTTTCAACTGTTTATTTTCGTCTTGGAGGAGCTGAATTTCATGCATTAGTTTGAGCACTATTCCCTCTTGCTCTTTTTCCATAGAAACGATAGCATTTTCAATAGATGGTCTATGAGAACTAGAGTAACTGAAGGAGTTGGAAGTCGGCGACAATGGCTGATTATACTTCACGTGAAACGTGGAAGAGGGATTGGAAGTCATTATAATGTGTTGAACAAAATGATTTTAAACTTAGAATATCTTTTATATGGTTTTTTGTTTGATTTGGGCAGAAGTTTTAACAATTTATGATACTCAACTTAGGAAAATGAAACTATGAAATTTGTGGCCTTATAAATTTAAAAATTGAAAAAGATGACTGTTGATAGACCGAAAGAAAACTATTGATTGCGTACTTATGTGTTTTATTGTCAAATAACTGGTTATCAGGAACTATACGAGGAAAACGAGGAAAAATTAGGCATAGAGAGGAAAAGAAAGAACAGATATATAAATGATAGGAAAGATAAATCAGTTGAAACAGACACGACGTTCTAAATCAGATTAAGCCTTGGATCAAAAAATAATCACCTCCTGAAAATGTAATTTTTGGCAGGGTTACACAACATTCACCTGAATTTTGTCCAAGCCACAGTATATGCGATGGGGATATAAGGTCGTGCGTTTTACTTATCACGTCAAAAAAAAGAAACCCACAGCGATAAGCCAGGGTACGGGGAAAGGAAATAAGAAAAACTTACTATGTTATACGAGATCATGCGTCTCGAAGGTGCAGTATTCAACGGTTAAGCCTCGAAAGGAGTTATAAATAGAAATTGATACGGTCATAGTCAGCCACAGCTCACAGGTCCCATACCGGTACACACACCCATACTCGCTCACATACCGTCGTACAACCATCCCAACAATAATTTTTTTTCCTTTGTTGAACTTCCGTGTCGTATATGGCCAAAAGTATCATGATTATAAGATCCCCAAGAAAATATTACAACATCACATATGCATGTGACATGGGGATCTCATCAGAAGTCTAGATTTCTTAAAGATCTGGATCAATGTGACAGAAAAACTGCAGTGATCGTCGCTTACCAGGTAAATATGGGGTTGAGATTGAGATCGCACTGGTGCACTGATTCTGATCGCGATAACGCTCTAAATCTGATAAGTACTTCTTCGACGACACGACTTAGCGGAAAATACGAAGCCCTATCCAGATAAAGACCACATGTCAGACGGTAGTACCAAATCTACTATCAAAACTAACAATGATGTGGCCTCCGAGCCACCAATGAAACTTATTGGATACAATCTTTTATCGGGTTGCTTGTGGTCATTTGCATTTCTCAATGTCTTTGCGACCTACATTGTGTTTCAAGACTTTGAACAAACCTTTAAACTTACTGCTCCATGGACAATCATCATCCAGTCATTGGCAGTCATTGAAATCTATAATGCCGCCGCTGGTATTGTACGTACACCTGTTTTAACTACTGTTATGCAAGTTTCATCACGTTTACTGGTTGTATTAGGTTTATGGGCAGCGTTATGGACCTCATCCCCAGGAAATTACAGTTTGGCATACTTTACTGTTCACATTGCCTGGTGCTCCGCAGAAGTCATTCGTTATTACTATTATGCGACTAATTTGATGGCACAACACAGTAGAGAAGCGGGATCTCCATTCAACACTCAAGTTCCTCCAAGATTAGAATGGCTAAGATACAACGCATTTTTGGTATTATACCCGCTGGGAATTTCCTCAGAGTGTTATATGATTTTCAGAGCCGTCAGGGCACTTTTAGCTGATCCAAACCAATCCACTCTGTCCCTTGCATACGCTGTCTTCCTTTCATTGACTCTCGTTGCTTATATTCCAGGGACGATCGTCCTCTTTGGCCATATGTTGAAACAGCGTTCAAAATTTTCAAAAGCGAAGATTGTGAAAAAAGATTGATTGGGGGTTTACATGAAAGGCCTTTATAGTAAGTGTGTATTCTATCTATATATTCAACCACCTATCAATGTTTGCATTCAAGAGATTTTTGTCTACGGCCGCCAACACGGTTGCTAAGACTTCGACAGAAACTTTGCTCCCACTTAAATTCGAACAAGACATTTATGCCACTTTGAAAATCCACAACAGATCATACCTTGTAACCAAAGGTGATGTGGTCAATCTCCCATTCAGGATGCACAATGCAGAAATAGGTGACACCATCAATTTCACCAAAATCGATACTGTTGGTTCCAGAAACTTCACTTACCATGTCAAAGAAGGAATAGATGCGGACAAAGTGCTTGTAAGCGGTACCGTCATTGAAAAGACCAAAAAGCCTATGACCATCAAAGAGGTCACCAAGAGAAGAAACAGACACGTCAAACATCACTTGAGCAAACATGATTTGACTGTCATCAGAATCAACGAATTAAAAATAAATTGAAACCCATCAAACGTAATCTATAACTAAGAGCTAACTATCCTTTGGAAGTTATCTACTAATAACCCTGTATATATTACTTTTATATATTAAGCATGTCTAATAAAAACGAATCCAAAATATCATATATCACATACCTAAAGCTACACATAAAGTATAAACAGCGTTGCATTTGCGTTTATTTTTCTCAACATGAATCTTGATTTTTTCCCTGAAATCTAATAAGCCAAGGAACTACCATCTACACATCCCTTTACCGAACAGCCTTCCCAACAAAGACAGGCCTAAAATGCCCACTGAAGATTTAGAAATACCTGATCTATCATACAACACAGAGAATTCATCAAACTTATCCACCACTCTACCGAATCCTACGATAAATAAATCACCAGCTAAACCTAATAAACTGAATCTGAAGTTAGACACTACACATTCCAATTCAAAATCCCACATAAGCAACAAAGATGGCTTAGGTACTATAAATTTTGAAAAAAATATTAGCTTGACCACCCCAGATATTATAACACACCCACCTTCGCCACCAAAGGTCAATTCTAAAGCTTCATCCGCTTCTTTAGCCACAATCGGTACCAACCGTAAAAAGAACATAAAGCTTGCCTCCTCTCGAAATTCGTTTCTACATTCAAATAATCCTTTATATGATGAAGTAAGTAATAAGAGAAATTTGTTGGTAAGCTCCAACCAGTCGACTCCCAACGTATCTCCTTCATCACCAAGCCGATCATTTTCCTCGGACTCCAACAGAAAATCGACACAGTCAAATAAATCTAGTATTTTGAGCACCGAAGACAACTTAGAAGCCTTGACATTCTCTAAATTGAGTAATTTGAATGAAGCATTACCTAAAAATGGCACCTCTGTTGTTGATTCTAGCCCTTCGGTACTTGCTACTGAATCAAATAACTTTATCGAAGAAGAAGATGAATCTAATACTGGAATGTTTGATCACTTTAGCTTTGAGAATATGATAGCAAACAGAAATATCCCCCTCGAGTCTAAAGATCTGCTTGAAAAAGGGAGGAAAAATAGTACAGAAAACGGTTCAGATATGAGATACTTTTCTGATTCAAGAACTCCAACTGGTACCACTGGAAAACTTGAACACAGTCTTTCAGTTTTACCACCGATGTTAAACCCAATATCAAAGAGTTCTAAAAATTCGAGTATTTTGAATATTCCACCTGTTTCAACAAACTCTGAGATTCATAAAGGTCACTCCTCTCATTCAAGTGTTGATTCTCCTGTAACTTTATCCTCATCATCTTCTAGAAATCCCAAATATCCATCACCAATCAACACCGCAATAAAGGAGGATGAAAACACGTACAAATCAGTATCACCTGCTACTTCAACATCATCGAAGGGGAAACAGGGTAGCTTTAGTAGCGCTTCTAACTTGAGTTTGAGTGCAGGTCATAGGAGATCTTCATCTAAAGGATCTTTAATTGACAAAAATTCCACCAAGTCATTTTTCAAATTCTTCGGGAGTAAAAAATATAACATTGAATCTCAATCTAAGGCAAAATCAAACTCGACACATTCTAGATCCCAATCCAGATCTTCTGATGGTAATACTTTTGTATCTTCATCAACCAATGATTTTTCAAAGCATCATAAAAAAACAAGAAGCAATGAAAGTTCTGGGAATGGGAATTCACCCGTTAGCATGATTAGTAACAAAAGCATAAAATTCAATCTTAGATCACCAAGATGGGATGATAGCAAGAGGTTCAGTTTGTTATTTCATGATTCTGATACATCTTCAATACACACAACTACCAGTAATAATTTAAATCACTCAACCTCGGAGACAATGTATTCCGTTGAAACAAATACAGGATCAATGCCAACATTAACGAATGTGAAATCTAGAGAGAGTTATACTACCTCAAATCTCAAATATCTAAAAAATACCAAAAATGACTCAACATCAAGATCAGGCAGCATTAAAAGCACTCATAGCTCAAAAAGTATGAATCTTGTGCAATCCTCTTCGCCGTTGAAATTATCGAATGATAACTCAACTTCCTTGTTGAAAGATGATCATTCAAACAACAGAACAAGCACTTCATCCTTTTCTATAGCTACACCAACAAGCACATCAACTCCGTTAGCGGTATCAAATCCAACCCATTTGCTATCTACATCTACAGCTACAGGTTTTCATACGTCTCCCGTTGTGCCGTCTGCAGAACCTTCTCAAACATCTGCTCCTACCCAAACCTTGGGGTCTGCATTAGTGGCAACTACAGCAGACAACGGTTCCGTGAGCAGGACTTCAACACGTAGAGTCAAAAACATTGTTAGTATTGGCTCTAAACCTAATAATTCAACTATGTCGAGTAAGAAAAACGCCTTACCCAAAGCTTTTATAAATTCAAAAGAATGGAATGGTTGGGACGGTAAAAGTGGAAGTTTTGAAAAGATAGGACCCGTTGGTAAAAAGCCCAATCCAAGTGGTGTGACGATTCCGGTGAAAACAAAATCGAATCTACACGCTTCAACGACAAACACAGGTTTTTCGAAGTCCTCGAATAATAATCTTGAACACACGTCAAATAGCACAAAGGCGCCGTCAGCAGTATCTGTGAATGTAGCTCCGCAGCTTAAGTCAAAACAATCAACGTCTTCGATTCCATCGTTTATTCCCCAACTTCAAAATGACGCTTTCTTTGTTGATAGAGCCAGCTCTAGACATAGCAACAGTGCAAAATCACCTATATATACCGGTGCTTTGTCGCCATATTTTGCAGAGTCATCTAATAGCAGCAAAATATCTATCAACAGTAAAGTCAACAACGGGATATTCGGTATACACGCTAAATTCATGCCATCTAGTTCAACAGCTGAATCGTCGGTGTCTAAAAAAATACTAGTCACTTCAAATTTAGTTGACTACAAGCTAATGGATTTTAACACGGTGAATAGTATTTCCAAGTTTTATTCAACAATTCAAACAATTTTCAAGTTTAAAAATGTCGATAAAATTCAGTTACATCTTGCCGATATAGGCTTATCAAAAAGCAAACTCGGAAATAAATTGGATTCTTTGGCTCTTCAAACAATATGGGATTCATTGACGATATCTACCATGTCCCATCAGATTGTGTTTTATATAACTAATAATTCAGATGATAGGGTTTACGGGTCACCACATAAACTAATAGTAAAACAGGATGTTGCTCGTGATAGATTGGAGGAAGCATCACTGTATACTACTTCATCAGCGAACTCAGATCTAAGTTATGATAGATATTTACCAACTCCACAACATTTAATGTCTGTTGGTAAGGATACAAATATTGATTACTGGAACTACAAAGAAGTGGATCGTAAGCCTTCCATCACAAGAGCTTCCTCGACTACACATTCTTCTACATACGGAGATACAACCAATCCACCCGTTTTATCAAGGAAGACAAGCAAACTGAGTATCACATCTGGTAAATCTTCTGCTACAAATGCATCAAACGAAGCGAAGAGAATACCATCTTTACCCCAGTCTAACTTGGTTGCTAAAAGAAATCCCCCACCTCCTCCGCCTCTGAGTCACATGGTATCGTCTTCTTCGTCATCTCCTCCATTGGATAAGCCCCCTACGCCTAGTTTCCAACGAACCAGATCTAAGACAAATTTAAATATGACTTCTCAGAAAAAGCTGAATTCCAACAGCACAAGATCATTAAAACGTTCGAATACCGGTTTCAGCTTCTTCAGTATGCACAGTTCACATAGTAACATTGATCCATTTTCCGAGAACCAAATATCTTTTGCTAATTTGGATTCAGATGAAAGCCTATCATCTAAAGATAATGATGATTCTAAGCAGAATCACGGCAGTGATGACGAGTCTGATGTAGAATTTGGATTGTTTGCTAAGAAACCAAGAGTGAAAGAAAATGATGTTGTCCCAAATAATGCTGCGAAGAATTTTAGCAAGTTTTCGTACTCCTCAGAAGATGATAGCTCTGATAATGATAGTTTAGATGATGATTCGTGTGGTTTATTCAAGAAAATACCTTCTAGGGATAAACCTCCCAAAACTATCCAGACAGCTAATAATCAACAATTGAAATGCGATTCCGAAAATGAAAACGAAATCTCTAGCAAAAGAAGCTTACCATCCATACTGAAAAAGCAATCACTACTTACAGACTATAGTTCAGACGACAATAGTATAACCAAAAGCATGAACGGTGATTCTTTTGACTCCTCAAATCACAACTCAACTGCGAATTCTTTAGATATAAGACCTCCCACAAATTTCTTGTATGAAAATTTGGAAGTCTTTTTTTCAAATACTGATTTAGATAGTGTCATCGTAGATGATACGATACCCGAAAAGGGAATCTCAAGGGTAAAGACGATAAGAGCGATTGCACAAGAAGCTAATAAAAGAACGCTATTCAGCTTGCCGGAAATTAGATTTGCTGGACCTGAATCTTCCTCTGTAGGATTGAAAAGCATGGAGAATGACAAAACCTTTAAAAGGAACAACCTGCTGAGAAGGAAGAGCACTAAAATGTGGGGCCAGAAAACTGTAGAAGTCACCAAGAGAAATCAAGATGTTTTAAAATTTAAAGCCAAAAGAAATGAAAATGGTGAATTTGTCGAATTTGCTTGGATTAAAGGAGAATTGATTGGCCGAGGAAAGTTTGGTAAAGTTTATGTTGCCATGAATATAACAACTGGTGATTTGATTGCCGTTAAACAGATGCAAATTCAAAACGAAGAAACGGATTCTTTCAGAGATGAAGTTGATTTATTAAAAGATTTAGATCATATCAACATTGTGCAATACTTAGGCTTTGAAATCCGTGACAATATTTATAGCATTTTTCTCGAGTACGTCCCAGGGGGATCAATTGGCCATTTGCTGAGAAAATACGGAAGGTTCGAAGAAGGATTAATTAAGTATTTGGCACAACAGATTTTGGAAGGATTGAACTATATTCACTCACAAGGAATTCTTCATAGAGATTTGAAAGCAGATAACGTTTTGTTGGAAATTGATGGGATGCTCAAAATTAGTGACTTTGGTATCAGTAAAAGGGCCAAAGATTTGTATAACTCAGAAAATAAAATTGAATTTCAAGGCACGATTTTTTGGATGGCTCCCGAAATTATTAAAGACAGATTTGGAAGTACTGGATATAATGCCAAAGTTGATATATGGGCTTTAGGTTGTGTGCTGATTGAAATGTTTTCTGGTGAAAGACCTTGGAGTCAGTATGAAGAAGCTCGATTACTGTACAAGTTGACTGAAGAACAAGTCATTCCTCCTATTAAAAAAGAAATCAGAGACGAAATGTCTGCTTCGAGCAAAAAGTTCTTAAGAAGATGTCTTGAAATTGATGCAGCAAAGCGACCAAGTGCCCAAGATTTATTGAAAGACGACTTCTGTAAAGTTCATCCTGATTTTGATTTCAAGAACACTTCTCTTTCCAAGAAGATGCACAAGGTTGAAGAAATGGAGAAAGAAAATTTGAATAAACGTATGAAAAGTATGGTTAGAAAGTTATGAAGGAATAGTAGTAGAAAGCCTCAAAATTTTACATTCATGTATTAATATTTTTAGATTTATAGCATAACAACATTGGTGCTTTTATAAATTTTCCAGATTCTATATAAACATCGTATTGTTTTACGGTTTAAAGGTATCTTCCAATCTCATTAGCAAACTCAAACACTTTTTTTGAAATTAAAGAAGTAGCAAGTGTAGCTTTGTGTAAAATTATGGTGTAATTTTTATCAGAGTAGGTCTCAAATTAAAGCCTTTAACATCTACATATGTGTAGTATAATTATATGTGTTTATTCCGCCCTAATTTTGAAACATTTATATCTGTGTTCCCGGATTCTACTCAGTTACTTGTTTGAAGAATAGAACAAAAAAGAATGATTTACGTTTGTCAATTTCTAGCAACTAATTTTAAGTTATAAAGACTCCTGACTGACAACTCTTTTATTGTAGCGCTTCATTGGGCTATTTTTTTCTTGCTTTGATGTTCGAACGAGGTGAATCACAGCAAATGGTGTCAACATGTATCCATTCACTAAATGGAATGTGATGACACTTAATTATGCATTCATTTTGCGATAAGCAAGTACTGGTCTACGTAAATTGAGTTGGCCATTTGAATTTATTAACACGTTTTGGTACACAATTACTTAATAAAGCTGTTGTAAACGGGCCATCAAAGTAAAAGTATCTCATCGGCAACAAATGCCAAAAACCAGTGTACTACTTGCATTCTAAATGTTAGTTTAGCACACCGAATAGCACAAACTAAGTTCTTCACATGCAGATGATATTCTACAGATTCCTGGCCCAATACATAGCGCGTGATGGTATAAGGGTGTTTTCATACTACAATATGCTACTAGCATCATTAACACATGTGGTCCTTAACTGATAATGATAACAATGAATTCAATGTGTTATTTTGATTTGCAAAACAAGATTATCTTTCAAGTGATACGTGGAGAGTCCACATTCCACAAATAAGCCTACAGCAAGCACCTCTCTAGCAACCGCTAGGATAATCCACTGTGTTCCACAATTTTAACATCACGCACGGCTGTGCAAGACTTGGTGAAAAAAAAAAAAATTCAAAATTTTTCATAAAGAATTTAAATATTTCACAGCAAATTTTTTTTGTAAGCATAACGTTTCTAAACAGCCAGTCACTGTAAATAATGGTCAAGAAATACAAAACCGTTTCTCGTCAAGATAAGAGAACAAAACGTACACAAGAAATTGAACAAATTGAATCAATTAAACAGAGAGTGCAAGACTTAACTAAAGATGAGTATTTATCGTTCACTAACTTCAAAGACATGCCTCTAACTAGTGACCTCCTAAAAGGTCTTGAACAATCTGGGTTTGTCAATATGACAGAAATTCAAAAACAGGCGATTCCTGAGTGTCTCAAAGGTAATGATGTTTTGGCTGCTGCAAAAACAGGTTCAGGTAAGACCTTGTCATTTTTGATCCCAGTTGTGCAAAAACTGATATTTGAAAGTTGGAGTGATATGGATGGTTTAGGTGCACTGATTATAACACCAACGAGAGAATTGGCAGTGCAAATTTATGAAGTTTTATTGAAAATTGGTAAATATACACAGTTGAGTGCAGGTTTGGTTATTGGAGGAAAAGATTACCAGTTTGAAAAAGATCGTGTCGGTCGTGTTAACATCTTGATTGGAACTCCTGGTAGATTGCTACAACATATGGATGAAAGTGCAACTTTGCAAACCAATAATTTGCAAATGCTGGTTTTAGATGAAGCCGACAGAATCCTCGATATGGGATTCAAGAAAACTTTGGACGCAATATTAGGCCAATTACCATCCACTAGACAATCTCTACTTTTCTCAGCGACTCAAACAAAGAGTGTTGGTGACCTAGCAAGATTATCCATGGTTGAACCAAAATACGTCAATGCAAACCTTGCAAATGGTGGTCTAGGTGGAGAAGAACTTTCCTTACCTGAAAGTTTGGAACAAAGTTATGTTGTTGTTCCTTTGAATGAGAAATTAAGTTTGTTGTGGAGTTTTATCAAATCTCATCTTCAATCCAAAATTCTAGTTTTCGTCAGTTCTTCCAAGCAAGTCCACTTCATTTATGAAGTTTTGAGAAAATTACAGCCAGGTATTCCACTAATGAAGCTACATGGTCGTCAAAAACAGAAGGCAAGATTAGAAACTTCTATCAAATTCACGCAAAGTAAAAACTGCTGCCTTTTTGCAACTGACGTGGTTGCTCGTGGTTTGGATTTCCCTGCTATCGATTGGGTCATCCAACTCGATTGCCCTGAGGATGTATCCACTTACGTTCATAGAGTCGGACGTTGCGCTCGTTTTGGACGCCAAGGTAAGGCCATGTTAATGTTAATGCCAAGTGAAGAAGAAGGATTCACGTCACAATTAACATCAAAGAAGATAGATATCAAAAAATTGAATATTAAAGGTTCTAAAAAGAAAAATATCCAACCACAGATTCAAAGTTTATGTTTCAATAGTGCTGAATTAAAATATCTTGCTCAAAAAGCTTTTATTTCCTACTGTAAAAGTGTGATCATTCAAAAGAATAAGTCTGTGTTTAAAATTGATCACTTGCCTTTGGATTTATTTGCTGCCAGTTATGGTTTACCCGGTATGCCTAAACTCAGATTACCTAAAAAAGCAACTGGAGATTTAGATGATGAAGCAAGACTGCAACTGAAAGAAAAGAAGAATCAGAATAGAAAATTGAAATCGTTGGAAAAGGCCAACGATGATGGTGAAATAAATAATGATAAAAAGATAAGGACCAAATATGACAAAATGTTTGAGAGAAAGAATCAAAATGTTCTCAGTGAACATTATATGGAACTTAATGCTGAAATCAACCCATCGAAAATTGATGATGATTCCAATTCCGATGACGACGACGACGACGATTTCTTGACTGTGAAAAGACGAGACGCTGAAGTGAAAACTTCGGACTTACCAGAGTTGGAAATCAATACATCCAAGAGAGCATTGAAAAAGGCCATGTCTAGAAAATTGACAGCCGCAAAAAGTGGGAAAGGTGCAAAGATGGTGTTTGATGACGACGGTGTTTCGCATCCAGTTTATGAATTAGATGATGAAGATGATTTCCATAGAGAAGGTGCCGAAAAGGTGAAGTCTGAATTCATTTCCGCAGAAAAGGAAAAAATGACAAAGGAAGATGAAATTGATAAAGATGTCGCCAAGGAAAAGAGGGCTGAAAAGAAACGTAGACGTAAGGAAATTGAAAGACAAATGAATGCATCAGATTCTGAAGGTGATGATGAAGGTCCTTACCTTGCTACTTTAGGCTCACCAAGATCTGATGATGACGAGATCAATGATAATGATGTCGATTTAGACAGAGATCTGCAATCAAGTGATGAAGAGAATGATGACGATCAGCCAGCACAAAAGAAACAAAAGAAATGGTTTCAATCTGATAAGTATAAAGAAAGAGATGAGGTTGATAATGGAGTTGTTGAAATTGAGCAGCCTGAAACTATTGATGACTTGGAAGCTTTGACTTTGAGATTAATGGATTAAACCTAAAATTTATAGTACTAATGTTATAGAATTTTATATGAATCATAAAATATATTTTCGTATGTCAAGTGTGGCTACAGCTTGGAAATCTCGGTGGTAATAGGTTTCGTAACTTTGGATAATTGATACAACACATGCAGTATAGTCAGGCTATCTGATGAGGGTACTCAAAACAGCTTAACTGCGTTAATCAATAGATGTGAAGTTGCTAATGACTGTGTGTGCGGAAAGTAGAAGTAAATAAGTCGGTACATAATATTTTTTTGGCTTCTTTGCAGCAAGATGAACCAAAGCTCTCTTTCTGGTATTTTTTTTTTTTTCAAATGAATTTCCTTTTCAAAAAAAAAACGATTTAATTATTAGAATACATACGTTTTATATATTTCAAAGACGGGTATGGTAATTTTTATTGGTTAAGATTAAAAAAATCAAACATAGGTACTATATCCTTGCATGGTATAGTAAGTGTTTTTTCTCTTTTTGTAGTACTTTCTAGCTTCGTCTGCAATCCAAACGGTACTACTGATAACAACTAAATACATGAGATCACCCAATGATAAAGCTTCAGTTTGGAAAATTTCTTGGAAGAATGGAACATATATAGCACATAATTGACCTAATAATGAACCACCAACTGCATAATTGAACATTTTATTGGAGAAACCAATTTCAAAAATGGATTTGTGTTCTGAACGACATGATAAAGCATTGAACATATCAAATAAAACAAAACAGGTAAAAGTCATGGTTGTATCTCTACGTGTAATAGAATCACCCATTTCACGTACATAAACAAACATGGTACCAATAATAACAAAAATGGAACTTTGGATAACTCTCTCGATGACTTTCATAGTTAAAACATTGTCGTTTCTCTTTCTTGGTGGTTTATTCATCACTTCTTCAGAAACAGGTTCCACACCTAATGATTGAGCAGGTGGTCCATCCATAATAATATTGATCCATAAAATTTGCATTGCATTAAGAGGATTTGGAAGATTGAACAAAGTGGCAAGAGCAACCAATGAAAGGGCAGCAACAGATGTAGATAATTGGAAAGTAAGGAAACTTTGGATATTGTTGAAAATACCTTTACCTTCTTTAATTGCTTGGAGAATAGTGCTAAAATCATCATCAGTTAAAACCATATCTGCCGCTTCCTTTGCAACATCAGTACCATTCATACCCATGGCAATACCGATATCAGCCAATTTCAAGGCAGGCGCATCATTGACACCGTCACCTGTCATTGCAACAATATCTCCCTTCATTTGAAGGGCTTTGACGATCTTCAATTTATGTTCTGGGTTAGTTCTCGCAAAAATGGTAACATTTTCAATCGCAGAAGCCAATTCGATTTCATTCATATTATCCAATTTGTCTCCTGTCAAAATTGAGTTTTCATCTGCTGGCATTCCGGTTTGATTAGCAATGGATAAAGCTGTTTTCTCAGAGTCACCAGTGATCATAATAATATGGACACCACCGCCTAGTAAAGATTCAATTGATTTCTTAATTTGTGGTCTTGGAGGATCGTTCATGCCCATCAAACCGCAAAATATCAAATCCTTTGGTTCCGCTTCAAATCCTTTATTTGATTTAGCAAATGCTAAAACTCTCAAACCTTCATCAGAAAATGCATTAGCTTGTTGGTTGATGCTTTTGATAACTTCAGGAGTCAACTTAACAATATCACCATTTTTGTTGTAATACTGTTTACAGATGGAAAGAATCTTTTCTGTAGCACCCTTAGCATAGGTTTCAGTAGTTTTACCATTAGAACAGGAGACAGCCATATATTTTCTGGAAGAAGCAAAAGGAAGTTCGTTAACCCTGGCAATACTTTCTCTAATGTCGTATAAACCGAATTTTTTAAGCGATTCAAGAATTGCAATATCGGTTGGATTTCCTTGGTACTTTTCCTTTTCAACTGAATATTTGGAATTGTTACACAAACAACCCGTGTTCAATACTTGGTTTAAGTCGTTAGAAATATCGGTGATAACAGGTCTATTAAATTCATCCATGTCACCGAAAACAATAGGAGTAGATGCCATTGAAGCAGTCCAAACTTTGTTTACAGTCATATGATTTTGAGTCAGAGTACCAGTTTTATCAGAACAGATAACATTAACAGAACCTAAAGTCTCAACTGAAGGTAGTCTTTTAACGATTGCCTTCTCTTTGGCCATTCTCAAAACACCCAACGCAAGTGTAACGGTGACAATGATAGGTAAACCTTCTGGAATAGCAGCGACAGCCAAAGAAACAGAGATTTGAAACACATCTAGCCATGATCTGCCCTGGAATAAACCAATGACACCAATAACTCCAATGACTACAAAACTGAACATAGATAGCTGACCACCTAGTTTGTCCATAGCATTTTGAAGAGGAGTTTTAGGTTTCTCAATACTTGACATCATATCAAAAACTGAACCGAATGCAGTATCTTTTGCGGTAGCAACAACAATACCGGTACCGTGACCTTCTCTGACCAGAGTACCCATAAATGCAATATTAGAACGTTGGTTGATTGAAGTATTAAGGTGAAGAATTGCGTCTGTGGTTTTCTTAGAAGGTTTAGTTTCACCGGTCAAATTACTCTCATCGATGGTTAGGTGAACGGATTCAGTTAAACGCACATCTGCAGGAATACGATCTCCTACACTAAAATGAATGATATCACCAGGAACCAAATGACTAGCCAAAACTGTTTCTGTTGCATTATTACGTGTTAAGTGAGCCATTTCAGGGACCAATTTGTTTAATGCTTCAAGAGACTTTTCCGATCTATATTCTTGAACAAATCCAACTGTCACAACAATTACAATTGCGGCTGTAATTGAGACTGCATCATCGATATTTCCCATCAAAAAGGAGATAAATGCCGAACCAATAAGCAACATAATCATTGGGTCAGAGTAAAATGTCTCAATAAATTTCCACACTAAAGATTCGTCATCATCAGTTTCCAATTCATTGGTACCATGAAGAGAACGACGTTTGGAGATGTCTAAAGCATTCGATAAACCACCCTTAATATCAGTATCCAGTTGGTCCACCACCTCGTCAATGGTCATTGTGCAGTATTTGGAAGACAATGATGTATTCATCTTTTCAGTCGAAGTTGCAGAACTCAACAGCTCTTTTTCTTGGTCTTTTTCATGTTTGGAATCAAACTCTTCCGTCGATGAAGCATTCAATAAATTGAATGAAGAGGAATTGTACGGGTTATCAGACATGGTTGGTTGTAGCTAAATAACTGCACACTTTCAGACCCCTAAAAAAAGAAAAGGATCCCCAACCCATTCATTCAACTCAGGTGAAAATGAAAATCCGTACGTAACAGGAAAAGACAACAGAAACTTCAACGCGGCGTCGCGTACGCGAAGATTGGGGAGAAATTATACGCTTACGCAACGTGGAGCACATACATAGATACATACATACATACATTAGGGGTATTTGAGTGTTAGATGGTGGATATAGAAGACATATTGTTTAATTTTTACAGGGATGTGGTAGATAGCAGCGTATTTTTTTCGGTGTGGTGGATGTGCCAGCCAGTAAGAGTTGAGGTACGATCAACTCAGGCAGGCGCCTGACTCCATCAGATAGTATGGGGACTGAGACAAACAAAACTTGGATGGTCTACAGCAGAAAACATTTAACAAGGAGAGACAGGTTATCTACTTAAGAGGTATCAGTCACGTAAGCGATTTATCCACACACTCATTCCAATCGTTGTAATGCCCTTATCATGGCATCTTTCCTGGCCATACTCTGTTGCATATCGGCCAGCTCTTCCTGCAATTCGCGTAACAATTCACTCTCTGCGGTGTTGCCGGTGTCGGACCGGGTAGCAAGGGTACCGGGTGCTGATGTTGGTACTGGCTGGTGTTTGTACCTGGCAAGTTCAATCTCGGATGATCGTATACGGTTTTCCAAATGGCCTACGTAAGACTCTATCTCTTTGAATTTTATGTCATACTCTTGAAGATTATAATCCATTTTATTCATCAGGTTTTCAGTCTCCTGCCTGGACGCTGGATCTAGAATCAGTCTATTAACTAATTCGTATAGCTTGTCTAACACAAAGTTGGAGTCTCGTGCACGAATTATGTTATCTTCCATTTGCAGTCTCTTCAGATGTTCCACTTGCTCGTTGAGAATGTTGTTTTCTGCAACCAGTTCGTAGTAAACCTCGTCCTTGTTATCCCCCGTACTATTACGTATATGGTTCATGTATGTATCGTTGATATTATCATTGATATCATCACCGCCTGTTTGTGTTTGCTGCAATTCAGCGTTACCACAGGCTAATCTCCTCAATTCTTTGTTTTCCATCTGCAACCTTGCATTCTCTTCAAGGAGCTTATTGACATCGATATCGCCGGGTTCATCCAGAATTTTCTTCAAATTTAGCAAAATATTTTTAGCTCTAGCACCAAATCGTAAAGTATTTGTAGTTTCACCGACAACACTCGATCCTAATTGAATTGTACATAGAACGGATACGACAGAATCACCATTCAAAGAGGGTTGCAATAATCTAGTCAATTTCGAGTCTCTATATGGGATGTGTGCTTCTTTGTTTTCTGAGAGCTTAGTGATAACAGTACCAAGAGCTAATAGAGATTTATTTATGTATGAACCTTCCTTTCTTCTATCGCTGTGACTAGTTACTCGCTCGCTTCCTGCCAAATCACAGAAATTCAAAACTGAAACACTCTTGTTACCTTCGCCATCAACCAAAAACAACTTGAGCATTATAATAAAATGAGACCTCGATGATCTATAGTTATAATCAGTTGAATCGATGCTTCTCATTTTTTCACCAAAATCAATCATCTCCAAGAGCTGATCCAATTCGGAAATCTGAATCTCATTAAGCCCTAATACTTTAACTCCAAATTTGCTGTCATCGACAATTTTCAGATCATTACAGTTTATTCGCTTATGAGCATCTATGTTATCTAAAGGCAGCAAGTCTTTGATTTTTTCATTATATATTTCCAGCACTGAACAAGTCATGTATTCGATTTTCTTTCCGTAATCCTGGCTTATAAAAGTCCGCTCACCATCATCAATGAAATCATCAAGTTTGGATAATACCTCTCTGTCACCTGCTTTTTCAAAATTGTTGAATAATTCATTGACTGATCTCCGGACTAAACCTCTCATTGAATGTGTTTTACCTGATCCTGTCATACCATATGCAAATATTATTCCATTATAACCCTTCAAACACTCTGTTATAACTGGTGCTGCCACCACTTCATAGACTTTGTTCTCATTACTTTCATTTGGATTAAATATATAGTCGTAACTGAAATTGCACAAATCAGCATTCTCAATCACTGCATTATCGTAATCGATAGCCCACGGTATACTGACATTTTCAGTCATAGGCTTAGGTCTGATTGAAACTTGAATTCTATTTCTTTTAGAAGCAATATTCCGGTTACTTGTAGATGGCTGAGCGTCTGTGTATATTGTATTACTAGATAATCTAGAGCATGTGCTATAAGAGGATAATGACAACCTGGATGATGATCTGGATGTGCTTCTTGAAATTGACAATTTGCTGGTGCCTACGGCAGGTGGAGGTAAAAACGGCGAGTTGGTGGCAACAAAGGAATTCGTTGATTCCGCTAGTGGGAAGGAGCTAGTGCTGGAGCTATTAGAGGAGATGTTCCCACAACGTGAAGCACTTCTTGATGCGTTTCTCGAAGCGGCTCTTGAAGCCGTTCTTGAGCCAGCTCTTGTGAGAGTATCGCATTCATTAGAGTTCTTCTTTGGCGACCCATTGAAACTTTCACCGAAATAGCCAGGTGTGGCTGGTGGGTATTTGTACGGATTTCTTTCAGACACGGATCTTTGTCTGTTCATCTTGGGTGAAGATCTAAAGATTCCACCGGGGCTCCCACTACTGCTCCCACTACTGCCGCCACTGCTCATGTTACCTTGACTGACAACTCGTCCATAATATTTGTGTCTTCCTGGCGTCTGCATCGTTTCCACCTATCGATATTCATGAGGTTGCAACCATTAGAGAAACGTTTGTTTACATGAGATATTTTTTTTCACTCCACCGTTTCCACGCTGGGGCCCACCAAACGCCAGTATACCAATGCATGGTGCACACTCTTAATATAACGAATCTATCGTAGAGTAACTACACGAGCTTTAGCCTCGATTGATGTTTATGAACCAAGTAGAATATATGGATTCGTTTAGTATATATGACGGAATTCGTAGTTCACAGAACATGTGCTACACGTCACATTCGTATGTATAACATCTCACAAGGGGAAAATCAAATACTTTCCTATTCTCCGCTCTGCGTTTCCGGGCGGAATCCAGACAATAAGAATATAGGGCGTATTTTTTTGATAAAAGAAAAGGTTGCATCTTTTGGGAAATAGACATATATATATAGGGGGGAATAGTATAACATTTGTAGTGTATAAGGGAACAAAAGGTGATGACACTCTCCTACTAGGTTTGAAAAGTATTCGTACTTATTGAATCTTTAGTGATGCTATAAACGCTACGAATTCACAGAAAAGCATGAATTCATATATTAAGTACTCGTGACTCATGATGTGTGAAAACAAGATAGTTAGTGATAAATGTTAACCAATGCTGCAACTTTAGCACTGTAAATGTGTAATTCGAATGCACACATACTTGAATAAAATCCAGCATTAATGTAAGTTCCAATGTGATGTTTTTCACTCAATCCAATTTCAAACACTTATTGGATTCCATTTCATCAAAACAAACTGAGAAGATCCAACGTTTCTCACAAGCACCTCATTTTCTATTTGGACATTGGAATCGATAAAGCCAACAGCCGTCGATTTACCTTCAGCAAGGTTGAATGTAGCTGTACTAACCAAACCTACTAAATCTTGGATCTTTGGTAAATGCTCAGGGACCTCATTAATGCAAGCTAATCCGACATTTTTACCTTGAATGTTGACAATGTTACCATATCCGACATCTTTCCACAATGATGTCTTTCCCTCAGGTATTCTATAGATTCTTGCATTTTGTTTGATGTGGCCTTTGGAAATGCATTCTAGCTTTACAGGCAAAACCGTTAAAGGCGGTAATTCCTTTATATTGAAAACTAAAGATGAAATCTCGAAAGACTGTGGAATTAAAGTAAGAGGTTTATATTTTAAAAGTAATTGGTGTTGATCAGTTTTCTTCAATGCCGCTTCAGAAACTTGGATCGTTTTAACAAGTGAAGGTATATCTTCAAAACTGACAGGAACCAAATTCATCTTGGGATCTGTTTTGGTGGTACCACAGTTGGCGCTGATTCTCATCACAGAATACCTCAATGTCTGTAAGCCTCTTAGATCTAATCCAAAGGGAGACAATAATTCACCTTTGATGTTCTGATCCACTTTGATTTTATTGTACTGCATTCTTTTGGATTTTGGCTTTTTGAGCCAAGACTTTTCATTTTCGTCTTTGATGATTTCATTTTCAACAAACGCAGAGTCCATAAAAATGGAGTCGGACCACCCCAATTTACCATTTTCAAATTTCAGCTGTTCATTCTCTTTCCATCCGCCTGTTTGGACATGTGAAACATGAACGAGAGAATACCATATTGGCATGATCCATTCCCATGGTGCCATCATTATCCACTGATTGCATGATTTCACGAGTAATATTGAAGTATGATGGCGGGAAGATTTATCTTTGTCTGTATATGACCTAATAGATTCTCTTATTTTGACACTCTCCTTGAGTGTCGGTAAGTTATTCAAGTACTGTAATCTGTTTTTATATTCAAGAAGTGAATGGCTGATGCTGGCAGGTTTGCAACGGTTCTGCAAGTCTACTATCAGATCTAGTATTTCACCCTCTGAATGCTTTGGATTAGTAGGTAGTTTGGAACTGGTGTATAGTCTAGGGTCTTTGATCTTAATGTTAAAAGTAGTTCTATTTGGAATTATATTCATATCAGTTAACTTGTGGAATTTCATAAACGTATTGAAATCATCACCTTCGTCTTCTCCTTTATTAACAGCATGGAAAATTGTTTGTAATGCAGTAACTGATTTTGGACCAGTTAAAGTTATTGAACCAATAGAGTATTTACAGTCATGGATTGTAATATCTTCAAGATCTTTAAATCTGCACAGCATATCCTCTAAAACCAAACTGTGAATTGATGGATGCAATCTGATTAAAAGTTTTTCATTTTCCATATAAATAATGGCATCGCCAATTGCGTCTCTATTGCTTTCCATGTATACAAATCCTTCCCACGACAGGTATTTTTCGGCATATTTTTTCCAATTTCTTTTTTTAGTTAACTCAGATAAATACGAAAATATCTCTTCTTTCATTAAATCCGAATAGTAATTGACTACTATAGTACCATAATAAGAAGTGTCTTGCACCATTGTACCTCTGATTCTAGATGCTCTACTTGTAGATCTAAAGCACTTCTGTGTAGGAGTCAGAGGTAAGTTGAATTGCCACCTTTTGATCATCTTGAACCTCTTGGAATGCCAAATATGCGTAGGTAACCATTTGAACTGTTGCTGGCGCTTGAAATATTTAATTTTGTTCAACTGGTTGACTTTGGCAACTGAGTTGATACTCGTATCTTCACTAATAAGATACTTACCCTTTTTCAGATTGGTAAAATTAAACTCATTTAGATGGTTTATTTCTTCTGCTGCGGTTTTGGTCATACCTGTTACTGAGAGTTTGTTGGTTTGTAAATGGTTTTTCATGCTTTTAATAAGATGCCTAAAATTCGAACCGTTTCCGTAACGTTTGATGATAGAAGAACCCAAATTTTTATAGGTTTTGGAATTTCTATTTGTGAGTTTTTGAAACTTTTTCAATAAAATCAACTCTCTTTTGATTTTCCATCTTTCCCTTCCACGTCCAATCTTTTTCAGCACCGGCTTACCGTTTACTTTGACACCAGAAGTACCTGTCATTTGCTTTTCACCATTGATATTAGTTTTGAGACCCATTTCCCTTAATGCCTTTTTCCTCATTCTTTTTGGAATCCTTCTAACATTGTGACTTGCGGTTCTTCTACGCAGTGTCCTAGGTAACGACTGGAAAACTCTAGTTGCACCTGAATTTTGTGATTTGATCATTGCAGAATCCAAAGCTCTAATCTCAAATTCTCTGCTGGCTAAAAACTCGGGTATATCCAACTTATTAGGTGTCAGAGTGGTAATTTTTTTCTTGTTTTTGACTGGATTATTGAAAGCATCATCATTTATTTGAGTTCTAATTATTCTTGAATTATGAAGTTTTGCTCTTTTAAAGGTGGGATTACCATTGTTGAAGGAGTTTTTTGATCCTGAAAATGCAGGTTTGTTAGGGAGCATAATAATTACAGGTTAAAAACCGTAGGAGGGAGACGTTGTCGATATATAGTTGCACTCTGCAAAGAAAAGTATGTATTTTGCATCTTCGGATTTGAAAATTATGAAAAATAAAAAATGTCAAAAATAAAAAATTGAAAAAATAAAAAAAAAAAAATACGAGAACGCTTAACACGGCAAAGCCAGAGATAGTGTTGATACCAATTACCAGGTATAGGTTTGTGAGATAGATCAACCTTGAAGCAATTTATGCCGGGTTGCTTTGAGAAGAGTGCAATATAAAATTGTTGCAATTATTCCCGGGGTTTTTGTTTGAAAAGGACTCAAACGGTGTGTATCTGACTACAAATATCTTGTAGAAGCCAACCACAGACTCAACTTCTCGCACTCTCCCAAATTTTTGAATAGCAAAAAGTTGCTGAGGAAAGCAAATGATTTTTTCATGGGATGCATATGTGGTATTACAATCTTTAATTGTTTCTTTATCGATCTCAAATAAATTAAACCTAATATTAGTTTGGATTTTATTTATATAATATGACCTGCAAAGGTCTGTTGACTTGAATTAATAGCTTCCAATGCAAGAAGAATTATAAGAAGGATATGGAAAGCTATCCAGGCGTAAAGCCAACACAAATAAAAGGTGGTTTTTGTGGTGTGGGGTTTTGGTATTACGGCTTATGTGCGTTTGCGTTTGAAATTCCTTGAATCTTTTAAATAACAGCAATCATCTCACAAATGTGCATTGGCGAAAAAAGCAACCCCAACTAAAATAGGGAACCAAACGAATCACCAAAGCTATGTATTTAGTGTTTCAGAAACAAACAAGAAAATGTATTTTCATGCACAATTGAGCCATCATATTTTTTATTCAGCAATCACACTAACCGCATAAAGGACTAGAAAAACTTTGCAGGCAAGAAAGGTTACATACTGAATCTTTGTAGCTACTTTACTGCTTCAAAGGCTAAGTTTTTATTAAGTTGAGACCAATAAACGTGGGAAAACATAATTCTTTTTTTCAACTGAATTGAAAGGCATTGGGGATTTGTCAATGTGGATTAATTCTAATATGATGATAATAGTAAGCAAAGTTTGGGTTGAACCCGTTGATGAGAATTTGCGTAAAACCTACTTGAATTTCATAGACATTATTCAAAATGTGTACCTCCGAAATGTTGGGGAAAAATTTACAATGCGATACTTTAGGAGCTAAATTTTTAGCCTAATTTGCGTATCTGTTAATGAAACTGGTGATTTTGAATCCAAATGCAGTTTTCAGCGTTATAATTTACTATTCTCTTGTTGGCCTCTCGTGATTAAAATTTGATAAAAATACAGATACAAGCAACACTCAATAGCAATGAAAATTGAGTTTGGTAGCATTCAAAAAGTAAAACGATCACGTGGTTTTGAGTAAGAACTTTAATCATACATACCTAATGAAATTATGGATCAATAAAAAAGAACTTTTAATTACATAGAATTTTTTTGAAACAGCTTTTTTAACTGTTGACCAGGTAGGCATTTAATAACATGAAAAATTGCGGTTTGTGCTGTGAAATTCACAAAGCATACCCGTCGCTTTTAAAATTTCATCAATATATTTTTGTAGGAGCATGAACTTTTGCTTAAATTTCACCAATATTCAATCATTTTTGAAGTAGACTAAGCTATTTGAATATTTGAATGTTATTCATAGATTATATTTTGTGTTAGTCAGGTATATGCAGAGCAATATTGTACATCAGTAATTGCCAGATGCCATGTCAAAAAGTATGTCATAAATTTCCAGCACTTATTGTTCATTACGTAAAGTTTTTTTATAGGAGGGGGCTCGGCTAGTAAAAAAAAAAAAAACAAGTGACAGCAATCAAACAGTATAGTTTATAGGGGTATAGTAAGATGTATATAATTTATATAGAAAAGAATTATGAAAAATCGTCTTTAAAATTGTTGAACCGGATCTAAAGCAGGAGTAGTGTATAATTTGACCAGACCTGATTGCTTCAGTTTGATAATATTCAAAATTTTTGTTAGTTTTTTAAATTTCACATTTAAGTTGTTATACTTTAACTGTAAGTTTTGATATTTAATATTTGAAGAGTCAACTTTGTTTTGTAAAAATGCCAATTCCGCAGTTTTCTTATTTAAGTCTGAACTGAGGATATTGTTTTGACTTAAAATTAAATCGAACTGTGACTTTATTAAATTATAATCATTTTGTAAATCGTTTTCAATTGCCAGAAATTTCTTTATGGAGTTTTCTGATATTTCCAAATCATTTTCTAAAAT
Source organism: Pichia terricola (assembly GCA_030168465.1). Taxonomy (NCBI): domain Eukaryota; kingdom Fungi; phylum Ascomycota; class Pichiomycetes; order Pichiales; family Pichiaceae; genus Pichia; species Pichia terricola. Next base: position 1,789,417 of record CP099445.1, read on the forward strand.
AGCTATTTTCTCTATGCAATCATTATGCATTTCCTTCTCATAATCCAACTGACTTTTCAATAATCGAACTTGTGATTCTAAATTATCGTTTTCAATTTCCAAACCAGTAAACTTTTCTTTAAACTCGTTAAAATTTGTAAGGCTTTCTTTGAGTGATTTAATTTGGTTTAATAGCAAAGCTTGGACTTGAGAAGAATTCGTAGAAAATTCTTGAAATTCTTTGTCTTGCTGATATACTAGATCAATCAATTGTTCACGGCTGAGTTGCTGGTAATCTAATGTCATCAGATAAGTGTTAGGTGTTAAAAAAATGATGTTGAAACTAGAACAAACTAGATAACCAAGTATTTTAAATTAAACAAAGCCCAATTAAATCGAACTAAAAAAGGAATATATGTGTTTTACCAGAAAGCTGCAAGAGAAGAAGTGTCACGATCCTACACTAGAAACACTAATAATAGAAATAAACAGAAAAGATGTGTCAGATACAGAATATGGCATTTGTTTTGTCTGTGAAGAATACGGGGAATAAATAAGATATGTTTACCTTTTGACTCAATTAGGCAATTACTAAAAAAAATAGTTTTTGTGTGTTTTATCTTACTTAGCTTCAATTGAGTCGATAGTCGCCATTGTAATAGTTATATGTTGGAGGATTGTTATTATTATATCTTGTAGCTTGAGTCGAGTACGGGCTATATAAATGCTTTTCCACTGTTCAGTCTAGGCCTATCACCGCAAACGACGTTATCTAGTTATCACTACCATACGTAATACCATTCATTGAAGCCCAGAATATGGCAGGTCTGGTGGGGTTCGAGAGCAGAGCAGCGCAGCACACAACTATGGCTACTAAACGAATCTGGTAAACAAAAAGCATACATATGGAGGTACATAACTAAGAGAAACCAAAAAGTGGCTAACTATCTTTATGTTTAGTTTATACTTTTTCACACAAGAGATATACTTTCAAAGCCGCCGCTATCATCGTCGATTACAGATTTTTTTTTCTTTTATTTCTCGATTGCCGAGCGGGATCTGAAAAAAGCTTAAAATTCCAGTAAAAAGGCTGCGCCACATTTATCCTACACTCAGACCACGCCGACGACCAGGGCGACGACCACCCTAAATAAATCGCCTTATTACGGAACATTTTACGCGCTGAAGTTATAGGCTGTGGAAACCTCTCGAGCATTCTTTCAACTGGAAAAAGCTGACTCCGCTAATTAGGATCCGCTCCGCTAATGCACTATTATAATTACAAATGTAACAAACAGCACGCAGTCAAATTGGATATCTATATGCTGAAGCAACAATATGCGACTAGTAAGTAAACTGCAATGCGGCAAGAATTCTTACCTTTTCTCTATGCTATAGAGATATAATCTGGCGAATTTCAACTCTGTAGCTTTTATGATCCTTACTCTTACACGGATTATCTGTAGCGGACGTCAAAATATCTTATTGGGCACATCACTCGCCGATAACGATCGAGTCCAACCCTGGATACGCATATATCGAAAAAAAATATCGGCAAAATGCAGGCTGAAACGCAAATTAAGAAAAACGCCACGACGAATTTTTTTTTTTTGTCAGATTTATTTATTTTTTTTTTTTGGATTTTTTTCAGTTTTTCAACAATTTTTAGAAAAAAAATTATTGTTTAACTTTTCTCATATCCTATTATATCTTATTCTTGTTGATTTGTTCAAGGAAAATACCGTCCAAAATTATTTTAACTTATTCATAGCCCAGGCAACTGTTTTATTATTTCATATTCTTTTTTGTTTATTTATTCATTCTATACATTTCAAATACCCGTCTCAACCCAGTTCAGGTCAAGGCAATAAAAAACACATTATTGAGAAATCAAAGTATTCGAACTAAAGCCAGTCCTTTTACACGTATACTACTTACATTCACTGCTATAGAAAAGAATTTATTACTTAATCTGATCGTTTCATCTATTGATACTTACTCGAATAACGACTCAACAAAAATAATAGATTATCATTATGCAATCAACCACTGTTTCTGCACAAACTCATAGTCATCCTCATAGCCAAAGCCAACATCAATCACCAACGCAAATCACCAAATTGCTGGGCCCATCATCTCCAGGATCAGAAGAGTCTGATTCCCAAAAATCTCCAGGTGCAACCACAACAGACCATACAAATGCTCCAAACGTTCATTTCAAAAATTATACGGTCACAAATCCACACACGGGGCAACAGAATCACGAACCTACACCAACCACCACCACTATGAGCACTCATGCCAACTATCCAACTCCAAATAATACTCCAACTCCAGTCAACCCTTTAACAACTCAATCAAAGGCAAATAAAAACACTCTTTCAGAACTTAAAGATAGCAATGGATACCCAATTTTGTCGAGGGATTTTGTTGTTCGTCGAATAAGTGAAGGAGAGACAGGAAGATTGAAGGAAGAACTTAAATGCGAATCCTGCGGTAAGGGTTATAAGCACATTACATCGTTAGCTAAACATTTATGGGAGCATACTACTGAATGGCAAAAAACAAAGAAACTTTTGATAAGTAAACACCAACAAGCCCAGTTATTAGAAGCTGCTAGCATTCTTTGCAGTATAGGTGAAAAACCACAACCTTCTCCGCAAGCTTTATTTCCACAAGAAGATTCAGATGGTAGCGGGCATGTTTTGTCACCAACCCCATCTTCGACCCCTTTGGCGAAATTGAGTTCCCAATCAAGTGAGGCTACAAACTCCAACAGTTGTCTCAATCCAGAGTTTTCCAAATTATTCCATAATCAATCACAAAGACGTAAAAGCAAAAGTGAGCACTCTAACAAGGCAGGGAAATTCGGTGGTAAAAGAAGAAGCAAAAGTTTTGTTCTTGCAGATCCGTTTACTGCTACGGCTGCGGCAGTCGCTGTCAATGCACTACATAACTCTGCTCTACCAAGTGAAGAAAATGATAATTCTTACCATTTGAGTTCTACTAGAAGAGATTCTGACGCGATGAACCCACCTTCCAGTATCAGAAGAGGCAGCATGTTGAATTCTAAAGTAAGTTTCAGTGCAAGCAGAAGAGGGTCTTTGATTGGTAGTTTGATCAAGGAGGAAAACGAAAATAACAACAACCATTCGAACCAGCATGATCACTCGTTAGTTATTTACGACTCTGAAGATGATGAGTAAACGTTCAGGAAACGGATTGAACAAAACAGTGGGATACGGTAAGAGAAGAACTAATTGAATAAGGAATAAGACTGTATTATTGCATTGTTTTTTTTTACGCTCTCTGTTTCGAAGATTGTATGAATCTTTTTTATTTGTTTTTCTGAAGTTTCGTTACCTGTTAATTTTTATAAATATGTATAAAGAAATTCATCAAATGTAAATACAATTAATATATTTCTTTTCTAATATACAGTTCTTTTCTGTTTTCGTTTTTTTTTTGGTGATTTTTGGTCCATAGCCCTAATTTTCTCTCCATTGGTTACCACATTTCGTACATTTGTAGAAGGTAGTCATTGGTTCGTCCGCAGATCTGATTTGTAGCTGGAAGAAATAAGCCCTATCGTTACCACAACTTTCTCTTGGACACTGTGCAGTCGTTTGATCCACATTATCCCACGATCCTGCTCCACCTAAAACATCGTCAATCTGTTTTCTAGGCAAGTCTTTACGTTCAAACATCTGTAAACCAACAATAGGGAACTCATACGGACATGTTGGACAAGTAAATGCATTCGCTCCATTTTCCTCTGATCTGGAAATGATCAACATGTTCGAGCAGTATGGACAAAACGTTAACATGATCGATAGAGGCAAGTGCTGAGTAATAAACTATTGATGTTCTCTCTTCTTACACTTACCTAAATGTCATGAATAGAAAAGCCTAAGGGAAAAAAAAAAAATCCGTTTGAGATTTTTTCTTTAAAACATGAACCGGAACGTACACTATAAAAAGATATACAGCCGAAGTTTATTGCTTGAAAAGTTTCTGCAATTTCACTCTTTCTCCCTCGTCTTCCCGCCTTTCGGTGATTACCTTATTCTTTTTGGAAATTCGCGATTTATCATGAATTTTTTCGTAAGAGAGAAAAACAAATTCAATATCCGGAAGAGTCTGTTTGGGTGATGTACCTACCAGTGTATTTTTTCTACAAGTGAAGGCTCTCTGGATTTTTTTGTTGATATTCTCAGAATAAGGATATAGAAAACACTTTACAAAAAAGTCTCTATACTAAATATAATAAACTTTATTAGCGGAGTTTCCTCGAATTTGCAAAACCAACCGTTTCTTTCTAGGTTATATCACACGAAGTGCCTTCATTTAGCTGGGATTCGAGGTAAAGATGCAGCAAAATCAACAAAACACGGATAACTCCAACAATAACGCAAACGCGGCCAATAAGAACAATGCTGCTGAGAATGGCCATAATCCGTTCAACATTGACATGGGAAGCTGGGAAGATTCGCCCGATCTCAATCTGTTGTTGGATGCACAGAACTACGCCAATGGAAACGGTAATACCGACTCTCCCAATTTACTCAACAGCATTTTTTCACCCAATAGCATGACTCCCTTTGGTATGACACCTATGAATAATATCAGCCATTTGAATTTGAATGGCCTAGGCAACTTGGGCAATCTTGCCAATATGAATATGAACATGAATATGAATATGAATATGAATGTCGGCGGACTCTCCAGCGGCGATCCCGTTCTAAACTCCAATAACAACAATAGTAGCAGTAACGTCAACATAAACGCTTTGAATATGAATGGTATCAATAATCTCTCCAATAATAATTCTGGCACTATTACCAATACTAGCACAAACAACAACAGTAATCCGAATTCTCCTGCAAATTATGCCTCTCAGTTACAACACTACCAGAATTTATTACTTGAAACCCAAAATCTGCTCAATTTAAAACAACTACAGAACCAACAGATGTCGCCGAACAATTTAGCGTTGGCAAAGAACAGCAACAACCAAGGTCAAAATTTTAACAATAATCAGGCTTTAATGCAGCAGCAGATTTTACAACTAGCTCAGGCACAACTGAATAACAAAAACTTGATTGGAAATCTCAATATGAACATGAACAATCAATTGAATGTGCCTTCATCGGTGTCGTCACCTCTTCCATCTAATTTGAAACCGAAGATACAGCCAGCGCCTTATCCTAAAAAATCAGAGTTACCCCAACCACGTACAAAGGTTAGACCATGTGATCATTGCCGTCGTCGCAAAATCAAATGTGTTATGATACCCGATTTGCATACATGTAAAATGTGCCAAAGCAAAGGTATTAAATGTACCTTTAACGAGGTGGCATCATTAAAGAGAAACCTTTCAAACTCCGATCAAAATAGTAAAAGAATGAAATTTGAAGATCCAACAATTGAACCACCTCCTAATATTCAGGTGAGAGATACTCATGCAATTAAGGATTATTCCACAATGCAGGGCCACTCTTTATTGAAAAAGACTTTGAGCTTACAGTATCCGAGATCTTCATTTTATGTGGGGCCTACATCCATTTATGACTCCTTGTTCTTAGATAAGGTCACATTAGATAAAATTGATCAGTTCCAATTGAATAAATCCAATTCCATTCGTAAGGTTTCAAACTCCGTTCAGTTTCTGCTACGAGATGATTTCAGCGAACTGTTGTATCATCAATCAGAGAGCGATTCGGACACCGTTGAAAAGTACGTGGCTCCACATGGACAGACTTTGATCAACTTATACTTTAGAACCGTTCATCCTACGTTTCCTGTTTTGCACAAAAAGATTTTTCTAGAAAAATACGCTAGAACTCATCGAGAGTTTGGTGCTCCTTTATTGGCAGCGGTGTATCTGTTGGCTATTCAGTGGTGGGATTACGAGCCAAAATTATCGAATTTGCCAAAGCCAGATGCTACCTCGCTACACAGGTTTGCAATGAGAACCTTTGCAGATATCTCACAAAGACCAAAGCTCAGTGCAGTTCAAGCAGGATTATTATTGCTACAGTGTCAATCACTAAATGTGCCTATAAAATCCAAGACGGAAGAATCAGGCAAAAAATCCAAAAAAGATAACAAAAATGAAAAGGAAATTAACATTACAGAGGCTGATTTACTGATAAATCAAAACAATTGGTTATTGTGTACACAAGTCGTTGCGCTAGCTGAAGAATTAGGTTTAGGGCTCGATTGTTCCACGTGGAGATTACCTAAGTGGGAAAGAGGATTGAGACGTAGGCTTGCGTGGGCAGTCTATGTTCAAGATAAATGGTCATCGTTAGTTGAGTCGAGGCCTTCACATATTCAAGAGGATATTAATTGGCTAGTCAGACCATTAACAGACGAAGATTTTCCAGAAAAGACCAATCTACCACACAACAGCGAAGAGAAGGACGATCCATTCACTAACGTCGATGTCGAGCTGGGTAAAGAAAGTTTCAAATTCACCGTTTCGTTAGCCAATATATTGAGTGAAATTCAGCATCAACTGTACACACCTAGATCAATTGAGGAAAATAAAACTATTGAAAAAGTACTCACTTTGGTGAAACCGTTACAGTTGAAACTAAGAAATTGGTATCACTCATTACCCAAAATACTTCAAATGGGTTCGACCGAGCCAAAACAGTTTAATGCGAATGGAAATTTACAACTTCAGTATTTTGCTACTGAAATCACTCTTCACAGAAGAATCATTTCGACTTTGTATAATCAAACTTTAATGTGTTCTCAACAGTCAAGCCAACAGTCAAACACCACAGCGTCACCTCAACAGTCTCCATTGAATCCGAATTTTGACAATGCATCCAGATTTCAATCGGATAAGGCATCATCAACTGCACCACCACCATTACAATTAGTCACCGTTTGCAGGAATGCAGCAAAGACCAGATTGACGGCCTCAATAGAATTTGTTCGTGAGTTGAAGGTGGAACATATGCATTCATTCTGGCATAGTAGTGCACCAAGAAATTTTGCACTAATTGGTATATTTGCGACGTTGTTATATGTGACTAGTTCAAATGCAGACGAAGCTTTGGTTTACAGAGAAAATATAATGGACTATAAATGGATTTTGAAGGCGAACGCAGACAAGTTCCCAATAGCAAAGGAGGCATTGGCATTGATTGAAGGCGTCGTTAAAAACATCCCAGGGTTATGGAGCGAGTATGACGGTATGAATATTGATCATACCAATAAAGATAAAAAGTCAATCCCTTCTTCATACGGCTTTGATGATCTCAGCCCTCGCAGCGTTTTGAGTCCAAACAAAGAAGAACTGAAGAAACGTAAGAAGCCATCAATTAGGAATTCAGGATCCACGCCCGTGAATTCGTCAATTCCACCATCTCCATTAAGTGTTTCCACTAGTAACCAAGGAGTCACCACAAAGGCGGTTAAATTGATGCAATCAATGAGTAGACCCAGATCACCTGCCATGCTTCTTCAGCAGCAACAAAGCCAGTCTAGTATCCAACAACCAACTAGCACCAACAATAACACCACAACCACTGCTACGAAGACGCCGACCCCCGTCGGCACTCCTACACCAACACCAACATTGTTATCTCAAAGTAGATCTCACACACCAGTTCAATCCAGTACGTCCATTCCTCTTGTGAGCGCTCGTAGTGTTGGAGGTAACAGTGAACATGAGAGCGATAATAAGGAAAAAAGCGCTGCTGGGAATAATGCTGCAGAAAAGGAACAGATTAAGGCCTCCGAAGACTCATTGTTCAACTTTGATGGTCAGCAGAGTTTACTAAACATGACGAATATGTTGGGTATTACCAGAGGTGGCGAAGGTGGTATTAATGAAATAAAGAAACTGAACCCTTTGAATAATTCCACCAATGATGACAATGTAAAATCAGGTAAAGGAGGTTCTGGTGCCGAAGAAGTAGATAACCAAGTCTCTGAAACAGAGGCCGGTACAAATGGCATGAGAAACGAAACATCTGGCAATGGTAAAGTTGATATGACTGTACTGAATCACATGCAGAAAATGTTAGGATTAGGTAATGAGATGGGAACCCACTAGAAAATATGCGATTGTGAATGTGCGTCGTCTGGGTAAGATATACTCATTTCAGGCGGTAGATATATGTCAGTTCAAATCTGCTGAAAAATTAACCATCCTTCCATTGATTTTTACCAGATTTTGTGTAAAAAAATATGAGAAATGAAAGTGATAAGTTTTTGTTTTTTTGTTTTAGACATAAAGACACGATTTTGTATTAAACATCGTAAACATATCTGATATCTCTTGAATTGTTTGCGGGGTTTAGTAAAATTTATAATGGCACCTGTTTGGGTAAGACTTGGCTTTGTTTGAACATGAATACGCTCATTCACTACTTCTATAGCCACCGGCGCTAATTTTTTGACTTAGACTATCTTGTTGGCAAAGGAGAATTGCTTATATACCGTACTCTATAACCTATGTACTTTGGAAAGGTGAATAACTCATGCAAAAGTTGTGCATCGAATAAATTCCGTTCAACACGAATCGAGCACCTTGCAGAAGACTGTGCAGAAAAATTTAGACAAAATCGAATCAGATACCAGAAAGACAATATCTTTAGAGATCGAATTATAGTCGTACAAAAAAGTGACAAGGAGGATCAGCAAAAACTGTTTCGGAGATCTAACAATCATTCTCTGGCCTTTTCTGCTAATTTGATAACCTAATCTCCCCTGCGATTGCCAAGGCTGCTTGCTGCTCGCGATTACTTATGCGCCTCAATCCACTTGTTTATTAAGTACCACGGGAAGACATCATTGGAGTCGATTAGTTTCCAATCATGTCCAAGGATCAGCAGCTTCTTTTGCGGTTCGTACCTTGAAACGCACACCTTCGACAAAAATATATCTATCGATATTTAATCTATATAATTGTACGAATACCAAGGTTCTCATACTGTTTAGGGTAGGCGGGATATTGATTTTAAAATGAGTATGCACCCCCACACCATACTTCTCATCAAATCTTATACTATTGTTCCCAAGATACAAAAATAGAAAAGAACATACGCTTACCCATTGGGCCTACATTACACTTGATACATAGCACTAACATCTTATACGAGACTGAAGCTTAGAAACGCGAATAAAACAATAGTCGGAAAGGCCTCTGCATTGTAACATACGGTTATTCTTATCAAACAGCGAGCGGCACAGTAATTAGATTCATTTCACCACTGTTGCCCAATACCTTTACTCTCTTTTTTGATCAAATGGTGATTCGCAGACTTGTACCTTGTTGCAGTCATTCTTATCTTTTCTCTATTCCTTGAAGGAGGATGTTATCATTTCTGTGTGTTGTATGTAACTAATTATTCTCGGAAGAAATTTACTTATATTGACAGAAGTGCACAATGTAACATTTTTTTCCGTATTCACCATAAACAAGAAAATATTCGTTCGACTTGTTCAAGCACAATGCACCGGTTTTTTGTTATTGTAAAGAAGTTTTCAATCTTTTGAAGTGAGGTGAAGTGAAATTCTCCATCTGAATATTTTTTTTTCTATTTTGTGTCTCGTTTGTTGGTTATCGAAAGCTGTTGCAACTGCTAAGAGGGCAGAAAATAGCGGTTACGGTTTTTTTTTCGATAAGTCTAGCAATTTTTCACACGTTGAAAAGAGAAAAGCAGAGATAAACTGGAAAAGACAAATAACATTTCACTCTTCGTTCTATTTTTGATCTAAATTTCCGGTTAAGATCTTAAACGGGACATTATTTTTGTTTGTTGTCACGTCAGCATTGTTTGTTCATCAACAAGTCAGTATTGTTTTCCTGAGTCCGTTTCCTGGCACTCACTTTTGTTATTCCTTTCTACGATGTTTACGAGGGTCTCAGAAAACTCGGGCGTTAACCCGACACATGATATTGGCAAACTGTTGTTTGCAGGATTCCAAGGTACAGATTTTTCCAACGACTGTCATGCTGCCAAATTAATCAGGGATCATGGGGTCCACTGTTTTTTGTTGCAACCATATAATTTTGTTGATATTCAACAGTTAACGACACTGATCCATAACTTACAGTCATTTGCTTATAATCTACAATATAAGACCCCGCTAATTATAGCCTTTGATCAAAAGATGTACGATTTCGTTTGTAACTCTAACAACGGATCCGTCTTGACCAAATTTCCCAAACCACTGGCATTAACCTCAACTAACAAAATCGATCTGGTATATAATATAGGTAAATCAATTGCTTTAGAGTTGCGTTCAATTGGGGTTAATATGTTTTTTGGACCATGCTTGGATATTTGTTCTAAAATACTGATGAAAGTGGTGGGTTTGAAAGCTTTTGGAGTGACCGTTGACGAGGTCATTAAGTTTGCTGGAGCGTTTGGTTGTGGGTTGAAAAATGGTGGCATCTTAAGTTGTGCTGTCACCTTCCCCGGGTTAGGTAATTCCTTTATCTCTAACATCACCGAAGCTCCCGTAGTAATTGATGACATGGCTCAATTTGTAAATGTCACATCCAAACCATTTAAAGCAATGATAGATCATGATATTATTGATTCTGTTCTAGTCACGGCTGCCAGGCTGGAAGCCATCCAAGACGATGACAGCCCAGCTTTCTTGAATCCAAAAATTGTCGATGGTCTACTAAGAGACGATTTGAAGTTCGATAAACTGGTCATTTCTGATAATCTAGAGTTGCAAGATATTTTCCTCAACTATGGAATAGGCCAAGCGGCAGCATTGGCAGTTGTTCATTCACATTGCGACATGGTAATTGTGTGCCATAATTATGAGTATCAAGTGGAGGCATTGACATATTTGAATAAATCATTTGAAAACGGTAATTATCAAACACTCCTAATTACAGCATTGAAAAGGATCAATGAATTTTTGAACAAACTGTCTTGGTATGACTCCAAAATAAACATATTTAAGGAACTCCACGATAATCATGTTTCTCTATCAAACGAAGCGTACCGAGAATCTATCTGTGTTGTACGAGATTTGGAAGATGTTCTTCCAGTTCAAAAAACTTTGAATCCAAAAACAACCAATTTTGATTCTTTCACTCAAAACATTCCCAATATTCTGGTTTTAACCCCTACTATCAACGGCAAGAATTCATTCAAAGACTATGATTCATTCCTGAATATAATGCGCAATTATTCCAGCAATTTCAATTGTTCAGTCAATTATGTCAAGTACTCGCCTTATGGGCTAACCGTGTCAATCAAAGAAGCAATTAGCAACTGTTCGATGCTGATATTTTTCTGCGGAAATACCAGTATACTTTGCTACCAAGCTGAGTTGCTAAAACAAATTTCCCTTTTACTGCAAAGAGATGGGAAATATTTGATTACTGTCACTGGTGATTCGCCGTATGTTCTCCTATCCGGAAGTCATTCTTTTGGGACTCTAATTTCAACCTATGAAAATCACTCGTCATCTTTGCAGCATTTGCCAGACATTTTGTTTGGACGATTGAAAGCCAGAGGTACTTTACCCGGGAGTCGCAATAAACATGTCAGCAGAGAGGAAGTTGTGATGGGATTAAATGTTGACGAATCAGAGTGGAATTTTGGCTTCTTATTGAATAAACCGAAAACAAACAAGAATTCTAATGCCAGACCTGCACCACTGACAAATGTTCAGTTTGATAATTCAATTTTTGCAGATCCTACGGAAATGTCCTCGCTGTTAGGTATGGAAAACGATGTCAATCCCAACTCTTACTTGGATCTACAATTCCCCAATTTAGCCAGCCAAAACGATGCCCTATTTGAGGCCAACGCAAATTCCAACCAAGTTCATGATGGACCAAAAAATGCAACACATACAAACGGTAAGTTCACTAACTCCGGCAATAATAACCTGAGTAAAAATAACGATGTAAACAACGATGACTGCAACTGCAATGGTAATAACTCAAATGTTGGTTCCAAGAGGAACAGCAGCACTGCTAAAAGGAAGAGTTGGAAAGAAAAACCATGGGTTGTAGAGGCGTTTGATCCACATAGAGATGTTTCTGCCATGTCGATGATAAGAACAAGTACCATTTCTGACATTTATTATCCATTGAATAACGATTTATTGGAAAGAGTCTGGAGTTTCTCCCAGAATTATGGCGATACCCAGAAATCTTTTGTGGTGAGAAACTCATCTATGGGTACCATAAAAGGTATAGTGGTGGTTGTAGTGGATGAGTATGAAAAATGTGGTAGACTGGTGTATATGGTAGTCTCTAAAGCACAAAGAAGACAAGGTATTGGGGAAAGTTTACATAAGCGTGCCATTCAGTATATTACCATTGATCGAGGCTGCACCAGCGTTGCATTAGGATGCAGCTTCCCGTTTTTCAATTACCTGGCACCGAATATATTGAATGAAATCAGTTCAATTTGGCATTATCTCGAAACAAAGGATGATTCTAAAATTGATATCGACGACAATTCCACAGAATTGGTGGGATTTTATCGTTCTTTAGGATGGGATTATACGAGATATAAGAAGGGTGTTTATCAGCAAATTCGAAAATATATCATGCATTTGAATTTGGATATATGGGTGATTCCGTCGTATTTACCGAGTTTAGGGTTTGGTAAAGAGGAAGCCAAATTTGATTATATTGATGCTTTACAAAAGTTGGGAATTTCCTTTCTGATAAGTGACGATGCGAGACCAGCATTTGAAATCTGTCAGTACCTCTTAAAGACGAAACAGACAACGGATGACGAAGAAGTCCTGTTTAGTGGAATGTATGCGAAAGTTGGAGAATACATTAAAAAGGAAATTGAATTGGGAGTTACAGCAAATAGGAGAAGAAGCACGCTTATCATTTACGCCTATATCAACAACAGAGTAGTTGGTGCAGTGATTGTTTATACCAACAATTCTGCTCTCTCGTATTGCTACCCCTTGATTGATCAGTTCAAAAAAGATGCGGTTGATATTGTTGCAGGTATAACGGGAATTTTTGTGGGTTCTTTGCCAGAAGGTGAACATGTGATGCAGCATATTCAGCCACCAGACGAAGAGGAAGCCAAGAGGCGAGAATTGATTCGAATTGGGTTAATGACATCAGCTGTAAGAGTTATCAAAAAATTGGATATCAAACAGACAATTATTCACAACATCTCAAAGCCCGAACTCTCTGTGATTGAGAAATGTGGGTTCAAAAAGCATCTGGAATATTGTGCTTGTTTTGGTAAAAAGACAGCATTCGAGTGGGTTGTTTGATTAAGTATTGTTTGCGTTAAAAAAGATGGTAAAAAACTTTTAAATTACACGATTAGATTTATAAACCGGGTTTTATTTAGCAAAGATAATTATCTATTTGTAAAAGTACAACATCAGCCTTGATTGGTTCTAACAGATTCGTCTTTAGTCGCTGGGTTAGAAGAAGGATTACCACTTGGATCCAAGGTATTTATAGCCAATGTACCATCAGTTCCCGCCTTACTGGTTCCTTGATGAGTTTGAGCTTCCCTTTCATCTCTTTCCCTACTTCTACTGCCCAGGTAGCTCTCGTCTATTGATGTGTCCCAATTCTGGTTGTCATCAATGTTATTCAAGGTGGCAAAGCCAAACTTCCCTAGAACATTCACATCGGATGGAATTATGCCCAAATTTGGATCTCTTGAGATATCTTTAATGTCTTCAGCGACAAGCTTGATTGTTGTTGGGTCTCGTCTCAGCATTAGAGTCTTACCTTGTCTTAGAGACTTTAAAAGGTGATCCTTCTAGGTAAATCACAATCAAACTCAGCAGCGAATGTTTTGATTATTTTTTGACAAAAGTTGAAATTTAACAATAGGGAAAGTAGTGGACTGAAGTAGGGACACGGTTGACATAATATAAGGCTTTTTAACATTAGGAGTAAATGGTGACGCAAGAATAATGATCAACTGTTAACCCAGCTGAAATTTGATTAAAGCAATTTTTCTCCGAATGTTTTTCGTATTATTTTCATGCGGAGCAATATTGAGAAACTACACAAAATCAAGTTCCTGAGAATTTTCTCTTCTATTTTTTTAGAAAATCAGCAACGTGTTTTTATTGAATTTTTTATTGACCAGGTCCTTTTTTTTGTTTTTGTAATATCTTGGGCCTAAAATCAACAGCTGGACCTACATTACTTCCCGTAATTTATTTTCAGTTTGTAGTCTGGTACGTAGAGTTTGTGGGTAGGATCTCTGGCTTTCGGGCCGCTCTTTTTTTTTACTCCATGCGCATTGCGTGCGAGATGAAGCGGGGGAAAGAGAAGATAAATTTGTGCAAAATATCTGCCGAGAAATAAGCGGCAACTTTATATGTGAGATCCAAATGTTGAATTAACACGACAACATTTGCATTTACAATTGTATTACACAGTTATTCAAATTCCGATCAGGATTTCATTAATGCATTTATGGACTTTATAGTACATCATTCCCATCCAAGGCAGACGACTTTTCGCTAGAGCGTTTCTTTCGGCCATACTCATGTCTGCGGCCAAGTGCGCTTGCTGGTCTGGCTGGTTTGGGAGCCGAATCCAAAAGAATGCAAAAAAAAAAAAAATAGCGGTGAACTTCAAATCCTCTCTTAATACCCAGTCAGAGTCCCAATTCGGAACTTTGGTTCATAATGCACCAGCCAAAACCATAACTGGATGTGAAGCAATTTTGGCTCTTTGCCAATAATACTTAATAGAACTGAAACATGTTCCAAGCAAACACACTCATCTTTGAAAACGTGTTGAAAGAGACTTGTTTCCACTAGGATGGATGTAATATGTCTACAACATAACCTTCCACTTATCCATAGATTACATATATGATATAATACACGATGACTAGTCAAATATGCGATGGACCACTCTAACTGCAAAGCACAAATAATATGTACACAAATCTGCTATATCCCGACTATCGACCCCCATATATACCTATCAACAGAACAGCGAGATAATATGGACGTGATAGAAGAAAGAAAGAGACAAAAACATAATTTTTCATTCCCCGTTTGATCTGTTGGGAAGAAACTACTAACAAAAAAGGTGGAATTACAAATAGCCAAAGATGTTTTTGGTTTTAATGCTAGTGATGGCCGTGATGGTTGTAGTCGTTGTGGTTTTACCACAAGTTTCTGGTGTCGCTACATACACGAACAATCCTGAATATCAGGAAAAAAAGCGTCAAAGACAGCAAGAGCAATATGAGAAAGAAGAAAAATCAAGAAATGAAAGTTCCAACAATAATAGCGGCTATTACCAAGAACCAGATCAATTTATTGATGACGAAACCGAAGGAGTGACAAGCTCAACAAAAACTTCAAGACTGCGTAACATGAAATCTAAGTTGAATAAACTCTCACATGTCCAAATAACAGACAAAGATATTCCTGTTAAATTGGAATTGGCTGGTGAAAATGAACTCAAAAGACGTATCAGAGGTAATAAATCAAAGGTAATTTCAGGCAAAGATGCAATCAACATCAACCCAACAACTTACGACTTTGACATTGATGAATTTATCAACGAAGAAAACAGGAAAGACGAATTAGAAGACCAAATGGATTCTGAAAATAAATATGGTACCTACACTGTTTAATTTTGAAGAAGAATCATTAACAATGATGTTGGAAATGTCAATTAGTGAAAATAGGATGTTTATCTCTGTGCTCTCACCCTATGCTTTGATTTTAAAATTGTCAATAGACAGCCATATGAGTTGGATTTGGCTTAATGAACATTTTCTTTTTTTTTTCCCCCTTTTTTAGACTTACAAGCAAACTGATTGTATCTCTTGTGTATGTTGCAATGAATGTAAGACGGTCCGCAATTTGTCTATAAATTTTTTAGGGTGAATAATTACTGTTGCCCAAATGCATGTCAAATAGTTACTATTAATCGTGGCGGTTCGAAAAACCAACTCAAAAATCAGTGTTTTGGTCTATGCTTTACACAAAATTAATTACAGTGCTGATACCGCTATTCAAGATGAATGCTTACTTGACAAACTTTTTATGATTTGCTAAAACCAGCATAGATTCTTTCCTTCGAGACTCCCCTTGTGTCCTTACAAATGACACATGACCGGCTCCAGAAAAAACATTAGTACCTTCTTTGCTCCCTTCACTTTTGATTTTGCCACTTCGCTTGCATTTCCCCGCTTTCCCATTAACGTGTCTTACTTTTCCTGTTGCATTTAGTTTTTGTTAGACCTAATCGTGGCTACAACTCTATAAATATTAAAAAAGCCAAATTTAAAGCAAGAGTAAAAGCAACGACAAAGTAATGGCAACTTTTGTAACCAGTATCTGTCAAATCAAATGTACCACCACTGATTGTCCCTATGCCAAGATTAGCTGTCAAGGAATCCATTAAACCTAAAATCGCCGTGGGCTACTTTTACTGATATTCTATGTAGTAAGTTACAGCAGTAGCAAATCCAGAAGGAGCCAAAGCACTTGCTCCGACACCTTGACCTGCTCTGAAAATAATAAGTACAATGATTGAAGTATCGATACAAGCTGAGGATAATTTTTAAGATTTAAATGTTTGCTTTGCCGACTAGAAAAACAGTGCCAGGTCTCAAAATACGAGAAAGCTTTTCAAATATATGAATTAACTAGCCCAAAGTGACTAAGGGAATAAATAGTAAACATCCAATCGGAAATGGCTGAAGCTGAATTGATTTTTTCTATTTTTTCAAATATTAATATCTGTTGTGAGAGTTGCAGTGAAGTTGATGTTATCCTTAGTTTTCCCACCGCCTTGATATTATAAGCATAGCCTAGTTTATTTTGCACGTATTTCAAACTCTACATTTTGCTATATTAAGTAAGCAGAAGCTTTTTTTTTTGCTAGTCTAAACAAAAACAAAACACAGCTTTTATTTCCAGGCTATAATTAATATCTGGCGTTCCATTTATGTTAGATTTACATCAACTAAAACTGCTAGTTTAGTTGTGTCATTAATTGTCTAAAATATCCAATTTCATTTGATTTCTATCAAAGAAAAGGCATCAGGATGGTAAAATAACGCTATAAACTATCAAAATTCTTTTATTTCTTTAGTAGAAGTCGCTATGACAGGATTAATAGGCGAACTACATATCAAAATCCAAAGAAACCAATGAACTAACCGTAACTTCCTCGATTTAAGGCTTTTAATTGTTTTAGCCTGAGCAGATCAAGAAGTTGAATAACAAAAGGGTTTTAAAAAAAGGAGTTGAACCAAATATTCTTATAAAAAACACCTTACCTCAGCTTGTTGGAAGTCTGCTGGAGGTTTAAATATTTAGCGGGCCAGGCCGGGTTTGGGCGAAATTTGCAGGAAGCTTCGGGAGCAAGCTTCTACTTTTAATATTTTACGGCCTCACTGGGTTCCTTCTCTCGCTCCGATAATATGGACTATCCTTTTCATAGCATTAAACGCTGTGCCTTTTTTTACAAGTTTCTTGTCTCTGTCAGTATCACTAGAACTTGATCCCCAGAGTAGGATATGTTTTCTGTCAGCTAAAAAAAGAAGTCCACAAGATGGTGGGAAAACGGTTTTGGTGTGATACATTTGCCTGGTCGCAGAGCTAAAATAACACATTGCTGTGTCTGCAAATTTTAATCTTGACTATTTGTAGTTTATTATCGTGCCTTACCTTACGGACCTTCTTGCCTTATACAATTCTTCCCCTACTAAAAAGAATATGAAGGAAAAAAAGTTTCAGCGTTGAATTTTGCTCTCTCGTTTGACTGCCGCATATATCAATAGGAAAAAAATACAGAGGCTGACAAACTACGATACATTTACCAATTAAGTGAATAAACTGTAGTTTGATTTATTTTTCGGTTGATTTTTGATAAGTTCCACTCTAATAGAATTCAAATTTTCAGAATCTTTGAAAAGGTTTCGTTTGAAAAGCTTTTTGGTTTTACACCTTTACGTGGAATGTCAGAATCTGATACTTATTACTTGCTGAAACTGTTAGAATTTTAAGAAATATTAGTACCTTTTTGTCATGCATCATGGCTTTTAGTATAATTTTTTGAATTATGGCAAATCTTTATCTATAAATTTTTAAACGTAAATATCTATTCTAATAAAAGTGAAAAAAACTAAAATTATCAATTACTTTGTCTTACAAGTTCGCTTGAATATTTACCAAGTGATCCTGTGATTCATCAATTGAAGACACCGGTACTGCTGCTTCATCATCATCATTTTCTTTTTCTTCTTCTTCTTCTTCTTCACCCCCATCTTCGTTGTCTCCAACAGCGAAAACTCCTCCTTCTTCATTAAGAGTTTGTTCCGATTCGGCATCACTGATATCTGAACTATCGGAAACTGAAGACTCGGAACCCCGTGCATTTTCTTCCTCTTCGTCTTCCTCGTCACGCGTTTGGACATCCTCATCGGATAAATCTTCTTCGGTGAATGTTGGAACATAACTTTCATTCAATTCGTAAAACAGCATAAAAGTACCCTGGCAATTCAAAACCTCATCTTCATTACTCAATCTGACAGTTTCGTCACTTATATACCACCATTGACCTCTTAATTTTTTGAATGCAATGTAATGGCCATAATTGTGCGTACCATAGTGTGATATAACACTCTTTAATTTGTAGTTTAATAAATCGCCTCTATCAATCGGTTTCTCTTCTTCATCTTGTTTTCTAAATTGTAATCTGGCGTCCAAATTAATATCGTCAGTGGAAGCAACAAAGTTGGACATATCCAGGTTCATAGGAAAATCAATCTTGGCGTTATTTTTACGCACCATATAAGTATTTGGATCAAAGACACTTCTGTTGATATGAACACATAATAATGAAGGTGGTCTGGACAGATAACTTTGTTTCACCTTTCGACTTTTGATGACCATATTTTTAGTGTGCAACTTCTTGTAAACGTCATCAGGAATACATTTTTGTGCCAACGCTTTTTCAATCTCGTTGATTCTACTTTCAATTAAGCTGATCAATGATGCAGATCCTTTGAGACCAGTCTCATTTTCTCTTAATGATGCTAGTTTTTCAACCAACTGTTTACTCATCTCAGTTAAACTGCATCTGTTACATTCCACACCATCAATTATATCAGGTGATGAAAACTCATCAATCAACTCAGCCAAAGTAAACCTATTTCTATTGGCACCATTGATCGGTAAATTCAGACCCAACCCACTAGTGACCGAATATCTGATACCACCCATTTCACCACAATTGACACAACCAATTCTATCACATTGTAAACCGTCAACGGGCGTAACTAGCTTATATGGTAAATACTTATCTTTATTTTCATCATCGGCAGGATCAATTTGGGAGACCGGTACGTAAACATTACCCAAATGCCCTAAATTATTCAGTCCAGTTACATCTACATCTTTGAGTTCAACGTATTTACATTTGTCATCAGTGTGTGATTTTTCGTCATTTTTTGAGCTTTCGTCCGCATAAGAAGACTCCAATGCTGTGAACTCTTTCTCAACTTGCTTCATGACATTTTGATAAAATTCTTGTGCATCCTCTTGATTATAACCTAAAAACAAATGTTTATTAGGTGAGTCCTTCATAACTTTTAATAAATCTTTGGTTCTGAAAGTTGGTGAGTTATTGCCATTTTTAGAGTTTAAAGAATTTATCAAATTCAGTAAGGCATTGGAAAATGCAACATTTTTCAGATTGTCAGAGTTGGAACTGGTAGATGACAAGGAAGAGGAAGATTTGAAGGATCTTAAAAATTGTAATCTCCGTCTTGGTTTACCTTCATCAACGGCATCTTCGTTTAATTCTTCGTTTGGAGCAGCATAACTTGACAAGAACTCGATAAACTCTTCAGAACTAGACAAGCATTGAATTACTGAGTTCATGAAACACGTATTACCCTCATTTTCTAAACCACCTGGAAATCCACCACTTTTCATGGCTAGTTTGAACATACGCCTGAACTTTGGATCACTTCTGTAGGAATATTTGTTACCAAAGTTGTTGTTTAGTTGAGAAGTTACGGGATTTAATAACATAGTGAATAATTCTTGGATTTTTGTTCTTTTGCTGAAAATGTAGGTCAGGGCAATTAAAACTAAAACAATATAAAATTTATTGGTTTGTGTGACAGGAAAGAGAAGAAACTTATTTTTAAGATGAGAAAAATATGAAGCAATGTCAACGGTCTGATCTTTGTTCTGTGTTTGAAAGGCTCTGTAGATGATGTGTTGCTGGGATTGTTCCATCTACGATTGGGACAATAGTAATGTATAATAAAGAGTTGAGGAGATGGTTTTCACATTTTTCAATTTTAGGTTAAACATGAAAAAATACCGAAAAAAAAAAAAATCGAGAAAAAAAGGCAATTGCTGACGTAACCACTTTTAAAAGCAATAACATCTGCTGATCATTAGTTGTTGACGAATGGAAGATACGACTTTTGGGAAACTCATAGCTGAGTCGTTTATATTTGCAAAAGAGCATAAAAAGCGTTAAAACAATATAACATAGACAAAAGAAATATTAGGAAGTTCTTATTAGGTTTTTAAACAGATGCTGACGTGGTGGATAGACTTATCAGAGACCAATATTCAAATTGCAAACAATGAGCCTTTGGAGATATACTTTGTGAGTAGTGAAATGAAAGTCTATTTTATTTGAATTTATTAGTTTAACAATATGAGCCTTTCGGGCACATTTTGTAACATGAACTCAGTATATTTGTTGCGCTAAACTACCTGCTTTAGGTTCTAGCGACAAGTCAAAAATACGCTAGTTGTTTGAAAATACCTTTTTGGAAGAATGTAAGATCCACAGCACGAATCTGACCTCGTTGATGACTGCATATCAATCATTTTGAGATATAAGGGTTTTTTTTTTTTACTATGATTTTGTTGAGCGGGTGTTTATTCATGGATAAACTTCCTTTTATATATTTCACTGTTTGTAATGCGGACTTATAGCCTAGGACACCTAATGTCCGAATAGATCGTAGAATAAAGCTAACGATTAAGTGTAACATCTTACTGACAATTATAGTACTCGGATTAACTGTTCTAATAAAAGCATTATACATTTCATAAAGTAGTAATTTGGTAGAAGTAAATAAAAGCAGCCATTAATCTACGCAAGATAGATTAAGTATTCCCAATTAGGTAACAGGAGTAATTCTACCATTACACTGTTCATGTACGTTCTTATTATTTTCATTAAAGGCTACCAAAAATGTGAAAAATAAAAGAAAAGGAAACACTTGCTTAGAACTCATGTATATTATTTCACAGATATCGCTGTTGACGCAACAGTTCACTTTAGGAATTGTTTTATACATTTTTAAAGAATTGGGTTCCTTTAGATCATTATATGGCCAGAACAAAGAAAATCACGGGCCAAATCGACTCTATATATTTAAAATACTCTTGTATGATAAAGATGTCACCCCAAGTTATTTAATCAAATTATATGATCTTTAATTTGTGTTGTGTTTTATAAGGATACTTATATATTATACAAAGATAGCATAGATTTTTACAGAATTTCGGAGAGATGTAGGCATATCATCACAAAATAATTCCCAAATCAATGTATCAGTTTGGAAATGTCCATTTTACCTCTATTGTTGCTGTTTTCAGAAATGGAATTGCCGTCACTGTTGTCAGTTTCTACTGAACTGCTGCGATCTTCGGCATTATTATTCATTTGATTGATCTTTTGTAAATCAATGAGGACTTCATCAGAACTCGTAAACGCACTATGGAGTTTCTCCGTCAAATGAGAGCGGTTATGCGCATCAGTAGTAGGGACGGAGATTTCAGAGAAAGAATCCGTTCCTAACATCATAGGAAGCGCAGAATCATATTCTGCTGAATTTTTGCTTCCATTATTTTTCTTACTTCGTTTCAGCACAGTGCCAAGTTTGTTTGGAATCTCAGGTCTTCCCCTATCTCTTAATGAAGGATTCAGTGTTTTCATCAATACTCTTGCGTTTTCCATCGCAACCTTGACCGATAAATCGTTAACAGCCGGATCAGATATTGCTTCTTCCTGAAATTTCTCTAAAATCAGTGGCCTAATGCATTCCTTCCCGTTGTGCGATTTGAAATGTCTTTTTAATGCGTCTGATCTTAGGAAATCCTTGCCGCAACCCCAAAAATCCCCATTTGCAAGCTTACCCTTGCAAAGGTAGTTTCGTTCGTTGTTATGTTTTCTGTAGTGTCTTGTCAAATCTGACTTTCTTGTGTATGAGTTGGAACATTCAGCACATTGATAAACCTTTGAGTCAGTTTTGTCCAGCTTCGTCACTGGAGGTTGAGTATATGTCCCTGTCACTAACTGATGATCTATGTTTCCTTTTTCGTCCGTAGAGTTATCAGTTGAGACTTCTGTTGAAAAAGCTGGCGTGTTCAACATTTTTTCAGGAACTGATTTTTCTGATTTTTTATTATTGGACAAGATAGAGTCTTCCGTTGTCAATTGCAAGCTGACATTTGAAAGTATATTCAAGTTGTCATACTGGCTGTTGATCACAGTTTGAAGCTTTTCCCTCTCAACATGGGATCTAGGAGATTTTTTTTCCTTTGTCACTTTCATTTTAGACCCGATCTTATCGCCCATCAAAGCGGAACTCTCTTCTGGCCTCATATTCTCACCGTCGTTAATTTGTGGATATTATGTACTGAAAAAGAAAATCATAACTAAAATAAGCCACAAACAAGCAAATTTTTCAACAGGCACACACTTAACGCGCCGCATAAATAAGCCTCGTACACTAGCAAAACAAAAAAAAACAAAACACATAAAGCACGCACCTGTTGGCAAAAAGCCTCGTTTTTTTTTGCGGAAAGTAAATGCCGTATAAAAAATAGATCACTTAGAATAACCACGTATCCACATGTTTAGTGTTTTTAATTTCCACTGATGGAAACTGGCTAGAAAAAGTGCCACTATTTTGAACAACGCAATTTTCCTGTAGAAGAGGTCATGTTTCTACTTTTAGAATGAATAGCCAACTTACGTCTTATTTTTAATAATACATGGAACTAACCGAGTGAATCAAAAACTAAATTTGCAACCTAGCATCTCGCTTTGAGTTTATCGCCGCAGAAGGAGCATTGGTGTTATTATTCATAAAACGCGGCCACATATCGCAGTATATTTTGAAGATCACAATACAGCCATAATAAATACAAATCTATGATTCAAAGCATATTTTACACTGTACTACTTAGCTCTACAAGATCTTACACACCAGGTATTTAACATTGTAAATTCAAATGTTGTTCTAGACGATCCACAAGCAAATTTGGATTCAGAGACGTGCTGGAGCGACGACGGTGTTGTTTACTGACTCCTGGAATTGTAGTCGCATTGTTGCTGGAATTTGTTCCCATATTATCCTGTGAAGCACCAGAATTGGAACGTGATCTGGATCTGGATCTGGATCTGGAACTCGAAACAGAGTTCACTCGGGACCGAGATTTCGGGGTATTGGAACCACTCGATGGTCTTCCCCGGCCTTTCAACCACGGTTTCTCCTTTTTCAACAGCTCCTTTATATTATCCATTGCCATTTTTACAAGGGGTTTCAAATATAATGGATCTGTTTGATCAAGTCCCTCTTGTTCAAGTTCCTCAAAGAATAACTTGGTACATGATCTTCCCTTGTTAGTGAGTAAATGCCTTTCCAAAGCATCAGATCGAGAAAATCCTGCATTGCACCCCCAATTTTGACCATTTTTCAGTACTCCTCGGCACTGGAAGTTCTTCTCTCCTGTATGGATTTTGACATGTCTTGACAAATCGGATCCTCTGTTGAAAACTTGATCGCATCCTGGGCATTCGAACCTTCCGCTTGACTGGGGGTTTTCTGCCCTGTAGTTGGGTGACAATGATGGTGTGTTAGCTGTATTTGGATTTGGAAATTCTATTTCCATCGACCTCCCTCTTTCATTAAAAACCTCCTTAAAACCGGTATTTTCATTTTCTACATTGTCGTTGTCATTACTAAAATATAGGATATGGTCTTCTTTGAAAATGGCGTCGAGCTCTGTTTCCTTATCAAAGGTGGTGGGTATTCGTGAAGGTTCGCTTGTGATCAAAATATTAGGTACTCCGTTGGAGATAACAATAGGGGAATTGCTATCACCGGTGATATTGTCAATGAACGGGGGAGTACTGGAATTAATGGTGTTTCTATCATTATCAGCCATTCCGGTTAGTCCATCCATAGCATTTCTCTCGATATTAAAGGAGTTATCGTCCCCATTAGAGAAGTTCCCACCTAATTCCGAAGAAAGACCACTGAATATTTCATCGTGAGGTATGACCAGCGAAGGAGTTTCCTGCTGAATTTCACTGTAAAAATTAAGAGTATTTCCTTCAAATATGTCCAGGTTTGCATCACCATCCATGGATGAAAGTGGTGGGTTTGGAGGATCCAAAATCTGCTGAAAATCCTGGTTGATCAAATTATTTAGAATGATATCTGCGAAAATCGTATCAACTTCCGGAGTTTTAGTACTTTTTTCCGCTCTATCATCGTAGATTGCTTCCGCTTCATCAAGATTACTCATATTGCTTTTTGTATCAATCCGAACGCTGTTATACAACGCAGAAACCATACATTAGGGCATATAATAATTACAAATAAATTTTCGATTATGTGCGGCGAATTTTTATTTTTTTATATGCGAAGAATTCGTGGCTTTTTCCGTCAACTCATATTTAGTGGCTTTTTCGACGTTACGGCTTTTATTTCCGAATATTCGATTATTCATACATTCAAACGGTTACTTGTCTATAAATAAACCCGTGGCCAACTTATTTTTAGTGTAACGTCATCTTTTACGTATATATATTTAGATGATGCCAAGATATCCAATTTCTGTGAATTATCAGAACTCAATTACAGAAGGCACTTGTTAATAACGAAAACTTGGATGCATGTGGAGTTGGTAACTTGACGGAAATGATCTGCATTGAAACAAACGAGATATCAATTTGAAATATACGTTATGCCCAAAAAAACCAGCGTGAAACTGGCCAAATTAAATGCAAGTGTTTTTTATTATTACAACGGCATTTCTGAAAAATAATGCCAATAGTTCGAGAGCGTATAAAAAAACAGTACAAATTAGAAACTTAAAATCCAAAGCTAATTAGCATCATCACCAAATTGGGCAAAGCTTCAGCGTCTCTTCTACGGCCAATCATCAGAATTACTTTTTCGAATCGCCCGAGCTCTTTTTCATCAATGCAATCGAGTTTTCCATGGCAAAAGCAACACTTTCAGCTTCAAAATCTTTGACATCGTCCCTTCTGATCATGTTACCCGAAAGCAACGGAGATATACAGTTTTTACCACTTTCTGTATAAAAATGTCTTCTCAAAGCATCGGTTCTGGCAAAACGTTTCTCACACCCCCAAAATTCGCCATTTGGTAATATACCCTTACATTGAAACCGTTTGATTCCACTGTGCAAGTCTTCGTGTCTCTTTCTGTCATGGGTTCTCGCAAATGGTTTACCGCAAATTTTACATTTGTAAGGTTTATCGTCATTGTGAGTTTTCATATGCGATTTGAGACTATATGGTTTAGAGAATTTCTTGTCGCAAAACTCGCAGTTGAGGAGACTGCCTTCTTCGGCGTCCTCCCCAGCGTGGTTGTCTCTGTCTGTTTCGTTCTCTATATCCGAGTAAAACGAGTCGTCATCTTTGATCGTCATAGGAACTTTACTAGGCGACAAATTCATGCTATTATATGTGATTGCGTCTGTAAATCCCGAAACCGAGGATCTTATACTCAAATTAGAACCTGATCTGCTCCTCGACCCCGTTCGGGATCCACTTCTTGATCTACTTCGTAAGTGTTGTCGGCCAATTCGCATCTGATTATGCTCATCATTCGTAGGCACCCTGAGTATATTTGCATTACCAGGAGTCTTCGGTGATCCCATTCCACTCACGACACTATCAAAAGAAAACTGTTTGTGAGGTGCGTTATCATATGGCGACGCTGATGAAGGAGACAGCAGCGTTGAATTGTTGTGTTCTGGTGAAAGTAAATGTGAAGCGGATGATGTGTTGAATCTGTTGTTGTAATCCGTAGAGTCTGTAGATAATGAAGAGACAGGTCGGTCAAGAAATGTGAGATTCGAGGGATTGATATCAACGTACTCAATGTTGATTTCTGGTCTCCCCAAATCATGGAGTCCTGATGTCTGTAGGTCGATGGTCTGATTTCCGTTAAGGGAAGGTGCTGGCTCATCGTATGGGATTATGAATTCGTGCATATCGTTGATGGTATCTGGAATCATGTTAGGGTTAATAGCAGGTACAGTGTTCGATACAAAACTGTCTGGGTTGATACTGGATGTGAAATCTTCAGTAGTTTTCAATGCCGAGTCGTGATTATTCAAAAAGTCGAAAAACTCGGTGTCATTTGTTTTTATATTGATATTAGAAAAGTCCTCAGTCGTGCTGTCGACCACTGGATTGGCAAATTGGGTGGTAGATGTGATTGTTTTAGTTTCAAAATCTGTCTGAAGGGCCGGCAAATCTAGGAACTCAGAAGCTGTGAAATTGTTAGAGTTTTTTGTATTTTTCAGTTTTATTTCATAACTGTTATTTTTGACAAGTTTCTGTCTAGGGAGAGGAATCTGGGATGCCGGGCTTGGGGAATCAAAAGGCTGAAACATGTTTTGACTTTGAATTTGACTCTCAAATTTCCTAATCGAATCCTTGTCCAGATAGCTTGAATTGAGGATGGTGCTACCGAATGTTCGGTTAGCTGTGCTTCGAGTATTGTTGTAGTTTGCAATTTCGTCCAGACTTGGTATGTTATTCACAAATCTTTTGGATGTCGACTGTCGAGCTTCTTCTGTGCTAAATGAATTGTTTGAACCTGCATCAAATGTAAGATTTGATTCCATCGTGGGATTCCCTGTAGAAATTTTGTCGTCCGAACTCAAGTCTGCCAGAAATAAGTTGATATCTGTGTCGGTAGGTTGAATTAGAGGGAAGTTGTGGGGAGTTTTGTCCCGATCGGGGATCTGTATGGTATGTGCGTTATTATTCCCAGACATACTTTTTAATGGTGGTTAGAAATAATAGTCAATTTTATAAGGTGAACTCGGCTGTGCTGTATGTCTTTATTGTCTATCCATTCGCTTTGAATCTTATCACGTTAATAAAGAATGTGAGAGAAAGGGCCCTGGCTGCTGGTCTGTTTCAAGGAGGAAAATTCACGTTTCAGCAAGAAAAAGGAGGGTAATATGATGTCGACAGGAAAAAGGATAAAGTAAACAGAACCTCAAATGGAAATAGTTAATTCGAAGAGGAAATGGAAAAGACGTTGAAAAACTAGTAAAAAAATAATCCAACAACGATTGAATTCACTATGACAACAGTACCAGTTGATGTAAATGCTGAAGAGGAAAAAAAAGCCAATTTTCGAACCGTTGCTGTTCCGGATTTTACAATATGAAAGCGGGAACATTCAGGTCCGCAATATAAGCCTCGTTTTTTTTTTTTTCTTTTTAAGCCTGGTCGGCAAATTGTATGAAAAAGGTGTGACAGCATTCGCTCATGGCTGTATTCGGAAGCAGATGGCGAAAAGGGAAATGCATTACATTTCAGAAAAGGAACAGAAATTAAAAACTACATACAAGCCGTTTTCTTACAACAATAGATGATCTTGCTACTCTTTGTGTAATTAATAATGCACAAGAGAAGAGTCGAAAATAGGTCTTTGGGGAAGAGAGAAAAGGGTGTACACAGTATTATTTGTAGGAGGTAATGCGTAGGATGAAGTAAAATGCAATTTTTTGTGGAAATCTAGCAGAATTTGGCACATTTGAGCGGTTCCATACCTTTAGCGCCATTTAAACTAGTGGAAGAACATTTTCATCACACTCGCCGACATAATTTCCTGCAGGATCGTAGGAACAGATAATGTAGGTACCCCAGTACGATCCACAATCTTTGTAGCCACAACCGACTTTGGTGGTAGACTTCCAAATGACCTGTGTGAAATGATCATACACTGAACATGTTGATCCATAGTCGTAATTGGCACCTTCATTATACCAAGCATCGACCGCACCAGAAGCAGTATATCCTTCGGCAAGGTTTTCACCATATGGGCCACCCGAATGCACCAAAGTACCCGAGCAGTCGTATTTATCAGCATAATCTTGAGCGTAAGCTTCTAAAGTTGAATCCCATGTTAAAGCGGAAACGCCATGAAGCGCTCTTTTTGCATTGTGCTCGGCCAAGATTTCAGACTGGAAACCACTCGACGTAGACGCAGTGGTAGTGCTGGTAGCAGCAGCGGACGTTGTAGAAGTAGCGGTTGAGGCACTTGATGTAGTTTCAGCAGCAGAAGTTGTTGAGATCGAGGAAACAACAGCTTGTAACATCAAGTTGTCATTAGAAGCGGATACAGTAGTAGTAACGCTGGTATTAGCAGCGGTGGCAGTAGCTGGTGATACGGTTGTAGTAGCTGGTGCAGCAGAAATGTTTTGTGTTTCACCTTCAATTGTGACAGTTGTGTAAGCAATATCTGTAATGGTTAGCAGTAATGGTGCTGCTCTAACTGTGGTGATTGAAAAGAAGGAAAGTAAAGCTAAAGTTGATAATTGCATATTTATGGTAAGTACTGTTAAAGGAGTGACAAATTATTTTTGTTAATTGGAAAAGTTTAGCTATGAAAAGGAATGACTAAGGTGAGTGGTATGAAAATAAAACTTTTTGGTCGAAAAGGTTTTAGATCGTTGTTGAGTTGTCTTGTTTTATGAATTTGACGTGAGAAAAAGGTAACAAGTTAATAAAAACCCGAAAGAAGAGATATTACTTATAATTAAGCATATCAAGAGTTAGGAAACCGTTGATTTTTATATATTTTCAGGTTGAATGTTATATGTTATTATTTCTATTGAAACAGAATCACGTTAGCGCGTCGTGTTTGTTTGTATTTGCGCACCTTATTCCCCCTCGAATTATAAACGCCGTCAAATCTGAAACATTTCCCCTGCATAATATATTTCAAGGGTTCAAATCTTATTTCATTTCTTAATTTGGCGATCGCGCCCTATTGTTTAGTCTAGGCCATTGGCAAATGGGGTTGCGTAAGAGAAATGACGCTCTTTTTCCTGTTCAATTTTAAATACCGAGCTAGTCCCCGATTTTAATTAGTCGATAGCACCCCTAGAAAACATTTTAGCTACTAACAAAACATATACTGAAAAAATCACTTATAAATGCATGAAAAAATGTTATAATTTAAGGGTCTTTATACTTTTTGCTTTTTGCACTTTTTCCTTATTCGCCCCAAACCGGGAAATCTATGGTTTATATCTGAAGAAGACACGAACGCAATTACATAAAATATCAATTACAGTCTATGCCTTTAAGTTGGGGAGCTAACTGTTGCATCATCTGTAATGCACCATTGACTTCTAGTGGCAAATATACATGCTCATGTTTCACCGTTGAAGCAACGTTTCAGCGATCATCATGTGATACAGACATCTCAATTGATAACAAAATTGGACAGGATTGGGATGTTGAAGATCCTGAACCCAGGTCCAGAAAAATTTCAGCTCCTGCTTCAATTGAAAGTGATCGAGAATTTTTGAAGAATTCAGATTTACAAATTTCCCACAACTTCATACCACAAAATGAGACGAAACCGCCCACTTCCATTGAGACCTATTCGATTGCACCTACTACTGATTTTAAAAAAATCACTCATTCGATCTCGGATTTATCACCAAAATCTAAAAGTATTAGTTTACTTACTAAAGGCTTGAACAGTATGATTTCAACTTCAAATGTCAATTCCAAAACCCTGGATTGTTTTGACGTAAATGCTGATTCCCATAACAACGATACAAAATCCAATAACGACACTCAATTTACTCCTAATTGTGTACGAAGATCAAGTTTGGCTTCAATATATTCTATTTCACCTCCTATATCACTGTATTCTAATTCCATCGATTCCATCGATTCTGTTGACATTTATGGATCAAGTATGCCTTTTTTTGGAGGATTTTGTAAGGCCTCTAACATTTTCTTATCATCTTGTGAGTTTGAAAATTTGGCTCCAACAACATCGCAACCTGTTACCTCAATCGCATCAAAAGCCAAAAAACCACCTTTTTCATTGTACCGATCCAAATCCATACCTGAGTCAGTGAGCAAATCAAGGATAACGACCAAATCTAAAGGCAAAAACAATTCTACCTTGTTCAAGAAAAGGTCTTCTATGAGCAATTACGAATCATCCATTAATTATTCCTTGGAACGTAAACAAGAGTCTCCCGACCTTAAACATAACACAATTTTGGAAACGCAAACACGTGCTGACGGAAATTTTGACCAATTGCCAAAAATATTCCCACCATCCGTTCAATCACCAATAAGAGGAGATGCAACGGGATTGGAGCAAGCAATTACTATTCCTTTTGAAATTGAGAAAGACCCTAAGCATGGTAATAGTGAAAACCGGGAAATTGAAGAGCAAAATGAAAGGAATTACGTAAATGGAGACATTGGGAAATCTATTTTAAAAAGAGAAAAGGATTTTTTATGTGATACATGTCAAAAAGAGTTTGGTTCTAAACCCAAATTGAGATCCCATATTTTAACTCACTCCAATGCAAAGCCATTTAGGTGTCTGTATAATCATTGTCAAAAAGCATTTGCAAGGCATCCAGATCTACGGCGACATATGCGAACTATACACACATCTATTGAAAACGAAGGAAGTCGAAGAAGAAAATGTGAAGGGTGGACGGCGGGTATTTTGGAAAAGGGTATAGAACCCAAAATTGAATATGAAAAAGGAACAAAGTGGGGATGTAGTGATGAGTTTTTACGAATGGACGGGTTAACCAAGCACTGGAAGGGAAGCAAACTGGGGCAACTGTGTATAAAACAGTTTCAAACCATTTTTGAAAAAAAAGGAACTAAACTAAGTGTTCAACAATGTCTGTCTTTGGCAAAACAAAATGTGTTACATAGTCGTAAACCGTAGCACGTATGGCATTCTGTTCCTTTTCTATGCTCTTTGAAAATACTAGTAAGTGGTACTACCTGCTACATCTGCACCAAGTTGGTTAACGGCTGTGCTTTATTTTTCGACATCGGCTTTTTTTGGAGCCACTTGCATCATCAGAAAATTCAACTAACAATCTGTTGAGCAAAAATCCAATCAATGTTTTAGGAGGATATTCTTATGTGCAAGATTTTTCCGCCAATTATTTGTTACATTAAGGAAACTCACGCACTTGCCACAATGCTGTGGCGCAATTGCCAAATAATTTTAATAATATAAACTGCTACGTTTACAACCTAAATTCATAATAACATTTAGTACTTTAAAATGATGCTCGTTGCGATAAAACAAAACTTTGTATTTTTCCCTTTAGCTACTTTTTTCTGCAGCTAAAATACATTCCAGTGGTATATAGAATCAAAAGGGCTTCCATAAGTGAAACGGATCCTGCTGCGCGTTTGCGGCTCGTGGCTCTTGCTGCCGATAAAATAGTATAAATTTTCGAAAGCCTTATTCATCTCACAACCTTTTTCAGTCAAGCTTTAAGCCATAATTTACAAGCCGCGAATGTGAGGGCGCGACAATTTAACCAAGCCGTTGTTCCTGGCGGCTCCTCTTGCGTTCGATTTAGATGGACCTCCTCCTTCTTTTAATCTTCTCAGTGAACATTGAACAATAGGGTCTTGTGTTGAAATCACGCAAAATATTTTTGCATTTGGTTAAGCTGTACACTGACTTGATTTCCTATCATATTTGCTGCATATAGCTTTAGTTGGCCAAAAATATAACCCAGAATACCTAAAAACTACACAGTAAAAAGTGGGAGAAAAATCAACAAAAAAAAAAAAGAAAAACTGATTTGTTTATACAAAAATAAGCCAGATGACAGATGATTATTCACAGCACACACAACCTCCAATGCAGAGAATCCCTTCAAATTTTGAAGGCAGACAGTTACCGTTACCTGTGCTTCCCAACTTTTTAGGTCTGGAAAAAGAATCCTCACCCCCTAAGGCGGCTTCTACCAAAGATGGCAACTCAGATTCGGCTGAATCTGTCGCTAAAGCGACCAACAAAGCAACGCCTGCTGATGAAAAGAAAGATCAAACATCCAAAAGCAATAGCACGTCGCCACCTGCATCAGCCACTTCAGTCTCAGCTTTGAAGGCTGCACCACACTATCAACAACCATCTTATAATAATAATCACAGCGAATCACAGGTTTTGGAAGCCTTAACAAGGTTGAGATCTTCTAGTGTTGATCCTTCGAAAGCTTCATCACCAATTTCCCTAAATGCACAACTGTCGGTGAACACTTCTTCGCCAGCAGCTAATTCCACTTCGGTTAACACCAGAATAACGTGTTTTGGTTTGATAAAGTCAGCCTCTAAAACTGCTAGCTCGAAAGACAAAGATACAGACGCTAGCGAAGCAAATGAGGAAAATGTTGAGAAGGAAGAAGAAACCGCTACGCAGGATAGTGCAGCCGCATCTACTTCTGAACCGGAAAATTACTCCAAGATTGAAATTTCGAAATGGGGTTGTGGTCAACAATTTGACACTATTGATGGCTTACAGGATCATTTAATGGCTAGTTTAAAATCAAGAGCCGCACGCCGTAATTGTATTGAGCCTTTTGTTATTAAAAACAATTACAAAAACTCGAATCTGAAACCAAAGGGTATTGTTCAGTTGGCAGTCGAGAATTGTCTGAGCTCACAAGAAACTCTTGCAACGGGCGATATAAATGGCAGCTTTTGGAGTACAGTTTTAGAAAATAAGAGGCTACAACAGCTGCAATTGCAAGAAAAGGATAAAGAGAATGAGGAGCAATCCGATTCTACGATTGAGAGCCCAGTGGCCCAGAATGCAGGTCCTAATGGCATCGTATCACAACAAGTTTCTGTCACTAGCGATACGTCCGGCAATTCAGCCAATTCTAGTTTGGGTGCAAAAGCGTCTTCTTTTTCAAACATAAGTATGTCAGATTTAGTTCAAGCGTCTCTCAAAGTTGAGGCCGATGAATTGAAGAAGAAAATCAAAAAGACAAAACTAAAGCAGGATAATACAATTGCGGGAAAGCATAAAATCACCAAAAAGGAAAAGGTCTTCTTGTGTTCTTTTTGTGGAAAACAATTTACTCGTAAATCCAACCTTGACTCCCATCTGATCACACATAGCAGTGAAAAACCGCATAAATGTAGGGAGTGTGATAAAGCGTTTGCCCGATTATCTGATAGGACAAGACATGAAAACACTACTCATCGGACCACGAAAACCTTCCAGTGTAGGGGTGTGAAGAAAGACGGTTTGAAAGAATGGGGCTGTGGACATTTTTACTCCAGAGCAGATGGTTTAAGAAAGCATTTCAAGAGCTATGCCGGTAAGCAGTGCTTGTATGACTATTTACGAGACTTGGAAGGTGATACAGATGAATTATATGCCACATTTAGAGGTAAGCCAAGTGCAACTACAGGTAATGTGTTTAACAATCCTATTAATACCAGTACATTTGATAATCCTGAGATGTTAGATAAAGTCGAGTCGGCGATTAAAAATGTTAGAAAACACTGTGGGTGGTAAAAGCCACGCATGTTGTTCGATAAAAAGAACATTTGTCTCATTTTACTTGTTTTTTATGTAAGAAATTCCATATTCATTTAATTATATTTATGTATACATTTGATAAAGAGTTGGTCAGAGTAAGTACATTATTTTTGAAGCCAAAAAAATCATTATTTTCCATTGACCGGTTTCTCTTAAAGGCTCAGCAATGAGCCACAAATTTATATTTGTTTTGTCCACACAAAAGTTATTTCACTAGTATTACTTAGCCCTAAATTTCAGCGGCTATACTCGTAGATACTTTCAAATGCCTCTTTCCTTAGCTCCTTCATCGAAAGCCTTCGTGTGTACTTATGCTGCATTATGTTCCTAAATTCATTCAAGCAGATTTGTCCCTTCCCATTCCAGTGTTTTACTAGCGCATCCTTTCGTGAGTACGACATCCTGCATCCCCAATTTTGACCATTTTTTACCCCTCCGCATGTAATTCGTAACTTAAAGTGATGGGTTTCTATGTGTCTTTCCAAGTCATGTTTTCTTTTGAAAGAAGATCCGCATATCTTGCATGGGATTTGATCCTCTTTTAATAAATGACATCTCAAATGAGATGTCAGGTTTGAAGTAGAGGGAAAGAATTTGCCGCATATGTTGCATTGGTTGCGGCTTTGTGTTCGGCTCAGGTTAGATTTTGAGGCTCGATACAATGTGGTAATTTTTGGTTTAATTCTCGTTTGCAGAACGGGGAGTTTTAAATCGTTATTTCTCATGTAACGGTTACACTCAATAGTGAAAGGTGTAAGGTTGTGAAAGGTGAGGGGTGCTATGTTAATGGTATTTTGAACTGAATGGGTTTGCTGTTTTTCCTTAAAAATTTGGAATGTTTCCGGTATTGCGTAATTAAGAGGTAGGTTATACCTTGTTCTTGGCAAATGCATATATTCATCTGATGAGGGCTTAACGGCAAAGTTGGATGTGTTAGTATGGCTGCTTATAATTTGCGGTGAGTAGGGATTTATAATATCGTTCATGCAGGTGCTGCTTATGCCACCAATCTCTTCAATGATCTCGTTTATCTCAAAATCATTACCGAAATCGTTACAGGTGTGGTTGGTGAAGTAGCCTAAATCAATAGGTAGATCTGAACTTAGCTGCTTGTCTGTGTCTCTGCTCTTCATCGAAGTTAAGTACCCATACGAAGGATTGCTACCACTAAAATCATTGGTATTGTCTAAAGTATTACAGGTCTTCATTAGTGGGTTTTTTTGGGAAAGCCACAAGGAGATTTCACTGCATTTATTGTTTTCTTGGTCTGTTTCACCATGATTCCTGTATAGTATTGACATTTTTGTGTTTGAATAAAAGCACGGGACACAATTGAAAGCATTCTATTCAATTCAAGTATGGTTCAGTAAGATACTGGGGAGTCCCCCAATTTATACTTTAATGAAACCTCCCAATATCAGGTATAAAAAAAGCAGTTGTTTTAAGCAGAAGTTTGTTCATTCCGGTTAAAGAACAAATCGGAATTCACTCCAAAGTATGATTAACTTTTCATCGACGCCCAAATTGCCGAGTTTATTACCGAATTGAGGCTCATTTTCGGTATAAAATCAGGATCAAATTTTCGCAGTCCTATTAAAGGGATAACTTTACATCCCCATTCAGGGTGCTTATCTCCTTTTGAACACTAACCTTACTTGCTGGGCTGCCAATAAATGATTTACCTGTCCATCACCTTTTACTCCGGTTGATCATAAATTATTCAAAGGTAATAAGCCTCTTAGTAGGTGAAGATAACTCAATAATAAATAAGCTACTTCACCCATAATTTTCCACATCTAGTACGCTCCAATCTATTTCGCTTGTTAAATGCTTTGAAGCGTCTGCGTATTCAAAAAAAAGTCGGGGCGTTACTTGGTGTTGTGACACCTTTTATCCATATTTTGTTCTAATTGATTAAAACTAATATATTGCAACATAGTTATCTTGCATACAAAAATTTGGTAATGCCACATGGTTGGTTATGAATAAAAATAACGCGCCATTTCATTTCAGTTTATTTATACAAAAATATAAGAATTAAACATTTACTACATTTGACACGAGGGAACAATTCCCTCAGTTTCAATGTAACCATATCTTTGCAATCATAAATGATGAAAATTGGCTTTTGCATTTCGATCGCCTTATACTTTATTTCCTTCGTACCACTAGCAATTCATCGAACAATAGCTTTGATGATAAGAGTAATTTAAAATTTAGCTTCAAACTGCCTATTAAGACTAACAATATCAATAACAAAAAAATTGGCCGCTTGTGATTAACACCGCGATTAATTTTATTGTGGTTATGTTAGGCCAGCAATGTACTATAAAAAAAACCGCCCATGCGTAAATTGATAAATTGAAGAAAACATTTCCTTTTTAGATAAGATCGAAAGATTCTCCGATAACGCATTTGGCACAAACGACTCATTTTCAAGAAAACTTTTCTGTTTTGGGACTAGATTGCATTTGAAGGCATCCACTCTTTATCCAAACTTGTATGTTTATTGCATATTAGCAATGAAACACTATTTGGGGAATAGTAAAATAATTGTTGTTGGATCATAGTTATCCCTGGCTTAAATGTTTTGATTCAAAAAGTGAATTTAAATAAATATTTTATTGGAAAAAAATATATAACAATACGGACGAGAAAGGTAATAATATCATACTTAAAAAATGTTTTAAGGATGAATAAAATTTTTAGCACAAATTAGTTGATTCGATTATTTTCTCGATATCTTCATGATTTTCAATATTCCCCTGGATACCTTGGAGGATCATAAATTGAGTTAAACATTCTTTACCCTGGGGTGTCTTCCAGTGTTTTCTCAAACCGTCTTTCCGGGAGTAGAGTCTTCCGCAACCCCATTTATTTCCCTTGTAACTGCCGAGACATTTAAATGTTGTTTTTAAATGTAAAGATCTTTCATGTCTATTCATGTCTGATTTTCTGACGAATCCTCTTGAACAAAATCTGCATTTGTGTGGAGTTTCGGTCAAATGCATTCTGATATGAGAGTCGTGATTGGATTTTCGTGGGAAGGATTTCCCACAATGCTTGCAGATAAATGGTGAGTGGATTTCAGCAGTGACTTCACTAATCCCATCACCTGTTGCATCCTTACAGATTTCATGTTTTGCCTGCGCACACTTCTTACGATTTTGTTTCCGTGAAGTGACTCTAGGTTGTACTCTCTTCTTGTTTCTACCGGTTTCAATTTTAGTTGGCTTTCTTAGCAGTCTTGACTTACTCGGTTTCATCTTTTTTTCGCTCGCAGCAGCAATAGACTTCGTATCTTGTTTTGTATTTCTAGCGTAACCTTTCTCATTCTTTGTTTCCCTGATATTTTCAGGGACACAGCTTTCAAAATGCTCAATTATTCCTTTTTCAGTCTCAAACTGATTTTGTCCTTTGGATTGACTTGCTGCACTACAAGGAATCAATCCGGAACTATCTTTATGGAACTCAAAATCATTTTTATTCTCATCTTTATTTTCAGTTAATAAAATGTAATTTTCAATTGAGCTACTATTTGCAAAACTAATAATTGATGGAATTTGGATTTCTAAATTGGATGAATGATCTTCTTGAGAGTATATTTTTGATGGCGCACAATAATAGTGGCTTTCAAATGGGTAAGTTGGATGAATTTCTGTATTTGAAACTAAAAACGGATCGGCCAAATTCAAATCCTCCTCGTTATACCGGTTCAGGTTATTTTCAAATGAGTTGTAAATGTGATTTTCTGCGTGCACACTATTCGGACCTCTAAGCTTGTTTGGATATGAATTTAACAAATCAAACAGCGGATTATCACCATAGCTGAATGATTGCTCGGTATCTTCATTGAAATGGATATAATCTTCCCTCTTGAGAAAATCGTCTTCATTTTCTGGGTAAGAGAATGAGGAAGACACTGAAGAAATTGAGGACCTTGAAGTGAGCGGAGACGCAGTCGAGTCATTTGAAGTCAGGGAAAATGCCTGATTAAAAAATGAACCATCTTCTTCTTGTTGGTTACAGATGTCTTTTCTGAAAATTGATTCAAAATTATTATTGTATGTGCATTCATTGGCAAAATCATGACTGGTGGTGCCATAATTGTAACTAGAATAACCGAAGGAGTCGTGTTTGGTGGCCCCATTTTGAAAAACATCTGTAAAAGCAGAACTACCATGGTAACCCGCGTGAGATGAATGTTCCTGATAATCTGTTCTCACAATGACATCCTCAGTTAAATTTCCACAATCTTTATTGTTTTTCCCACTACCCATATAAAACATTACCGAGTATGTTATTTGATTCTGACGAACACGACCCTAACCATCCCTTGACATCGCCCGGCCAAAAGCAGGGGGCACCTTTCATTTTATACGCCATCCATCCACTCCTTTGATCAAATTAATGATAATAAAACACTAGTGTATGATTACACTAATCATGTTAAAAAACCAAATCAATTGCCTATTCCAGTTGATGAAGCTATACCGTTTTAGGACATCATCTATAAGCGGGCTCCGCAGTGCGTCTTAACGGGACCAATAATAAAAAAAGCTGGGCACTAATTTGTGGCGTTACCCTCCCCGGAAAATTTACAATCGGCCGATAATGATAATTGCTGGGGTCTAAGGCCCTTAAGACAACATTCATTTCAGTAAATTAAAAATCCATCTTACAGTAGCATGTGTTAAGAGTGTGTGTCGCCATGTTATTGTAATGGGCAGTGTTGCAGTAACTGTGGCAGCACAATTTTTGTGAGTTTTACTGAAATTGTAACTTACTGAAATTGCAACTAACTGAAATTAATCAATGTGAGAAGTGCAATAAATCTTTTATTGCCCGAGAACTCAGTGGTAATTTAATAATAATTTAATCTTAGGTACATATAGCTGCTTTTATATAATACGGTAAAAAAAAACAATGTACAATAAATACATTTTCTACAATCCAAATTTAGTGGAAAAAGTCAACTGTAAATAAAAAAGCTGGTTAAATTTCCAACAACCTTATTTATTAGTCGATTCCAAGAGTCAACAAGAACCTTAGAAACATTTGTGGTGAACAATAGATGGTCCAGATTCATCATATTCTTGCTTGGAAATCCACATTTGTTGGAAGGTTGATAAGGAAGCTAAGATAGAACCACCAATCCAGACAGAATACTTTCTTTCTGGTGGAGCAATGATCTTAACCTTCATTGAAGATGGAGCTAATGCAGTAATTTCCTTTTGCATTCTTTCAGCAATACCTGGGAACATGGTAGTACCACCAGACATAACAATGTTACCGTATAATTCCTTTCTAACATCAACATCACACTTCATAATAGAGTTGTAAGTAGTTTGGTCAATACCAGCAGCTTCCAAACTCAAAACAGATGGGTGGAATAATGCTTCTGGTGCTCTGAATCTTTCGTTACCAATGGTAATGACTTGACCATCTGGTAATTCATAAGATTTTTCAATTGCTGAAGATTGAGAAGCAGTTTGTAATTCTTGATCAAAATCTAATGCAACATAACATAACTTTTCCTTAATATCTCTGACAATTTCTCTTTCTGCAGTAGTGGAGAAAGTGTAACCTCTTTCAGATAAGATCTTCATTAAGTAATCAGTTAAGTCTCTACCTGCTAAATCAATTCTTAAAATAGCGTGTGGTAATGAGAAACCGGCATAAATTGGGACAACGTGAGTAACACCATCACCTGAATCTAAAACGATACCGGTGGTTCTACCGGAAGAGTATAAAGATAAAACAGCTTGAATAGAAACATAGAATGCTGGAACATTGAAAGTTTCAAACATGATTTGAGTCATCTTTTCTCTGTTAGATTTTGGATTCATTGGTGCTTCAGTAAGTAAGACTGGATGTTCTTCTGGTGCAACTCTTAATTCGTTGTAGAAAGTGTGGTGCCAGATCTTTTCCATATCATCCCAGTTGGTAACAACACCATGTTCAATTGGGTATCTTAAAGTTAAGATACCTCTCTTAGATTGAGCTTCATCTCCAACGTAAGAATCCTTTTGACCCATACCAACCATGATACCTTGATGTCTTGGTCTACCAACAATTGATGGGAAAACAGCTCTTGGTGCATCATCACCGGCAAAACCGGCTTTACACATACCAGAACCATTATCAATAACTAACTATAATAAAATAACAAGTGTAAGTGGTGTAAAAAAATTGTTAGTATTTGCTATGAAACGAATATGAATTAGTTAATGTTTGATTTGATTGCTTGATTGCGAGATCGTATCCTCTACTCCTTTATTTTCGCGAATGTTTTTCCCAATCCGGTAAATTATAAGCCACGAGAACGAATCAACTTTACACCGTTCCATTAGAGGATACAAAACAGGTAAGATCAAGGGGATAGAGTATATCGTCGGTTTAAAATCAATCAATCTTTATAGTAAACGCATTTAAAAGCGTAATGTAATTGGCTTGTAATACATACAGCTGCAACTTCTTCTGTGTGGGTGTTAGTATTACATTCAAAAGAAAAACAAAGTGAAAAGCGGTCGTTAAGGTGGAAAAGAGCCACGTTTTGGTGTCTTTTGAAGGTGATCCTGGGTAATTAGGAAACGCTAACAATGCCAATCGCTGTATATTAATGCAATAATCAATATTCATTCAATTGTGAAAATTATATTGATGGTTTCCGCTTCAATTTGTTTGTTGCTTCAATGGTGTGTGTTTGCGGATTGCATTTCACGCAATTGCCATCTTCAACACCCGATCCTGTTATTGACTGTCATTACCTGATACACCGCTTCATACCACATGTTTGTGATCCGCTGTTACAAGTACATACCGTTGTCCATTGTGAGAATATATCTACTTGCCAAACAGAACAGGAAGAAAGGAAAAACTGGCAAGGGCAAAATCTCACTCTTCAAATCTCACTCACTCACTCACTCCATAGCAATTAAGAAACGCCAGCTCACCCACGAAAAAGGCAATTTGTCGCTCCTCCTTATTTAAGTTTCACGTGCTCATAACCACTGATGTAAAGAGGCTAAGGAGAGAGAGGGAGGGATACGTGGAATCAAAGGGATCGATCAGTTTATTTACTATACAGAGTTTACTATCTATATCTTATCTTTTCGCCTCTCTTTTCCAATTTTTGTTGTCTTTTACTCTTTGCAGGAGTTGCGGTGGAATCAGTTGGACCGCTCGTTGCGGTCTTGTTTCTTCTCGGTAAAACGAAACCGAGCAATGTGCTTGCAATCCAACGCAATTTCCATCCGGCAAAAACGGGTATAACCAGTAAAATCCACCACACCTTCATCGAACCAAAAAGAACCATCAGTAAATCAATACCTAAAGTTAAGTAGACTATATCAAACATGTACTCGGTCAAACCTGGTTGTTGTAAATCATCACCTGGTCTCACTAAGACCTTGTATCCATCGTCATTTTCCTTGTATGTTGGTCTTCCTATTTTCTCAATGGTGTACTGGCAGAAAAAAGCTGGCATGGACCATATGAAGTAGTATTTCTTACCATTGAGTGGTCTTTTGATGAAAAAAATGGCAATTAAAGCAATAATGTTTATAATGATGGACAACTTATGCACTGAAGAAAGAACCTCTAGATTCCTTTGTGCCTGTTTTTTATCTGCTGCTCCAGCCATTTTTGTGTAATGAATTATCTCCACTTGTAAAGAGATGTTCCCCAAACTGTTCAAATTGAAATCGGCATTTTTTCCACTTTGCACTCGCTCACTTTAATCACCGTTAACATTGTTCTTATCAACTTAAATGATGTGAAAGTTGTAAAAGTTCTGGATTTATGATTATTTATAAAATTACGAAGGATAATAGTAATTACGATATATATTAGTATGTTTGCGGGGACACGAATTGGAAAAGGAGGGTAAAACGCAGATAAGTTTGCGAGGCTCAACAACAACCGCCTTGTTGATTGTTAACAACAGTTCCAGATAAGCTAACATTTGGCTTATTTGATGCATTATTTGCAGGCTGAGAATTAGCCATTTGTTCCTTAATTTGTTTAGACATAAGAATGAAGGCTTGTTCGACGTTGGTGGATTCAGCTGCAGAGGTTTCCAATAGTTTGATACCTCTGGAGTCTGCGAATTCTTTAGCAACTGCGAAATCAACAACCTTCTTGTCTGTCAAATCGGACTTGTTACCCACTAACAGTTTTTGAACGCCACTTGTTGCAAATTTGTCAATTTCTTGTAACCATTGACTGACATTGTTAAAGGATTCTTGATCGGTGACATCGTATACTATGATAATACCATGTGCACCCCTGTAATAACTAGATGTGATGGTTCTAAATCTTTCTTGACCGGCGGTATCCCAAATTTGTAGCTTGATGGTTTTGCCATCCAATTCGATGGTTCTAATTTTAAAATCCACACCAATTGTAGAAATGTAGTCTTGTGAGTAGGTGTTTTCAGCAAATCTGAGAAGTAAACAGGACTTACCCACACCTGAGTCTCCGATTAATAAAAGCTTGAATAGATAGTCGTAATCACTAGTAGCCATCTTGGTCCGTATACAAAGCTAGCC
This sequence comes from Pichia terricola, assembly GCA_030168465.1. Classification (NCBI taxonomy): domain Eukaryota; kingdom Fungi; phylum Ascomycota; class Pichiomycetes; order Pichiales; family Pichiaceae; genus Pichia; species Pichia terricola. The sequence goes on from CP099445.1 coordinate 1,831,595, forward strand.
CACAAACAAGCAGTTCCCTACCAACACACACATCTCAAATTATTGCCTTGCGCAACTCATCCGCACCGTTTCCGTAATTTTCGTACAACACAGTTGGCTTTTTTTGCCTGTTTTGATCTTCACGCTAGAATTTTAAATGGTAAGAGAAAAGGTGTACGGGCTGCCCAATTTGATTGAAAGATGCATGAGTCTTATGGATTGGGAAGAAGTCTTTGTTGCTTTATTCATTTAAAAGAATCACGTCATTTTGCCAAAACTTATGAAGAGAGATAGATCTCTGTGTATAGATGTAACTCGTATTACTAGTATGGTCTTTTAATAAGCTGAAGCACTCAGCTGGAAAAACGTCTTTTAAAGCCTGAAAAGAAAAATTTTTGGTCAATACAGTTCATTTAAAAGGTCTTGAAATGACCCGAAATCACACATTCCTTATGGAAATTAGTTACAAACGCCTATTTTTAATACCGGTTCATTTGAGGCTCTTTTAGTGGCTATTGATGATATAGTTACTAATCACACGTTGGCGGTTTCGAACTAATCAAAGGTTTTCTGTTGCAGTTTCAAAAAACTTTACAATACTTTGTAAGATATGTTGAGCTTCAAATAAGAAAAGCGTTTAAGTTCTGTATGATTTTGCCGAACAGGGATTTTGTTATTAGAATACTTAATCTACTTCATATTTTAAAGTAAAAACAGAAAAGTTTCACTTTATAGAAACTAAACTGGCCACACTATTCGTATGGTACTTTTCCAAAAATGAAAAGAGACTGTCACTCTTTTGTTTCACTCAAAAAAAAAGCAGCTACAGTTACTGAAAGGACTAACAAAAAAATTTTGTAAAACATTGATTACTCTTTTCAGAGGAGCTGGATAGCAAATTAAGTGTTTCTTCGTGGATTTGAAGTTGATGGTTGTGATTGAGGCGTCTTGAAAACAATACTTGAAGTAAGAAAGTAGGGCCAATTTTTTCTGAAGATCACTACTAACCTGGCCGTTTTCCTGGAGATTATACTACTGACTTTTCTTTGCTATGTTGAGCAAATTACTTTTTAGGTTGAATTCTGCTTTGAAGCATTACTTTAGGTTGAATTCTGCTTTGACTTTTTACTTTCTATCAGAGATATGGCAACGGATCTTAACATTACTAAAATGCTTTGCCTAAAACTACATCTGATTAGGTGATGAAATGAAACATATATAATTGTAAGGTTATGGGAATATTTCTGACCTTTTTTCCTATAGAAATCACTATAGTTATCTATATCTCTTGTCTTACCTCTGCACTTAGCCTGGGTTTGCATCACTCCATTGGGTGCGGCCTGCTGAAAAAAACAACGGCCTGATGTTGCTCCGATTGCCGGCGCCCAGAACAGTTCGAGTTCCGCCCATATAAATATCAACCCAGCAGCGTACAAAAATAAACCAGATTGAGACAAAATACTAACCTGACGCTACTATCTACGTCCAGCACCAACTCCTGGGCGAGCTTCCCGTTTTGTTCACAGTATTTCATTACGCACAATATTCAAACTATACGGAAAAACCTTATTCCTCGACAAGCCAGCACCTCTTGGAAAGCAGCTTCTTAGCAATAATATCCTCTCGATTCAAATTGCTCCAAAAGGTGATGCGCGTAATAAGGAGCACGGCATAATTTACCTGTCACAATTTCACTTCATGAATACAATAAAAGTATAATTTCCAATTTCCTAATTGGGAAAGTGGCTGGTCAGACCCTGATCGCTACAGACAAGCACATTTTCAGATACAGCTATGTGATTACTGTAAATAGTAACTGCTGGGATCACTAGGTTCTATTATTATGCCCGAATATACATATTTTATTCAAACTTTTTATTCTCTTGTTCTAACTGCTATATTTATAATGACTGATAAATCCGTCTCTGAATTTCACACATCCCCCTGTTTCAAGTTTCAAATATCTTGCAATTCTTGATTCACTCTTTTTTTCTTGATATATATAGGTCATAGATTCTTTTTAAATTTTCCAACCAGGTTTACAACGGATTTTGCTTGCCGTTTTATTTACATCCATCAAAAAGGTTCAAAGAGAGTCTTGAAAGATCACATAACTTGTGTATTTTCTTTTTATTCAGTTCATTTTTTAGTTCATTTTCATTCTCGTTGTTGCGTTTATCTACCGTTATTGGTTTTATAACACTGATTTTATGTTCATTTCATTTTCTTTTTGAAACTATTCACATATATTAACTACAGTCATTCTTTTACACTATTCAAAAATTAAAACAAAAACATTCAACTTCCTCTTCGATTTCAGTTCCGATTTATTTCAATTTAATTCAATTTCACATCACTTTAATAACTTTAATTCAATCCAATTTTTTATTCATTATGGAACAAATCAACATAAATAAACAGAGATTAAAGCTCAAAAATTCATCATCTTCCAACTCGCTTGTTAGTCGTACAAGGAAAATTTCAGCAGAGCTACAAAGACCATTAAAAAGAGCAACATCACTCACTTACAGAGTCTTTACTCCAACTCAAATGATTATGCCAATGGATTATCCCGAAGAAACTAATAATAATGCACTTTCGGCATCTTCTAGTTCAAACTCTATCACAAAACTATCAAGAAAATGGAAATCTCTGAGAAGATCAAAATCTATATCTAAGACCTCACCTCTAAGTACATCACCATCAATTCAACAACTAAACAACTATACTTTCAATTATACACCACCATCAAGCCCAAACAATACATTTAGTACCAGTGATGAAAGTGAAAATGATGATGATTTTTCTCGTAGTGATGGCCCATCTCAACAAGACGAATGTGATTTCACTGCTAATACCACGTATTCTTCGTGTCATACGTCTCCAGCTTCAAATCGAACAATTCCCAAATTCAACTTCTCCAGCGGTAACTTTTTCCAGTATGACTCTGAGAATATTTTGAAAGATTTTGGTTCAGATCTATTTGAAACCTCATCGTTGAATGACGATCATCACCAGGTAAAAAACCCTTTTGTTGTTCAGCATCAAATTTTCAAAATCCCTGAGATTCTGGAAATAATTCTAAGATATGTTTCCCATGATTACACAGATTTCATACCGAATGAACCAAAAATCATTCGTAGACCTCCATTATCATATAACCACTCGCTGATTCTATATGGAGAAGATCATGGCGAAAAAATCTGGAAACGTACAGTGTCTGGCCGTTCAGTGCCAACATCTGCTACCAGATATTCATCTTCCAAATCAAATATATATAACTGTTTAACAGTCAACAAATTATGGAACTCTGTCATGCTTTCAATCTTAAATGAGAACTTATATTTTGAAAACGATTTCAAATTTGAGAAATTCACCTCAACCCTATTAACCAGTGTCAATAGTCAATTTAATGGCAAACCAAAACCTCTGGATTTAAACTTGCATAAAATCAAATCTCCCCAGTCAATTTTGGAAATTTTTTCAAGTCAGATTTCCAGTGAAAAATTGGAATCTATTAGTTTTTACATCTGTCCTAATTTACTTCCACCTATTCAGCTAATATCCAAGAATTTGAAAAAGATATCACTCCCTGGATGTAAGAATTTAAATGACAATCATTTGAGCTTGATTGTTTCCAAAACTCCCAATTTAGTTGAACTGGATATCAGAGCTTGTGAACAAATTACAGACACCTCAATCTACTTCATTTCACAAAACTGCAAAATGTTAGAAGTACTGAATTTGGGAAGACATAAACGAGGTGAACTTATCAGCGATATCTCAATAGGTCATCTTGCAAGAAATTGTCTAAAGTTAAAAACTTTAGGTTTGGCAGGGTGTGGGATCTCTGACTGGTCAATTTGGGAAATTGCAATTAATTTGAATCACTCATTAGAAAGATTATCAGTGAACAACTGCTGGAAACTAACTGATATGGGAGTTTGTAATATTTTTAGAGAGAACTTGCTAAACAATTTAACGGTTTTGGAGATCAGAAATATTAACCTGAACAGTGTCGAAGAGCTGTTCAAGTTCAGAGAAAGAAAGCTGAAAAAGGAAAATGTCAAAGTTCTAATTGAGGCGTGTGAAAAGATTGATTATCTATTTAAAGTCTTCGGAGATAGCCAATCAAATACTACCTCTTTGAGTACTTTTAGTTGATTTTAACGTCACGCAAGGTTTAGACAATTTATAGAGCATATATAAGAGTAATACGTCCGGAAAAGATAATGTGTCTGTATGCTGGTGACATAACAAATCTCTGCAATCAGCTCATGCTATCTTGCAGTTGCTCTTTTAAGGGGCAAAAATGTCTGCCCGTGAACAAAAGGCAAAACCATGCGTGCCGGTTAAAGCTTTTTAGGAATAGGTGCTAAATAACACTTAGTAACGCCTTATATTTTACCAAGTCATCAACTTAGTGGTGAAGCTGGTTATGGACTAAACAAATAATTGCAACATAGGGACTACTGTTTACTAATTTTGGTCTAGGTAGCAACGAATACAGCCCGTTGATGTACTAGTATGTCTCATTCTGCTCACCTTTATCTGAGACCTTTATATAGTTTGTTTGAGCAGTCTCGAGAAGTGTCCATAAGGTACAAGTAACACACACACTTTTCCTGAAACAATTCTCCATTCCCCAAGGCTGGGATCAACAACTATGGTATGTTTTTACGTTCCAATATCTGTTACTTTTTACTTGTCCTTGCATATCAATCTCAGTACTCATTCAAAACTCTGTCTTTGTCATTTACCTGTTATTTGATTAGCAGATGTTTTGCTGCATTAGTGACACATTTCACACACAAGACTACAAACCTCGTAAGAGCACCTATTTTACACTGTCTTCAACCAGCTTTTTTATGAAGCATTGCTGTGGGAACTATATTTTTCATCATCGGCTCCCACACATCTACTTCGTTCGACGCAAAAATCAGATCCAGCGGAAAAATGAACTTGCACTCATGTTTCTCTAATGCACTTGGTTCAATTACATTTGGGAGCTTCTAATTTAATGATTAGAGACTCGTGATACAGCATTTGTTTATTTTGACCAAATAAAGCCGTAACTTACTAACTTACTGTTGATTTTGAATTTGGTAGCAGTCTTTAACGCAAAAGCGCAGTCACCAACTAAGTCGCCAGCCTGCTTACTTGGTAGTTATATGATCTTACAGATGTGCCTCGCACATTAACATTATGATTTCATTTTGAACTTTACAACTGCAATTTGGAAACAGAGACTATAAAGCAAAATGCGCTTTCTACCCATCAACTTGAATTTTGGTTCTGTGACAGATTTAATTTTCTTCTAGACTCCACACAACCACGTTTATTGGCCAGATATGACAAATCCTTTTCCAAATTCAAGACTAGGTTTCCATCACACGGAAACTGGCGGTACGTTGTTCTTTAGAATACTATATATATTCAGCAACGCGTTCTAGATGCAGTATGGTAGCAACAACGCCAAATCGGTGATATTGCTGGAGAAAATGGGAGCCAAACAGTTTGTTTCAACTTCAAAGTACAGCTATTTCACGCAACAAAGCTTTCTCATAAAAAGCCTGGCATAGTTGCTTAATCGATTGAGATGTGATGTATGACAAGACCATCACCAGTACAGCAAATATGAGACTGATCTCAGACGCTCTAAGATGCACGCTATTGCAAGTAGGTTGACCAAAAAAACAGGTGTACAAAGACTACTAGATATATATGATGTTAAAGGAGCTCATTACCGGACTAAGCTTCACAATAAGCTCTGTAACTTGTGAATGTTTCAGATTCAGAAAAATTTGTCAATTCGATGTTAGTCTCTGGAGCAATGTAGAATATAGTTCCCTCAAATGCATCCAGTTTCTCAGCTGAACCATTGATTGAAATAGAACCCTTACCTTCGGTGACAATCAAAATAGATGGACCTTCAATACCTTTCATTGACGCGGAACCCTTGGATTTTTCGTTAACAGAAATTTGCAATACAGAAAACTCATCAATCGGTGGATCATAGAGATTGAAAACGGCATTGCCTGAACCTCTTTCAAATGCGTCGGGTTTTTGCTTTTGTTCTTCGACGTCGTTTGTTGAGTAGGTCAAGTTTTCAACTAAAGTGTTGACATCTTTGAATTTAGGAGTGAAACCAGCACGAATGACATTGTCTGAGGCAGCCATACATTCCATGATATCACCTGAAATGTAAGCGTGTGGTTCGCAAGCTTGTAAGAACATAGCTTCACCAGATTTCAATGTACAGTGGTTCAACATCAAGCAGCCGCAGAATAAACCAATATCATTTGGAAATTGGTGATTCAAACGCTGGATCAAGTTGGCCAGTTCCTTACCAAACATTTCTGGTTCGGAGACAGATCTTTCTGCCAATTTTGCGGCATGTAATTGGATAGTTTCTTCATCGGAATTCATGACGTTGGAGAAAACCAGTTTTAAGTTTTCCTTGGATGGTTCTGCAATGAATTTTTTCGAAACTTCACTGCCAACCAGTTCGGAAAATTCCGGAACGGTTTCCAAATGTTGTTTGATTACCGCCAATGGTTTGAAACCACAGAAAGCTTCGAAATCGGTGATCGCAATAGCCATTTCTGGTTTATGGTTGTCATCAGGATAATGTGCTGGATCTTCTTTACGTAGCTGCTGAGCTAGTTTCTTGTCAGGATGTGCTTGAATGGATAAAACCTTTTCAATGGATAAAACCTTAAATAAAAATGGCAATGTGGAGTCGGATCCAAATTTGGTAATTATTTTTTCACCCAAATATTTCTTTGGATCACTTTTAATCAAGTCAGACAGTTTTTGGCCGTTTTTGGAAATGATGGTTGGGATAGTTGGGTGAGTTCCCATCCATAATTCAGCATATGGCAATTCTTCGTTAATTTTGACATTTTCAGGGTCGTTCGATTGAGCAAATTTGGCAACTTTGGAGTTGGAACCGATTTTACCCCATGCATAGTTTTGAGGGCCACCAATGACTCTGAGCAATTCGTTAGACATGATACTTGATTTGCTAAATGAAATGAATGAACCAATATGATAATAAAACGACAACCCTGAAAAGAAAATATAAACAAATGCAACGTGGAACAATTCGAGCCACTAATAGCAGCGACTAAGAATTCAAAGAGATTTAATATACAGTTTTTCCGATGACGCGTCCATATTTTCACCGAACACTTTTCCGGATTAAATCGAAATAACAAAAAGCGGTTACGTAAACAAAACATCATATTCAATAGTTCATGCTTGAAATGCTCTTAGTACTGGTGTTAGTGTTCACACGATTTGGCCTGTTCATCAGCGTGTAGCTTAACGCTTTTTTCAAAGTCAGAAGCGGTGTAGGCGATATGCTGCGTTTACTGGAGGTCTGCAGACGTTTTTCTGCGGAGCTTGTTAGTAAAGGAGAAACAACGTCACGTTTGGACAAATCGGTAGGTGTTGGATATCTGAGTGTGACAGAGTTTATGAGGCTGATATTGGAGTTGTTTTTTTCATATAATGGTGATGGCTCTCCGACGTGTGAGGCATCCTCATCAAAAACCATTTTATAGGAAGGTGCACATTCATTTGACTGACGCTTGTTTGAAGCATGGCAAGAAAGGTTGCTCCCATTTGACCCGTGTGTGTTTAGTCTCAAGAATGAGTTATATCCTTCATTGCCATTATAAACAGGAGTTGCTGGCATGGAAAACTCATTGGGGTCAAATATGGCGTCGGCTAAGCTTTGCTTATAAGGCGGTGGTATATCAATGTTGGTGTTGTTGCATCTGATCAAGTTGAGGTTTGAATATGAGTTTGCTGTGGAATTGGTGGTGGAATGTGTTAGATTAGATGTTGAAAGAATTCCGTCATCGACACTTATATATTGATCTGTTTCATCACCAAATAGGAATGAATCGGGATTCAGTTCATCAACAGGCGAAACCAATACCTCTGGCTGGGTCTTACCAATGTCTTTTGTCTCCACATTGAATACCTTCTGAAATCCTTGGGTGAAATTGATTGCATTGCTGGCAAGCTCCACTTGTTTGCTATAAACTAAGCTGTTTGGCTTGATAAAAAAACCAATAGGAATTTTCGACTTGATTTGTGAAATGTGATTATCCGGGTTGATTAAACTGATGTAAATGATCATCTTGTGTTTAATACTAATCAAGCTTGAGTCAATATCAGGGCAACAATTGCTCAAAATGTTTGACGTTGGTAACTTTGCAGCTAAAGCCCATACATCTTGCGGAAGTTGTTCTTGTGGAATTATTGGTAATGTTTGATGATAGATTACCTTACTGTCGGTAAAATATTCATCATTTGATGAAACGGAACTGAGAGAATTGCATTTCATTATTTGAATTATTTGGACCGAAATTTTCCCCAATCTCAAGTTTTTAATGAGTGGCATGAACAAGAAATATAATTTCAAGGATTCCCCAATATATAGTATTTTTTTGGGAATTCGTATTTTATACTGAAGTTTGGAAACCCAGGAATTTTCAACCAAAAAGTCTTCATTTAGTGCAATCTGTAATGAAGACAAAGTTCTGACAATCCTTACATACTTATTAAACTTGGTTTTTGACAATTTGCTTCCATTATTCATAAACTCAATGTTTGACTTAAATAAATAAACGATACTACAGTTTTTGGGACCTTCGACTGTCTCTGGCAAATCTTCGGGTAATGAGATTGAAAAAGGAAATGAATAATTTCCCGGTGATAAGCGAAACGATGTATTAGTATCGGATCTCTTATTACAGCTTGGAAATGGAGTTGATTCAGATGGTATGCTATCATCAAATTCAATAACTTGATGTGGCTTGAAATTGTTGAAAAGTAAAGAGTTTCCAGGCGGTATTGTGTTTGCAGGTGAACGCTGAGTTTCGGTTGAAAAAAAGGTCACAGGAATTGATCCTGATTTCATACTACGTTGCTTATCATAACTTTTCGTCAGGCATATACCCTTATTTTCGGTCAATACATTTTTCCAGACTGCTTTGTATATGCACTGTTGTTCAAAGACTGGACAGGTAAACAGAACTTTTCCGTCGTCATCTTCAAACTTTTCCAAACGCTGTACGCTGTAATAACCAACAAGTGATACCCTGATAGAAGAAATGGTAATATCTTTGGTTGTTGCAAAAACAAAATTCCCCTTCAACTCTATCTCATGGGAGTTTGTGCGGGATCCTGGTAAAATCAATGTGTTTTTATAAGGCGAATGAATTCGAATATCTTGGTATGTGATTCCATGGTTTGCTTGGATATTTGGGAGAGTGTCGGACGACATTTCATATAATTGAAAAATTGATTGAAGTATCAAAAAGATAAAGGAGTTTCTACTAAAACGAAGATCATTCAGAAAAAAAGAGAAAAAATGTTTTATTAACTAACCAATCGCATCTTTAACAAATCGTTATTGTTAAAAGTCAGAGGGGTTATCATTTAAGAAAATCGGAAAAACATAAATATAAGTTCTTTTTGCTCTTCCCACTCCGTTAACTGGCCTGGGTTTGATGGTTAAAATGCTGTAAAGCTTGAAAGAGTATCAATTCCATGATTAGGAATAGCCTAACTTATAATAACGTTTCTTTTTTTTCTGGGGGTTTTAGCCGTCCCAGAGGCTTTTTTTTAGCGTCTGAAAAGTTTCCTCTTTGGGTAAAAATTCTAGATTTTCTTTCCCACTAAATTCCACTTCCTGAATGCTTGCTTAGTTGGCTGATCTAAAGCTGATACTACCAAAAGCTTCAAAATACATATGTCAAACAGATTGACTCTATAAATGCTTATATGATTATTTTATTTTATTTCATTTTATTTTATGGATCCAGTGTACTCTCCATGAATAGTAAATGCAACCACCACCGATAAAGACAAAAGCTGACATAACAAAGAATATCAAATTAATGCCGAGTTTGTCAAACTCTACGGAATAAAACATCCCAAAAATAATGGAACCAATTGCAGGAGCACTTAAAAACAATCCCCATGTCGAGCCTAATATCTCAACACCCCAAATAGTTGCCGTTAATGTTGGATACATGCTGAATACTGTACCATGTCCCATACCAACTACACTACTAATTAAGTAAAATGGAACTTCAATTTTTGTACCAATTGCAATCAATAAAAATCCAGCTACTGTGAAAGCGGTAGCAAAATTCAGTAAAATCACATTTGATCTGCATGAGTTGAATCTATCGCTCATGAATCCCATAACTAGTCTCGTAATTGTACTCAAAATAGAGAAAATTGAAATTTGTTGAGAAATTTCAATTTCCGATCCTCCATTGATTGTGCTCAAGTTTGCAATGAACAGTTCTAAAGGGCCAGCAATGAACAAAAGAGAAAGCAAAACCAGCTTCATTGATGGATCTTTAAGAAAACTTTGGAACTTTTCTTCGTGTGATAACTCATTTATAACACCAGCGTTCAAAACAACATCTTCGGTTTCAATGCTTCCATAAGAAACGGGTCTCTCAGACTCATTTTCCAGTTCGTATAATTTGGAAAAGACAATTTCTTTTTCGATGCTGACAACCACTGAACTAACCCAGTTGACAATAAACACAAATAGATAGAGAACACACAGAAATGTAAAAACTTTATTAATATCTATACTTTTTTCCGTTTCAGTTACCACGTTGAAAAAATCAAATGTGAATAGCCATGCAAATAAGAATGAACTGATACCATAAAAACTAACAGGTAATGAAATACTCAATCCCTTTCTCTCTGGAAAGACTCGAGCGCATGTTAACAAGCTGCAAAAATACGAACTTGAGGAGCCAGCTCCAATAAAGAAGAAAGAAATGGCCATTAAAACAAAATTCATTTGATTTTGAAATATTACATTGGCAAAATAATATCCCGGAACTAGGAGGAAACCAATCATAGACAGTAGAACCGGTCCGTGTAGATCTGAAAGGTATCCTAATAATGGCAAAGTGAGATATAATCCAACTAACATGCTTCCAGAAATTATATTGACGGTTAATTGTGAATAGTTTAGTTTGTTAATAAACGATCGGATGAATAGTGAAAAAACCGTGACATTAGCATCAAATAAACATGTCACTAAAGACAGCGTAAAAGACATATAGCGAATTTGATCTGGTGACAGCCTGTGTTGCAAAAACCGCCGTATACGGTAAGTCAAAACATGTTCTAAATGTGATAAGCTTCGAGTCATTGTGCCTTCTACCTTCTCGCAAATGATCTATATCAATGTTATCCTTGGAGTATTCACTAATACCCACTCACTGATAGAAGAATTAGATCGAATCAGTCATCGAACATTTTTCTTCGCTCGACTAAATCAGAGTAGGAAATTTTTGAGATTTCGCCGGCGGATGTACGCCGCAAAATAAGTTTTTTGCTGCTATTGTGTATATAGCGGAGATAATAAGTAAGGGGGAGTTGAGCGGCAGTACGATAGGGTAGCATTAATGTTATTTGATATATGCAGACGTGGATTTTTCTAGTTAGTATTTACCCAGCTCAGCAGATGCAAACGTTTAACGTTGTAGAAATTATTTCAATAAAAACCTCTATTTGTTCTAATTAGATGAAAATGCGGTTTGGTTGATTGAGATGAAGCTATGATGTATTAATTCAAGTCGGTTGTCTTTATTTCTATACCCTACGTTAAAATAGCATTTTTTTCACTTCTTGGTATTTTAAAACAAACTGTCATGCATAAAACGAGTTATTTAAAATTTTTTGGATATATTCAAGCACACCAGCAGAGTTGTTTTTTTCATTTCTAAAAACTGGGTATTTTGTAAAAAGGACCATGTTTTATTTAACAGTGCGCATGAACTAACGCCCAGAAGACAGCTTATGTTTTACAATTTTGTTGTGCAAACAGCGCAAAGGTAAAATAGAATGAACAGTGGCAAAAATAGTCTTTTAGTTAAATGATACTTGGAGATGCATTCTGAAACAATTATTCATTTGTTACTATGGGAGGAAGAACGTCACATTAGTCGAGCAAGTTCATTTATTATAATTTGGGAACCAATGACTGTGTAAGTTTTTAAATCCACAAACATTTGATAAACCAATAATCCTTCAGCTGTTTTGATTGTTTTAATGTATATCAATACTTTTTATGGGCTCTGGAAGAAAAGTTAAAGTTAGTCATTACCAATTGACTTACACCGAGCAATCTTCCAGAGAATTTTCACGTTTCGTGAAACAATAAATTACCTCACGGTTGGTTCGTCTTGTTGTTGCAAAAAAGTTTGATGTTTTAAGAAAAAGTCCTATGAAACACAAACTTTTAGTCTTTGATTTGACAACCCAACAACTGAAGCACAAAACCAAAGGCATTCTAACCTGATTGCTCACTGTTCAGCACCATTTGCCGACAAAAAGCTAGGCATTTCATGAATTTTAACACAATCTGAACCTTAAAACATCATTCTTGTCATACCCCTAAGCTTCTATGCGAGTAATTCATTTTTTTCTCAGCTGCTACAAAACATCCGTGAATTTGAACGAGAGCTAGTTAATGGGTTAACCCTTTGGTTTTTTAACCAATGTCACTGTCAATGTCACTCGCACGTTCTGTCAGAGCAGTTCCACGCTCATCTTTGAACATCTTTGCAAGATACAACTCCACCAACAATGGACCAAGTGATTTCACCCATTTTGGATACAAGACGGTTCCAAAGGATGAGAAGGAAAAGCTTGTCCATGATGTGTTCTCGTCTGTGGCATCTAACTATGATGTCATGAATGATGTCATGTCCATGGGTATCCACAGATTATGGAAGAAGCATTTAATTGAGAAACTAGATTGTGGTATGAGACCTAACTCTAATGAACCTTTGAATTATTTAGATGTTGCTGGTGGTACAGGTGATATTGCGTTTGGTTTACTTGATCATGCCAGATTAAAATATGGAGACAATAAATCTACCATGACTGTTGCAGATATTAATCCAGATATGTTAAGAGAAGGTGAAAAAAGATGTCTTTCTACTCCTTATGCAAACTCTCCAAGAATAGAGTTTTTGGAACAGAATGGTGAAACTATGGATGCTATTCCTGACAACTCCAAGGATGTCTATACTATTGCATTTGGAATTAGAAATTTCACCAATATTCAAGCCGGTCTTAACACTGCATACAGAGTGCTCAAACCAGGAGGAATATTCGCCTGTCTTGAATTCTCCCACGTTGAAGAACCTGCATTGGATTACTTATACCAAATCTATTCCTTCTCCCTCTTGCCAATGATGGGCCAATTAATTGCAAATGACAGAGAGTCTTACCAATACTTAGTCGAAAGTATCAGAAAATTCCCTAACCAAGAGACTTTTGCCGGTATGATCAGAGAAGCGGGTTTCTACGTTCCAGGAAAAGGTTATGAGAACTTAACTTTTGGTATTGCTGCAATCCATATTGGTGTCAAGCTATAACTACTTTAATACTCCCAACTTCACAAACATAAGTAAATATAAGTCTTTATTTGTTAACTCTATACATCGTTTATAGGCCAATAAAACCTTGTACATAGCGAAAAGCGAAAGGCGAAAGGCGAAAACGCGTTTTTCCCCGTTGCCACTTTATGGCCAAGGGCGTTCCCTGCGAGGAATATAAAAGCTTTGAAGCCCGCCATTTTTTTTTGCCTTCCAATGCTCCTTCTTCTTCCTTTCTTTTAACATCTTTATGCAAGGGCATTACGTGTATCAGTGAGGATTCGTCCGAGATCATGTTTTTGCTAGTTGAAAACTTCAACATGACTGCTCTGTGGTGGGGAGACCTACTACGGGAATTTTTCACCCTTTTACCATATCTTCCACGCTTATGTCTTTGACAAAGTGGCGGAAACCATCGATCATGCTTACACGCAAAATGAAGCAACGTAGTTGAACCACTGTAGTTGAATTTGATTGTAGTAATCCTGTAGTTTGATGGATTTCCAGTGATAACCAGGGAGTGATATGCCTAGGTTGAAGCTTCATTCAGCAAACTACATCCTTTCCTAATACAGCGCTTTATTCAATGCTCTATTCTACATAATGCGAAGTCTCATGAAAATGAAGAAAAAATATTTTGCACTGATTTTTCAATCTCAAATACATCCACTGTAGTTCAATTTTCCATCCAGTGTTTATCTATTCAATCGGCCATGTTCAAAAAATTTACCAGAGAAGAAGTCCACACTCGTACAAACCTTAAATCTTCTGTCTCCAAATCACTCAAGACGAAGCTTGTTCAGCAATATCCTTTGTTGGAGAAACACATTGATGAAATAATCCCAAAGAAGGTGCCCGTTTCTCTCTTCAAATGTGAAGACAAGATTCAACTCTATGTTGTTGATAATAAAGTTCTTTTCTATCAACAATTTGACGATCTGATTCCAGAATTGAGAATTGTTCACAAATACCCTGAAGCATTCCCAAAAGTGCAAGTTGACAGAGGTGCCATTAAGTTTGTTTTATCTGGTGCAAATATTATGTGTCCTGGTTTGACGTCTTCTGGAGCCCAATTACCAGATGAAGATTGGCCTGTCGACAAAATTGTCACAATTTACGCCGAAGGTAAGGAAAATGCCTTGGCTGTTGGTAAATTAGCCATGTCAATCAATGACATTAAAAATATAAATAAAGATACCGGAATTGAATTATACGAATATCTAGCTGACGGTTTGTGGCATTTTAAAGCCGATTAGAGATTTTATACAAATATTTAGCACTCTATTATATAAATAAATGACCTAAGAAAAGAAAACGGGTACCATTACAAGTATTATGTAAATTTAGTGTTGAGAAATGGGAATTCCGGCTTTAAGGAGGACGTGCTGGAGATAATCGTTATTGCTGTCTACGGATGATTTGAAACCACTACGAACTCAAGGCGTCTGATTAATATTGATGTCACCAAAGTACACGAACGCATCCAAATAAAAGGCCCAAGTATGGATATTTTAATAGATCTCAAGAGGGTTCGTTACCTCTGTTGAAAGACTTTCGTTGAAAACCGTGTAAATCCACACCTTATGATATGTTCCAAGCAATTCCTATTGGAAGTCTCACATCCATGCAGCTCGGAATCTAAACTTAGAAATGATGAGAGATATTTTTGCACACTCACTTACAAAGAAGTCATAGATTTGAGACTTAGCTGAGATCCGTTCCCTAGTTTGAAAGTGGAACCTTTATTATTTTTGCTGTACAAGTTAGGGTCCCTAAAAGATGCAAACGTGAAAGAATTCTTCAACGGCTGAGGTTCAAAAGCCAATGGCGGTGGGACTGTTCCTATATTTTTATCCCCGGAATTATCATTGAAATCATGAAGATTAGCAAGATTGACCGTTGAGCGTGTTCTTAATCCCCCGACATTCAACGCTTCATTGCTTGACTGGTGTCTCAAACTGCGGCCTTCTTCTAACTCCATCATCTCTTCCATGTATTCACTCTTGTTTGCTGTTGAGTTCTTCAGATAGATTAAAAAAGACTTCAAATTCCCAAATCTTCTCAGTAATATGACATACAGAAGGCACAGAATCAACAATAATGCGCTGAACACAAAAAGAATGTTGGACTCTCCAATGGCATTATCTTCGTAAGAAACCGTAGGAAGCGCCGCTGAGTTGCCGGTGCTGCTCTGTATCTCTGATCCGGGAAAAATCCCAACAGCTCCAGCACCCTCATTCTGTGACGAGGCATACAAAACCATCTTCCCCAAAGTCCAGGACAGCTCATTACCGTCGATATTGTTAACACTTTTGAATATTGGCTCATCTTGCTTCTCTAGCGCATTGTGGCTGGTTTCGTCGTCTAATCCCAACCGAGGCATGTCGAACCCTTCGTGTAATACATTGACAATCCAACTGGCTTTAAAACATGACGTTTTCAACAATTCTAATGTCAGCGCACTGCCGTATTCACCTTGTTGGAAATTATCATAGATCACGTTCCAGTCGGTACTGCAAAACTCCTTTGTTGCCTGTTCGAAAGTCTCGTAGTTGTATTCACCGCTCAACTTGAAAACGTCGTTCGCCGTGTACCAGTATTCACTGACTCCCACAAACTTCTCCTTAGAGAAATCCATAGAAGGCGCATGTACCCCATTGAAAAGACATGGTTCATCCTTACACGGCAGGTGTTTCAACAATAATGGATATATGGTCTTTAGGCACCCTTCGTACTCGCCTGACCCTGTCACCGTATAAACTTTCCCTCTATATTCTACCTCGGTCTGCATTCCAATGGGAGAGCAGGGATCGACCAAATCACCTTTGCCGTCTCCATCTTTATCGTAGTTAACATTCGATGGTAGCGCATTCACTAGGGCGTCTAATTGTCTCCGACGGGCCTCGTTGGCGCCGAACCCTAGCCAGCTGGAAACAAAAACAGACCAATTCATCAAATTCCCGTCGTTACTTCGAAGGTTAACGGAATACATATCTTCTAAATGCTTGTCAAGCTGATCGGGATTACTGGGCACAAAGGCCAGTTGTGTAGAGGCGCCTCCCATGTCCATAAATCCGTACGGGAGATGAAGAGAATCATCGTCCTTGTAGTTGTTCAGCTTATTTGTCAAGTAATTGATGGCTAGCCATCCGTACAAACCTTCTGTATCGCCGTCAATGACTTCCACGTGTTCGTTACATGGCTCAATAATGAAATTGCTTTTACTGGTCAACACGGAACATGTCTCATCCAAAACACGATCCCTATCGTGGGTAGGCAACAGTCTCATCCCAGCGGTGGCCTGCACAAAAACGGGAGTTTTCGCATGCAGGTTCTTAGGAATGGATTCTTCGACATTCCTTATCAAGCTCTCGAAATGATCAGACCATAAGTCGTATGAACCTTTCTTTTTGCTGCCAAACGTCGACAAACCCGGCTTTGTCTTGAAATTGGAAACCTGGCGGATAGTTGGCAGTCCATTGGGGTTGGATTCTGCATCTGATGTGTATTCGTATACCAATGCCCGTGATCCTGAAGATCCTGAATCAATAATTATCGCATATTGTGGAGAGCTCGTCATGATACCGGGTGAGCACAGAAAGATCACAAACTGTGTCTGAGTCCGAGTCTCATCACCACGGCCGATTCACTCAAAATGCCTTCTTCTTATTTTCTTTTCACGTAAACATGATTCGAGCACAAATTTGGCGGCGAGACATGGGAGCATGTCTATTTCGGGAGGTTTGAATGGTACTGAACAGGAGTGCGGGGTGAAGGCCCAGAGCATGGTGGGATATGGAGGAGGAGAGAGATTCTGTAAAGGTATTTATTATCTGGACTGAGAATATATAAAAGTTACCATAAAAAATACACTATTGTCAAAATCGGGGCGTAAAAAGCTAATAGGATGAGTTTATGAGTTTACACATAAGTGAACAAGTAACGTAATAAATGAAGGTAAAAACTAGCATAGCAACCAAAAAAGATCCTACCAGGTTTGAAATTCATCAAAGAAGTCAATGCTTTTGTCCCATTCTGTGACGTGGCGAGAGATGACGTTTCTTATCTCATCCATCAAACTCGGTGGGCCGCACGCCATAATACCGATGTTATTCGAGGTACAATCTCTTACAGATTCATCAATAATGTCAAACAGATTGGGCTTGGTGTATACAACTTTGATATTACCTTGTGATAAAACAACATCAAGATTTTCTTTTTCAGGTTCTGAAACGCTGTTTTCTGTCTCTGTTTCGGCCAACGACTGCAGATTCAAATTCTTTGTGGCCCCCTCTTCTCTGGTAATAAAGATTTCTAAATCAATCTTTACATTTAAAATTAAAGGCAAATATGCCCTAACCGACTCCATTGTCTGAGCAACCCAAAAAACTCTACCTTTGGAAAAGTTTGCTGCATTATCCAAAATACTAGGAACGCCAGAACCGCCGGCTATCAATAATGCCTCGTCGTATTTTTTCAGTTTGCTAGATCCATCACCACCATATGGACCTTCCAAGCATACTTTACAATCCATCTGTTGATTTGGTGTTGCATTTATTTTATTCCACATTCTGTAAGTGACACCTTTCTTAACCCGAATGTATGCACAAATCTTACCTCCCTCGACGACGGTGGTGAAAGGATGATTTTCCCAAAACAACAACCCAGCAAAGTAGACGTATGCAAATTGGCCAGGCTTGTGTACCCACCATTTTGGCTTTTCTACCTCCATCTTGAATAGATTATCACTGACAACTTTCAGTGTTGCTTTTCTGTATCCAAACGCCCACATACGAATGACACGCACAACTCTATCAAAAAACCATACGCAGCAAGCTGCAATTAACCATTCTAACCAGCCCAATATATTGCAGTGGTACCAACACATAATAAGGAAAGAAATTGCAAAGATGACATGAACTGTTAGAAAATATTCGTAATAATAAACACGAAATGGATGAAAAGCCTGAATTATTATACCAGCACATATGACAGTAGCAGCAATACCACATGCAAAATAAGTATCTGCCAAGTATGAAACATAGTAGCCCGCTGAATTCACGGTATATGCGCAAGAATGAATGACCGCATCAAGGAACATCCAGTATGCAACAACTTTGTGGAAATGTAAGAAAGTAGAATATGACCAGCCGGTGATATAAAGCAGGAAATTGTTTCGACCAGCAAATAAAATCAACAATGGAATCTTACCAAATGCCATAATTCCCGTTCTATCTCCCAAGAATCTTGTCCAGGCATATTGTGGAGTACCAAACCACCAACCTGTCTTGTACCTATAAGAAACACAGTAAAATGCCATTTGCAAACCAAACAAAAATAAATCTGTGATAAACTGAATTCTGTTTGGAAACAACGCTGAAATAAATTTAAAACTGTAGGCTTGTGTGAATTTACCATTTGTAAACAATGTAGGAAAAATTACATGTCTTTGAAGTAATTTTGATATTTTCGAGTTGTTCAAGTTCTTTGAAATACCACTTTTTTCCAAAAAGTTGTAAGTAGCACTGATAACAATTAATACGAGAAAATAGCCACAGATACCAACGGCAAACCACGTACCTGAATCTAAATTGAAATAGTAATGCTGATATCCAATATACTCTGGGTCTAAAGCTGTGATATTAAGAACAACCGGAGCATAAACAGGTAAAGAAATGTTAGCTACGTCATTGATGGAAATTCCCTGAGTTGTAGCATTATCGTACTGCGCCTGATAAAACTCCCAATTGTAATTGGTAGCGCTATATTCACTACAGACTTCTGCAAAGCTCTGAAACAACTTGAGTTTAAATTCAGCACTTTTATCGGTTGCTATTTGAACAGAGCACAATAAAAGAGAACCAATTCCGGGTGGATATCTGCAAATTGAATCATATAAATATGAATACTCTCCAAAGTCTGTTGGTGTATAGTCGAAAACTAAAGTTCCAACACCAGTATCACAAGTCCAGATTTCTGCTAAACCGGTACCAGAGCCAATTTTTGATGAAATGATAATATTATCCGATTTGACCAGAAACACCCATGATAATGTTAAAGCAAAAGTATTCAGCCAAGTTTTTAATAGCGGCATTGATCTTGATTTTTGATATTTTTCAAGAGCCAATGTAAAATCACAGAGCAGGGGACCTTGGGTATTTATAAGCAATGTTGTATTAGCAACTAGTACAAGAAAATAGCATTTAAACGTCTCACGCAGAAGAACCAGTTTTAGTGGAATAACCAATTATGATCGACTAACTATAGAACATGGGATAAAACAAGTATTTCCCGATATATTGGATTATGTTTTTTACTGTGTTTGTTTCTAGTGCTTGAGTTTTCATGGAATCAGCCGAATGAACGTCTGCTTATAAATTGCTGCTATTGGTCGTTTACAGAACCCCGTATAATTTGAGTCTAATTTGCTTCGTGATTATTGGAGAAAAAAAGCAAAAAAAAATGGAGGATTTATCGGTCAAGAAATCGTCTAATATTTGGAAATTAAAATGTTACATTTTCTCGGGATTCCTGAAAAATTCGTGAATAACTTCCTTTTATTTTCTCTCCGCCCATTTGCTAAAAATGGATTAAAATATAGTGTGACACTTGTTTTGATTCGATTGAAAGTAGGCTAAGAAAAAGGCACAAGTCTGTCTTTTTAATCGAAAACAAAAGAGTAGTAAGAGGAATGAGTGAGTTACTAAAAATGATGTTTTTTTTCTGTTCTTAACTGTGCGGCGATAAAACATGTATTTTGTTCCAAGAAGCCGAACTGAACCCTGACTTTGGTTAAACCGATTTTGGCAGGGAACTCGCACGACTAATTGCGCGAAAAAACAATGCACACACGTTCAGCTCCCAAAATGGAAGTTATGAAGCATCAAAGGCACACGCTTCTTAGAGAGTAAAAGAAATCTAGACCTCTCGCAAATGTATCTCTTTGAGGTTAAATGGATGAGGGTAGAATAAATGCCTAGCTGAGACCAGCAGGGACCGGTGTTTATCAGTTTCTCTCTTGATTCCTCACCCTATCTCTAAACCCTACTTTAGCGTTTTCTATTTTCCCCCAGTCTCGCCTGACACTTTTGTCATGTTCTTTCCGTTTTTTACGTTCCCCGGTGTCTGATCTAAGCTCTTAATATTATACAACAACTCTCATGTCGTGTAATCTACTTTATCTTGTACAACACTTTTTTCTGTCATGGAATCAATTTTCTTCTTTCCCTCGTTTCATGAAAATTAAATTTTTCATCGCTTGAAAAAAAAAAAAAAAAAAAAAAAAAAAAAAAAAAAATATTTTCTTGTTAAAAAAATTTCAATTTCACAAAGGTTTGTTCGGTTCCTATTAAAATAATTTTTTTTCATTTTGAAAGAGCCAAGTACTGGAATAATCCATTGATTGACAATGAGAGTGAAGAAGCCAACATCCAAACGTATGACCACCCGTTTAAGGGAAGGTATCAAGAAAAAAGCTTCAGCGCAAAGACGTAAAGATAAGAAACATGCTAAGAAAGATGTCACATGGAAATCTAGACATCCAAAAGATCCAGGAATTCCATCCTCATTCCCATATAAGGAACAGATTATTGAAGAAATTGAAATGAGAAAGAGAGAAAAGGAAGAACACAAAAAACTGATGAGAGAGCAACAAAGAGAAGCAGCTAGAAACAACGCAAGAGTTGATCAGGATGAAGATGAAATGATTGATGATGTCAACGAAGAAGACCAAGCTGATGATATGGCAGCATTGTTGGCAAGTGCACAACAAGCAGCTAAAGATTATGATGGTACCGTTGATGAAACTAATGATGATGCCATGGATGAAGAATTTGATGTTATTGAACATGAGATTTCATATGACGATAATGAAGAATCTGCCAACAATAGTGAAATTGAAAAATCCAGAAAACAATTTGACAAAGTGTTCAAATCAGTTGTTGATGCTGCAGATGTCATTTTATATGTTTTAGATGCAAGAGATCCAGAAAATACAAGATCTAAAAAGATTGAAGAAACTATCTTACAAACTCAAGGTAAAAGATTGATTCTTCTTTTGAATAAAGTGGATTTGGTTCCTGATCATGTTGTCAAACAATGGTTGGATTTCCTTGGTTCTAGTTTCCCAACTATTCCAATTAAGGGTAGTAATGGAGCAAGTAATGCCAAATGTTTCAACAAAAAGATGACTTCCACTGTTACTTCTAATCAATTATTATTAGCATTAAAATCTTATGCACAAAAGAGTAATTTACACAGAGCAATCACAGTTGGTGTCATTGGATATCCAAACGTTGGTAAATCCTCAATTATTAATGCCTTGACCGCACAACACAGTGGTAATGGTAACAACAAAACTAAAACTGTCTGTCCAGTTGGTAACCAAGCAGGTATAACGCGTACTTTAAGAGAAGTCAAGATTGATAACAAATTAAAGATTATTGATTCTCCAGGTATCGTTTTCCCAGAAAACTCTAAGAAGGGCAACACCCTCAAGAATAAAAAAGACTACGAAGCAAAGTTAGCATTATTGAGCGCCATTCCTGAAAAACAAATTGAAGATCCAATCTATGCGGTTGGTTACTTATTGAATAAATTATCAAAGAATGCTGAATTAGCAGAAACTTTCAAGAGCTTTTATAAATTACCAGCTATTGCATCCATTGATTTGGATGATTTCACAAAGAAAGTTTTGATTCAAATTGCTAGAAACCAAGGAAGATTAGGTAAAGGTGGTGTTCCAAATTTACATGCCGCTGCATGTGTCGTTCTTAAAGATTACAGAGATGGTAAGTACCAAGGCTGGACTTTACCAAACTCTTCTAAGAGTGCCGAACCAACAGCAGTGGAAAGTCATGTTCCAAGTGGTGCAACCGGTAAAAAGGCACCAGCAAAGGTTGAACAAACTACAGTTGTCAATGAATGGGCCAAAGAATTCGATTTGGACAGTTTATTCTCTGATGTTTTCGGTGAAAAATAGATTTTTGATTGTTTTAATTGATAAAATATTTTAAATTATAAAACGTATATAATATAATATAATATAAGTAGTCAGTTTTGTTTTTTTTCTTTATTGTACAGCTGAACGGTGGAAAATCCGCCAATAACTAAGATAATATAAAATATGATAAATTCAGATCAAATCAGACAAGAAATTTAAGCTAACTTGTCCAAGTTTTGCTTGATAGCAGCTGGATTAGCACCAATAACCTTACCAACTAATTCACCGGATTTGAAGAATAATAAAGTTGGCATAGAAGTGACTTCATTGGAAGAAGCAACAGAAGGTAATTGATCAACATCAACCTTGTAGAATTTAGCATTGGCGTATTGGGTAGAGAATTTTTCCAGCATTGGTGCAATCATCTTACAAGGACCACACCAGACAGCGAAAAAGTCAACAACAACTAAGTTGGAGTCTTGAATAACGGATTTGAATTCTTCTTCAGATTGAATAACTTGGACCATTTTGGAATTTTGTGTAGTGTTATTAATGTTTTGTGTGTTATATGGAGAGTCTTTGGCTTTGTTCGTTAGGAAACGGTTGATGAGCACGACGATAACAACAAGAAGTACAAAGTTAAGCATTATGGCAACGAAAGAAGAAACCCACGTTAATTTATACAGATTCGCCCACACGAATTGGCCCTCGCCCTTGGCGATATTCTTACAAATACAATTTGTCAATGAAGGCAAATTCGCTATTCTTTAGTAATCAAATTTTACGGAGGATTATGTAATTTCTGACCAATTGGTTTTACGAGAAAAAGCAGGAAACGAGGAGGTTTTATGATGAAGCAAAGAGGGAGAGGAAAAGGGAGTGGATGGGTATTTGGAGGTTGTAGAGAATGGGGATGGAGACGGGGACGGGGACGGGATGAATGCTGTAGACCTGCTTTCATGTATATACTGTAAACCGAATCCAGAAACTGGCATACAATGTGCGGATTCTTTCCTTCTTTGTGGTCAATGCGGAACTCGCAAGGTTGGTAAATGAGCTGAAGGGCGTAAACCGATATTGAATTTGCAGCCACGGAAGGTACCGTAAAAAGAACCTTGGCAGCTGTTTGTTGTTGTTAGAATATAGAGGGTAAATTTACCGCAGATCCATTGGATCGGTTAACTATCCCGAATAGGGAAATATTAAATATGACGCAATATAGTGTTGTGTTGTCGAGTCAGGCAAGAAAGTGCGGACCGACGACGAGGAAAAACTTATGAACAAATTATTGGAAGAGAATTTAGTAAAAGATATATAGAAGTTCTTTATCGATTATCGAATCATTGCATCCCATAGGGGATTAGTACTTATTAAAATATAAACCTATCTATCGGCCGATAGACATTACCAGGAATTATAACAGGTTAAAAGCCGAAAGCTTTACGTGAGACTCACTAATAAGAATAAGAAACGATGAGTAAGTCAAAGAGAGATAAAAAACAAAAAAGAATACACAAAAGGAAGAAGGAATTCAAGGAAAAAATTAATGTCTTTGTAACCAACTTCCCATCAGCTGTAGAGTTGCAATTGCAATCCTACCCAAGATCAGCAAGGAGTGAACCTGGTACATTTCTTAGGGTGTTCAAAAGAGCAGTTGAACAACACACAGATTATATGACTGGCTTGGGATTTGCTTTGAGAAAATTGGTAGATGTACCAACCTCGTTGACTAAATACAACTATCGGGGAATCAAATATGACGGAGAATTCATAAAACAGGAAGATGGTAAAAAGATAAAAAAGGAGTCTGAAATAAAATATTATATCAAAGAAACAAGGGAAGCTCTAAAAATTGTTTTGGCTAAATTTATGATTAATAAGATATTAGATACTGCTTTAGAAAACTTGGGTGATGAGAAAAGAGATATCGAAAAGGCGTTACTAGACTTATACCCAGAAGAAGATAAGGATAGACCTAGAAGTGTTAAGAACATGGCAGTTGACCATTGGTTTTATATACTTAAACTGGGTGGTGTTGATAGAGGAGGATTAAGAAGATGTGACGAATTGCAAGAAATTGAGAAAGCTTTCAGAGGTTCAATTCTAGAATTCGGACAAACAGGTAAGGATATTACTATAAAAACTTTGAAAAAATCTTCTGGAACCTTTAAAGAAACACTAGACCAAATGAGTGCCCAAAAATTGAAATTATGTGTGATGTATGGTAAGTTAAGAAGTATGGAGAAATACTTGAAACGGGAACATCAAATTATATATGGACAGATTCTAAATATGAAGTTCAATGAATGGATGTTGAATGAAAAAGATCCAACAGGGAAGGAAATCAACGACTTATTTAACGCTGTTAATCACAACCGAGAAATTGTTGATATGAAATATTTAGACTACAAAGGTTATGAAACTGATGATGAAGGAAAACCGTGGAAAGATAGAAAGCGGAAGTTAGAAGGTAAAAATGATAGAAACAAAAGAAATAAATTTGTTGAGAGTGAACTTAAGGCTAAACTCGATAAGTTAAACATAACAAATCGTGGTGTGTCGAAAATCTTATATGGGGATCTAGAATATCATCGTACAAAATATGGAGACGGTGAACCGTATTTATGTAAAGGTTGTGGAGGACCTCATTTAAAAGGGAAACATGTTAGCTATAAAGGAAAGTGGATTTACGATAACATCAGAGAGTTTATAGATGATCATTTACACCATGAAGAATGGAGAAGGAAAAAAGCATCCGAAGAACCTACTGAATACAATCTAGATAATAAATAGGATGTGCAGGATGTAGCTATAAATAAACTGAATAACAGTAAATCAGTCATAACTACATCCGCAGAGTTAAACTGGGTATTAAACGAAGAGTTGAAAGAAATAGATATCCGAAAAATGCAACAGAGGAACCAAAGAGAACTTGTTTCACCGTTCTATATAGATAGTGGGGCAAGCGTAACAGTGGTTAATTCCAAAACCAACTTTGACGAATATAATGGAAAAGGGTTGGAATCAGTGACGTTAGCTGACGGTAGTGAAAAGTTGGTACTAGGACAGGGAGTTATTAACATAGACGATAACCAAGTCCCGTGTATAAGGCTATCTACTGAAAGTCCTAACTTATTAAGTTTGGGACAACTTACCTCCCTTGGTTACGTTGCATGTTTTTACGAGGATATTTTACTATTAATCCCTCCAATCAATACTTTAAACAAGGAAGTAAAGAAGGCATTACATAAAATAACAAAAAATTACAACAATCATATCATGAAAATAGAAAAGAAGAATAACCTGTACGAATTAGAGGTAACTACGCGAAAGAGGAGGATCACAAAGGAAGAAGCAGATGTGAAACCGATTGTGATAGGCCATACCAAGAGAAGAAAGACCATGGAATTCAAAGACGTGGATGATCAACAAGTATTGAACATAATGTTGAAGGATATAGATTTGAGCATGAGGAATGCTCCTACTACATTAGCATATAGAGCACACTGTGGTCTTGGACACTTACATTATAAGAACTTCAGAAACATGGGAATCATACTTACACCCGCAGACGAAAGACAAATAAAGAACTGCATAACTTGTATGGCATACAAAGACAATAGAAAACATGTTAGTAAGTTCAGAACGAAACAGGCTAATGAAGTATTCCAGTATTTACATTTGGACACAGCTGGACCAATCACAAAGGGGAAATATAAGTGGTATGTAACGGTAATGACAGATGAATATTCAAAATTCATGTGGACCTTCACAACAAAATCAAAGGATGTAATAAAGGACTTGTTACGGAATTTCCTACAACAACAGCATGCAATTAATCTCAAGGCACCATTAAAAATAACCACAGATCAGGGAACAGAATTTAATGATTTAGATTATTTATATCCGACTCCAGATCAAAATCCACTGAACCAAGCACCATTGCACCAACCAGTCTTAAGCAAGGCTCCAACAGGAAATAAGGAATGGAATGGAGCAGCTGAGAGAAGCATTAGGACATTTAAAACTATTCAGAGATTAATCACAGCACATTTGTCAAGTGAAGCACAAGCTAAATACTTTGAAGAATCGGTAGTCTACGCAACAACAGTATATAATCATACCCCACATTCGAATATATTGTTTCAACAACCCTATGGTAGATACTACGAAAGACGAACAGGTGTGTTGAGTGAAGACGAAACAGAAAAGAAAACATATTTTATTAATTCATTGCCAGCATATGTAAAAGACAGTGATGAGTACACACTACCCAAATTACCACTATTCTTAGAAGATGGGTTTTACGTAGTTAGGGTAGGTAGAAGTACCAAAAAGAGACTTGGGTTTTTTGTGGGATATACGAATGATAAGAAGTACATAGTACAGTTTAGGGATGGAAAAAGATTGGAGACGAATGATTTCATACCATTACATTCTTTCTGTGTACATAAGAATGAACCAGTAAGAGAAGCACATGCAGAATTTGAACCATACAAAAATGTTAAATTACATGGTATGTCAGTGCAACTGAGCAATAAACAGAAACGAAATAAAGATGGGTGTCGGAAATTGAAGGCTAAATATGGCGATCTGGGGGAAAGTATGTCGAGCCTGGAAGACCTCCAGCAGACAGAATTAAGAGAACTAAGTCAGGAAATAGAAGATCCGGAAAAAATCCAGGTGAACTATCTGACTAAATTGAATAATAAGAACTTGAGGGCTAAATATGGCGATCTGGGGGAAAGTATGTCTAGCCTGGAAGACCTCCAGCAGACAGAATTAAGAGAACTAAGTCAGGAAATAGAAGATCCGGAAAAAATCCAGGTGAACTATCCGACTAAATTAAATGATAAGAACTTGAGAGCTAAGTACAGCGACTCAAGGGAAAACATGTCGAGCCTGGAAGACCTCCAGCAGACAGAATTAAGAGCAAGAAGTCAGGAAATAGAAGATCCGGAAAAAATCCAGGTGAACTATCCGACTAAATTAAATGATAAGAACTTGAGAGCTAAGTACAGCGACTCAAGGG
Source organism: Pichia terricola (assembly GCA_030168465.1). NCBI lineage: Eukaryota > Fungi > Ascomycota > Pichiomycetes > Pichiales > Pichiaceae > Pichia > Pichia terricola. The sequence continues at coordinate 1,858,986 of CP099445.1, forward strand.
AAAACATGTCGAGCCTGGAAGACCTCCAGCAGACAGAATTAAGAGCAAGAAGTCAGGAAATAGAAGATCCGGAAAAAATCCAGGTGAACTATCCGACTAAATTAAATAATAAGAACTTGAGAGCTAAGTACAGCGACTCAAGGGAAAACATGTCGAGCCTGGAAGACCTCCAGCAGACAGAATTAAGAGCAAGAAGTCGGGAAATAGAAGATCCGGAAAAAATCCAGGTGAACTATCCTGCTAAAGTAGATAATAAGAACACGAGGGCTAAACTTGGGAAAACGAGGGCTAAACTTGGGAACCCGAGGGAAAATATGTCGAGCCTGGAAGACCTCCAGCAGACACAAATAAGAGAAATAGGAGAGCACATAGAAAATCCGGAAAAGATCCAGGATAAATATTTGGCTGAAGTAGATAATAAGACTTTAAGAGAGATACATGGAGAATCAGAGAATACAACGTTGAGACTGGACGAACACCAGCAGATAACGATAGATCCATCAGATCTAAAAATAAAAGACTCTGAGATGTACCACATGCATTATTTATCTAAAGTTAATGAGTACAATTGGATGGGACATAATCCAGACATGATACGAATAGAGCAGTTGAACAGTAACGCTCTTACAATAGAGAATGAAATATTAGTAGCTGACGACGACTCGTCTGACATAACAAAAACTTTACCAAAGAATTTTAAACAGGCAATTAATGGGACCTGGAATATGGCAACGAATAAAGAGATTGATAAATTTATTAAAAAGGAAGCATTTAAAGAAATTAAAGAACAAGATATAGACAAAGATGCCATCAGACTGCGGACTTTTTGGTTATTTACCTTAAAACAACCAAGCAATACAGAAAAGGCAAGATTGATAACGATTAATCCAGCGACTGTTGGAAAAAGAGATCACACAGCCAGTAGTCTAGTAGCGGAATCACAATCGACAAGATTGTTATTAGTGAAGAATGCACATATGCCGGACACTAAACTAACTGCTTATGATGTCACGAATGCATTCTTGCATGTACCAATAGAAGGTGATCAAATGTTTGTGTTGAATACACCGGCTGGCTTCTCAAGTTATTACAAAACAAAACATGTACAACTGAAAAAATGGGCATATGGATTGAATCGTTCACCTTATGAATTTTATAAATTCATGAAAAATATTTTCACAAAAACTTCTCAGCAGGCGCGATCAGACAATTGCGTTTATTTTTCGACAAACTCAAGAATCTGGATGACCCAGCATGTGGATGATATTTTGGTTTTATCCAACGATCCTGCTCCATTAACAAACATCCTTAACGAACATGTGGAATACACAACAGAGCCTGATCCTAAATATTTTTTGGGCTGTGATATTAACCAAAGTGCACAACAAACCACCATTGGAATAAACCACCTTTTAACAAAAAGAGTGCAAGATATGCCAGATCCATTGCGGCAGTGGATAGAAATGGGAAGTTACAATATCAATACTAGCTCTGGATACACTCCTGAGTTATCAGAAAAGCAGCATGAATATATGCCCCAATTAAAGAAAGATATAGCCAAACAACAAAATGATGAGCTAAAAATGGCAGACATTGATAATGATGGTTTAATATCTGTAGATTACATACAAGGCATGATTGATTTAAACCAACTAGATATAGCAAGCATTATTCCTCCGACGATTCAAGATTTGAACATCCGGACACAAATGTTAAACAAATTAAATCAAATATTCAATAACCTGGAACCAGAGGAAAAATATAAGAAACAAGCAGAAGCGGTACAATTAATACACGAAGAAGTATACGTACAACATTTTGTTAAAAAACGGGAATTTAAAAATTTCCCAACAGAATACTTTAGTCTAAGAACGTATCAACAATTGGTTGGATTATTAAATTACATAGCATCACAAGGGAGGTTGGATATTCAATACCATGCAAGTACGTTGTCTCAATACTCCATTTGTCCAAATATATTTCAATTTGCACAAGCACTACAAGTATTTCGTTACTTATATAAGACAAGAAATACCGTATACAAATATTCGAAACGTCGTTTTGATACCACTGATGATATTCTAACGGTGAAGGTATATACTGATGCAAGTAGACTGTACTATACATCACAAGGCGGCTACTTAGTTTTAGTAGACGACATGCTTGTGGATTCTAAGAGCTATAGAATTAAAGTGGTTACATCATGTAGCTTTGATGCTGAATTATTAGCACTCAGACAAGGTATAATAGCTGCTATGGAAATTGTCACTAAAACACTGGATTTTGGTTATCATTATAACCGTACAAAAATAGAAGTATACTGTGATAATTTACCAGTAGTGAATCTGGTAAAAGGAGAGTATTCCCCCAGGCAATCACGTACCATAATCTACCAAAATTGTTATACAGCATTACAAGATATGTATCGACGGGGAGAATTCGAAATACACCATTTAAGGGGATATGAAAATCCAGCAGATATATTCACGAAACCATTAGCGGTTACAACAATCAAAGAGTTAATGACTGGTGATATAATGGAAAAAATTCATACATTACGATATTTAAAAAAGAGAGAAGTGATAACTACTAAATAGTAGGTGGAACCAATAAATTTACCCACTACTACTCAGGTTTACAGTATTCGAACGATACTCGTAGATTCAATAACACACTCATCACGGGCTATAGAATGTTTCATTAATTCTACTCATGTTCTGCCCCCCCATGTGTTAGAATATAGAGGGTAAATTTACCGCAGATCCATTGGATCGGTTAACTATCCCGAATAGGGAAATATTAAATATGACGCAATATAGTGTTGTGTTGTCGAGTCAGGCAAGAAAGTGCGGACCGACGACGAGGAAAAACTTATGAACAAATTATTGGAAGAGAATTTAGTAAAAGATATATAGAAGTTCTTTATCGATTATCGAATCATTGCATCCCATAGGGGATTAGTACTTATTAAAATATAAACCTATCTATCGGCCGATAGACATTACCAGGAATTATAACAGTTGTTCGGCTGATTGTTTATCCCAATGGGAAATGCTGGAGGATGATCTGCGGGAATTGAAAAAGGTGAACAGTTATTCCATGGCCTTGCTGGTAGCAACTGCCATTTTGTACGAAAAGGTGTGTCAATATACCTGGAATAGAGCTCTTACAGCAGCATTAGCTAGTATGATACCATAGTAATCTGTTTTTTGTGCCGTTGATAACTCACATACGGCGATGTAACAAGAATAGACGTTCGTAATATGACTAATACTTGAACAGTACGACACATGTCTGTGCTTTTCGGCCAAAAGAAAGCAATTTTTCTTGCGGCCCGTCCTCGGCACGCTTTCATATTCGCCTAGTAATCTACAAACAACTCCGTTTGTGTGAAATCAGTGTCATGTGCTAAACGTCTCCCAATCTCGATACATTCCAACGTGTCTGCCCTCTGCCTTCCCTGGTTTCCGGTCCGCTCACTGTCGCCGCCCGCAATCTTCCGCCCTGGAAAAAGATTTCAGCGTTATCAGCTGACGTTTTCCTTCCGCCCCATTTGAATCCTAAATCGGCGCAAAAACGTATCTTAAACCGCGACTGATCCCCGTTTACCAAGCACCTCCCACCGGAAGGTTCCGAGTCTTAGCCGGTACGACGCTTAAAGAGAATACTTCCCTACATTTGGGAACCCGAACTCATCACCTGTAAACGTTCTAACAAGTGTATAATCTGCTCCATGAAGAAAAAGACTAAATTTATAAAGCTATACGATCGTACCTGTGGTGTGGTAAACCATCCCCAGAAGAGCACCGCACCTGTTTGTTTCGTAATGTAGGCCGTGAAAAATTTTAACTCAGAACCCTCATGACGTTAGTCAACGAGGACGGCAGACCTCGCAATATTGAAAGGAACAAGTTTTTCCTCTTTTTACCTCTCTTCGTTTTGTTCCCACTTTCCCTCTTTTGCCAGACACAACAGAAGTTGCGATTACTGAGACTTCTCAACACCTTGGCAAACAACACAGTACTTGGTGTATCCTCTAGAAGCCGGTTTACTAGTTTCTTCACTCAGCTGCTTATTATTGTTCGTACGTTCCGTTACGCCACCTCCACATTTTCTTTGTTTCCAGCTAGCAGAAGAATAAATAGACGCATCCAAGGCGAAAGTTTCCAGTATTCCTAGGAATGTCGTTTTTATCTACACTATTCTGCTGTTTTGATGGTGATGAATCAAATAGGAAAGAATCTAGCAAAATATCAGCAACTGCAACTTCAAACACGTCCAAATCGGTATCTTCCAATACGACCGCACATACTCGTCCAAAACCTCCAAAACTAACAAAGACGCAATCCAACCTGCAAAAGGCATTTGCTCACACCAACTCAAGTTTGAATTTGGCTAAAGCAGATCAATCGAAAATTCCCCTTGATCTTGACAAGAATAAAACTTCAACAGAACCTACATATTCACAGAAATCTTCAAAAGATACGCCTATGTTAGATTCAACTTCAACTGCATTCCAATCCCCTGAATATAAAGAATTGATGAATGATTTATCTTGTGAAAAGGAATCCACTGATTCTTTAAAAAATGATGATGACTCAATCAATATTCAAGAAAATCAAACACAGGGTACTGATGATACCGCCGTCATTGCCAATGTTCATAAAGCAGAACACGACCTACCAGAATCTAAAGAAGATGATTTAAATCCGATTTCGAACCTGAATGAAGGAAGCGCTATGGATATTGACACGGGTAAGCTAATCTACGAAAATCAATTTGGCATAGATTTAACAAAGCTTCTTTCTAATCAAACAGTTTCACCTTCTGGCTGGTTGTTAGGTGAGCAGCCAAAGAAATTGAAAGGTAAAAAATGTTTAGTTTTAGATTTAGATGAAACATTGGTTCATTCTTCTTTCAAATTTGTCAGACAGTGTGATTTTGTTATACCTGTTGAAATTGAGAATCAAATTCATAATGTTTATGTTATTAAAAGACCAGGTGTTGATAAATTTCTAAAACGAGTTTGTGAAATTTTTGAGGTTGTTGTTTTCACAGCTTCAGTTTCGAGATATGGTGATCCATTGTTAGACATTCTTGATAAACATAAAGCCATCCATCATAGACTATTCAGAGACAGTTGCTATAACTATCAAGGTAACTATATCAAAAATTTATCCCAAATGGGTAGACCATTAGAAGATTTAATCATTATTGACAACTCACCTGCGAGTTATGTGTTTCATCCTCAACACGCAGTTCCAATTTCTAGTTGGTTTAGTGATTCACATGATTGTGAACTGACGGATTTATTACCGTTTTTAGAAGACTTGGCACAGAGTGATGTTGATGATGTTAGGTTAGTTTTAGATATTAATATATGATGAGATAAACAGAAATATACGGTTCAGAGATGAATGCATTTGACCAATAGAAAACAGAAATGGTAATGCCTTACATAGTCAGTGTTGATCATGAAAAACCAATGATATTTCTCGTCATGTTGAACTATACTTAATATTATTTGAATGACCAACGCGGGTGCCCAGATCTCTTGGCATTAATTGTTTTCAATCTCATTTTTTCTTATCCCTTTTTTCCTACCAAGAAAATCGGTCAATAATACATTCAGTTAATAAAGAAAATTTAATGCAAAAATAAAGTTAAATTATATTGCAGAAAAAAATATACATTGCATACTATTAAATTCTGATTAAATCAAATTGCATTTGGTTTTCATTAATTTTTTTTAATTGTTTTTTTTTTTACTTCTTTCCTCTCTTCCAACTCTCCTTATTATCTTTTTTGTATCCATGTATAAGCAACAGCAGCATCATCGGCCGGCCCGTTGATTGTTTTAATTTAATCTCTATTTTTTATGCGTTACGTAATCAAAAATATTAAAACTCACGTATTCCTTATTACAGGCAAGGTGAATAATTGCAGGTGATGAGTATGAAGTACAATCAGCAGATGTTGATTTGATAATAGTGTTCAATTTCTGTTTTGCTTGTCTTTTGTCCGTTCAGTTATACTATTTTAAAATTAAATAACCCATAACTGATTTCTACGTCTACTTTCAAATATAGGCGCAAGCGCTTCTACACTCTCAGCTAAGTCACAGAGTCTCCATAACATACCCAAAACAGACCAAAATGAACTAAGGCGTTTCATGATCAACCACTGCGTTTGCTACTATATGTGCGCTTCCCAGTCAAACAAAAAGAATGCGACTGTTGCTTTCAGCCAAGAAGGATGTACAGACTGAACTCTCTCTTTTCCCTCCCCCTCCGCTTTATTCTTTCTAAATAACTTTGCTTACAAGACAGTGCAATACAAACTTAGATTCATGTAGTAACAGGCCGTCACACTCTTGCGCAGACGTCCCATTATAAACGCTTGTGCTTGCTATGTCACACTCCAATGTTATAGCTCCGCTGTCAAAAGAAATTTCGGGTAAATTGGTAGTGGCGAGAAACGATTTTTTTTTGGAGAACAGCAATTTAAAGCAGCAGGGAGAAAGAGATGGGGTTTGTTTGTTTGGCACATAAGTTTGTTTATATTATAACAATTATTTGTAAATTAAAGGTAAATACACTGGATAAATAATAAACAGGAATCTATTTACAAGAAAAATCATTTTAGATTCATCAAACCATATACCAATAACCAAAATATAAATATAAATATAAATATAAATATACATATACATATACATACATATCAATAATGTCAACTGAAAACTGGAAACAATCGCTTAATATGCCTGTGAAGGATGCACGTCCACAGACCGATGATATTGTTGGAAGTAAAGATATCACATTTGAGAGTTTTAATCTTAAAAGAGAGTTGTTGATGGGATTATTTGAAGCCGGTTTTGAAAAACCTTCACCAATTCAAGAAGAATCTATTCCTGTTGCATTGATGGGTAGGGATATATTAGCAAGAGCTAAAAATGGTACTGGTAAAACTGCTTCTTTCATTATTCCTGCATTGGAAAAGGTTAAACCAAAACTAGATAAGATTCAGGTTTTGATTTTAGTTCCAACCAGAGAATTGGCATTACAAACTTCTCATGTTGTGAAAACATTTTCAAGACATATGGATATTCAAACAATGGTAACAACTGGTGGTACTTCATTGAGAGATGATATCATTAGATTATATGATCCAGTTCATGTGTTAGTTGGATCTCCAGGTAGAGTTTTAGATTTGGCTTCAAGAAATCTAGCAAAATTGGATGAATGTCATATGTTTATAATGGATGAAGCTGATAAAATGCTATCACCAGAATTCCAAGTTTTGGTAGATCAAATTTTGGATTTCTTGCCTCAACCAACAAGAGCAAAGAGAAAGAATTATCAAACATTATTATTCAGTGCAACTTTCCCAAAAAGTGTCAAAGATTTTATGGACAGACATTTATATAATCCATACGAAATCAATTTAATGGATGAGTTAACTTTAAAAGGTATAACTCAATATTATGCATTTGTGGATGAAAAGCAAAAATTACATTGTTTAAATACTTTATTCTCAAAATTACAAATTAATCAAGCAATCATTTTTTGTAATTCAGCAAATAGAGTTGAATTGTTAGCTAAAAAAATTACAGAATTGGATTATTCTTGTTTTTATTCACATTCCAAAATGCCTCAAGCTGATAGAAATAAAGTTTTCCATGAATTTAGACAGGGTAGAGTCAGAAATTTGGTCTGTACAGATTTATTAACAAGAGGTATAGATATTCAAGCTGTTAATGTCGTTATTAATTTTGATTTCCCAAAAAACGGTGAAACTTACCTTCACAGAATTGGTAGATCTGGTAGATTTGGTCATTATGGTTTAGCGATCAATTTAATCAACTGGAATGATAGATATAGTTTGTATCAAATTGAACAAGAATTGGGTACTGAGATTAAACCAATTCCAGCAATTATTGATGAATCTTTATATGTTGTTAAGGAACCTTCCGCCGTTCCTAGACCAATGAAATTCCAAAACCCTGAACAACAGGAACAACAACAGCAAATCCAATAAGTTAAAACTATCATTTTTTGAAAAACTAATATCATCTCATTTTACCTTCCAACCTGCCACCAGTTTGATGGCATTCGGTCTTTAAATCGATCAACCCCGATGCAAAAAGTTCTTTTTTTTTGCTATTTTTCTTTTCACTTCATGATTAGCTTTTGCACTATTATAAAAATACTCAGTCAGTTGACAATCAATTTTCCTTTTCTTTTTGTTATCATTCATGTGAACTCATTTAACATTTTTTGCTCAGTTCATTGTTGAAGGTCCTCCTATCATATAATAATAATATGTGCCTAATGAATGATAACTTAAAAATTCAACTTTCATGACCAATTGAATACAGTATTTTTTTCACCGAATCATCACTTAACATTTCATTACCATTCAAACCATACTTCCTCAAATCATCTTACTTTTTTCATAAAAGAACTTTTTTTTTTCCATTCATGTAAATTTGTTTATATGTACTTTTATAATAAATGGTTTTTTGTTCTTCTTTTTTGAAAAACAAATTGGGCACTACACGCCTGAGAAGCCGCATAGCAATCAAATCAGGGCACTGTGATTTTGGTGAGATTGGTTCGTAAACCAGGAGGATTTTCCTTTTTGCTTAAATGGTTTAGCAAATTGGCAAATTGGCAATTTGGCAAAAATTGCACTATCACGCTTAACTGCTAGATTGCAATATTTATTTACCATTCTTGTAACTATTGACTTGGGTACTTTATGGTAATAGTAGGGAACATTTTCCGATGCATGAAAAATTGATGTTCTGAGTTCCAGAGAAAAACACTGCCATGTTCGTTCTGTGAGATAGGGATAAATTTAATCATCACCTTTTCTTTTCCTGTAGAATGCTTCGCAAAATCAGCTCTTTAGAGGAACTAGAATTCAGGAGTTTTAATTGGTTGAAAAAGGTTTCAAAAGTTTCAAACGTAAAAGATTTATTCTTTATAACCTGCTCTGATCGTTCTGTTGACATCGAATATTTCAAATTCATTTTTTTACTTCATGAGGACAAACAACATTTGGGCCAGTGGTACATAAACAAAACTCATCTTTGTTTGAATAACACAAACCTTTTATTACCTTTATATCAAATGTCTACGTGTAAATAACTACAAATAATTTTAAACAACAATTGGAGGGATGGCCGAGTGGTCTAAGGCGGCAGACTTAAGATCTGTTGGGCGTATGTCCGCGCGAGTTCGAACCTCGCTTCCTTCATTTATTTTTTACTTACTTTTTTAATTAAAAAAACATTAAAGAAAATTGTGAAAATCATCTGCCCCACGTGTGCATGTTATCTTCATTAAACCCAATTAAGAATAATTGAATTTTTTTTCCTATTGTCATAATTATTCGTGATTATTATATACTTAACACAACTTAATTGTTGAGTAGATGCATGTCATATCATAATTGACGTTTAATTGATTAACTACAGGTTTTGAATCAGTGTTACAATATTCAGTTTTCTTTGTTGCATTTAAGCTTAAAGAACAACTGTTAAATCATTATATTCAAGTTCTAATCAACTCCATTTGAAGTTGTCCTGCACGATATTCGATTAGCATAGATTTATCGATCTCTCACCCCTTGCAACGTTTGACCTGTCAAATTTTTTTAATTTAAACGTTTATCGTTTTAAGAAAAAGTGATTAGCATTTTCTGTTCACAGACCAATCTCATCTAGCATTGTTGCCTATCACATCTCATTTTACGTATGCAAATAGATATGCAGAATCGTTTCGACATCTCTTTGATATCAAACAATAAGAACACTAAACCGTTCATGAAGATAAAATCAGACATGTCGACACCAAATTCCAATACTACCTCAAATTCGACCCCAACAAATGATGGTTCAACCTCCACTTCAGTTTCCAATAATCCACAGATAAATAATTCCAATGGCCCTATCAATTTGGATATCAATCTGGATAATATTGGAATGAATTTTAACTTGGAAAACATGGAAATGAATAATTTTACTGAAATTCCTGGCATACCGTGGGAGGACTGGCAAACATCTCTAGTAAAAGATAATGCGAATACGACCACACCTTTGAATCCACCCACACCAGGCAACACTAACGTCACACCAAACACGAATGCATACATGAACCAATTTCTACAATTCACACAAGAGAACGATGTGAATACTAAAGGTCCCAAGAGTAACCATAGTTTGCAGGATTTAGAGGCAACAACAATGAATAATGACGATAATTATGGCATTAACAATTCTTTGGCTACCAATAGGAATGTTCATGGTATAATACATTCGAAAATCGATAATGTGAATCCAAAACTCGAATATACTCCTCTACTTTCTCCAACAGTGCACACAAATCAGCTGAAAAGATCAAGTATAAGTTCTAATTCTAGCTCGAAACAGAAAAATGTGGGCTTTTCTCCCTTATCATCACCAGTTTTAGGATTCAACTCATCTTTAAGGAAGAAGAAGATGGAAAAGAGCAGTATTTCCACGCTGAAAATGGGGTTTGATAATAGTAATGAAAACGATAAAATTCTTGATAATAGCAGTGATGTCAAACATAGTGATAATGGTAACGGTAATCACAATAACGAAAACAGAGGTGAAACTGAGCATAGTTATAATGAAGATAATGATTATGTTAATAACGTCGATGAGCCGCCAACTAAAAGGTCCAAAACTCCTTCATCAACTCCGAAGTTATTACCGAATCCGCCATCGCTGCCAAAGGACTATGATAGTGGTTACAATGCCAATATGAACTCATTTTCCAAACCTTCGTTGACTAAATCGCAAAGACGATCAAGCAGTCGGAATAGTGTTCTGATTAACCCAAATCATTTAAAATCAGCCAATTCATCTCCCGTCATATTACCGTCAAGCTCAGTTTATGTTCCACCTTTGGATTATTCAGAAAGGAGCACTAGTTTCCAGTCAGCTGATAATCCAACTCAAACTCTGCCTAACAGCTCTATATCTGCTGCTGGAAGCGGGATAGGCGTTGGAAGCGGAATAGGTATGGGTGTCGGTACAAATATTCTGTCCGCAAATGCGGCACCAACTCCTTCTCATAGTAAGAGCTACAGTCAATCTTCTTCTCCCTTCGATAAAAAAACGACACATAAATTGGCCGAACAAGGCCGAAGAAATCGAATGAATTATGCCGTCCAACAATTAGATAAATTAATTCCTGAAAGCATGAAAGTAGACATTAGCGTCCCATCTAAGGCCACAACAGTTGAGATGGGCTGCAAATACATTTTACAGTTACTTGATGAAATTGAAAGGTTGAAAAAAGAGGAGAGGTAGCAAGAGCTCGACTTTGCTTATCTCAACGATTAGTTTGCCCCCCCCTCACTGATTCCTCTCGCTTCTTCAACTTTTAATCTAATTTAATCTAATCTAATTTTATCTGACTCAATCTAATTTAATTTTATCCGACCTAACCTAATCTAAATTTAACCTAATGAAATCTCCTTTGACTATACACACACATATATAAACAACACACCTCTAATCTTCTCTATAAATTAATTAACTAAACTCAAATATTGTTTATCTCCTTCCCCATCCCTGCCGCCCTGTACACGGCGCTAAGGATGAATCATCGTGAGATTTTGGGATTTTTTTGCTCCGCGAAACAGAATTTTCATTGACCCCTATTATGCCGCATGATATCTGACTGTTGTGCTCATCTTTTAATCTATTTACAGGCCCTGTCTCTTCCTGTTTTATTGCCAATGGATTTTCATGCAATATTGAGCGCTCGTTTGGCTCAACAGCCACAGGATTTAAATGGAAAATTTCTGCCACTTACATCTCCATCATTATCTAGGCAAGAATCACGTCAGAACTCGACTATTTCAACATTATTGAACCCAAATGATGACATTGAATCTGTTTCATCGCAAGAAGAAAGCAAATCAGGTAAGAGTAAAGTTAGATTATATACGGTGCATGATATAATCGATCAGTTAAGTCAATCTGCAAGATCACAAACGCGATTGGGATTAGGAATGAAGGAAAAAGGTTTACTTTTAGCACATTTGTTTAGAATGTTGAATTCATGTAACCCAATTTATGTCCCCAATGAATATAGTGATGAAGAATTGGTCAAGCTCTTAAATATCCAGATTGAAGGAAGTAACGGAAAATCTAGTGATACTGAAGTTGTAAAATTTGACTCGGAATTATGGCTTAGATGCATTGTAGAATATGCATGTGCTGGTATGGATGATGTATGTACAGAAGTTATTGATGCGTTTATTCCAAAACTGTTGAAAATTATCGAATCACACGAAGATGAGGAAGATCCCAATGTTGATATGAATAATGTTCTGAGAATGAAAACCTTATCTATTTGGTGCATTTCATCCTGCCTATTATTTTTATATTACAATGCAGAAAACCATGGAATGATAAACCAGGCAAGAATGTTCATATCATTACTCAATGATCACAATTATAAAAATAATGACTATTTTAATGAAGCTGGTATTTATGCTTTGGCAAATTGTATTAGTCTTGCATGGGAAGCGGGTCGTTTCGGAGTTGACACATTTATCAATGATGAAGTAATACCACTTATGATCAGATTCCTTGAAGATCCAAAATCTGGGAATGCCACTATTGAAGCATGTGGTAATTTGATTGGTATGTGTATGCATCAAGTTAATCCGGAAAAAGACGGAGAATTTGAGTATGATGAATTGATTGAATTGATTAACAAGTTCATCAAACAAGGTGGTAGGAAAATTGGTAAAGATGGTAAAGATGCACAAAAAATTTTGAGACAAGTTCTTCATGGTAAAATTGACAAATTTGAGGTTGCAATCTCCAGCAAATCAAAAGCAGGTGCCAAGGGTAAGAAATCCAATAAAACCGTCATGGTTAAAACTTGGGTTGGTAGTGTAAGGATTAAAATTTTACAATTTGTTTGTTCAGGCAATATAGGTGTTTGGATGCTACATAATAATGAAATTAAGGGCATGATTAGGGGTAAAAGGGACATTGACAATCATGCCGGAGAAGAAGACTCAGATGATGATTTTTCAGACAATGAGGATGACGAAGAAGAAGGTCATGGAGTTTTTGCAGGTAGACAAGCTGCCAGAGAGAGTGAAAAAGGTCGTAGTATTAGATTAAATAGAGCAAGGAAAGCTAAAGAAGAATCCGAGATGGATATTGATGATGTATAATCTAATTTCCGCTCAAAAAAGAAAAGAAAAGAAGACTTAACAGTTTTATGTAAATAATCGTTTTAATAATATTCAAATAACAAAAGGGAATGAGGGAGATTTTGGGCGTAAAAATTAATAGGATGTTTCTGTGATAATGAAGAAATTCCCCAAATTGTTTGAAAATAAACCGAAACACAAAGTAATTCCTTTTTTTTTGTATATTATACCAATAATCCAAATGCTACATTTCTGATTATCCAAATGAACCAGTCAACACAAACAACAGAGGAAAGATTTTAAGCTATTATTGCATTACTTTCATATTTTCATACACCATTTCTGAACAAGATCCATACCACGATTCTCCAGCGCTGCTATATATCATATGTAAAAAACAAAGCCGCACATAGCGTAGTAATCTTCAGGTCCCGCTACATATCATCCAAAATGCTTCTGTGCCATCTATGAGATTCAACTTTCAGCAAAGGTTCTACCATGATGCTAAACTGAAGGTTTCTATACTTACATCTTGGTATAACCTCGCTTTCAATCACTTCCTGTAAAACGATTACTCAACATTTCTTCAACGCTTCCCCAAACAGTAATAATTGGTTCCTTTGAGTCGCACAGTGACTTTTTCTCCAGGAACCGAATCCGGTGAAGGAATCGATTGATAACAAGGAGTCCAGACTGCGCAACGACCTTCAGATCACGATTTATAGACTAAGAGACCAATATTTTTGAAATGGAAGAAACACATATGGACCATAATATCAAAGCAGTTGGGCAGTTTGAAAGATCAGACGGTGCCCCAATGGATGAAGGATATGTCACATGCATAAACAACCTGTTGAAGAACATCCAAGAAGGGAGGACAGATGCTGACACAGTAGTTAGCAATAGAGAAGGGGCAGAAGATTTTGGAAACTACGAAGATTACCAAGGAGATGATGATGATGAGAGTTCTATATACACTTATACTACAGATATTATTGAATCACAAAATCACCAAAATGATCCTGAATTTGAAGATCTAGTACTTCAGCTCAAAACCCTTGTAAGCATTGTCATAATTCCGATTGCAGGGAAGTTTTTCGGTCGTCGATTTGCTCATTTTTGTTGGGGTCATTTAAGCAATTGGATTTATAGCTGAAATGAGGTTTGTATAAATATTTGTATACATTTGGGGTTATTAAAAAACCGTGAATAGATCTTTTTGGGATTTAACGTCTAAATGTGGATTGAGCATTTTAAATACCCCATAAAGCTTATTTAGGATACTTACATTAACAAGTAAAATTAGTTCCTTAAGCGTTTGCACAAGTGTTTGATCGTATTTCTCTGTTAACAATAACTGATATCTTTTGAGAAAAGAAATGAGTAACACTAGGATATTCTTCATCACGAGTCTCAAATCTGGGAAGTAGTCTTGACTTTCGAGAGGATTCGTAGAAGATGCTGAGCCTATAGATTCTTGGTCTTTTTTGGAGTTAATTTCATTATTGAGATCTTTCCATGACTGAGCCGTGTTACTACCGACATGATTGATATAGACATGTGTACTGAGTGTGTGATGAAGACGTTTAGCCGAATCAATGGCATGGTCAATATTTTGATGACTGGTATTTCGGTTATCTGCCAATTGTTGTCCTAGAGCCACTAAATTTTGGAAATCAACCATTTTAGTGGAAACTGAGCCTGGAACTGAGCCTTTTCTGAGCCCTCCTGAAATTGCCTCAAACATTGATGACGAGCAGTTTAGCACCGTGAATAAATCTTTCACTGAAATACCATAATTTTGGGGCTGCGATAGTATTTGAACAGTTTCTTCTAAAATTAGTGTCTCTTTGGTTAGAAAACCTATATCCATGCTACAGTGCTTCTTTATTGAAGAACAATAACATTTCGTCAATCACAAATTTCAAAGTTCTCCTACTACAAACGAAGAGAGCAATCAAACGAGAAAAAAAACCTAAAAGCTCAAAAAACTTCTCTCGCTGTTTTGACCCGTGGGTGAATAAATAGCATAAGGAAGAGAGACGCAGAGAGAGGGGAAGGATGAAAGATAAAATGTTATGGCAATAATGATGATCAACAGCTATACTAGTTTCCTCTCTAAATTTGCATTAGTAAAATTTTTGAACAAGCTCATCAAACTAGTTTGTAATGAAATTGTATGTGAAAATGATACTGCGAGCGGCTTTTTATGCAATGCAGTTAGATTGACGTTGGAAACCCACAAAAAATCACATATTATTAGTTTAGGCAAATAACAACTATATATATGCGATTGGTATGTCAAGCGCTTATAATGTTTCCCTTGTTGGGTCACATGATATAACTATTTCCGTTATGTTATAATGAAAGGTAGCATAATAATCGTTTTATCGTTCTATTTATTACTTAAAACAACACAAATGTATCATTAAACTATGTTACAAGGGAATACAAAAAATATATTATTTTTTAAATGCTATCAATTATTTTGGTCTAGCTTTAGGACCCCAATTTTTGGTTGGATTCTCTTGGAAACGGACAATCTTAATCCTACGCAGTCTATTCACTTCTCTTGAAACTTCATTTTTTTCAAATAACCATTCCAATAATTCGTCTTCAGTTTTCTTATTTGATTCCTCTTCAGATAAATATGTCTTTTCCATCATTGCTTTACGTAAATCTACACTAGCTGCAACCGTCTTATTAGTTAAAATACGATAACCAGCAGTAGTTGGACTCATTCTTTCAATATCAACCTTGGCTCTCTTAGCAAGTTGTTGACCAATGAACCAAATAATAGTCCAAGGAGCATCAGTTTTGATACAGTTGGTAGACGCATGAGTAAGGGAAGCTTTGAATCCCAAATTTCCGAGCGCTGAACACATATCTTCAATAGAAGGTGCTGGGATCTTCAAAACACTAGAAATTGTGGAAGTGGAAAAATAAAATTGGGATGCATGAATTTCTTCTTTTGTGGCAGTAGAATCACCAAGCTCGTTTCTAGCCATAGTTAACATACCTCTAACTCTCTTCAAGGTACCGTAAACACTTTCTTCACCCTTTTCTTCTTCTTCCTTTACAAGTTTCATGATTTTATCAATAAAATCTTTATTGTGAAGATTACTACCCCACATTGGCCCACAAAGATGATTAGTATAATCACAGAATTGACAGTGTTCACTTATTCCTTCTTCGATTTTGGCCAAACCATATTTGTTTTTACCTTTGGCCTTTTCAGGGTCAGTCTTTCTACCTAAAGGTTGTGCAATTGTTGAATGACAACCACTACATCTGACGACAATTTCATTCATAGACATTAAATCCTTCACTTTTATTGGCTTTCTCCATACTCTGATGAAAACTCTGACGTAAAAATCAATACTCAATGATAAAACTGGTTCGATTGCAACACCATATTTGGCAGCAGTACGAGCAATCATACCATGTACGAGTCTCAATGCACTTTCATGTGTAGCATCACCCCAAACATTGACACCCCCATACAATGAATAACATTTTTCTGGGTATCCATTACCTGCTAAAACACCCAAATCTGTACAGGTAACTAACATAAGAGCTCCATTTTTGGCAGAATTGATTGCGCTATCTACAAATGGTGAAACGGTACCGTAAGGATCGAGATCAATAATATGATAAGCACTTGGATTATTAGACATATGAGTAATAGCATTGGCTTCATTTGGCTTGACATTTTTACATCCATTATATTCACAATTCAACTTGATTGATTCGACGGCTGGTTTAGATATGTCATTGGCAACAATATTTTGCAGTAAATCACACTCTTTGGAATATCTGATAGCACGTAAACCTGAAGCTGATAAAGCTTCTAATAGATTAGCATAGGGAACAAGAACTGGCTCCTCATCAGCGTTTCTTTTCTTTGCATTTTCTTCGGCCTGCATTTGTGTGAAAGCTCTGATCGCTAATGACGATAAATCTCTATTGTACTGCTGTATAGGATTGTAAAAGACCTTTTCTTTAGGGAAAAGCAATGTAGCAGATCCCTCTTTACAGAGATCGTATTTAGAAACGTCAATATCAGCCATATTTATGGATCCAGATTTAGTTTCAATGGTGCTATATAACCGACAAACCGTCCTGCAACTGCGTTTAAGCTTATTCATCCAAACTTTTATTCTCCTTTACTGTCCTTGGGAAAAAAAATTTTCAGTGGAAAAATCACATCTGAAAAAACTCACAAGCGCTTACGTAACCATCAAAAAGTAGTTTAACCGTTTGCCTTTCATTTCGTAACCACATATATACTACCCCGTGTTGAGTCCCTTTATCGTGTGCTTCCATATATTGCTGCAGCGTTTATATCTACATTTAAACCTTTCTCCAGCATCTACAACACTATACCAGTCGATTGGGCTGTCCACATAGGAAGCATTGTCTATAAAGAAACTACATATAGAAAAAAAAGAGGTTGTAGAAGCTCAACACGAGAAAACGCTCCGCGCCCCATAAAGACGGCCGAGTGCTACCGTGCTTTCAGTACAAGTATCAAGGACAAACACTGGTTATTTGTCCAGGGACGATAATATATCATGACATGCTTTCGGATATTTCGACTTTGGTGTCTCCAACTACACACCCATTCTCAATCGTTATGATACGGTCTCCTAAGCGGATTTCAGGACGAGTTCCACCGCTGATCGTCATTTCGTCGTTCGGAGTTTCGTCGGCTTCAGTGATATTGCTGTTCAGTATTTCATCGAGGTCAATATTGGCTTCATCGCGATTGCTTGCATCATGATCGTTTGATGTGACTTGTGCAGCTTGTTTACGTGCAATACTCTGTACCTTACACCAACTCCTGAGAACACGAATAATTGCTCCCAGTCTGTTGAAATCGTCTATTTGTAACTTCCATACTTTGACCATACGACATCCGACAAGATACTCTACCCCTGCACTATATTCAGTACTCGCATCGTTACACTTGGATATGTCTCTATTATCCATCCATTTTTCCTTTTCATCTGTCATTTCAACCCAGCAGCTGCTACACCCGTCCGCAACATCAGCAGGAATTAAAATATATGGACATAGTTCCAGTGTAACCACACCCTTATTTCCATTTTTGTTATTCCCCATTTTTTTCCATTTTCTGGTCTGGGTATCAAACAATCGCCCATTATTAACTTCTTCTGTTTTTTCTTGACCTTCGTTCTCAACTTCTTCTTCTTCCAAATTCTCTTGGACTTTGAAATGAATCCTGTAAACTGTATCTTTAATATTCAGGCCTTTCTCCCGACGTAACCAATCGTTGACATATCGATCATCTCTCCAGTATTCTAGGAAAACACCCACTTTACCGTCTATATTCACCAGTAGTTTTCCTAAACCCTGGACAGAGTCAGTTCCATCCAAATTTCCAAGCTCGAGCGTATTCTGCTGCGTTATTCCCCACGCAAGCTCTGCAAATAGCGTAAACAAGTCGTTTGGTTGAGATCCACTCAATCTGTCAAACTGGATCAAAACCCGCAAATTCATATTGAATGCATCAAGTGTGGTCTCCTGCAAGTTGGCCAGTAAAATCTCGCCAACACCTTTACCTTGGTCACCAATTCCAAACAAAAAATCCCAATTGACACCATCAATCTTTTCAACATTGACTGCTGATGAAACACTGACATCAACAACCATCGATTTTCGAAAATCAATATCTATGAGAAGAATTTGTCCTGAAACACTTAGTCTCTCACAGTCGGTATCAGCACCCTCATCGACGAAGGTTGTGAATCCATAGCTCTCGGATAACTTCTTGATTGAATTCAATGAAACCTTTCCTGGTCGTTTCAAAAATGTCTCTGCTATCAAAGTGAGCGGTTCAACTAACTCAACATCAATACTCATGCCTTTTTCCGTGCCAAATGGGGCTCTCCTTCTTCAACACAGCTTCTTCCTCGGTGATGGTTCCCCTACTAAAACCTGTTGAGGTCCGCGACTATTCTTTCAGGTTTTTCTGTCGTGCACGCCAATGGGGGCGAGCTGGGGATACGCAGCAGGAACACCAGACAGCGAGTCTGTTGAGTGCTGGTGCAGTCCTCTAAAACATGTCGTTGGGCTCTATATTCTGAGCTAAAACATGTGAAACATGTAAAACATGTAAAGCATGTAAAATATGGTACGAAATGGGGCGTTTTATAATATAGATTTTACATAGCTATTAAATTTGGTTGAGATCTAATTGCATTAGTTTGAAACCGCCGAGAGTCTTCGATACTGTAGGGTTGAGCATTCAAATCCACAACCAGTCTTCAACGGCTGCAAAGAAAATACAACGACAAAAAAACAGTAACAAATTAACAGCGTCGTGATACAAAAGTTTGTCTCTGACGCATGTCATATATTCACAAAATGTAAACCTAATCTAACTGCGAGTACACACACATGCATGGAATATCTAACCTATAATTCGTCATGTGACACATTTTCTGTGGCCTTTTCGGTGTTCGATTCCGATGCAGTAATCTCGCCCACAGTTGTTTGATTTGCCTTCAATTCAGCTTCTCTCTTTCTTTCTTCTTTTTTCAGTTTTCTCTTTGTGTTGGTGAGAACTTGACTAACAAAGTCACGACGTAATTCGTAAACTTCTTCATACGATTTACAAAGATCGTTCACCTCCTTTAAGGTCTTTTTAAGTAATCTAACGTCTTCAACGTCTTTGACGTCATCTTTGATTTCAAAGTCTCTGTTCGGCCAAGAACTGCCATGTAACTTTGAGACTTGCGCTTCGTAATCAATATTGTAAATCTCACATTCCTTCATGAGCAATTGCTCTTTGCCTAAAACCTTATCCACGCAAACATCTCCAGAATTGAGCGCTAGATTAATTTCGTTAATTAGTGCTTCAACTCTAGATGGATCACTTACAATGACATGTAAATCCAAATCGTTGATTAACTCTAAAACTTCTTTATATTTCGATCTGACATCTTTCAATGACGCATCTTCACTATCGTAATCAAGCCATTCAAGATATTCTCCAATTTTGGTATTCAGTTCTTCAACATACTCTGCAGGCAACTTTTCTTCTTCATCTTCAACATGATATCTCAATTCATATAATTTACCTTCAAGATTGTTTTTGGTGTCTTCCAATATCTGAATTTCGTGTTCTAATCTATCCAATTCAGCCAATCTACCCTTGGAAATTTGCTTCATTTTACCAGTCATTGGTTCAAATTCAACAAACTTGGAAACGGAATGCATATTACCATGACGTGGAATGATGGTGCCGTTACCAATATCACTGAAACAATCAACTTTCAAATTGTTGATATTATATGCACCATCCACTTTGGAATATCCGTAATTCAATGAATATTCAACACCTGCATTACAAACGGTTTCATTGAATCTCTTAGGCATGGTAAAATTATATTGCTGTACTAAATGCAATCCTTCAGCAATGACATCAACTTGAATTTCAGGAATGAATTCATTTGAAAATTGTGTGAGGTTCGCTTGGAATTTATCGTTTGATGCCAGACCTCTTGGTGTTGTGACAATACCGCCCTTCAAATTCGATTTATAGTGTAAATCAAAAGAGTCAAAGTTTTTGTTGATGATATTAAAATCAGTACCCTTACGAGTTAGCTTCAATTGTTGAGCACCTCTCAAAGTTGTTCCAAAGACAACACTCTCATCTGCGTTGACATTTTTGGAAATCTTTTCGTCACCACCTAAATAATTGACAAGGGCTTCTTGCATTGAAGGAACACGAACAGAACCACCTGCAAGAATGACAGATGTAAGATCTCTTTGAACGTCAAACCCCTCCACTTTAAACACAGCGTCAAGTAGCTGGGGAATACCACTCAATGCAATTTCCATTCTCGATTCTAAGTCATCTCTTGTCATAAAGCCCTTGAAATCAATTTCATTGTAAAATGATTCAATATTAATATTAGTTTCAGTGTTGGCACTTAAAATCAGTTTGGCACGTTCAGCTGCCTGCCATGCTTTCCACATAGTCTTCGCATCAGTAACCAGTTCTTCAATAGGAATACCTGTTTCTTCTGCAAAACTTTCAAGTATATTAGCTCTAACCATAATAGTGTACAATTCACCATTTAATCTATGAGAGAAGACATAATTTTCAACGTTTATATCGATTGCATCGGTGGTTCCATTTTTGAATAAGGAGACCAAAGTTGCCTTTGTTGAACCAGCACCTGAATCAAAGATCAAATGATATTCCTTAGAATCCACTTCAATATCTTGCTTTCTCTTTTGCGCATAATCGAGTGCAATAGCCGAACCGTCATCAACCAGAGCAACAACTTTCATACCTGCTAGCTCCGCAGCGTCAATGAGTGCAGTTTTTGCAGCTTGTGTGAAAAATGCTGGAACAGAAATCGCAACTTCGTCGATTTCACCAACAGTTTCAGGGGATCTTTCCTTCCAGTATTGCAGAGCTCTAGATTTCATTTCCAACAATTGCATAGCAACAATTTCCTCAATGAGAAAAGTCTGTGAGTTAGTTTGTTTTTTATCAGAAACAACTACAGTTGCGGCCTTTCTGTCTGTTTGAAAACCAACACCTAATCCTTTGAATTTCATAATGTATTCATCCAAAAGTTCATTATGGATACCAGTGCCTAATAACGATTTAACATACATGACACAGCTCGAAGGTGATTTGATACATGTCGCCAGAGCTTGCGTACCATATTTTCTAATAGCCATTCCATTTTTGTCAGCAGAAGCTTCATCTAAAATCAGTGCCATACCTGAAACATCCTTTCTTTTGGATTCAGATGTCAATAAAATATCATAGGGGACATTAGGCGCTACGAGAACGGCCTTTGTATATTCTGTACCAAAATCAACACCCAATAAAGCGGCATGTGTTAAACCCACCAAGCTCAAAATACTCAGCAGCAGTACTCTCCACACAGTAAACCTCATCTAGTAAACGTTTGCTCGATAGAATGTTCGATAGAGAAGCAGACACTTACTTGAGACGTGTCAAAGAAAACACGTATCGGTGAGAAACTGAAAAATTTGGCTCGATTTTGGGGCCACGACGGCATTTTGTTAGGCCTTGTTTTGGAAATGCCGAGGAAAGGGGGAGAAAGAAGAAATGCAGTTTGGTGTTGAATACAATGCATACGCAGGCACGCTAAACAGTTCAAGAATCTACTGGGCGGATAAATCACTGTAAATTCAATGAGTTCTCCCATTCTTGCATTCTCCCCTCCTTGTGTGTCATCCCTTCACTTACACAGTGTCTTCCTCTCTCCACATTTTTGCCACTTTGTGGTATCTTGTAAGGAAACGCTGTAGAAAACGGAAGGCATACTTATTTGCTTATGATGAAGGGCGCTGGAAACATTTCCAATTGATTGAACTCCGTGCCACTATTCACTCACTCAGTTTATGGATTTTCTGCTGCGTAGGAAATGAATCAATTGCTATTTTCCCCGAGTTTCAAAAAATGGGAGCGCTTTGGTTTTTGGTCGTAGTATCAGATCTTTGCTTTTTTACACTTTTCTTAAGAACTCCCTTCTGATAAGTTCACTGGCTCTACATATTGTCCATACCACGTGTCACCATACCTTGCGTTTACGATTGCAGCGCTAGTATCAGCCGGTCCAGTACACTAGTAAAAAATGGCCATCTCTCCTTGTAAACATTATGTGCTAAGTCCGTTTTCTTTATATTGGTTTTTGGGAGCCTCGGAAGTTCAGCTAGCGCATAAACGGTCCAGTCAATGCAGCAAACTCACGTTATCATCATAGACATTATAACAAATAAACATCCATTTTTATTTCCCAATTGATCTTACCCAAATACTAACTGACCTTCTGTAATCCATTCTCGTTGAATTTTGCACGTAGCAGCTTTTTATTATTGAACTGGGCATAAACATCACAGAATTTTTCTCATGCCACTCCAAATATCCCTTTTTTTCCAAAGCCAAAAAAATCCAATTTTCAACTACAAAAAGCTATCTTCCTTTTCAGCTTTCTCAGAGTTTAGCGGCTATTCATCATTCTACTTCTTATTGGAAAGCCGTGCCTTGCCAATTGACCAGTAACTGAAAATTTTTCCCAAATCATTACGTAAGCCAAAGCTTATTCTTAATGTTTGAAAATTTCTTTGATACGGGTGAATTTTTTTTAAGGCAAAGAGTGCAGAAGAACCTGGAAATAGGGGTATTACAAAGGATGTTCAACGAGAGAAGAGCTCAAAATAGAAAGGAAAAAGAGGAAAGAAATGGAAGAGATACGAGAGTACCGCCGAGCGGAGCTCGAATCAATCAGCCGCCGAACCATTTCATTCCAAAGGGTCCGAGTGTCAATCCTTCTTTTGCAAATAACCGCCGAACTAGATACTCTGCCGGTCCAATAAGAGATAGCCGAGGTGGAAGGCATTTTAGAAATGATGAAAGGTACTATGAGCGTCGCCCAGATGCTAAGTTTCGTGATAATCGTTATCAGGACAATTTCAAATCAAGTTCAACATCTGATATTGGCCATTTCAAAGTTCAAACTGTGCCTTTAGAGGAATTGCGCCCGCAGTCTTCTATGTGGGATAAAGCAGCAAAAGGGTTTGAGGGTTTAAGGGCCAAATTTGCTAAAAGCTCTGGTCTTTTTGCTTCACCATCTGTGAAGCTCTACGTAGAGCCAACTAAGGAACAGATCGAATTGTTGTTACAAAACCAAAGCGAATATCTTAAAAGGGAAAAAGAGAGACAATCAGAAAGAAATTTACAGAATGCATTAGAAGGCAAAATATCCAAACAGTTGTATATCACAGGGTTGGATTTGGACAACAGCAACGTAGAAAAGATACAAAAATATTTAGAAAGTTTTCTTGCATCTGCGTTTATACCCAACGTATCATTTGATGATACATCTCTCAATTGCAAATTGGACGGAAAACATGAAAGGATTTTGGTAGAATGTAAAAAATCTCTGGTTGCTACTGTTCTTATGTCACTCAATGGCAAGATAGTTGATGAATTAGGTATCAAATTGCAAATATCTAGGCCCAATGATTATATTGAAATGTTTCTCGAGGAAAGTGTCACATCTGATATGAATGTTAAAGAAGAAATAAGAGAATCTTCACAATTATGGTGTGCTAATAATGTTCCCGATAACACCAGTAATGAAAGACTGAAAGAAATTCTAGAAAAATATGGACAGGTAAAGTCTTTAGTCATTTTGGTGAGTAAACTGACTTACGAGAACATGGATATTGCATTCTTTGAATTTAAATCTCCAATAACTTCACAGCAAGTAAAAGATTTATCTGAAACAGAGTCTCTGAATTGCTTTCAACCTTGCGTGAACGAATCCAAGAAGTACTTTCAAAAAGTTCAGCTTACTATGGAAAATATCAAAAAATACGTCAACTCGGATACTCTATCAAATGAAGCCTCCCGAGATATATCCAAACATGAGATTACTTCCACTATCCAGCTACTCAACTGTTGTACTCCATTGGAACTTTTGAACAAAGATAAGTATCAAAGCCTTTATAATATCTTTCATTTGACAATGTCGAAAATGCCGGGATTTGTGCAGCTGTTTATCCCCAGACCAATGTCTGAAACTGAGATTGAAGAAAATCCAACGACGTTTGGAAAAATTGTCGTTAAGTTTGAAAATGGGACAAATGCAACAGATTGCTTGAATAATACATGCGGAAGATATTTCAACAGTAGAGTAGTAATAGGATCCTATATTGATGATGACGTATGTGAGTAAGTTCCTCACTAAACCCCCCCCATTTGTATGCTTATTTATTTCAATGTATAGTTATCTATTAAGGTCGAAACAGAATCGTCATAAGTATGTCTAACAATCAGATCGTATAAATCGTCGGGTATATTTTTTGTTATGCTCAAGGTGAGTTTGATCATGTCTGATGCATTCAGGTTAGGGAACGTCCTTAACAAGCCCATAGGATTGGAAGATGAAATAAGCTCTTCTCTGATCAATATGAGTTGCGAGACAACAAATATTATGTTCAGATGGATCCCATAGCTGAAGAGAAAGTCCCATAACTTGACCAGCTCTTCCAACTCGGGAGTACACGCACACAATGTCAAGACAGAGGGTAAAGCATAGATTTTGGCACTGGACAGACTTTTCCTCAAGACATTATAAAGTTGAGGATCAACAAGTTTCAAAACATAGTCAACCAATTTCGTACCGTCAATTGCACCGTCCAAGTTGGGTTTGATATATCTTGGCATCTGAATAGTGAGAAGATTATAGAGTAGTGAAAATGCTTGAGGTTCACTTCTACTTACATATAAGATTGGTCCGGTGATGACATTCATTCCCTGAACGTAAGGGGAAATTTGGCAGCTTTCGTTTCCATCTTCTCCCGTGTTGGAGGAAGTTTCATTGTTTTCCACAACACACCAAGCAAATACGTTCAAAATTCGAGTAAATTCAGACTCGTCAATCTTGTCCCAGAACAGCTTGTTATTCTGAAATGTTCGAAAAACATCGTTTCTGATTTTCTCAGATATCACAGTATCAACTTCACCACGAGAAACAACACCACTGTACCATTCACTTTCGATTGGTGACGCTCGTAACAAAATACTCCATATGTATGTTCGATATGGACAGTGTTCAGGCAGCGATTCACACAGTATGGTATGTCTCAATTGCTGTAAACTAGCCTTCAGAAGAGGTTGCGAAGATTCAATATATTTTTCGAGATTGTCCTTCTTTCGGCCTCGTTTGACGGCCTCTTTCTTTAGATTCATTTCTTCACCTTGATTGCCTTTAAGCACTTTCTGTATAGAGTCCTTCCTCCTTTCACCATCAAGTTTATCCAAGAGTAACGACTTTTTTTTGTTCAATAAATGGTACGACTGCGATCTTTGCATCGATTAGCCTTAATATTTCAAACAACTAGCGAAACACCGCTCAACAGGGTTACCGGACAAGATCACATTGAAGCGCTTTAGTGACAACAAACGTAAACATGAAATTTTGGCTATTTTGTTGATCGCGACAGTGTCTTTGTTGTGATCTGCAAGGTATCGGACACGAGGGAGCAAATGTTATCAGATGCTTAGCTGATGTTATGAGACGGGACAAGGTTATCAGCCCAATCAGTGATTGTGCTGCAATTCGGGTGCAAAAAAAACCAAGGTCATTGTAAAGGTCATTGTAAAGGTCCAAGTCAAGGTCCAAGTCAAGGACAAAATCTAGGTCTAAATAGTTACGCTTACACACACAGATTTATATCTAGAGATAAAAGGAATAGAGATCTAATGGTATGAAAAATAAAAAGGTAATTTAATAGCAAGATAGCAAACTCACTTTCTCTGTGACTCAAATTCAGCGGCTTCCATATCAAGCAGTATTCTATGGAAGCTAAATGGCTCATAAGCGTACCCTTCACCTTCAAAAAATTTGGACATCGCTTCGACCCAATGCAATCTAAGAGAATGTAACATAGCAGATGTGCCTTCCATGACAACTAAAATACACACCGTCAAAACAAACCACATGCCGAAAAGCAGAAATACACTCAAACATCCTAGATATCCAACTTTATCATAAGGTTGGAACGCATTTTGGATAGTCATTTCCCATAAAACGGCCGATAATTGGTTATGTGCAAGCGATAAAGCCCATAAACGTAGATATGAAGCAGTATGAGAGACACAGTTAAGACAGAACTCAATGGTATGAATCACTTGATGAACCATTATATCACCAAAATTAAAAGGTTCTTCCTCTTCTGCGTCTTCATCCGTCAATATGTTGATACCCTCAAGCTCTACATCAGCTGAAACAGGATCTTCGAATGGATTCAAAAACTCATCGTCCGGATTCGGTACTGATTCAATCGAAATACGTGCCCCACCGGTGTTGTTGTGGACATCAGCATAACCCAACTGGATTCCCGATGAGTTTTGCTTTTTCAATGTCAGTGGTTTGTACAGTAATAACCAAGGCACACAAACAAGCGCAATCAAAACTAAAAAGACTTGAATTGGTCCCTGACCTGGATACAATTGATCTTCAACAGTTCCAGGAGACAAAAACATATTGATCAACATGTTCAACAAGCTCGGAGCGGGCTTTTCAATACCCACCCAGTCAACACACCATTTGTATATGATTGTCAATGTCAAATAACCAAAAATCGACTGCATAAATAATAAACCAGGAATAAAGTTACCAATGATGTCAACTCTGGATCTGAAAAATCTATAATTCACAAGTGCAAAACAGAAGGAATATGACATATGGATGAACCCCATCAAGATGGACAGTTTCATTTTATACGAGTTGGTGAAAAGCAAGTTATTCTCGGTTCCATGCCAAGCCGGATCTAAACCAACCGCATAAACACCCGTTGATACTGCTGTGATACTTTGTCCCTCTTGGAAATCCTGGGGCCACTTCCATCCGGATTTGAACAAGGTCATAGATTTTGAAAAGACATCGTTGTAGATCAATCCCGTATACATTGAAAAGAAACCCATCAACAGTAATATGTAACGACCCGTATAAGCCATATCGAATATTTCATCTCTGTTTTTAATTTTCGCAATAACATTTTCCTTCTTGACTAGAGTCACAGCGGCTAAAAACAAAATGATACCATGACCCAAATCACCAAACATGATTGCAAACATGAAAGGAAATGTAACAATTGTAGCTAAGCCGGGGTTGACTTCTTGATAAGTGGCAATCCCATACGCATCGATAATTGATTGAAAAGCAGCAGTGAATTTATTCGTTTTGTGATATGTTGGTGGTGTTTTATTTGTTTTGACAACACTGACAACGGTATTTAAACCCCTGTCAACCTTGGCCGTGGCTTCAATTAGGGCGCTATGAATAGCATATAGATTGTCAGCAGGAATCCAACCTTCTCCAATTACACCTCTTCTAGCCTCGTCATAATTGAATAAATTCAAGGCCTCGTAAATCGAAATCTCTCTGCGAATTATAATTTTCCATGTCTCAATATTAAGAGCAATATCTTTCAAATATAGCAATAAACGATCTTCGGTGTGATGAAGAACATCGTTCAAGTCTTTAATTTTATTATTTATTGATTTCAATTCTTGCTTGTAAAGCTCAATATCACTATCAACAGCATATAAGACACCATCCAAAGATTCAATAACTTTATTACATTTATTAATCAAGGTTTCTCCATGAGTGAAAATAAGGAAAATCGATTTTTGTGATTTTTCACCCGTCTTGATATCTTCGACTGGATCTTTCAAAGGAACATGATTTATGTATAAGTTACCTCTTAACATTCTCCAACAAATTTTTTCTAATAATAGAAATTTTTCTGTATCGATGATACCGCTGATAAAATTCATTGTCGAACCAAAAACATTTAGTTCTTGTCTTCCCGTTAAAGTCGGGTCAGAGTTGGTTGTTGTGGTATGGTTTCCCGATTCCAACAGAATTCCAGCCTCATCTTCATCATCTGTTATCATAAAACTGTCTGTTGATTCATGCGAAAGCCTAACTTGATTAAAACCAGAATTGTCATCAGCAAGATCAATCGACAGTCTAGAGTCGAAAAATTGTCTTGTATGCTGTAGAACCATTCGATGTTGAATCAGTTTGTTCTTTTTGTGTAGAAATGAATCGTAAGAGTCTGAAAGCTCTCTAACCTCGCCTTCAAATTGCGTGATTGTGTGCAGCAAGGTTGTCAGTTCCGGCATAGTCAAATTAGATCTATTATTCAAAAACTTCTGATACTCTACTGAAGGTTCCATGATCAATTCTTCCGATTTCGTGGTCGGTATATGGATTTCCTGTTTGTTGATTATTTCCAATAGATACTTCAATTGCTTTTCAACCTGATCGTAAGTTCGGATCTCCTTGACGAAGGTTCTTTGAAATGAATTCACGTTCTTGTTCATATCTCTAAACTGGACATTTCCCATATCACCCAGAATTGAAATGCATTCCCTTGCCGCTTCTGAAGGAATGTAAAATTGAACCAATTCCATATCCGCCGAGCCTGTATAACATACATATATGAAGCAATCCCAAGAAAACCTATCAATTGAACGCAACAACTGTAATTAAACAATTATCGCCAATCAACAATAGATAGACTCGACAGTATCTGTTAGTATTCAACTCATGTGTTAATTCATGTCACCTTGCTTTAATTTGCATAACATACGGAAAAAGGCTTCGTTCTCTGCCATTGTCTTGCTATCAGCGCTCAGTTATAGCCTACAAACAGCTTCTTCTTTCTCTTTGTGTGATTATTTATTTACAAGGGCCCTCGGTTCCTTTTCACACACAATCCGATTCCTCTACTGAGTTGTCCTTTTTTTCTTTTTCGCTCCCGCAACGAGGCGCTTTTCCCACTGCGCCTGCGCCACACATTTTTCACCCGTCGTCTGTTTGCTGGCCAGCCAGGCCAAGCCGCAGCGGCCAGATGTGGGTGAAGACCGGGTCCTCGAAGAGTGCCTACGCACAAACATCGAACAAGCATAACCTTACGGTTGCAGAACACAATCATAGTGGCAAAGGGTTAATACAAAAATACATATCTGCACTATCTACCATGGGTCAGCCCAGGACTCACATTCCAGAAAACATCCCAGAGACAGAACGGGATCTCTG
Organism: Pichia terricola; assembly: GCA_030168465.1. NCBI lineage: Eukaryota > Fungi > Ascomycota > Pichiomycetes > Pichiales > Pichiaceae > Pichia > Pichia terricola. The sequence goes on from CP099445.1 coordinate 1,888,835, forward strand.
GCTGTCGTTTGCGGGGTTCCTTGCTAATACGTCGTTTTTAATTCCGGACACTATTGCGTTTGATAGACTGTTACCTTATTTCACAGCGGCTGGTGGTTCTCAGTATTTCAATGTCCAAGAGGTGGAAATGGTTGGGTACGAAGCATACTTTGTGGAACAGTGGATAATTTCCAGAAACTCTCGAAATGTTATCATAACATACACAGGTAATGAAAAGGATCGAATTTTAGCATATCATGTCCAGTCACTACGAGATGCAGTTATCAGTAATGCAGCCAATGATGAACAGACCGATTATTGGCCTCAAGAATTTGCATTATATCTGTTTGAGCAGTTGAAATCAGACTCCTGTGTTGCTACAGAGACCAAATTGGGGTACGCTTTTATCACCAACCTTGCACAACTAGATCCTTTTTTGACTTTGATCAACGCTAAAACAGGTAAAATCTCATATGACTACAAATTATATGTAGTGAATCAAAATTTGAAGAGTTTAGGATGTGGTTCAAGATCAGCTTTGACTGTAGATGAACCTTCCAAATCTATGGAAGACAAATTCAAAACCCAATTCCAGATACATGCCAATGTTCCAATAAATTATGCAATTGTTGATTTGATCTTGGTCACACAAACATTTCTTTATTTATATGAAGTGATTGATCCTGTGTTTTGCGATGGCTTATTCTGTACTCAGACTGAAGTTGCGATCAAGGAATGGTGGAACATTATTTTGAACGTACCAATAACAAACGAGATTTTCAAAAATAAACCCCCAAATTGTCAAATATCGGACTCAATCCAAGCTGTGATTGGCTTCACTGTTTTAATCAGACATATTTTGGAAATGGGAGGCAACAATTTTGGGGTGCCAAAAGATCCAATGGAAGTACAACATATGAAGACCTCGATTGGGAAATTCCAGAAATATCATAAACTCGAGAAAACTTGTACCTTAAATCTATCTACTCTTTTAAAGTTGATTGAATGGGGTAACAGTAACAAAAATACACAAAGTTTGACAAAAGACTTAAGTAAAATGAAAAACCTGGTGAAAAACACCGTGATCGATATTACTTCTGGCAAGAATTTACACAGTATTACTCAAAACGCCTCAATATCACCATTTAATGTTCAATCAAGATTGTATAATAATGCACCAATGGATTCGGATCAAAGAAAGATGATCAATTGTGAGAATATTGATCATATCAAGCACATGTCCATGGGAAAACATTTGAAATTTTTATACACAGGTAATGGGAAGCCTATAAACATCCACAAAGAAGCATTGTCTATGCATATTATAAACCACAGTGCTCGCTCTAACGGATCCTTGGAAGGATCAAAAAAGTTTAAGAATAAGAATCCGACTTCCAATCCGACTTCCAACCCGCTGTCTTCATTGGCGGCTGAAGGCACGGAAAATGATGCCACTAGAGAAGACCCCGAAATAAGGAAGAAAAACTTGAATAGCAAGGAAGACTCAGGACTTAAAAAGAGATCGAAATACCAGGATAAGCTGCTCTCACAACTGCATTTGAATTCCGATGATGAAGATCATCATTATGGTGAATTTGACGACGATATGGAGGTCCATCACCCTAAATTTGACTCTCTATCAACAACGTACTCCAACTATCACAAAGATGGTAATAGTAGATATGACAGTATTGGGGCAAAATCACACACCTCATATAGTGGTAATGAAGATATTTACCCCGATTATGATGGTGACTACACTAATGGTCACATTGCAATTACCGATCTCATCGATAACGACGATGATATCTATTACCACGCTTATCCCTCTCAAAAGTCTAAATTTAAACACAGAACACATGAAAAAGACAGGGAGCTGAAATCCTCTCCGGACCCATATAATCCATTAATGGAACAGTCAGCCAGATTAAGTAGTGGATTCAAAACTCATAGTAAGAGCAGTAGCAGAAGAAAGCTATCATCTAAAGGTTCAAGCAATGAAAACGAAAGCGATGGAGTTTATGAGTATGAGAATGGGTTTGAATATGACTATGAGCTGGACTCTGATAACCCACATCAATCGCAAAAAGGCCATAGCGCCCCTGATAGTTTTCACACCAAACAGCCATCACTTTCCAAATTGAGTAATGAAGAAAATCTTACAAGACCGTATGGTGCATATTCACCAAGCAATCCACAGCAGCAGAAACACAACTCAGGCGATTCCAAGAGTCCGGAGTCTTCTTTGCAGAGAAAATTGTTATTATCTCAAGAAGTGTGTTGTGACAATGATGCAGATTATTGCAAATTCATGAAACGAGTCAAAAGGAGACACAGTATTCCGTTAGTTGAAGCGGAAATGAACAAGTATTCAATTGAGTTCAATCTGAAAAAGGAAGAGAAAGATTTAGAACGCGGTCCAAGTTATTGTGGCTCCAAGAGCAACATTCTTGAAAGATGCAATGCTAATGGAAGTTCAAATGAAGAGAATAAAAACGACGATGCATCGATTAATAACATGAGATATATGAAACGAAAGCAAAGTATTTTTGGATCTCAGAGCTTGCATACCAACAGCAGCTTGGAATCTGGCTATGTTTCCTTTGGTTCAATGATAATATATAAAAACAACAAAAGTGAGTCGACGATGAAGAGGTCATTGTCGTTTTCGATGTTTGAGGAACGTTCTAACTCATTGATCAACGAAGGAGATTTGAATTTTGATATTTCCAATGTAAATTTCGTAACATCCGAAGTTTTAGCCATGGAGTACTTGAAACTGAAAGCCAGTTACCAAAATGATACTATCCAGTATCTGTATAACTTGAAGCAGCAATTGCAACATGACCTGAAAATAGTAAATGACACATGGAGTTCTGATCAATACAATACGACTCTCTTGAAATACAACTCCACTTCCTCTGATGTGAGTAAAGCCGTTGGTAAATATTATGAACTTGAAGACAAGCTTAAAAATACAGTGAAAAGCAATGCAAGATTGAAGTATGAACTAAGATTGCTATTGCAGAAGACAAAAGAAGTTGAGAACAACCTAAAATCGTTTAAAGATTTTAAAATTGATACCCTTAAAAACAAGATGGAGAATATGGCTATGAAAATGAAAATCTGTGGTCAAGTCGACGAAAAGTATAGAGATGTACTGTGCGATGAAAATCCCAGCGTCAATAAGTGCAAAATGGAGAATTCAAGTCCTATCGTTAAGAAGATGTTCCATGGGGAATCATTGATCCATTGGCACAATATCGATTGGAGTTATGTTGTGAAAAGACCATACATTTTACTGGTTTTTCTGTTTCAAATATGTTTATGTACTGTCCTACGTCGTGTTGATTCGAAAAACGCTCAAGAGAGATGGATGAACATTGATAACAATCCAACAGTCGTCAAAATTCTACAGTTGATGTATCTCACAACTCAATCAGGGTTACGCAATCATCATGGTAGGGATGAAAAGGGACAGGAACCAGAAGAACAGAAATAGATGCGTTGATACAATGAAGATGAAGGGGGTATATAAATAATCTAGAAGTTGCCTTTTTTATAGAAAAAAAATCATTCTGAATGATCAACGTAATAGTCATCAATCGTTTATAAATGAAGAAGCATCCTTTTGCATTACTTTTCAATCACTTGGCTTTGTCATGTTCATTGACATCTTTATTTTCATTTAATTCATGGGCAAGCTTTTCGGTCTCAGTAATCAAGTTCGATCGAACATGATCCATGTCCATTCTTTTTTTGGCATGTAAATGTTGAAGGAAAACAGAATTTTTATTCAGAGCATCTGCCCTCTCTTTCAATGCCTGACATATTTGAATAGAATGTAAAGAAGACATTGGTTTCGTACTAGTTGACACTTCTTTTCGCCTGGAATCTTTTCCAGACATACCAAAAGTTTGAGATCGTTTTTCGGCAACAGCTTCGGCTGTGTATTCCAAAAGTTTCTGATATGACGACAATAGAGATTCATAATTACTTGATAACTTTCTCTCTCTATGTAACAAAGTCAACAGCATTTCTCTTTCATTTGCTTCCTTGTACTTCTCATCTTTCACACCTTTTTCCAATTTCTTTTTCTGGATCTTTTCATTTAGTTGCTTTAATACGGTTGGATGGTCCTTCACACTTTCGTATTCATCCATTGTTGATTTCGATATGGATCCCGTTTGTAATGAAATATTTGCCGCTTTTTGAGACCACAGCTCATAATCAACATTGGATTTGATTGCTATTTGTGAAAGTATTTTATCAATATTACCCAAATTCACATTCTGGTCATCCAATTCCTGCAACAATCGATCAAGTAACTTTTTTATCTGTTTTGTACTCAATTCACGACTTTGGACCGTAGGTAAAATGGGAGAGATCTGGTTATCTTCTGAAAACGAAGAATCAATACTTGAGTCAGGAACCATTTCAATCAAAATATAAAATCAACTGAAAGTAACAGAACGCTTCGTTTGCGGTGGTTTTCAAGTGCAATGGACTACAAAACAAGAACGAGTGGGATTATAGTAGAGAGTTGCAAATATGTACAATCAATCTGGAAATTTATGAATTACGTAAGCAATCAAAGCTTGGAGATGCTGAGAGACATTAATGCCTTTATTGATGGGGCTCTGAAGAAAGTGGTGATTGATTTGATATGAGTTAACAAAATGTTTAGGGTTTATCCATGTAGGTTCTGCGTGTAATAAATGAATCAAAATTAATTTCAGCACTGATTGTTCATCATTAATAGGAGTGAACCCTTAAGCCGGCTCCGCAGAATATACTGAGAACAGTTTGAAGTTCCGCAGCGACGAGTAGAAAAATGGCCGTCGACATTTATAGGACCGGTGATGTTATGTATGCTACACTTCACTTTTACTCAGTAGTATTTCCAAAGGAAAGTACTTATCAAGATGACAACATCTAGTAGTTTGAATACAGTCTAACCGTTACGGTGTAAAAAACAGAACGTATTTTTAAGGATCCCATAGTTTTGCACAAATTAGACTTATTTTGCTCTGCGACCACCACCAGGACTGAATTTCCTGCGTGGGCGCTCCGCTCCATCTCTGTGGAAAAAGAGCGCCGGCGTGCCGCTGAAAAAGATTTGTGATTGCACAAAAATGCCATAAACTCAACGCACAGAATCTCCACGCTCCGACGCTCCCACGCTCCCACGCTCCCACGCCCGCGCGGGCCAGCAAAGTTGCGAAATTATCCGCAAGGAAATACTATGACAACTATACATGAAACACCTTTCCATCCACACCACACCAACCCAAGCTGGAATTACTTCCTGTTTTAAATCTCTGTTCAGCTAATAAATGTGATTTCTGTAAAAATTGAGGCTATTTTTGAGCAAACAATGATTGAGGGGCTTTGCTGATCAGCGAGAACATTTGGTATGAATGAGACAAAAAGAGATTTATTCACACCTCGAATGAAAAAGTAAGCACCTATCTTTGTAAAAAGCGACAAAACAACTGTTTAACTACCAACTGCAACATGGATATTCACACCTCTTGAGCATCTACTTTGTACAGGTAAATAAGCGAAACCTATTCTGCTTTTTATTTTACTGAAAGAGCAAACGTGTCTTTTCTTTATTCCATGTTTGTATTGAAAACCAGTAGAATCAACTAGTACCGGCACAATCCTGATGATGTATCACTCTTTCTTCATCTCTTGTTTTCCAGTTTTAAAATTAGAATAAAAAAGCAAAAAAGCAAGCAAGCAAGCAAGCAAGAAAGCAAGCAAGCAAGCAAACAAGGAAGCAAGAAAGCAAGCAAACAACCAAGTGCTAAAAAATAAGTAAACTGTAACCTAATATTGACTTTTTTTTTCAGTCTCACATTGGGGTTCTTATATATGCTCTTGTACAGACATTTGATTGAAACCGAGATTATGCCGGTACTTGTTAAACTATGAATAGGACAAAGAATATGTCAAATTAGAATGCCAACTGTAACTTTTCAATTCTGCTAACAAATATGCGCTTCAAAATAGAAGAAATATTAGCTAAAACTCAAGAACAGCGTCTTCCACCTCTGACTTATAGATTTAAGTTCAGTATTTAAAGCCAATGGTGCTTTGCTTCAAATTTTCAAGCAAACCGCTTGTTTGGTACTGCGGCACAAGCGCAACTTAGAGACCAATCATTGGTACAATCGATAAGCCCCACTAGATGATAAAGCGTATACCTATTTGAGGGGTACACCTTTTGAGGGGTATACCTATTTGAGGCCACATTCCAAAAAAAAGGTGGCCATCTCTAGCATCAATCGACTCAGGTTAATTAAAATCTCAACCCTGTTTCTCCTTTTTATCACAATAGTTAAATATTTTAATTAAAAACAGAACTGTATAGTAGTATAAAGAGACCTCGATGGGTAAATGATAGAGTATACAAAGATTAGACATATTCGAGGAAAGAGATGCCTCTGGGAAATTTATTTTGGTTGTTAATATATTGATTGGCAAGGAAACTAGATTATTTGACTATTTTCTTAATCTATTTCTTTTCCTTCTTTTCTTTCTTCTCCTTCTTTTCCTTCTTTTCTTTCTTTTCCTTCTTTTCCTTCTTTTCTTTCTTTTCTTTCTTTTCCTTCTTTTCCTTCTTCTCCTTCTTCTCCTTCTTCTCCTTCTTTGATTTCTTAGACTTCTTTTCTTCTTCATCTTCATCATCAGAATCTTCATCATCAGAATCTTCTTCTCTCTTTCTCTTCTTTTCGGTTCTTTCTTCTTCATCGGCCATAACAGCATCTGCATCAGCATTATATGCTCTTGCTTCGGTAATTTCAACCTTCTTCATGTCTTTTTGAACTCTTGGAGTAGATCTCAAATCTCTACCTTCTAAAGCACTCAATCTGTTTTCAACCTTAGCTCTGACTTCTAAACCATAGTCACCACTATCGTCTCTTTCTTCGGCTAAAGCATCATATCTTAAAGCAACAGCAGCTTTTGCAGCCAACACTCTGGCAATCTTACCCTTGTTTTTACCAGTAGCTTGACCAACTAAGGAAGCATGGTAAATTAAACCATATTTCGGCGTATCATGTTTGGTTTTCAATGCTCTGAACAAAGCCTTTTCTGCACCTAAAATTTGGATGGTAGAAGCTGGTGCCTTTGCTAAGGAAACTAAGGAACCGGCATGAGCAATTAATCTAGCACCAACTAATTCACCAACTAAAGAAGTTAAATTTGGTGCAATAGCCTTCATTCTTGCTGATAAATAGTTAGATAGTTGTTCTCTGTATTGAGAGAATTCAATAATTTGATCAGCTAATAAGGTGATGTTTAATAAATCGTCTTCGGTAATTTCAGTACCCATAGAAACTTCTGCAGCAGTCTTAACTTGCTGTTCAACTTCTTCAGGTAAGATTTCACTGAAATCGGTGGATTCACAGTTAGAACGTACACCCATCTTCTTGATGATCTTAGCAAAGGCAACGGAATCGACAACAATCTTGGCCAATTCCGGGAAATGCCAACCGTACCATTCTTTACATCTCATAGCGTAGGTGTTCAATTCTTTATCTAAATCATCCAATAATGCAATTGCTTGAATAATCATGACATCAACCTTATCAGGAGAAAATTTTAACTTGAATCTACCAATAGAGTGAGCTAAACCTAAAGACATGGTTGAAAGATCTTTATCAGTCATACCTGGTAATAATTCAGGTAAATGTTCTCTAATTGCTCTGTAAATATCTAAACTTGCAGCATCAGAGACGACTGAGTAACTTAAGCCAAGTTTGTTAATGGAGTTTGCTAACTTGGTATCATCAACAATCAGAGTGGTCTTCTTATCTGGCTTTGCTTCTTCTAACAATTTCTTTAATTGATCTGAAACCTTACCATCATTGATGAGGTTGGCTTCTTCTAATGCATTTGCCGCACTGGAGAATTTGGAGAAGGCCTTAATTTTAAATTGGGACAACACCTTTTCTGCAGTATCAAGATCTGCTTGAAGAGTGGAAGACTTGTAAATCTTCTTATCAGATGCTTTTAAAAGGGCATAACCTGCAGCAGTTTCAGTTAAGACAAAAGACATGGTTTGTGTGCTGCTTGTGGACCGTGCTGAAAACAAATCTTCAAATGAAGTTGGAAAACTTTTTTGATGGTTGACGCAAAAATATTTTTTCAGCTCAAAATCTGAGAAAAATTTTTTGGCACTAGAAAAATGAGAAAATGAGAAAATAAAATGAAAAAGATGAAAAATACACATCACGTGATACAACAATAATTTTTGAGCCGGGTAATGTTGATTCAGTCACTTTGAGTGGTGATCGTTGCTTGCTATGTGTGAGTACTATGACGGGACGGGGGGTTCGATGCGAAAATGGGCTTATTTGGGAGTTTCAAAGACTTTGGGGTTGTGCTTGGAGTGAGTAAAGCCAAAAAGTGGAGCGGTGCAGTTACAAACGATTGATTCTGATATTCTGGCCATATGCTCCGATTTTATCGCTAAGAGCAAACTAACATCAAAAGCCTACACTATTTCTTCCAGCAAAAATATCTATAAGCAGGAAACTCATGAGAGTCTAAAATGTAGTTCTATTAAACAAAAATCTATCTAGATGGTGCTGTCATAAATCGTCAATGCAAAGCATAATTACGTAGCAAGTCATTTCCACTGCGTGAAATTCTACGAAACACCTATATACAAGTCAAAGGGAATGTTGCACTCAATCACCGTAACGCTTGGCGCATTTTAATTATCAGCCCTTTTTTTATCAACCAAGGAATCGTTACCCCAACGTTCCTTTAAATCTTTAGACATAGCATAGAATTCTTCAGCTAGGGATATATTGCCTATAGCAATCTTTTCCCCCTTTTCAATTCTGTAGTTTCTTTCATTCTCTGAAATCTGATATCTCTTCTTGGTTTGTTCGCTTTCAAACCCAATTTTTCGAGGACCTTTATTAATCGTTTTCATTAGGTCTATAGTAACGGAATCTTTTACTAATTGTTTGTTCTTCAGGTTATAGTTGTGTTTCACTTTTGATAACTCTTCGTGAACCCACTGTGAAATATCTCTATGTTGTTCTACGGCATCTTTCAAGTCCTCACTTTTGAAGTGAGTAGCTCTCTTCTTGTATCTATCACTGCACTGATAAATATCCTTCAAGATCAAGGTTCGCAAATTGTCGCTCAATGCAATCCTGACGTGGTTGTATCTCAAATTAAATGGATTAATGGCATGACTATAATCTGCAAGTTTGGCAAAATAGTTAGAGGTGGAATCATTGTACTGTGGCTTACTGTTTCTCTTATTTCTTTTTTGACAGTCCTTATAGTGTATTTCCGTAAATTTCATACAATTCTCGTAAATATCTTTGATTATTTTGAGTGGGTATTTTCTAATGATGTATTTGAAATAGGACATGTAAAAATGATCCCAAAATTTGATATCATCAAAAGAAGAAATCGATACCAACATTGAGTATATTTTGTCCACTCTATCAAAATCCAAATCCCCAGCACTTTTGCCTATTTGTTTCTTGTTGGCAAGATTAACCATATAATCTAAATACGTAATCAAAGCGTATTTATTGAGCTCCTTTTTATGGTTTTTGTCATTGTTACAAATCAATTCCCATGCTAACTTTAAATTCGTATCAGTGTTCGAGCCATCATTTGAAGCTTTATATAGAACACTCCCAATTAGTTCATTGAAATCAATAGAAGAAAAGCCAATCATCTTATATTGTAAATAATCGATGATTTCAAAAGCTCTCTCTTGATCTCCTATTCTCAAACTGTATGCAAGAAACGCATGCACCTGGCCAGGAGTGAATTTCTCACCAGTGTTCAAAATGCTTAAATCTCCGTTATTTCCAAAGACTTTATCCAAATTAGTAGATGAATTGTCGTATCTCGAACCCACAACCTCACCCAAAGACTTGTTCTTTGTTCTACCACAATGATACAAGATGGAAGACATCAATTCGGGACACACTTTGACCGAATCTAGCGGTAAATCAAACAACAATTCATCAATGAGCTTTCTATATCGTTTGGCTTTGCTGAATAGTGTGATCATTTTCGATAGAGTCTGATAATGATAAAAATTGTTTGATAAATTATTGTTTTCTGACGAGATGGTTGAGTTGTAAATCTTGTTATGAAACGGTTTAATCAGACACCAAATCGAATAAACCATTACTGGATCATTATTTGAACATCGTTCTCGTATCACGGAATAACAAAAATGTAGATACTTATTTAAAATTTGCCTGTCTAGTATTTCCTTTAAACTGGATTCAAATCTTTCATTTATAACGCTTTCATTATATTTTTGAGGTTTCTGTTTGTAATATGAAACTGATGGTGATATCCTTTGACTAAGCAGAAATCCCAAATCTTTGATAATCACTTCAAGTGTACTATATGGAGACTTATAGACTCTTTTTTCGTTAAATGATTTTTTTCCCTGCAATGAAATTACATCTTCGACCAAGGTGCAGGATGCTTTATCCAAGATATTTCGGATTTGTTCATCTGACAACTCAAACCGTTTGAGGTCCGTGTCTTTTATAGTTGCATTGTATTTATCCAACAAATTGAAAATCATATCCAAATCTCTGACATTCATTTCTTGCGATCTATTAACACTGAAACTATCGATTAAGATGGATATATTTCTGGCGTCAAGTAACGGTGATGTTTTCGAGCTTTTTGACGCATTTTCCAAAAGATGGATAATGATTTTATATGCACATGAAGGTTTATCAATACTAAGTGCCAAATTGAAAACGTATGCCAAAAGGTTATCCAAGTCTTCAACATTTTCCTCAACTTTCCTACTTGATAGAAAGACGTCATCACGCTTAACATCTCGCAATTTTTCCATAATTTTGGAGTATATCTTTTGATTCTCACTAATAGCACTTCCAAGATGACACAGTGCATGTGATATACTATATACAAATAATGTTGGAGTCATTGCTTTGTAAGCGCTGTCGATGCATTTTGTGATTTCTTGCACATTTCCATTACAACTACCGTTTTCTTTGAGTATATCTGTAATTGTTGTCACTGACAACTTTCTATTTGAATCGATCCACCGTAACTGGGAATATTGTCGTATCCGACACGCATTTTTCAGCATCACACGATGCATAGTCTCTTCTGCTCACACCTCTTTCTCTTGATAGTCAGAATATTTCACGCTTCTTGTTTCGGTAGATTTGAAAAATTCATGTTCGAGGAGCAAAAAAATAGAAAAAAATGAATAAAAAAATGAACTGAAATGAAAGAAAGTGAAAATAAGAAAGTTCATATGGAGAAAAAGGTTGATGATTTCAAGGATTGTAGTGGAGCGGAGCGGAGCCAAAGATGAGATGAGATGAGGGTAAATAGAAAAGAGGGATTTGAAATAGTATAATGTTAGTGTGGATTTTTGACTTGGAACTAATACGTGCTGTGTAGAAGCTTGTTTTCCCTATTTGATATCATACGCTTTTTTTTTAATGTAGTACGAGGGATTCTTGCTACAGAATGAACCTACTTGCCGGTTTCAACTCCAGTTTAGTAACAAGAAAAAGCGGCATATCCTGTATCAAAAGTCCATCAAAGCTATATCATCATCACTTTTTGGATTCAGGAAGCAAAAACAGGCAACAGGCAACAGGCAACATGCGCACCGCACCTATACAGCCCGAGTACTTAGTTTGCATAGCGTAGTAAACATAGATGTCCACGTGCGTACATGATTGAGTACTCAAATTATACACAGAGGTTTGCTCATGTTACTGAGTGGATTTGTTTCTTCTGATATGTTGTTGTCGAATAATGTCACCAGATTAATGGGACGTGGTTGCTAGAGGTACTTGTTGCTAAATGATAGTTTTTGTGTGGGCGGTTGGCTAGCTTTTGTGATTGTGGCCGAATTTTCCTCGGCGGTGGGGGTAGTGCCTAGAAAGCTTTCTCCCTCGGACGAGGCGAGACTATCTAAATTTTCCGCGCGGAGTACCGGTTGGCCCACAATCCGCACAAAAGAAGGGGAACCACACATATGTATGCAATGAATCCGGGTACTATTTCAAACAGACATAGCAATAGCATAGGTGTAAAGCTCAGATCTGGCTCAATGCAAAACAACGAACCCCCACATTCATCACATAACATCTGCATTGAAATAGTTCTCACTTACGACATATGAAACTAAACCCGCAACAGATCCTTTGACACAATTGAGTGAAAAATTAACGGTTTTCCCCACGGCCTCACAGAGCACGGGGTATCGAAGACATGTGAATGCTGTGGGCTAGCATATATATGTAGGATGGTGTAATGAACCCGTAACACGATACTATTTGTTACTGATATCAATAGAGCCCCAAAATATGTATCTAGGACTTTGTTTTATAACTGCAACCTGCGTTTGTGACACATCACAAATACATCGTTTTACATTGTGACGTACAGTATTTTTCAGATCAACGAGTAAAGGACTTGCACACCCCCGTAAAAGGAACACAAAATATATAACAACATCATCTGAAATGAATTCAGAACCCTTTGTTTGTGTTCTGTAAATAAGAACTTCATCTACAGCTTCTTGTGAAGGCACAGTCACACATTTCTTCCCCCAATTTGTAGAAACAATAAAATAGCATTTGGTGGGGAAAAAAAAATTCCATGCAGAAAATATTTATCATCCTTTGGATCGTTTTAATCCTGTTTGAGTCTTGCCAGGTTGTCGTTGTTTTCAATTGCTGTGATCTCCCGTTAGCAAGACTCGATATGTTCAAACAAGGCATTACTTTACCTGCACTTTCATTGTCCGCAGGTGCCCTTTTCTTTTGGGGATCGTCATCGTCACCAGCTTCTGGTACTGCTGCTCCACCCGCTCCTACTGGAAATGGTCTTCCAACTGGAGTTTTCCCACCCCCATCTAACGGCAAGGGAAACAGCTCAGTTTCTGCATCAACAGACGCTTCTGTGAACCCGTCACAGTTTTTCAAATACGGGTTTCCAGGCCCTGTTCATGACATGGCAACTCATCAAGAATTCGTCAGCGTTTACGACAGACAAACGAGAAACCCATACTATGTCGTTGAACATATCACTGCTGACAGTATCAAGAGAAGAGACCAAAACACCGACAGGAAAAACTCAGTTTTCAAAGAAGACGAATCAGTTCCAGAAAAATTCCGTGCAAGATTAAGAGACTATTTCAGATCAGGTTACGATAGAGGCCATCAAGCTCCGGCTGCCAATGCCAAATTCTCTCAATCTGCCATGGATGAAACTTTCTATTTGACCAACATGTCACCTCAAGTTGGTGCCGGCTTCAATAGAGATTATTGGGCTCATTTCGAAGACTTCTGTAGAAGACTAACCAAAGATTATAAAAATGTGAGAATCATCACTGGTCCTCTATATCTACCAAAAAAATGTGACGATGGTAAATTCAGAGTTACGTACGAAGTTATCGGTAATCCGCCAAATATTGCTGTTCCGACTCATTTCTTCAAATTGATTGTGGCCGAAAAAACAGGATTGGAAAACGAAAATCTGTCTGTTGCTGCGTTTGTTATGCCGAATGACATCATTGCTAACGAAGTCCCACTAAAGACTTTTGAAGTTCCCGTCGAATCCTTGGAAAAGTCTTCTGGTTTGGAATTCTTGAAAAACGTTTCCACAAACAAGAAAAAAGAGCTCTGTAAAGAAGTCAAATGTGAAATTATTGTCAGAGAATTCAACAATGCTCTTCCAAAGAAATAGCTGCTGTTTGCTGAAATGATAAATCTGTGAAAAAATACTGTCAAATGCATGCTACCTTAAATAAATATAGAGTTTATAGAGTCTATTTATAAATCATAATTGATATTTTTCCTCATAAAGCCTTGCCAACCGGCTGACTTTTCGTTCACCTCTCCTCACACCTTTCTCGACTTCTTTGGCGTGTTCTTCCTTTTTCATTGCTTCTTGTTTGGCCTTCTCAAATTCCTGTTTGATCAGTAAATCCTTTTCAGTGTATTTCCTCAAATTGTTGTTTTTTTGAGGCGTCAAAAGCGCTAAGAAATCAGGTTTGTTTGGTTTAGTTGGTTTCGGTGATGAAAGATCAGATATCACTGGCGTACGCTCGATATCGTTTGTAGGTGTTAGTAACCCATCCTTATAATCCTGTGCAGATTTGAACTTGGATTTGGGTGTTTTGTATAAATCAATATCATTGTCAAAGGTCGTTTGAACCTCATCGTCCAATCCTAAGCTTTCAAGATCTTTGGCAACATCTTCAATATTTGATTTAGAGACAGGTATACATAAATCCAAACCGGCTTTGGACTCAATATCATTCGATGAGATGGTAGATGAAGAAGTGGATCTAGTTGACGAAAGTGAAGATGCTGAGTTGTTCTGGATATGTAATAACTTTGACTTTCTCGGTGGAGGTGGTAGAGGACCAAAATCGTTCTTGGATTGTTTGACTGGAGATGTCGGTTGCTTATCGGAGGATGCATTTTTCTCCAAAATTTCGATATCATTCAATCCCAATTTTTCGTTTTTGAAGTTTTCAAACGACAAAAAGTCTTCAAAACTTATATGGTCGTTGAAGTCGTCTATTGTGTACGACGTATTCCAAATCTTCACATTATTGAACATGTCATCGCCGAGGACATGCGATAATAAATTGAATAAGTTATCAAAACCTATATCATCATCGTCGTCATTATCATCTTCTTCGGGATATAATATCTTAGTAAATGATAAAATCAATCTCAGTTTTTGTCTTTCAATTGATTTTTGTACATTTTTCGCCAATGGCTCCAAAATGGTCGCTTCCCTTTCCAATTTGTTTAATAGATACTTAAATAGTTTAAACAGTTTGATTATCAAGTACGAATTGTCATATTGATTGATATCGTTCGTAACCAAAAAGTTGTTGCTCAGATTTGAATCATTATTCAAATCATACTTGTAATTCAGTATTTCATTGAAAAATATGGTAATTTCATCAATACTCTCAAAATTGACACCACGGCTGCCTTTTTTCGATACCAAGAGTTTAAGTGGTATAATTGGCTGACGAGAACTCGACAATTTTACTAAAAACTTGATAATGATCATGTAATGTTCCACAAATGAATAATCACTCAGCATGAGCAACTGATCCCTTTTCAAACAATCACTCAAAATATCAATTGATATTTTGGTTTCATTTTTCAAATCAGTACATTTTATGATGGTGTTCCAATCGTGGATCGAGAGTTTGACGTCCAAGTTCCTGTTCGAAAGATACGATACAAGATTATTGAATATTCTTTTGAATTGGCTCAATGGCAACTGATTATTATTAAAAATAGTAATTGGTTGCTTGTAAAGGGGCAAGAGATGTCTGTTCAAAATGATTTTATCGTTTTTAAACTGGATCTTATCAATCAAGTATGTATGTAGAGATATCTTTATCTTTGTTATATCGACATATTTGGACAGGTCACTCAAATTGGCACAGCTGATGATGGATATATTAGAATTGATGTAGAATTTTTTAGAGAGATCAACAATGGACTTCAATAGCCAGTTAGAATGCACGACGTATGCTTTAACTAAAAATTTTTTCAGGTTGTTTGGTATCAGTTTCAGAATTTTGATGAGATTCAGGGGCATTTTGAACGAGTCGTCCTGCGAGACATTGCTTTTGTAAAACCCGTTGGTGAATAGTACCAGGACGTGGGGTTCTGTTGGCATTTTGGCAATAAGTTGGGTGATAAAAGGATCTGTCTTGGTAGGGTCTTCAGTAGCTGCGGAGGCAGAAATATTCAAGATATCGGAGGGTATGTATGTTGTATCCAACACATACAAAGGAAGTGAGGTCTCAGGATCATATGTAATGGATTTGTAAAGACAAAAATCCACCGGGGTCATTGTGTACGTGCTGATCAAGGAAAAGAGACCCTCTTCAGTTGGAGTCTGGAAAACAAATCTCCAATGCTTTATTGTCAAAATTCATGTTAACGCGACGTGAAAGCTTTCGGATCCTGGGAGCGCATTAGGAGAGCGTAATGCTTGGCTCACCGTCAGGTCCTTTCCATGACTTAATGTGAACTGTCACGATACCTTGATTTGGATAATCCAATTTTGGTAGAGTAGCATGTCATAGAAATGAATATAAGAGGGGTTTAAATTTTGTATTGGGGTCACTCACTTGTTAAGAAGCTCTAATGAAACTATGAACGCTAGCTAAGATCATTTATATATTTTGCCCACGGAAAAGCCCCGCGAGAACATTTTCCCACGAATCTCTCTACGCCCGAATATGGATTGCGGTAGTAATGCGCTGGGGTTTTGCTCGGGGCACGGTGATGTAAATGTAGTACGCAGTTATTGAGGAAATACGTAGACAATACGTCTTTGTATATGGGGAGCCACAGGGGGCCAAATTTTGCAGTCACAAGATATTGCTAAAGCAGAGATCAGAAGAGCAGAGAGCACGAACTGCTCAGGCGGATAATACGCATTGCCTAATGCGGAAAAATGCTCGGTGGGCTACCAACGTGGTCGGGGGCATCAGTGTTTGAGGTAGCACTGTTTGGTATGTGCAGATCGAGCACTTGTTCCGAGTACAATGTGATCCTGACACGCTTATAGTAGAGATTAATTGACAAAAATTTTAGTGCCCCACGCATATGTATATTGGAGCACTTCCCTAAGTAAACAAATTCATTGTAGATAAAACCAACAGCTCGTGTTAGTGCTAGAATGCAGTTCATGTAGTTTAAAAGCTACACTAGATCAAACCGCTTGAAATTCCTTTTTAGAAAAACACAATTTTGTTTTCTATCATGATTCAGCCAGTGCAGTTACACAATAATGTTAAAATATAATGTGCAGCATGTTCCTTGACTCTAAGAAAAAACATGTGGGTCGTTTTCGGTAAAGTAAAATAATTGTACCTTTTGTACTTAGTATTCTAGTTTTTTCATGAAACTATGTAGATAAACCCCAATAGATAATCCAAACAGCTGAGATGTGGTCTTTTCTATACGAAGACGTAACTCAGCTTCTCATTTTCAGTCCGTACCCCAAAAATAAGTAAACTGTTCATTTACCGTTTCTACGGATTTACTGTTAATACAAGAGATCCAAAATTCAAATAAGTTTAACTTGATTTGTAAAGTATGTATGTATATTTATTTATATAAAGTAGAGAAAAGATGAACACGTTAAAAGGTTGACATAAAGTAAGGAAGTGAAATAAAAATAAAAAAGCTAATTTTTTTCTTGAGATCAGTCAGATTTTTTTTCCAGAGCTGCCTTTTCGGTATTTGCCAAGTATTGCAATTGAGAGGAGAAAGTGTTACCACAAGCACCTGAGTCCTTAATAACAGCAACTCTCAAAGTTGCCAATAAGTTGTGTGCAGCATTGGAGTGTGCATAAACACCACCATTGAAAGCAACAGTTGCATCCTTACCATATGAAGTACGAACCAATGCTTGTCCACCTGGATGTTGAGTAATAAAGCTAGAACAATCATGAACAATACCAGAAATGATAACTAAACCCTTCTTCTTTGCAGCTTCTGAGGTGAACTCTTCCTTGGACCAAACTGGTAAATCTGCAAGTTGTGGACCCCAGTTTAGAGTGTTTCTTAATTCATCTAATTTCTTTTGCTTTTGTTGTAAAATACCTTGATCAATTGCATTTTGAGAAAACTTCTTTAAATTGTAAGCAAGACCAACCTTGGAACAAAGGTAAATTAAAACCTTGGTTGGATCGTATTGGTACCATCTTAAGGCATTTCTATAATCGGATGGGAATTCATGATGGAAATTATGGTAACCTTCACCAAAAGTAACCAGTGCAGTTAAGAAATGATCTCTTGGAGTTCTTCTGTCATCAAAAGGTTGATCACCAATCCAATGAGCTAAAGAATTAACACAGAAAGTTGCTTGTTGAATACAGAAAGATTTGAGGAAACCACCATAGATTAAACCACCCCAAAAATCATTCCATAAGTAATGAGAAACTAAAGCAGGGAAAATTAATGCCATGAAAAGCATGATTGAAAGATAGTGTCTGTGTTGAACTCTAACGACCCAGTCGTCAACTAAATCAGAAATATCTGCTCTTGCCTTAAATTTAGGATTTGGGACCAATAACATCCAACCGATATGAGAGTACCAAAAACCTTTTCTAGCATCATAAGGATCTCTATCGGTATCGGTATATCTGTGATGAATTCTGTGAGAGTGTCCCCACCATTTGATAGAACCTTCAATAGAAGCCGCACCAAATAAGGCAAAGAAGATCTTTAATGGGGTTTTAGCGTCATATGCTCTGTGAGACCATAATCTGTGATAACCACCAGTGATGGACATACCAGATAAACAGAAAAGGAACAAACCCAAACCAATTGTTTGGAAAGTTGGTTTAACCCAGTAAGAGCATGAAAGGGCAATCATTGGGAAGGCTAACACCAATGCAAAGTTCAACCAATTGATATGGTGGTGCCAGTTGGACCATGTCCAAGGCTTTTCAGAAATGTGCTTTTCGTTTTCGTACTTGAGTCTCAATTCCTTGTCTCTCTTTAAAACTTCTGCAACAGAGTCCTTTGCAAGTTCCTCCGCAGTGACAGTAGTCATTGCTTTGGTACCCATCAGACGACCCCCGATACCGGAGGCAACAATTCTCTTGGTTTGCTTATTAGTACCAGCAGCAACGGCATTGGCATCAGTGATATCGACAGATTCCATGATGATAATAGGCTGCAAAACGAAACGGAATCTTAGAAGGACGCGATTAAGGGATCAAGATACGAAAGCCAGGAATTTATTGTTTTATATAAAGCGAACGGATTGTTGCACTGAAAATTTTTTTATCAAACCGTTGGTTGGGTGTAGCAGCCCAACAAATAATTGATTGTGAGATGTGGCTGATGACATTACTCCGAAGGGCTAAAAAATGTGGTTAGACAGCGAGGAGAACAATCATTTGCGGCTGAGGAAAATGTGTCATGTTGACGCGCGACTCCTGTTGGCGCACGATTTCGCACGATTTTGATGGGTGTTGGAGGTATCTCGTTTAGTTTCGGAGGCGCAACATCCTCGGAGAATATGGTCTAATTTTTGAATGTGGTTTCACGCGCACGCACGCTAACGGGGAGTTTTAATTGTGCCGGGGATTTTACAAAAA
Source organism: Pichia terricola (assembly GCA_030168465.1). Lineage (NCBI taxonomy): Eukaryota > Fungi > Ascomycota > Pichiomycetes > Pichiales > Pichiaceae > Pichia > Pichia terricola. Next base: position 1,907,976 of record CP099445.1, read on the forward strand.
AGAAAGAAAAAAGAAAAAAAAAAAAAGGTAAAAAACGGATGGATAGTATTTCCAAGCACGTGATCTGTAGAGTCGATAGACGCTTTTTGTTATAACGTCGATAGACTGAATTATTTTCCCCATTTTTTTATTTTTTGGGCTTTAATAAGGTTATACTTCTGTTAACCACTACGTAATATCTAATTTAAATGACGTAGATCATCGTACTATCCCACATCTTATTTCACTGAGCGTAGAAATAGCTTCAACAGTTCCGCAATTTCTCACGGAACTACCGCTTGTAAATTACCAATGACTTTTATTTTTTCTCTTTCTTTTTTTTTGCCTTCCATTTCTGTCACCGTAATTTCTTTATAGAGGGGCGTTTCCCCATTTTTTTATTTTCTCCCGTTTTTTCTTTCGATTGTATTACATATCGTTTTGTATCTCAAGCTTCAACTTGGCATTGTTTGATTGAGCTTTTTCCTTATCTTATCACATCTCTTATCATTTATACTGAACAAAGCCATGCCAATCACCGTTTTCGGCTCAATTAACCAAGACCTCGTCGCATACACCAACAAGATCCCAAATGCGGGCGAAACAATCAAGGGGAACTCCCTTAGCCACAATCTGGGCGGAAAAGGATTGAACCAGTCCATCGCCATTTCTAAACTGAAAGCACCAAATGACAAGTTTTCCATCAAGTTGTGGGGTTGCCTTGGAGATCCATCAATTGCCGATAACGTTCCTATCAACGAAAAAGTTTTAAATTATCTTAAATTGAACAATATCAATACGAATCTTATTCAATTTGCCAAAGATGAATTGACGGGTACAGCTGTAATTTTAGTTGATGAAACAAGTGCAGAAAATAGAATTTTGTACGTACCGGGTGCAAATAATCATTTAAAGCCAGATTTGGCTCAAATTGATGATTTTTTTAATCAGTCTAACCACATGGACTTGAACTCTTCTATTGAACATCCTAATATACCTTCTAATTTACACTCTCATGTTTCCAAACCATTAAACAACGAACAGATGGCTAAAACAACAGATATCAATCCTCATCCTCCTTCCAACTTACATTCACATTCATCATCTGCATCATTATTATCTCAAGGTCAAGAAAACACAAATGGTTTGGTTTACAAAGATGGCAATTTAATTCATAGTTGGTCCGCATCTGGCACCAGTTTAAATATGATGAATTCGAACCAAAATCCAGTGGCATTGAATTCTCATATTCAACCATCTGAATTCAACAGGTCAAGAGCTTCTTCAGTGGGATTATCAAGAGCAGGTTCTATCAACCGTAGCAGAGCTTCTTCTGTTAGAGCCAGTGAATATAAGCCAGTTTTAAGTTCCACCGTTAACCAGTCTATTGGAGACCATTCTAATTATCCTTCGGAGTTGCACTCTCACTCTTCTCACTCTAAATTACAAACTTTGACATACCCTTCACCTAAACCATCTTCTCTTGATTTGATGAACCATGCTACCACTTTAGCTTCGAAGGCTCCTGTGGTTAACTCTTCAACTAATCTGATCAATTTGAATAATCAATCGAGAATGTCAAACTCAAATCTTGCTGCTCAACAAAGATTAACTAATATCTCATTCTCCTTAGGTGGTACTTCTGCACACTCTTCATCTGTCAGTTTGACACCAGCGCAATCATATATCAATATGTTAAATCCAATGAATCAATTCCAAAACAATTTAAAGATCAGTGATGATTTGGATTATTACATTGTTTTGACTAATGAAATTCCAGAACCTTGCAAATTAATCAATTATATTTCTAAAAAGTTTCCAAACGTTGTTATTTTCTATAATTGCTCTCCGTTGCCTATCAATAAGAGTGATTATAATACAGAACTTCTTAACGCTTTGCATAACTCCAACTATATCATTTTAAATGAACATGAGTTAAAATCTCTTGTTATGAATTTCCACTCAAATCCGTTATCTAAACCATTATCTTCATTGAGAGATACTTCCAATTTTGATATCAACGAGGAATACAAAGATATCGTTGGAGCTAATATCAATTTATTGACCAAGTTGAGAAGTATCCTGACCAAACCTAATATAATTGTAACATTAGGTGAGTATGGTGTTTTATCTTCAAACTCCGGAGAATTTAATTTCAGTTACGTTCCAAGTGAAGATATTGATCCTGATGATATTGTTGATACTACTGCTGCTGGAGACACTTTCTTAGGTGGTTTGATCACTAGCTTATACAGAAAAGACACGTTAGAAAATTCAATCAAATTTGGAGTCAGAGCTGCTTCAGTAACCATTCAAAATAAGGGTGCTGCGGAAAGTATGCCTGCGTTCAAAACTGTTCAAAATAGAGGATGGTTATTGGAATAGATTATTTAATAAGTTCAATTTTTCGGTCATTTTAGTTAAAGGGGTTGATGATTCAAATATTTATAATATAAATTCAGAAGAGTAAGCGCATAATATTTGAGTGTAATATTAATTTATGACGAACCAGCTGGAATAAAGATATGGGCTTGTAAAAGCTGAACCAACATCTTTGCAATCGAACATAACAACCCTATCGTTTATACTCACATGCTGAAAATGTCGTAGAATAGAGTCGGATTTGTTTTTACGAATATTATGAATGCTACCCAAGTTTTGTTTCATTTTACTTTTTTTTGTTTATTTTATTGTTTATCTTTTCAAAAATACCAATCAACGTTAGAATTTTTGTAGGGAAATGGATGTAAAGCTGGTGAGGTGCATAACTTCTATAGAAATTACAATTATTTCTAAAAGAGATCCCCAATCCTAGCGTTACGAGGTATACGGAATTTAATTTTGTTTATCTTAATACTTACTATACCATACTAAACCCTTTTAATACATAGAGACACATTTAATGGTCACATGCACCGGCACATAATATTTGTATCAGTATCAAGTTTGGGCTGCGCACATTTATGTTTTGCTTTGTTTTGTTAGGACGTTGTTAGCAAATTAACCATAAAATTAACCTTTTTTTTCATCCATTGCAATTGTGCTGCTACAAACAAACCACTACTGTCAAGAAGACGCCGTATATGCAGAAACAAAACAAGGAAAGAAGCTTGGCTTCCCATGCATGCATTCTGGCCCCCAAAACTCCCTCAGAGCTCGTACCCCACTCCTAATACTGCGCACGTGACATTTAAGTTTAAAGTTAAATAAAGCTTACGGCAGCAGTTGGAGCGAAACAGATCCCATGAGTCGGCCAGGACCATCAACAGCGGTTGCTCCCTTTTGAGTGGTTGGCTTGTACGGGGAGTATCAAGAGCAGATTTTGCATCATACCTAATTGTAAAGCATACGGTTCCTTTGGCTCAACAGTTACGCTTCGCTTTGCTCCTTATGAATGACATAAACTCAAAACAACACATACAGCCCCATATCAACTATTCTCGAGACCCCCACAGTACACAAACAACAGCTCTCACAGACGGTATCGCACGTATTGTAGAAGCAATCGATAATGATTTTATCGTTTCAGATCTAACTACTGTCGAACAGCCATTTTCCGAATCGATTGGGTCGGCAGATAGCAATATCTACTCGGTGTTCAAAGAGGGAGAGCAAATATACGAGGATATAGATGAAGCTATTCTCTCGTTTTTCGACAAAATAGACCCCGAGGAACAAACACAAAATGGCTACCAGAGTAAGGATTCACCGATTGTTCCATATATGAGTGAGCCTTATCCTATTAAGCTCGGTGAAGATGAGGGTAATGTGTGGAAGCATGACCAGAAAGAGCATTTTGTGTCTACACACTCTCAACAATACCAAAATAGTAATGTCAACATCAATATTAACGATAAACACAACAAAAGCGCCAACGAAGGGGGCAGCAAAACGTTTGGCATTGCACAGACAAGGCTGAAATTGAATAAAAGCCATAGAAAGGTTGTTGATAGGCATGTCATGTCTAAAAGAGGCATGTCAAGGCAATCAACTGATCAAGATGGGATACCATTCTCGATATTCGACAAGAAAGACATGTTGAAACTGATAGAAACGGATCGGATCAGCAAACAGGCAAAGTTGAGAGGGAAGCAGAATATCTCAAAGTACCTACAGGATCGACTGGATGACCCCAATAATAACGCTTATTGCGTGGAATACTTCAGGCAAGTTCAGCAAATGTTTGAAATTGAAGAGAAACAACTTGATAACTTCAAGGAAATACTTGAAGAAGATTCTAAGTTCGAAATTTGCCCATTGGACTCGACGGTCGTCATGTATAAGGATTCAGAGACTGCCGAAACGGAAATTTTGGATATAGTTCCATTCGATGATTGGTTTTTAGTTTATTTAAAATATATGATACCCAATGATATGACTTTGCAGTTTCTTGAGGAGAATTTCACCGAAGCAATGCACACCCAGGAGTGGTCCTATTATTCCAATTACAAAGGCCAGCCCCATTTCTATTTACATGGTGGTATCCAGTTCCAGAGAAGTCCATTGAGATGCAATGGACAGATTGCCAATTTTTATGAGCCATACATTATTCGGAAACGTTCAAATCCTCATGGAATCAACATCACTCAGGCGATGTGTCCGTACTGTCCTGTTTCAAAGGATAATTTCCGAAACCTATTTTTTGGCAGAAACGACTCTGAATATCTACATCATGTCACCAAGCATCATGGCGTGGACTCTACCGGCAATGAGCTGAAAATCCCACTTTCAGTCTTAAGACTCGACTCAAGAAACAAATGGTTTGCGCTATGCCCGTACTGCATCGATCTAGTTCCTGTGAAAAATCCATTCAGTGCAGCGCATACTCATGCAGCCAACAGCTTTGTGGGATATTTCAGACACGTGGATCACAAACATAAAGATTTGCTGCAAAAGAAGAACAACGGATGTTCAAGAGAGTTCCGGAAACTGAAAGTTTTGTATGCTGCACTCAAAAATGGACTACATTACTCATAAAGAGAATGGCGGTGCAGTTAGCATTTTTCGTATTTGTATTTTTTGTTTTGTTTTTTAATTACAACAACCACAACCACAACCACAACCAAAACCACAAAATCATCGCTATTGCAACATCAAAGGTTCATAGTTGCTTCAGTTTTGCAAAAGCACGCATCTCATAAAAATAGCCAATGCCAATGCCAATGCCGATGATTTTTCTTGCTTTTTTTTATTCCATCGAAGTCAGTGTGTCTGGTAGTTGTGTAGTGATGTAGACGAAGCATTTTCAGGCAACCGTATTTCCAGCATGTTGAAAGACGGAAGAATCACTTGATTACCGTGCCCGTTGTTGTTGTTGTTGCTGTTGACTTGGACAATATTACCAGCATTCTCGTTCAAACCAAAATTGACAGTTGATGTTGAAGTCGTGGCAAACGAATGTACTGGTGACATGCCTAGTTTGGGAGACTCGGATGGACTATGCAACGGAGTAGTAGTAAGAGAGGTAGTGTTGGAGTTGGGGATAACGAAATGCGGCTTTTGGTTGCCATTGAACGAACCGATTCTCCGATGAGATGGTGTCGTGAGCGTTGATAACGGTAACAAAGGCGGTAAATTAGTCATGGACGAGATCCGTTCCAGAGATGGCAAAGCCGTGTTGCCGGTGAAGGAGTTAGCCGAGGCCAATAATGGGGGTTTAGGAAATGATAGTGAGTCGGCGAAGAAGTCCGACAACGACGGTAAAGATTTCACATATTGAATATTTTCACTGACAACATTAGATGGTTTGGAGATGAGTGCAAACGCCGCATGTGCCTGGACGGTATTTCTGTTTTTATCTTCTTCAGTCTCTGCCAAAGTTGGGTTTAACGAGAGAGAGTGGATAGATGGTAAGACGTTATTAGAACCATGGGCATTATTAACAGTATTTGAAGCATTACCATACACATTTATATCTTTGATGGTCTGAAGTTCTTTAGAAGCAGCGGAGACAAGATAATTGATCATCTTTGGTTGGAAATGCACCACGTCAGCCGAGGAAGGTTCGGAGCTATTCTCCAATTTGAACGAGATTTGCCTTTGAAGTTTGTTTTTCTTTGCCAATTTTGATGTGGAGGGAGATTTCTTGATCATAGCAGAATTATTTAACGACTGAAGGTTTGTGTTAGATGCTGATTTCAATGTCCCAGTTCCGTTGTTGAGTTTGTTGGTGTGAATCCGAGAATGTCTCGTGAGCTCGTCACTCCTGGAGAACTTTTTGAAACAGCCCGGAAATTTGCAGTGGTGGGGTTTCTCTCCTGTGTGTGTTCTAATATGTCTTGTTTGATGTTCCAGACGGTTGAATGATTTGTCACACATTGGGCATTTGTATGGTCTGAGGTTGGTGCCGCTGGCACCGGTATTTGTTTGTTTCTTTTTGGGGGTTTCTGTGGCGTTTGTCATTTTCGATTGTAAATGAGGGTTCCGTTTTTTATAGCTGTGGAGAAATCAAGTCCGAAACGGCTTAGCAGTAAGAGTTTCCAGTGAACAGTGTATCGTCAAGAACTCAGCTGTATACAATAATAAAACACCGTATGAAAAAACCCTTTGTAATGGAAAGAAAAAGGTATCAAAAGTAGAACTCAAGTTCCCCCGGAAAAGAGACAACTAAGTGAGCAGGAATAATTACAGCTCATATTATGAGGCTGTGATACTGTCTGGAGTCTTAATTTCTCGTTAAGATGCAGTTTAGATTCCCCGCAATAATTAAGCGTTGCACGGGTATTTTCCCGGGGAGTGGGGATGGGGTGGTCGTATAAATTAATTTCCCAGGGCGAAAAAAAAATGCCAAAATTAGCCGCAGTTATGCCTCAACAAATGTCGCAAACACCCTTAAGTAATCGGAACTTTGACCCGGAAAAACTTGTTTAACGAGAATATCGTACAAAACCGGTTGCAAAATGATTTAAGTTGCTTATATTGTGCCGGAACGTGGTTCCTGCCGGGATTGTGCATATTGGAAACACTATTGTATTGGTAAGAGAACGAAAAATGTTTAGATAAAAGACATTGTCAGTTTTGCTGACCTCCAATTAATCAGGGCCACCATGTATGTTTGTGGGCCAGTATGGACACTTTAAGACAAAACTTTTTAAGATCATAACAATTAGAACATGACTTTCGGAATAGTAAATCACATTTATTGTTCAACCAATACGCGTCTCAATCATGTAAAAGCGAGTCAGATACATATTACGCAGTATCTTTTATATTGTCCGATCCGTTATTATTCTTCTGCTTTGTGCCTAAAGAGTGGTAAAACGATTTTTTCATGATGAAGTATAACGATGTCAAAAATGCAGCAAGTTCGTACCACTTTGTGGTAGTTTTTGGCAGTACATTTCAGATGACAAAAGGCACTAATAGCTACGTACTAACACATGGAATCATTTTGGGGCATAATTGAAAAAGCGATGAATTCGTGATTGCAGCCAAAAGATAGTACAGATCTTGAAATACAAAATGTTGTTTTTAAAACCAAAAAAATGTACCTGTAGCGTTCAGCATGCAGAACTTTTTGAGGAATTCAAAAATTAGCAAGGTACCTAGAAGATTGAATATTAATCGTGAGCTTTTATAAAAGAAACAAACTTGCCAGCAGTTCTTCATAATTGTGTCACAGTGGTCTTTTGGTCATGTCTCATTTTTTGGTTGAGAAAAAACCAAAAAAATGGAACATGAATTAAGAGCACAGATATTTGAGTGTTATGAGCTTGTATTTTTAAGGAAAAAGCGCCGAAACCATCAAGAATACTTACTTTTTCTTCCACTTGATAAATAAATAGCCTTTCAGATGAACAAAATGCATATCCGAAGTTTGCATCCTCGGTATTGATCTCCAGCAATAATCAGGCGTGATGAATGTTTGGCAATTTCTCTTGATGGCTGATTTCATTTACTCATTGGTACTCTCCGATTATACAATCTGCAGGATTATAGACGGGGAGAAGGGAGGGGATTCTACAAATATGGTTTTGGTTTCAGCAGCTACATTTGTCCAATATGGCACAAAAAATACACAACCTGTTGAGCGGTACTTGAGATATATCTTCATTAGAACGTAGCTCTCTTTAGGATACAAGTGACAAGAACCAAAGATCTTGCTACCAGAAATAAACGTTTCTTTTTTCTTGAAAGAATGAAAAAACGTCTGACTTTAGATCAAGATGTAAAAACCATCCCGCGTGACAAAAATCCAAACAAATCATACACATGGCTGAAAAAATTACATGTGCGGCAATAGTTCATGATTGATACTTTCATAGCATCAATCTTCAATTCGATGTAGAGCAGGTGCAAGTGCAAATACATAGAATACTCAATCCATTCATACTTGGGGTTAAAACTCGAGCTTTAGGTAATTGGAATAACGAAAGGCTAAATATAAAACAAATAGCAGGATATAGAATGAATGAACTCTGGACCCTTTTAACAATACCCACGATTTATTAGCTGATGCGTTACAATTTGTGAATCTGAACAAGTACAGGTCCCACAAATGGCAGGATTAGATTATATAGGGATCGCATCTTTATTTACAGTCTCAGATTAGATAAAAGGTGTGTTAGTCCATATGTTTATATACGATCCCCACCTCTTTTATTCAGCAATACGAAGGCTTTTTCAATGGTACAACAAACGTCTTCGGCATCGACAGACATCCTGAGATTGATTTAGAACGCACGGAGCGCCGCCGCCGCCGCTCCGAACCGAAAAAAAAAACAAAAACAAAAAAGAAATTCCCTGTTGTTCCTTCAATAGTGCTCTTTCTCAAAGTTATAGATACGCCGAGATCTAAGACTAACTAGCAGCCCCCAGAAAGAATCACAAGATCCCCTTATTTAATCTTGTTCATCAATCTAAACCGTCCTCTTCTGGGTCTTTCCCTCAAACTACAATATCCTGCGTAACCACCATATCACCGACGCGTCGATTGGTCCCCCTGTCATCCTCACGTTCTCATTCTTTTCTTTTTTTTTCCTTTCCTATTGTCTTCACGGGAGTCATTTTATGGGGCAAACCCGAGACCCAGCGTTTTTCAGCGCTCAGCATTTTTCGATGGGCCGGTGCGAATTAGTAATTTCAGAGTCTCTGTGGAATGGCCGTTTTTCGTATATATAGAGAGAGTGTGTTGCCCTTTTTCTGCAAGTACTTTCCGCTGCTCTTTCGTGAAACAACAACAACAACAACTAATATGTCAGATATTACCTTGAAAGCTGTCAACTCCATCAGAGTCTTAGCGGCAGATACCGTTACCAAGGCCAATTCCGGTCACCCAGGTGCCCCAATGGGTATGGCTCCAGCTGCACACGTTCTGTTCTCGCAAATGAAAACCAACCCAAAGAACCCATCTTGGATCAACAGAGACAGATTTGTTTTATCCAATGGTCACGCAGTTGCTCTATTGTACGTCATGCTGCACCTCATGGGTTACCCAATCTCAATGGATGACTTGAAGAGTTTCAGACAATTGGATTCCAAGACTCCCGGTCACCCAGAAAGTGAAACTCCAGGTATTGATGTCACTACCGGTCCACTTGGTCAAGGTATTGCCAATGCTGTCGGTCTGGCCATTGCTCAAGCTAACTTTGCAGCAAAGTACAACAAACCAAACTACAAGATCTCCGATAACTACACTTACACTTTCTTTGGTGATGGTTGTATGATGGAAGGTGTTGCTTCTGAAGCTTGTTCTTTAGCTGGTCACCTTCAATTAGGTAACTTGATTGCTTTCTATGATGACAACAAAATTTCTATCGATGGTAAAACTGAACTGGCTTTCACCGAAGATGTCTCTATGAGATTAAGATCTTACGGTTGGGAAGTTATTGATGTTCCAAATGCCGATAACGATTTCGGTTCCATTCTCAACGCCATTGAAAAGGCCAAGGCAACTACCAACAAGCCAACTTGTATTAAGATGACCACTACCATTGGTTTTGGTTCCGTTAACCAAGGTACTTCTGGTGTTCACGGTTCTCCATTAAAGGCAGACGATATTGTCCAATTGAAGGAAAAGTTTGGCTTTGATTCCACCAAATCATTCAATGTCGACCAAGATGTCTACGATTTATACAAGTCTTTTGCTGCCAAGGGTGAAAAGGCAAACCAAGAATGGGATGCTCTGTTTGATGCTTACGCTTCCGAATATCCAGAAGAAGCTTCTGAAATTCAAAGAAGATTGAGCGGTAAATTACCAGAAAAATGGGATCAATTATTACCAGTTTACACTTCCGCTGACAAGCCATTGGCTTCCAGAAAAATGTCTGAAATTGTTTTGGGCAAATTAGAACAAGATTTACCAGAATTACTTGGTGGTTCTGCCGATTTGACTCCTTCCAATTTAACCAAATGGGCCGATGCTGTTGATTTCCAAGCTCCAGCTACTGGTTTAGGTGATTATTCCGGTAGATATATCAGATACGGTGTTAGAGAACATGGTATGGGTGCTATCATGAACGGTATTGCTGCCTTTGGTGCTAACTTCAAAGCTTACGGTGGTACTTTCCTCAACTTTGTCTCTTATGCTGCAGGTGCAGTTAGATTATCTGCCCTTTCTGGCCATCCTGTTGTTTGGGTTGCTACTCACGATTCTATTGGTTTAGGTGAAGATGGTCCAACTCATCAACCTATTGAAACTTTAGCTCATTTCAGAGCAATTCCAAACTTGATGGTTTGGAGACCAGCTGATGGTAATGAAGTTTCTGCTGCTTACAAGAAGTCATTAGAAGCTACTGCTACTCCTTCTATTATTGCATTGACTAGACAAAACTTACCACAATTAGAAAACTCATCAATTGAAAAGGCTACTACTGGTGGTTACACTCTTGTTGAAGCTGAAAATGCCAAATTGATCATTGCCGCTACTGGTTCTGAAGTTGCATTGGCTGTCGATGCAGCAACTGAATTATCTGCCAAGGGTGTACCAACAAGTGTTGTTTCTTTACCAGACTTTTTCACTTTTGATTTTCAATCTTATGAATACAAGAAGTCTGTTTTCCCAGATGGTGTTCCAGTCTTATCTGTTGAAGTTATGACTTCTTTCGGTTGGGGTAAATACGCACATGCTCATGTTTCTCTTGATCATTTTGGTGCTTCTGCTCCAGCAAACAAATTATTTGAAAAATTCGGTTTCACTAAGGATAATGTTGTTGCAAAGGCTTCTAAGGTTGTTGAATATTACTCCGACAAGAAGGCATACTCCAAAATTGATTCTCCTTTCTAAATAAATAAATTAAACGTCATACTCTAAACAGGAATAGATTGTATGTATTTACCTTCTTTTTATAGTATTTTACAGCTCGTTGATAACTTCAATATAAATTCTAGTATTTTATAACTTCTAATAATTGTTTTTTCCAAAATAGGCGATCCATTGGAAAATATAAACAACAATTAGCATTTTTTACTCATAATTGTGCATCTGCAATCCTTCAATAAACTCAATCAATCAATCGTCACTCAACAGAAAGAAAAAAAGACACCATCGACGTAACTTCCCCGTCCCGCAAACAGACTCGACCCGGCCGGGCAGAAGTTGAATTTCACGGCCTGGAAGATCGCGTTGGAATTCGCTTCAAAAATCACGGATACGGGGACCTTTATTGAGAATCAGCAGTTGTTCTTTCTAGCACCATGTCGCACAACAAATCCCAGGCCATTACAGCCAAGAACAAGGCAAGATTGCTGAAGCTTTTGCAAGATCCATGCAACAAACATTGTGCCGATTGTAAAACGTCGAAGAATCCTAGATGGGCGTCATGGAATTTAGGTATTTTTATTTGCATCAAATGCAGTGGTATCCACAGATCGCTTGGTACGCATATCACGAGAGTCAAAAGTGTCGATTTGGATTCGTGGACAGATGAACAAACAGACAGCATGGTGCACTGGGGGAATAAGAAGGGTAATGAGTATTGGGAGTGCAAGTTGAGTCCTAGAAATGATCAAGAAGTACAAGCGGGCGGCTATATTCCTTTGGACAGCAAAATTGAAAGTTTTATCCGCACAAAGTATGTTCTGGGAAAATGGAAAGATGATGGGCAAAGAGATCCAGATAGGTATGGTAAAGGAGTTTCTAATCCCAATGACAATGCAAATAGTATTATTGGAAGCAATAGCAACTCCTCCTCATTCGGCTCGTCGCTATTAGATATGGGACACTCCACTTCAACACCTACATCGATTCCAACACAACAAGCCGCACAAACAACCACAGAAGCATCTTCAAAAGTGAATATATCAAATGCGGCTCAGCAAAATCCAATTTTTTCTCAACGACCAAGCGTGAACACCTCTAGAACAAATCCAACCATTGCATTACTAAATCAGCACTCGGGACAACCTCAGCAACAACAACAACAACAAAGAACAACAAATAATAATAACTCCAATATGAGACCTGATTTAAAGAAGAGCATTTTGAGTTTGTACTCCTCACCGTCCCCTTCGGTCAGTAATGTTTCATTGAATTACAATTCTTCTGGTTCTAACAGTTCCTTCAATGCTGCGCCCAATACCACCCAAGTCAATACTAATATGTGGAACTCCTCCGCGTCTTCAACTCAACAAAAAGGTTTTGTCAGCGATGATCCTTTCAAGAACGTGTGGAGTTGAAGCTCTATCCAGTTTATAGATGTATATACACTAGAAGCTTAACAACTTACGTAATGTACATCAACGCCAATGTCAAGTTATTCTCATCTCTTTATATTTTTATATGTGCGGAAATAACATAATTTACCGCATAGTGAGCCGTCCGTTTTTAAGACTTTGAGAACCTTTTTCTTACTGATACATTTTTATAAACTTTTCTAATAATTTACACGGTTTTTCATCTCTATTATTTTATTTTCAATATATTGAACTGATCTTTCCATCTTTCTCGATATATTGTCTTTATGATACTGTGGAAGTGTGAAGAATTCCTCAATTAAATCTCCGTCAATACAACCCTTTTTGGGTATATAATAACTTCTATACTTCAATATATCCCTATCCACAATCATCAGAGTCTCATCAAAGTTTATGTTTTCGTCAGAATCGGCACCAGCGTCTAGAATGCTCATGGCTTGAAATACTTTCATCATCAGTTTTTCCAACTCTCTGAAAAAGTTGGTTTCCTTCATCGTCTTCATAGAGCTGATAACACCAACTGTACCATTAATACCGGAATATATGATCACCTCTTCGCCATTGATTCCTATCTTTCCTTTATTAATACTTGTGATCACATCTCCAACATAAAAATTCATAATTGAGTTCAACTTGGAGTCATTATTGAATTCAGGATATCTAGCAACAGAAAGAGAGCCAAATTTGTCTCCATAGATAATTGTATCGTGATCTAATACCAATGATCTAGTTACGGATCTATTGATTGAATCATTTTTCAAAAATTTGAACTCGTTTTTTGAAGGTTCAAAATTGAGAACTGCCACACTAGAACTAATATCACTTACAAACAATCTGAACCCTGAAGTTTGAATATCAGTTATTCTATTGATTCCATAGGCGTCTAACTTTATTCCTGATTTTTGCAATAACTGATATTTACCCAACTCAAATATACCCAATTCTCTACCAAATCCCAGTAAAAATCTACCTTGAAATTCGGTAATGGCCAAAATCGGATTTGCAAATTGATGTTTGTATAGGTAATGCAAACTTCCATCCTCTTCAACTCTGTAAACACGAATATAACTTTCACCTTTTGATGAACTCAATGGATCAAAATCCTTCATAACACTCACCAGCAGATAATCATTAATTTCTCCATTATGTTCCAAGGTCGCTAGTCCTAACTTTACAATCGCTTGATTATCCAATAATTCAATAGTTTGTCCTATTTCTGAATTTTCATTGGAAAAAACGTGCAAACATGAGCCAATCTTCCCGGATTTGAAGGAATAGCCAAAACCTTGAATTTCTTCAAATTCCTTTATTTTGGAATCTTCAATGTTACCATATGTCACGATCTCATCAGAAGAACCTCCCTCTTTAGTAGAGCTTTCATCTCCATCAAAAACTGTCTGGATATTAATATCATAGCATCCAATGTAATTCATTTTATATTCATTGGAGTTTACCATTGTCCTTGGTGTGTACCTCAATAATACATTCTCAAAATTTTTGAAGTTTTTGAACTTATCAAAAACGGCGGATGAGAAATTTTCCAAGGAAACATTATTCATATCTGCAAATATTGGGATAGATGAAATGGTCAATCTGTCACCATGACTCAATAGCAGACCTTGCGGAACATCGTTGGAATGAATAGATATAATATTAGTGTATGATTTTGCTATTTCTGATCTTTCCTCGGGTGCCTCTTCTTCTGCCTCCTCAATCTCCACAACTTTCTCTGGAATAGGAAGAGGTAATAGTTTAATTTCATTATGATCATCAGGCAATACAATAAAAGATCTCGTGGAGTTGATAACAGGAAATTTTACCAAGTCGTTGTTTTTTCCCTTGATATTTACCGTTGAAATATTTAAGGGAGAAGAAGCAATATATTTAGATTTTAGTTGTTCAAGGGAACCATCACTGGTGAGAACAAACCTCATATATATTCCATTCTGAAGTCCGAAATGAACAAAAGTGGATACTGTCTTCAAATTGTGCTCAGAATTCTCACTGGAAACATTCGGATAAGTTGTGTTTGTAATACTAGTAGCTGCACTTGGTAATTTATCAGTAAAAGTTGTTTTGAACATATTCTTAGGATCTAAAGAAATCACGTGAATACTTCCGTCTTTACATCCAATAATACCATGCAAGGAACGAAGTCTACCCTTAGAAATATCTGTAACGGAGATGGATGTGATTGATGAGTTAAACTCCTTTGGCTTGGAATATTCTACCAATGAGTCAGACTCGTTGGAGGTTTCAAAATAAATCACATCACCGTTGGATAAAGCCAACAAAACTTGTGAGCTGGTAAATGCAGATTTCAAGATCTCAATGCCTGCCGGTGGAGACCAATCGAACGAATTAACTGGTTCATTATTTTCTGAGTAGAAGATTTGTTTTAGTCCGTTGGAATGAATTTGGACAATTGAAGATTTGCCGATTTGTTTCACAGCAAGAGTTGAGACATCATCCAAAAATCCAGAATTTTCAAATTCTTCAACATCTTCGCCAATTTTTAAAATGATTGAACCGTCAAAAAATGATAACACAATCAATTGGTCAAACTCATCACTCTGATGAATTTTACAGATGAATGAATTGAGGATTTTAGAAGGCAACTCCTGGGTCACTATTTCTGTCAATGGCAAAGATTTGTGAATGATTTTCAAGGCAGATCTAGGACCTGTACCAGTGATGGAATAAAGTTCGGGTATAGAATTCGAGACATTATTTTGACTATTCAATATCTTCAAATCCATTAAAGAGTTTAGACTTTCATTCACGGCTAAAAGACTAATATTATCAAATGTTTTAACTTCAAACTCCAAATTCTTCACGTCTTCTTCAAAGATAGATTGTAAATCAGGATAATCTTGAGACTTCCATTGTGTTTCTGCAGGCCCAGTTCCCAACTTTTCAAACTGATAGATATATTGATCGCCATGCTCGCAATCTGCAAACATAAAACCACTTTTCAAAATTACCATAGATGAGCACACAGGAATTGTATCAAAATATCTCAAATTCACACACGTTACCATACCAGGGCCAACCTCCTTACCTATTTCATCGTATTCCGTTTCCTGTGTAGTGGCATATTCAAGAGTGACATTGAAAATGTCACCAAACTGGTTTTGAATCAAAAGAAAGAACGAGTTTTTCATACGGTGAACAACACTGCAAACAATAACGGATTTTTCATCGTTATTATCTTTTCTGACAGGGAGCGGAATGTTATGTGGAGGTTTGAATGGGCATCTATATTGTAAAAACCCTTCATAGCACACGAGCACTCCACTAGGACCATCAAATCCACCTGGAATTGCAATCAAATGATTGGCGGTGTCGTTGATAATTTCTGTATCCTTCAAGATGGTGTGATTCAATCCTAAATCAAACTCATAATAATTCAGTCTTTTTTCCGGGCTTAGGGAAGTGTAGTCCGTTTCAATTGCAGGGAAAATAGGATTCTCATATCCCACATCCATAGCAATCAGATCATATGTTAAAATGCCTTGCCTGTTGGCCTCAACCGGTGAACTTACATTCAACTTGTCTGTAATGTGGTCTCTGTTCATGCCATAAACCAGCTTATTACGTTCAATCGCTGCTAACATCATTGCTCTACCTTTGGGATCAACAGCCACGTATTGGCCTGGTGATAGCCTGCGAATACCAGTTTTATAAAATGTTTCATTGACCGCCTGAACAAACCTGCGCTTTTCAACATCAAACTCCACAACTGATAGAGTCCCACTGTCGGATGTTATCACCACACAGTCCTTGTTGGATTCAGGAGTTTTGATAGCTGAAATTTTTCGAATATTACAATATGCCTTTTGTAGATGGATACGAACGAACTCATTTGTTGCTTTACTGAACTTCCAAAGCTCAATAGTCGATTGAGTGCATCTAACGATTTCCTGTGATTTTCTCGTTCCCAAGAAATTTCCAATAACAGCACATATGCTATTACTCGGCTCAATCAACGTTGAGTGATATACCGAAAATGTAGGGTTGATATCTGCCATCTATGAGTATCTTGACTACTTTAAAGAGGTGCCCTTCGTTGGGCATCTGAAGAATAAAAAGGCGAAAAAATAATTTTGTGAAGTGCAATCAATATTCGATTACGTAAGAACAGATGATGGTGGTGGCTTGTGCACAGATAAGAGGTTGAAGGACCTAGAGGGTGTTGTCGGTTGACAAAGATGTAGTTGAATCATAGAGGGATGAATGGTAAAGAACAGAAAAGAAAAACAAAAACAAAAATAGGCAAATTAAAATAAAGAGAAGGATCTGTTGTTTTAGTGATGAGAATTGATATTGCTGACAAGAGCATGAGGATAGCAAAAAAGCAACAGTATATAGATGGTGAGTATGAAGTTTATAGCGGAAGAATATGAATCATATTTTACACTTATTTTAATTGTCTTTGAATAAAATTAAGTATATGTAGGTATCGGATAATCTCATTTTGCTGTAAGTTAGATTGCAGTCAATCAAGTCGGTATTGATAAAGAATGGTAAGACATTGTTAAGTCATTTCAACATGCAACTGTTCTGATATTTTGATGCTATTTATGTTAAAAACGTAATAAATCCATGCTCTTAAGAGTTTATTGCAACTTTGACTGTCACTCACAGCAAACAGAGCTTTCAATAAAAAAAAGTATAGAAGATATAACACATAAAGGGTGCCAAATGTAAGGATGTATAAAGACACGATTAAGGGATGATATTCAAAAGAAATAACCAAACATATAACTCTCGTTAAAAGTGAATTCTTGCTCCATTTGAAAAACTTACACAGTGCCTTGAAATAACCAGAAACGTATTGTAGTTCTTTTTGTTCCTCATTAAACTTTAAATAAAAGGATAGACGCCAACTGCACAACTGGGAAATGCATCCAATAATTGCTATTCAAACACTCTATTGTCTGTCTGCTTCTACGCAAACTTTACAGTATATCCCCATAATAAGCAAATACATAAAGCTTTGGCTCACATGTTTGCACTTATTGGAATGGCATTTTCTTATAGTCTAGCAGTTGCTCGTGATTATGCCAATTATTCATAAAACATCAACCGGTGGATGATTGTTTGCGCTTGTCTATCAGTTCTAGTTATAAACGGATGATTCACTGAATGCAACACATCCCAAATTACTCCCAGCCAATCTCAATTTCAAGTTTCCCATACGTATTTGTGGATAGCGTAGCTTTAAACTGGTGTGTTATTCATCTCGCTTACTCTGATCAACAAGCACCTCATCTGACGTTGCTCACGTCTCGCTTGGGTTCCTTCTTATTATCTACATACATCTTTATCACATACACCAACTCTCACAAACTACAATAAAAATCCTTCGCAAATACGACCAACATTCCAGCTACATTCTGATCATCAACTCAGCTATGCAAAAGTGACTTGTCAACATGCCCTCTTTGCATTTGCATGAAGCGAGAAAAAGTTTGTTTCTTTGCTCTATTGTTTAGTTGTTTGTTTATTTTTCCCTTTTGGATTTTCTTTGATTGATTTGAATTATTATCTGCGTTCTTTTCGTGTTTTAGTTGACAGAGTAGGGAAACTAGCTTGGACAACATGGCCAGAGATACACGGCGTGAAACAACCCCTATGGATTATGGGGAAGATGATAGTAACAGATCAGATTCTGTTTCCGACAGTGAAAACGAGTTTGAGAGCGACTACGATAATGATTTGAATGAAGATGACAAAAAGGTGCCGGCGGTGGATGCTGCAGATGACGCTGATGATGATGAGGAAAATGAAGAAGAGGATATTGACGCCGCCATTTCTGAAAACAAAACGAAGACAACGAACCGCAAGGTACAAACGAAGTACCGGCAACATCTGAATGAAATCAACAAAATCACTACGGCGGAAGAAATCGTGAACGTTATAAGGAAGTCGTTTCAAGATGCGCAAATCACCGTTACTTCTCATAAGCGGCAATTATCAATCATGAGTGCAGTGATGGTTCGGGCAAGAGATCTTGGAGAGAGTGCCATTTTTAACGCTTGTTTCACCAAGATGCTGTGCAAAATCTTGCCTGTCAAAAAGAACACAAAATCGGCAGACAGAATTGTCAAATTCACCGCATCTTTTTTTGATATGATATTTCCACATGGCAAATTTGAGGAATCTGAAGGAGAAGATGGAAATGATGGAGGCAAAAGGGAAGATATTATTGATGAAGATACATATGATAAATTTGTGTATAATGTCTTGCATATCATTTGTCAAGCACTTGATAGTGTAAGCACGACTATAAGGTTTCGTGCATGTCATCTATTATCACATATTATTCCTGTATCTGATTTAGGAGATCTTCATGGGCAGATTGCTGACGACTTACTGATTCGTATACATGATAAAGATCATAAGGTTCGTAATAAGGCGGTTTCTGCATTTTCCAACTTTCAGCATGATGAAGACGACTACAAAAATAATCATCTAATGAGGATTCGTTCCATCATGATTGAAGATGATAACCCAGAAGTTCGTCGAACATGTATGAAATCTATTGTGAAAAACAGACTTACAGAAAATTATATTGTTTCACGTTCAAGAGACGAAAGTTCTGCTAATAGAAAGTTTCTATATTCGAAAATTTTAAAAGAGTATCCTTTGCTAAAGCTCAGAAGGGAAAATAGATCCATTTTATTGGAGAATGGGCTGAAAGATCATGATAAAAGTGTCAGAGAAGCCGCATCTAAATGGTTGACGGAAACATTGATGAAAGAAGCCAATTATGATGTCATTGCAATTTTATCCAATATTGATTTTAGGTCAAAAGATATCGGTGATATAGCCGCCCGGCAGTTGATTGAAAAAAATCCAGATATTCTTAAAAATGTCCAAGATTTGATCTTGAATAAAAACCTATTACAGGAACTAACCCCCGAAATTTCTGTGCTTGTAAGAGTTATATTTGAATATTGTCAAGACGAAAAGAAATCAGACTATATCGAAAATGTTTTTCCTGAAGCATCCACCATTGCAAGCTTATTTGAAAAATACTTTGCTTTACGAGTTGAACATCAAAATCGACTAGATGCAGTAACGAGAGGACAATCAGATACCGAGGAAGGTATTCAACCTCAAGAATTTGATTTCATAATCAAGCAATTACTAAAAATTGCTGTGAATTATGATTATAGTGATGAGTATGGAAGAAATCAAGTATTCACTGTGCTGCGAACAAAACTAAGTGAACAGTCGGTCGATGTTGAAATTCTTTCTGAGCTCATGGAATGTCTGAGGAAACTGGCAGTTAATGAGCGTGATTTTTGCAGAGTTGGTGTTGAAATTATCAATGAAATTAAAGATGCAGAATACGAAAAAATTGATGAGTTGAAAAGGCTTGAGAAGGCCGAGATGATGCAGTCTTCCAAAAATACTCATAGGAGAACGCGTAGTGGTACGGACACCTTAATTTCGAAGCTAGAATCCCTAAACACCAGCGAGGATAGTGATAGTGACAGTGATAGCGATGAGTATCATTCAGCAATGAACGACATATCAGCAGTTGAAGCGGAAAAATCGAGACAAATCGAATTAAATCAAGTTAAGGAATTACCATCAAACGTGATCACTTACTGTTTGAATATTACGAAATGCATGTTGGAGCTCGTTTTTGTCCCAATGAAAAAAAATGAACTTTTGATTTCATTGTTTGATAACTTTATTGTTCCATGTATCAATGAAAGGAAAGAAATAGAAGCAAGAGCATTGGCATTAAAATGTCATGCTTTATGTGGTATTTTGGATAAGGAAACAGCTATTAGCAGCATGACCATTGCTGCAATTTTCATGACAAGAGTCGAAATCGATACCTATCATGAAATTGGCCTTCAAGTAATGGGGGATTTATTGGCAGTTCATGGTACAGCGATTGTCACCACTGGTATTGAAAATAGTGTTGATACAGAAGTTGTTGCTAAACTATTTTACAGACACCTACGAAACGAGAAAAGGCCAAAGTTACAGGTTTTATCTGCGATTACGATTTTCAAGTTATTGCTTTCCAAAATCATTACTGAACCTGATTTTTTTGAAAATGCTATTTTGACTTATTTTGATCCAAAGATCAACAAAAACAATGAGCTTAGAAATTGTCTGAATTTTGGTATTTCTTCATATGTCTTTTCACATGAAAATCATCAACAGGCCCTGGTTAACGTCGTCTATGATATCTTGGAAAGAATATATGAACATTGGGATAAAATCAGTTTATTAAATAAAGATCTACCAGCTAAACATCGTATTTCAGTTACAATGATTGTTGAAAATATTCTTCTGTGGACAGATCCTTACAATAGGGCTGGATTAAGAGAAGGAGATTTGAATGAACAGGCTAAAAGGGAGTCCAGTAACTTGCATATTGAAGTTGGAATTCAGTTCATGAGATTTTTGAGAAGAATGGATTGTGAAGAGAATGTTGATAAGCTATTTTACAAACCTATTATGAGATCACTAAAAAATATTGTATTTACAGGAAAGGCCGACATTGGAAAGCTGAGAGAATTAGATGATTGTTTCAATGATTCATTGCTACTCAAAGGTGACATTAATGAAGTTTTAAATAGTGATGCTGTTTGTAGAAGCAGTTTTAAGAAATGTCACAGTCATTTACGAGAATGTTTGAAGGTAGCAGAAAAGGCAGAAAAAGAGAGAATTGCCCGAGAGAACGAATTGAAAGCACAAGAAGGAGATGACGAGGCTACCGGTGAAGAGGAGGAGGAAAAACTCGACCAGTCCAGGGCGAATGTTGTACATGATGAAGAGCCAGACATGTTTGATCAAATAGAAAAAAGCATGCTACAGAATAAATCAACCAAATTTGGAGATAGTGAGCAGAAAAATCAAGAAGCTGATTCAAGCAGCGATGATGATTCGGCTGCTATATTTGAGCAATCAGCCTCATCAAAAATTATTTTGCAAGAAGAGCAAGAGCAAGAACAAGAACAAGAACAAGAACAAGAACGGGATAAACTCAAACAAGAGAAAGTGGGTGCAGATTCCCCGAAACTGGAACAAATTAACAAAAGACGTCGCCAGTCTGACTCTTCCAGATCGAATTCTTTCATAAATGCGCTGAGTAGCGAAGGTGAAAGTGATAGCGACAGCGACAGCTCAATTGAAATCCTCGAAAACCTCAGTAGCGGTGGCATCGCTAAGCCTAAACAATCCAAGTTGAAAACCAAAGTTAAAAAAGAACATACGATAGCTTCTAGGAAGGGTCGTTCGCTTCCCGTCAAGAAAGAACCCGTTTTGCGCAAGACCAGCAAATATGGCAGAAATTCGAAGAGCATCTCGGGCAAGAGTCATAAGAAGGCTCATAGAGTTCCGAGAGAGTTAGTTGACTTGAGTAGCGAATAAAATGCGGGATGTAAATTAATGGTGATGAGCCTTGAAAAGTGCAGGTATAAAAGTGAGATGATTCGCACCAATTGTGAAAAAAAAATTATATTATTGTTTTTAAAATTATTTTATTTTATTTTACTGTAATTAAAGTAACTATGGCTTTATCATTTCAAGCGTCTAATTCTATTATCTATCTCTCCTATGGAGCGATGCTCGTTTCTGGTATTGGCATTGCCATCTATCACATGAGAAGACATAATAAGTCTGGAGCTGGAAAAGGCTCCGACTTTTTGTCATCCAACAAATCAAGTACCGGTGGTCCATTGGCATTGAATTTTATTGCTTCAGGTTAGTGAATTTTTACAAGGTTTAAAGTCAACTATTTTTTTCTTTCTACAAACAATTCAAGGTTATTAGATTTCTTCCATTACTAACTCATTATCGATTTCTCAGCTGTTTTTTTTTTGTTTTTTTTTCTTTTTATCATCATTTGCTATTACTTCACAGTATAGATAAACGGGTGCCCTTCACGGGCTGAGATTATACCGTTTAACTCGATCAAGTTAATACTTGCGGGAGGATTATCTTATATTGAATATTGAAGAAAAAAAATTAAGATTGAATGGAAACCATTTTAAAGTCTTTTAAATGAAGGCTGTTTTTATTCATCTTTTTGTTAACCTTTGATGGTCATTTTGTTATCAAGATTATCTTTTTTATTGTTAAGGAAAGGGTTCAACAATACGAAAGATTTTCAAAATCAAATAACTCTCACAGAAACATTTTATATGATTCAATTGTTCTCATGATACGTCTTGGTAACTTAAAATATTGTCATTCGGTTAATAATTGATGATAAAAAAATTAAACACTTACTCAGAACGTTTTTGAATACTAACACCATCTTTTATGTTTTGTCTATTGTTTCCTTATAGCTATGGGATGTGGTATTTTAAGTAGTTTTACTCAAATTGCTAATACTTCAGGTATTATGGGTTTGTTAGTTTATGTTTTATCATGTGCTATCCCAATTTTTGCCTTTTCCTTTTTTGGTCCATTGATTAGAAGAAGATGTCCCGATGGTTTTGTTTTAACTGAATGGTGTTATCACAGGTACGGGCCAATTACTGCATTATATTTGTCAGCTGCCACCATTTTGACTATCTATCTATTTATGGTTTCTGAATTAACTGCAATTGGTAGCGCTATTAACGCATTAACTGGTATTGATTCTACCCCGTGTATCGTTGTTGAATGTCTTGTTACAACAATATATACTGCAGTAGGTGGTTTTGGTGTCTCATTCACTACCGATAGTTTTCAAGCTGCATTTGTTTTGGTCATTACAGTTATTGGTATTGTCGGTTATGCAACAGAAATTAAGATTGATCCAGTCATCAAGAAGGAAACTTATCATGAATTGATGGGCTCAAACAAATTAGGTTGGATGCTATTCTATATTTTGAATGTTGCAGTGTTGACAAACGATGCATTCATGAGTGGTTTTTGGTTGCGTACTTTTGCTGCCAAGACAGATAAAGATTTGTATATTGCTACAGGTATCAGTTCAATTGTTGTTGCCATCATTTCAACCTTGGTTGGATTGCCAGGTATTATTGCTGTTTGGACTGGTGATATGGAAATTGGATCTGAAGAAGGATATAACGCCTTTTTTGTTTTGATTGGACATATGGAAAATTGGGTTGTTGGAGTTGTTTTGATATTTGCAGTCATGCTCTCCACTTGTACCTTTGATTCATTACAATCTGCGGTTACTTCAACGATTTCAAACGATATTTTTAGAAACAAATTTCCAATCACTTATTCCAGAATGCTGGTGTGTATTATTATGATTCCAGCATTGGTTGTTGCAATCGAGGCGTCTGCAAATGTCTTACAAATTTATTTCATTGCAGATTTGATTTCATCGTCGGTTATTCCAATCATGTTTTTAGGCTTAAGTAGACACTTTTATTTCCTGCGTGGTTTGGATGTCATGGTTGGTGGATTCAGCGCTTTATTTGCTGTTTTTGTTTTTGGTTGGATTTATTATGGTAGTGCCAAAGATGGTGGTTTATTATTACTTATTTGGAACGGAATTTATGATTCTGAAGATTGGGGTGCTTTTGGTGCTTTCATGATTGCACCATTTGGAGGTATTCTTTTTGGATTGATGTGCTGTGGTGTGAGAATTTCCATTCAATATATTATTTCTCGTCGTAATGGCACTGAGTTTCATGCATTGGATAAGCCAACAACTGCAGCTTTTGGTGTTATTTCTGAATCATCTTCCAGTATTGAGTTCAGTGAAGAAAATGATGTTGTTTCGTCATCTTCTGAAAGCACCAAGAAAGGTTCAGAAGGTGAAACAATGACTGTTCGTGAAATTATTAAGCAGTTTCAATGGAAAGATATGCTTCACTTACTTGTATAAATTCAATATTAATTTTTTTCTTCTTTAGTCTCGTTGTTTGATGATCATTTAATTTCATAATACAACCTAATAATTTAATATTTCAACAATCCAGATGTCTTTAATCTTGAAAGATGATGCGTTTTGAAGTTTCCAGAATCCCAATTGATTTTCACTGTATCTTCACAAGCGCTTTTACTAATAAATAGAAGAAACAACTAACTCGATCATTTGCAGCATAGTTATATCATTTCTTTCTTATATATATTTGAAGCTTTTACGGCTATACAATGTAACTGCGTTCAATGGAAAACCAACATGCTTTGTTGTGATCCCACCATGTAACTTTCACCCTTATAATCAATCACGATGCAGTTGGTTGCTGATGCATTTGGTTGCTGATGCATTTGGTTGCTGATGCTTTGTGGACTCGAAAAAGACAGCAATAGCATCTCTCCTGTGGCTATTTAGCTAAAACTCACTATCTGTACCATCCAAAAGCATATCTTGTCGTTTCTCCCAATACAGCTCAGTTTTCATTTTTGATCACAATTCCAATCTTTCAACAATTTCTAAATTGTCAATACAATACGTCCAAGACCGTCACACTGACGTCTATCAGAACCAAAGCATTATGACGTAGCTAGTGATGCTGTCTGCTATTAAAGAAAGTAAGGGTATTTGATGCTTACGTCATCCGAAGAAGGTAGTCAAAAAATTTTCTTTTCATCCTTTCTGAAGATGAGTCCCCCAGAGGATCAGCCAGCACTAGCACCAGCACCAGTACCAGTATCAGTATCAGTTTCGGCACAATTATCATAATGGCGGAGCTAGACGTCAAGGCAAAACATGGACAGCAGTGGTATTATGCCATTGGAATGGAGGGATCCGCTAATAAGATAGCCATCGGAATAATTAGACAGCCAGTTGGTAAATCCGGGCCAACAGAAATACTGAGTAATATTAGAGATACATACAATGCGCCACCAGGACAAGGGTTCATGCCTCGAGATGTTGCAAGACATCATAGAAACTGGGTCGTTAGGTTGGTGAAAAAAGCTATGGCCGAGTCTCAACTCACATTTGCCGATATTGACTGTATTTGTTTCACCCAAGGTCCAGGTATGGGTGCCCCATTGCAAAGTGTCGTAATTGCTGCCAGGACTCTAAGTCTCATGTTTAATATCCCATTGGTTGGTGTCAACCATTGTGTAGGACATATCGAAATGGGAAGAGAGATTACTGGGGCTGATAATCCCGTGGTTTTATACGTCAGTGGTGGTAATACCCAAATTATTGCATACAGCAGACAACGTTACAGAATTTTCGGTGAAACATTGGATATTGCAGTTGGTAATTGTCTTGACAGATTTGCTAGGGTGCTTAAAATTAGTAATGCACCATCACCAGGCTACAACATTGAACAATTGGCTAAAAAGGGTAAAAGTGAGAACTTTGTTGAGTTACCTTATACTGTGAAAGGAATGGATTTAAGTATGTCTGGTATTTTAGAATATTGTGAGGAATTAGTACGTCGAAACCAACAAAAGAAGGAGCAAGATCGTGTCAGAGTTGAAGATCTGTGCTATTCTTTACAGGAATGTCTTTTCGCTATGTTAGTAGAAATTACTGAAAGAGCTATGGCGCATGTTGGTTCGCAACAAGTATTGATTGTTGGTGGTGTTGGATGTAATGAAAGGTTACAAGAAATGATGGGTATTATGGCGCGAGACAGAGGAGGTGCAGTTTATGCTACTGATGAACGTTTTTGTATTGATAACGGGGTTATGATTGCACAAGCAGGATTACTTGAGTATCGAACTGGTGGTTACTGTGATATTGAAAATAGTGTTTGTACCCAAACGTTTCGTACAGATGAAGTGCTTGTTCGTTGGAGGGAATAACTAAAAACTAATACATATATCCGGCGATAGTTGTATTCTCCAATCATATTTTGAACTTGAAAATCATGTAATTTAGTATCATATAAAGACTTCATTTTACACCACTGGAAGGAACTTTTATAAAAACAAAGAAATTGTAGCCTTTTAATGGATCTAAGAGAGGAGTTATATATATTAAAATGCACCGGTATTGTGCGGCTTTTAAGATTTTTTTTTTTTATTTGAAAAAAGGCTCAACAAAACGATCAACGGCTCAGTTAAAAACCGCACAGATCATATGTTTACACTTTCGAAAAACGTAATTATATGGAATTATATTTCCAGTCGTATAGCCTGAATGATCCTACAAACACAACCCCAAAGGGACTATTTACTTATATGGAAAAAAAAAGTTCTTTTTTTTTCTTAAACATTAAAAACATTGCTAGAAAATACTTATAAAAAACAAACAAAAAAAATTCAAATGTAAATGAACCATCTATTTTGGCTTGATTTATTGTTGTAGTTCAACATTAAATTACCAGAGGTACCTTCAAAAAAGTAAAATGTTCAAAATAAACTAATTGATGTAATGTTGTCCCTTTAACCAGAATTTAACGACTTCAGAGTCTCTTGAAACCCAGTTAGCTTTACATTTGATTGATTCTAATGATTGAGCTAAATATTTATCAATTTTACTGGTATCTTTATTTGCAAAAAATGATTCCACTTGTTTGTACTGCTCCATTTTTGAAAAACCGGATAAAGATGTCTTGATTACAAAGTTAAGCATCACCAAACTATTTTTCAGCAATTCATAAATAGCGTCCCAATTTTCTTCAATCCAACTGAATAACTTTGTAACACCAACACGATGTTTGGACATATTCTCCATTGGAATATGGAAATCTTGTAAACGAATAGTGCCATCTAACAACAAAGATAAAACCGTATCAACTACTTTTTCATCTTTGAAACTACCTAAGGCACCCATCAAAGAGTGCTTCTCATCAGTTGATTGTGGGGAATGGTAGATGCTCATTAAAGCTTCAAATTCTTTCATACCACCTTGAGAAGCCACAACATTGAAAATTGTATCTCTTAAATTTGGAGGAATTGCATCTTTTTGACCTCCAATATATAAATTGAAACAGGTTTGAGCAAATTCAACAACAGTTTTGTCGCCACCACTTGCGGCAACATTAAACAATAAAGTTTTCATTCTTTGATCTAAAAAAGATTCACCATTTGAGAATTCCCAGCCAATCTGATGGCACTTTTCAACTACTAGATCGTTGATGAACATTTTCAATCCATTAGTTATTTCTTCTTCTTCAAAAAGCCATGCTTCCTTTAAAGCGGTAAGTCTGGAGATAATTTCGTTCCAAACAAAGAAAGATGGTTCACCTTTCCAACTGGAAACTAATGATAATAGGTTGCTTGTTTTGGAGAAACCAGAAACTGATAACGCACCTGCATCTGCAACTAAACCAATTCTGTCTTCAACAGACAACTTCAACGGTTGTTGGCCTAATTTCTTCCATCTATCATCTTCATATGATACTCTGAAAACACCAGTGGTGTTTCCATTCAATTTGACAAAATCGGTAGAAGAAACAGGAAGCTCGGTCATTCTTTTGTTGAAAGTCAATAATGTGTTTAAAGTTTCCTTTGTTTTTAATCCCAGAAAAATTGGATAAATAGTTTCATCATCCTCTGGCTTGACATCTCCACTGGTCAAAAACCTGTGCTGTTCAACGTTAATCTTTCCACCATTTTCTTTTACAGTGACAAGCGGGTAGCCAACTTTATTAGTCCAAACGTTCATAGTTGAAGCAACATCTTTACCGGAAACATAAGATAAAGAGTCCCATAAATCTTTAGTTGTTGCATTTGCATAAGCGTGCTTGACTAAATAATGGGAAACACCTTTGAAGAAATCTTCTTCGCCTAACCAGTCAGCCAACATTCTCAAAACAGAAGAGCCTTTTTGGTATGAGATGGCATCAAAAATTTGTGCGATTTCATCGGCCCTTTTAACAGGAACTTCAATCGGATGAGAAGATCTCAAACCATCTAAATCAAAGGCCATATGTAAGGAATCGTTGACAAAATGTTCCCAAACTTTCCAAGATTTCTCATAGTGATCAATACATTTCCATGTCATGTAAGTCGCAAAACTCTCGTTCAACCATAAGGAGTCCCAGAAATCCATAGTACAGATGTTACCAAACCATTGGTGAGCCAATTCGTGTGCAACAACTTCAAAAACCCTTAACTTGGTGTGTAAAGTAGATTTGGCCTCGTCGAATAGGAGAAAAATTGTTCTATAAGTCACCAAACCCCAATTTTCCATAGCACCTGCAGAAAAATCAGGAATCGCAACCATATCCATCTTTGGCAATGGATATTTAATGTCAAAGACTCTTTCATAATACTCTAAAGATTTCGCCGCAACCTCACATGCGTAGATACCTTCTGATTCATGACCTGGAGTAGTATAAACTCTGACAGGAATGTCTCTAAACTTATGAGTTGATTCAACATATTTCAATTCACCAACAATGAAAGCCACTAAATAAGTGGACATTGGAGGAGTAGGGTTGAAATGAACAACTTTTTTGGTATCAGAAACATCTACTTCATGGTTGACATCCATGTTCGATAAAAATGTCAAAGATTTGTCACCAATCAGAGAGATGGTAAATTTAGCCTTTAAGTTAGGCTCGTCAAAGCATGGGAAAGCTCTTCTACAATCAGTGGCTTCCATTTGCGTAGCAGCCATGTATTTAGTTTTACCATTTTCCTCATAGCTAGATCTGTAAAACCCAACAAGTTTGTCATTCAGTTCACCAACGAACTTGATGTATAGCTTAATTTGAGAGTTTGCTTCAAATGCTTTCTCAAACTTAAAAGTGACGGTTTGGGTTTCCTCGTTCTTTTCAACGCCGATTGGCTTGACAATGGAATTGTTGAAAGCAACATGAGATTCCAACAAATCCAAGTCTAGGGAGTGACAAGTGATAAAGTCGGATGTCTCCTTGATATCAATATCGATTGTAACGTGTCCGTTGTACTTGAAGGTGTCGAACAGAGGTTCGAGCTCTAAGAGATAGTGTTGGGGTTTGACATTGGATGGCAAAACTTCCCTGTTTTCGTTCGCGGTGGCTAAGGCGTGGTTGCACATGATGCTATAACAATTAGGAAGCAGTTATTTGTCCGAATAAGAAAGGAATGGAGAAAAGCAAAGAAGAAAAGAAAAGCAAAAAAGAGAAAGAAGAGAAAAAGGACACAAACGAAAGCAAAGGCAAAAGGAAGCAAGATAAATCTGCTACCGTGTTGCCTCCTCCGCTCCGTAACCGCTTGCTGGTGGATGCATCAGTATTATGTCAGCTCGGGTGTAAGAGGGGTTATCTCTACTGCCGATGGCTTTTTTCATAGTTTTGCTTTAAATATCCGCTCTTTCACGCGGCAAATAATAGGAATAAGGAGGGTGCTGAAGCAAGAAAAATGCAGTCACAATTTTGTTTTTAAATCGCTAACACAGTGGAAACTCACATTACTAATTGGGGATATAGCAAGAACCTATTTGAGATATGTTGGTCTCCAAAAATGGCACTCAATAGTTGCCATTTTTGGTGAGTCTTTGCAAGTTCGTCTGTTCAATTTATGAGAAAGGAGATCGTCAATATGGATAATAAGTGAGGGGAACAGATATGCTTTTGGAGAAAAGCAATAGGGAAAGGATCAATTTTATGTAGCAAGGGGCATTGGCACCATTCAAAATTAGATTGTTAGAGAATTGAACATCCAGGGGACACATTCAGTCAGCCCATGTTATGAAGCTGAGATCTCTGAGATTGCTGCTATTTTACTTGAACGCCCTTACTGTTTTCAATGCAGCTTTACGCAAAACACATTTGTTACTAACTGTAGTTAATTTGTAAATGAAGAAGCCTATATACAGTTTATACCCTAAATACATCAACAAAACAGATCAAGTGCATTTGTATAATACATAAACATTTGCTACATCATGTAGTTATATGAGCCGTTCAGCGGCGTATTTGTATAAAAATTGAAGCAAATAACACTTTTTTTGCTTGCTGATTACATGACAAAACTATTTCAATTTTACATAGCCTTTTAGTATTTCGACAGTTATCCCTCTTGACTACCAGAGAGAGCTACGGAAAATTCAGAAGATGTTTTGCTTCCGGTAAACACGGTGCGCGGCTTTATTTCAATAAAGCCAAATATTTTAGTATTTATTCATTCTTTTTGTCAGATTTATGTGAGCGCAATATGTAAAAGCTCTTTTTTCCTTTGATTATATTGTATGGCTACCTCATACATCTTTTGTAATTTTGTACCGGGCCCGGTACGGCTTAACTAAAGTAACCAGACTTGATTTTTTTCCCAATAAGTATAACTACTAACTCTTTTATTGTAGATTACAGCGCACACTTATAAAAACACTGTACCAGGTACAAAAGCATATATAAATCGTCGGAAAACTTTTCACTTGAGGTTCCAATTTCTCGACAGGAAACTGTTTATTTACCGCTATTTTTATATAGCGAGCGACGCTTCTCAAATGTGAAAAAAATGATTCTGGTGGTCACTTTCCTTTCTAAGGAAGTTTCCTTCTGAAATAAAAAAAGTGGCTAATATATTGCTCGAGTCCATAATGCCATACCGTAAATGATTTGATACAGCGGCTACCTATACGTATTTTTTAGTCATAGATATGGCTGGCTGCAAACAGCGTTCTCGGAGAACACGCTAAATTCTTTTCATAGCAACATTGGTAACTCAAAATAATGCTGACATTAGATTGGTTAGAATCGAAAATTTGTCTGAAGTGTAAAATTGCGTAGGCTAACAGCTAAATATGGGTTCTAAGGCAGATTTTTAAGTTTGAATCGTAACTAGTGGCCGTAAACCTCCTTGAATCTCTATGAAACACCTTTGCGGTGCAAATTTGGCGGAGGTGAACAAACAACCATAACTTTTGTTGTAGTATCCAGGATGGGAGCCTCGTAATGTCTCAAAGATACTCAAACGGCTTATTTTCATGATTTTGCTACCCGAGAAAAGGACAGTAAGAGCCATAAATTGATACAGTTTAAGTCTGACTTTAATGCAGCAGTCTTTCTAAAAGAAATGTTTCTAAACGCCTGTTTGTGTTTCGCCAGAAAAGACACAGTCTCGATGCAATTCTCCCTCTGGCGGTTATATTTTTGAGAAAACTGCGGTTTTTGTTTGGAATTCTTGCTTTATTTCACCCACACTTAATCGATTACAGCTAAAAATCTATTTGTTTTGCATTAAATCTAGGCCACAGCTTAATTCTCCTATTTCACCCTACCCAGCACATATCCAGCCAATAGGGATTCACTTGCATCTAACATAAACATGACATAGCCAGCCGTTAAATTCTGTACCCCGGCCATTGCTTTCCACGACTGCAACATTGTCGTAAGCCTCAAACATCAGTACAAAAAATTCCCGTTTTGGTGAGTGGAAGAACCAAGGATAGGACAATACTGGACCATGGACGAAGTGGCTAAGCTGGCGACAACGGCTTCGGTATTGGTGGCCAATGGTGCTTCTGCGGCTGTTTCTTTTAACGATCTGGGGATGCATACAACTTTCCAGGGCATAAACACGGCCGCAAACGGGTACTCGAAGAACGGTTTGATTGGGCTATTGGCCAAACATGGGGATGATTTGAAGGCCCTGCAGAGCCTAAAACGGACCAATATTGGTAAAAACGGGAAGAGAAAGAAAGATTTCAACGTTTTATCGAATGAGCTGTTGCATGAAATCCCGAAATCCGATGACAGTGGCAATGACAGCAGAGAGGCATCCAATGATCCAGAAACGGATACGACACCATTTTCTCTATTCCAGGGATTCAGTGCTGTTCTTCCCGAGATTGATGACACGATTCAGAATATAATGCAGAACTCGGGCAAAATGCTTACTCAGGACGAACAGAAACCAGGTCATAGGCCAAACGTGGGTCGTATTGGTAATAAAAGGCCAAATGGTAATGCTATCGAGATCACTAGTGACAAGATTAAAGTGTGCCAAAACAGGCGTGTTCTTTTAAATTTTAAGTCAGATATTAATTACAATCTCGATTTGATAGAAATCAGAAAAGGGCTCTCGATGAGTGAAATTATAGAGATCGATAAGAAGATCGACAGATTGTACAATTTACGAAAAGAAATACACGACAACATCAAATTTTACGAAAACAGCAGCAAGAAACTAGAGGAACATCTTATTGAAATAGAAGAGAGATTGGACTACATCAAGGATATAGATTTAGAGGACGAAGAAGAGCAAAATAGCTACAATGACACTGAAAACGATAACAACAACAACATCGACATCGACATCGACAACGACATCGACAACGACAACGACGTTAACGGCCCGCTTACTATACAGAAAAGAACCACAAAACGCACAGAAAAGACAAAGACAAAGACAAACACTGCAACATCAACTTTGAGAAAAGTATCCAGGAAAATATCCAGAAGGGTATCCAGAAGTATCCATGCGACTGCGGGCGACGTCATTGAAGACGAGTCTGACTACGTCACTGAATTCAATGAAGTGCAGCACACAGAACAGTCTGATCCTGATGCTGACACCTCATATTCCAGAA
Source organism: Pichia terricola (assembly GCA_030168465.1). NCBI lineage: Eukaryota > Fungi > Ascomycota > Pichiomycetes > Pichiales > Pichiaceae > Pichia > Pichia terricola. Next base: position 1,940,956 of record CP099445.1, read on the forward strand.
TAACGCACAGACACCTCAAACCGGGTGATCTGATTCATAGGTTTCAGGCGCATCATGATTCAATCAGCTGTCTAGGATTTGATGTGCCGTATGGAAGATTGGTGACGTGTTCCACTGATAACACTGTCAAACTTTGGGACCTCAGCAGATACAAATGCTACGGATTATTAGAGGGCCACAACGCATATGTGAACTGCGTTTCTGTGAATGAGAATCTTGCATTCACCGGTGGGTTAGATGCGACGGTCAAGGTATGGGATTTGGATTACTACGACGATCCGCAAGAAGAAACTCGTCCAATGCTGAATAGTTTTGAAGGACATGTGGATTCCGTCACGGCGTTGACGTATAACAATGGTGAGTTGGTATCTGGTTCCAACGATAAAACCATCAGACAATGGGATTTGACGACTGGTCATTTACTCCAAACGATTGATGTTATGTGGGCATCATCAATGGCCAACTCCATGATCAATTTTGGAACCAGTGAGAAGGAAACGAAGAAATCGACAGTCATTGATACCACCTACAATCATCCGTTTATTTCCAGTTTGCAGGTATTTGACGCTGCTCTAGCCAGTGGAAGCAGTGACGGGATCGTCAGGTTATGGGATCTACGTAGCGGTGAGGTGATCAGACAGTTGTTTGGACATACAGGGGCCGTGACCACCATACAATTTGACAAATCTTTCAATCTAGTGTCAGGAAGTGCCGACAGAAGCGTTCGTGTGTGGGATCTTCGAACCGGTGGATTGGTTGATTCATACAGTTACGATCATTGTATTCAGAAGATTGCATTTGATGACGTGAAAATAGCCAGCCTTGTCCAAGATGAGGGTATACGTGTCTACGACCGCTCTGAAGAGAGACACTGGTCATTGGACAGTGAGGCAACCGCCGTCACTGACATGTCCTTAGCTGGAAATTATCTTGTATCTGGTGATCAAACAGGATCTGTTGGGATTTTTTTTGTGTAAAAACAACCTCTGTTTGTTCCAATGGTAGCATGTATTTTTTATGTGTATTTGTACATAGAAGTAATAACAAAAATTAAACTCCCCGTGCTGGTATAAAGGAGAACGGGGTTTCAAAGAGCGCTCCCGGATGAGTTGTGGTTATGGACAAATTTAAGGAGCAATGGCTTTGCTCTGTCACACATTTCTGGGTTTTTGTTTTCTGAATGAAATAACCGGTCATATCTGCCACAGTCTGGGAGCATATATGTTGATTATAATGATTTTCTAGTTTGTTAGTATTGACGAAAAGAAATGAGTCGTAATCGGTCGCAAAAGAGTATGTGAAACAAATGAAAATTGTTAAAGACGGATTTGCTATCAAAATAATTCAGCACTTGTGAAAATTACTGTAAAAACGGCTATTCAACAAATGGTACAATTGTCACAAAAAAATTTCCACTGCATCAAAACTCTGCTACTACACAACACAATCTACATTTCTGACAGCTAAACACTTCATCCATACAAATACATTGATTCTAGCAGTACGTGCTTCTTTTTTAAAATTTATAGTTATCATCAAAATATTATGCATATACCCTGAAAATTGATCCGGTTTCTACTTCTCACACTATACATTCAAGCCCCACCTATTCTTTTAAAGCAACGGCTATTAATAAATAGCCGCAAATTTGTGTTTTTTCTAGTAAAATTCCACACGGCTTACGTAACACTTTTTTTTTCCCTTGGCGTTGGTTGAACCGCACACTTTTTCTCGAAGACATTGATTTTCCACTTTTGAAGCACGCCGTCACTTCTCTGAGGTATCAGGATACACAGCCAAGATGAATAGACAAACCCCAACTATTGTTGTTCTCAAAGAAGGCACTGATACCAGTCAAGGTCGTGGACAAATCATTTCCAACATTAACGCGTGTTTAGCCATTCAAGACACCTTGAAGTCAACTCTAGGACCTTTTGGTAGTGACATTTTACTAGTTGGATCCGATGGCAAAACTACCATTACTAATGACGGTGCTACGATTTTGAAAAAGCTTGACGTTGTCCATCCGGCAGCTAAAGTTTTGGTGGATATTTCTAGATCCCAAGACTGTGAAATCGGAGATGGTACTACGAGTGTGTGTTTGCTAGCCAGTGAAATTTTGAAAAACTGTAAGAATTTTATCGAAGAAGGTATGTCCAGCAATTCCATCATCAAAGGGTTGAGAGACTCATGTGAATTAGTTGTTTCGAAGATCAAAGAACTTCAAATCAACCATGAAGAGAAATCAGACGCTGAAGAATATGATATGCTCATGAAATGTGCATTGACTGCTATGAACAGTAAAATCATTCAACAAGACAGTAGTTTTTTTGCTAAATTAGTTGTGGATTCCGTTCTCACTTTGGACAGAGACGATTTGGATGAAAACCTTATTGGTATCAAGAAAGTTGCTGGTGGTTCCATGAAAGAATCGCTGTTCATCAATGGTGTCTCGTTCAAGAAGACATTCTCATATGCCGGTTTCGAACAACAACCAAAGAACTTTGAAAATCCTAAAATTCTCTCCTTAAATGTCGAACTAGAGCTTAAAGCAGAAAAGGACAATGCCGAAGTGAGAATTGAGAAAGTCGAAGATTATCAGAAGATTGTCGATGCCGAATGGGAAATTATAATGGACAAGTTAAACAAGATTGCCGAAAGTGGATGTAACATTGTTTTGTCCAAATTGCCAATTGGAGATTTGGCTACCCAGTATTTTGCCGATAGAGGTATTTTCTGTGCCGGTAGAGTTCCTAATGACGATTTGGAACGTACCATCAAGGCCGTCGGTGGTTCTATTTTAACCAGTGTCAACGATATCAACAACGAAACTGAATTGGGTACCTGTAATAAGTTCGAAGAGCTTCAAATCGGTAGTGAACGCTATAATATTTTCGATGGATGTCCAAACAGTCAAACCTGTACTTTGATTTTGAGAGGTGGTTCAATTAAGATCATTGATGAGATTGAAAGATCCTTACACGACGCTATAATGATTGTCAAAAGAGCATTGAAGAACAAGCAAATTGTTGCTGGTGGTGGAGCAATCGAAATGGAATTGAGCAAGTATTTGAGAGATTATTCACATTCCATCAAAGGTAAGAAACAATTGATTATTCAAAGTTTTGCTAAGAGTTTAGAAATCATACCAAGACAACTATGTGAGAATGCTGGCTTAGATTCTATTGAATTGTTGAATAAATTGAGAAACTGTCATGCCAATGGTGAAATTTATCATGGTTTGGATCTAGATAATGACAACATTTCTAATAATTTGGAAAAGTTTGTCTGGGAGCCATCTGTTGTTAAGATTAATGCATTACAAAGTGCTACTGAAGCTGCCATTTTGATTTTAAGTGTTGATGAAACAATCAAGAATAAGGAAAATGATGCACAAGGTGGTGCTCCACCTCAACCACAGGGTGGACCTAGAGGTAGAGGCATGCCAATGCCAATGGGTATGTAATGTAATTCTACATCTGTTCTTTATACTATATAATATATAAATTCACTAATACTGTTGCCATAAAACGAGATTATTTAGTTAAACAGAAGGTGCCTGTACTTTACTTTGTACAAATGGGTTAAAAATTCATAACTGATGCAAACGGTTCTTCAAAGATAATCCTAATACTGTGGCTTAAAATAACAGTGAGGCTTTTTTTTTTGTTTTTTGAGGTATACAATTGTGTCCATTTTTTCAAAAAAAACGGCTCAATATGTGATTTTAAAGCATTATCGTACGGCTCAAAAGAAAGGGGGAAAAACACCCATACAATACTTTCCTTAAGAGAATAAAATAGACATCTAATGATTATGTATATTGTGGAGAGAAGTACAAAAGTGAAGAAGATAAACTTGCAGACATTTTTTTATAGCTGGAAGGTTTAAATAAGAAGTATAGAATTGTACTCTTATACTGAAAAGCAGCCTATATATATAAAACGTGCGGCTGCAATACAGCGATACTTTAAGAGCCGCAATGAGTTCAAGTATATTGAGTTTCGTATCAAATATCGTTTGCATCACAAACCATCAGTTCAAAGAACGTTTCAAGCAATCAATCATGTTATTTACCTTTTCTTGATTATGTAGATCTTCGAATAGTAATTTGCTTATCTTAGACCAGGTTTCTTCGGACACACTAGCAACGTGTTCTTCAAGGGTTGTTGGCTTTTCGAACGTGGAAATCAAAACATTGAATGAAGCCTTGTCTTCAGTGATATGATTTAAAATGTACTCTGAGTCTTGAAGAGTCTTCGTACGTAACATTAGCTTCAAATTTGCAGCATCAATTAAAAATTCGGTTTTCAAGCTTTCAATCAACAACAATTTCACAGAATACACAGTTGTTGTAGAATTGGCAGTTACTGGCAAAACAACATTGAATTTTGGTTGTCGTAAAGATTTGAATGTGATTTCGACAGTCTTTTCTTGAATTGAATCTTCAACATTTGTATGGTTTTCGGAGATGTACGGATTGACCAAAGGAGGCAGAGTGAAATAAGGTGGTAATTTCTGAATTGCTGACAAGTCGAATGTTGTCTGGGTACTATCACCAGACACACTCACAAGCTGTATAAAGTTTTTGGCAAAGTCTACTTCGGTGGTCATTGCTAGTCAAAGAAGAGTTACCGCAAGAAACAGGGAAAAAACGGCAATTAATTTGAAATTTGAAGTGGAAATTTGAAGTTGAAGTTGAAATTCATGTTAGCGCTTGTCAGCCAAACGAGAGTGGGATTTTATAAAACGAAGTTATTAGATTGGAGCATGTGCATAAGGAAGCAAAGGCGGGTGGCTTTATCTGATGTGTCCTTATAATTACTGTTCTTTGTGAAAAAATAACAAATGCCGTTTAGGAGCTTACATTTACCTGTAAATTGAACTTGATATTGTCAAAGTACATATGCTACGTTTTGTATGTGGCAATTTTTCTTTTGAGCCGCAAATTACTTCACGCTTTACCTATTATATATGTTGTCTCTTTCAATAATAAGGTATTCTTCCAGTACTGATTTCCCTAGACCACCTACATATCAAGTATTTTTTGGTTTACCTTCTGTTTTCTTCTTTTTGCGATTTATAAATCCAACTATATATTTTGTCTATCAACCACCTGGTGAAACTTATAAACGTGGAAATAAAGCAATACCTTAAAAGACCATCAACCCAAAGTTACACTAACCAATAGCACAATTTAATCCACAAGTTGCCCCTACATGCTGGGCGGTACTTCCAGCTTCCCCGTGACTTTTTGTATCTTTTCCTTTTTATCATTCTCCTTTGCTGTAGATCTTCTTGATACGTCTATTGAGTCCCACGTTCCAATATGCTGTCTTCAGACCACGGTTGTTATTACGCGAGGCATTGCTCGGGGTATCATTAATTATCGTGTTAGTACTGTGCATCTGATCCTGTCCAGATGTGGCTGTGGGAACAGCCATCGAAAGAGCCATATGTTGCTTGATGAGATCTTTACGTTCTTTTCTGGACATCCCCAAATTCTCTTGTCGTTTGGCAATAGCAGAGTGTGTTTCTCTGGACTGGATGACAAAATTCATACATCTCTTCATGTCGTTGGCTGTCAAATTAGAAAAGCTGGATCTTTCGACTTCCTCAATGAAAAGATCAACATGTAGGATTTTCTTGGGATTATTTTGGATCTGTTGGAATAAAACGCCAGATAGCATTTCTTTGTTGGAGTTTCCTATGGTTGATACAGTCTTGGCAAGTGTTAAATCTGTATCTGAATGCAGACTTAGCTGCCCAATCACTTTGTTGTTGCTAATTCCATGAGTCTGGCAATAAGCTTTGGTGATCTCGGGCTCCAATATCTTAAAAATTCCCAACGACATCTGGAAAATGGTAATTGGCCCATTGTAAAAGATAATGTCCCAAAATCGGAGTGTCGTTTCAATTGGAACCACACCAATAAAAAGAGACATAAACCAATTTGTAGTGCAGAACGTGAGACTGGGTAAGAAATAAAGATACGACGTGTCGTTAGAATTGACGTTGATGTCGTCAGTTTCGATATCATCGTCATTCTGCATGATTATTTTCCAAATATTAGGCAGGTTGTGCTTCAAAAACAAGAGCAAAATCCCCTGATTGATGGTTACTCCTTCTAAACTCGATTCGTGAACATTTGGGAGAAAATTCTCAGTAATTATCACCAACATCCAAAAAGTTTCTTCTTCAGATAGGAATAGAAGCAGCAGCCCAGCAATGAAATTCAAAGACTGACAGTATCCGATTTTGGGCTTGTAAATCGAAAAAGCCTTGAGGACTCTTCGTAAGGTTTCAATCATAGGTGAAGTGTCGTTAAAAGCTTGAAAATAGACGTTATCAGGAAACGTTCTGTTTAGATCCTTTTCAATGGCATCCGAATTCTCATTCTTCATGTTGTATGTCTCCTTCACAAGCAGCGTATATAATCCCGTATTCTCTTTAAGTCTTTCTGGCCCGTGCACAAAATAAAACCACGCTTTACCTCTCCATTCAGAGGGAATACCTTTTTTAACAAACTTGTACATTTCTTCTGACTTGGGTGGAAATTTGGTGGGTACATCGCTGGAACTCAAAGTGAACCCATTCTTCTTCATGAATTTTAGCCATTTATTCTTTCTTTTTATTGTATATTTGTTGTATTCCTTGAACCAGTCGTTGAAATCCTTTTCTGAGACAAAATTATTGCTTTTTCTAAACCCGTATTTGTCATTATTTTCATAGAAGCTACTACCGCTTTGATTACTATCCCGTTTGTTTTCACTGGATTTCAATGGAGTTAACATATTAGATGAGACCAGAGATTTGAAACTGTGAAAACTTGTCATAGCAGCTTGGATCTGTGAATTTAAGTCCATATCTTCCTCGTCTTGTGCGTCGTACTCGTCCTGTGATGACATCGCAGCATAATCGTCCAGCAATCCATAAGTCGATGTTCCAATAGAGGCTTTTCTGGTGTGTGTATCACCTGTGTCCATGATTTGTTCGAAGAATAATGGAGGGGTGAGGTGTTGGATAGGGAAGAGACAGTTGAGTTGAAGGTCGTATTCGGTCAGTTGTTCAGTTGCCTATTGCGTGCGGTGAGCGAGCAATGGTGGGAAAACGCAGACACTTAGGGGGAAGAAAGCGGGGGAACATGCGAGATCTTGCCGCGCAGGCAACAGCGGAAGACGCAAGATTACTACGGGCAGACGCAGGGAAAAAACTAAGGGAAGATGCAAGCTTATAACGCGCCAAACGAAGGAAGGAGGACCCTTTAGAATTCAGTAATCCCGCAGCTGTGCGCCAGTACGCGGACTCAGCCTTTCTTTTTCTACCCGGAAAGAAAGAATGAATAAATCACGGTTCTCACCGCGTTTTATTTATTGCTTTATTTCTTCCCCATTGGCCTCCCCGGCTAAGTTTGGCTAGACGCCTCTAAGCGATTGATTTTTCACTCGCTCGTTTGGAGACGTCAAGGAGCTGGAGCATGTAAAACGTACAAACGAGCAGAAAATCTCACGCGTTTCAAAGTACTGCCGCCGCCTACTAGTTTAACTGCAAAGAAAGTGCAAATAAAGACGTGAGAGTTGTCGCAAGGCTATGGAAAAAAAAACTTAGCAAAACTTTCAAAAATGTGATATACCCAACTTACGTCGGCTACAGCGTTAATGAGAATTTACCTACTCTTTTTTCTGTTCTCTCCTCTCCCTTGTCTGCGTACCGCCCTAAGTCTGTACCAGCGCGCCGCGCCTACTTCCCTCTCCCCCCTTTCCCCCGCCCTTCTCTACCGCGTGCTGAAAAAGAAATTTTAACCCGCCCTTGCTTTGGCCGGGCTGCTCTAGCAAAAATTCGTTTGCTCTACAGGTGAATTTTTTCGTACAGCAACCAAGACGGAGGATAAATTAAGCTTATTAAAATAAAACTACACAAACCAATGACCCCCGTTACAGAGGCCAGTGAGGTCTCTAAAACGACTGCTGTAGCTGCAACGGCAACTACAGCATTTTATGCTCAACATATAAGCCCCAAAGGGGTCCGAATGATTAGAATATGTGCACTGTCGTCAAGTTCTCTTTCAATTTTGTCATTTTTTGTCTTCGTCATACTTTTTTTCAGGATTAACAAAAGACGAAGGAAGTTTCGACATTATTTGGTGTTTTTGTTGGTCTGTTTGGATTTTATCAAAAGTGTATGTATTCTCATTTTTTCAGCTGTTACGTTTCATGAATTCAACGGAACCAAAAATCAAGTTGCAGTTGCTGTTGTTGGTTGGTTTACGGTATTCACAATCGAAGCCGCAGATATGACTATACTGGTCTTTGCGCTTCATCTGGCGAATATGGTGTTTCGTGCTTATGTCATTTCTTTAGAAGCGAAGCTTGAACGGGCAATGGCTTACTTGGTGCCCAATCGGAAGAACAATCGAATACTTTCGAAATATAAATGTGAATACAATTTCATTGTAGTTTCTATTCTTTTCGGAGCCATGTTCTCGTCCATTTCATTTTACATCCCGCATGTCTACCAAGAATACATTTACTGGGCGTTTTTCCGTGCATGGACCGTCTCCTGGTACTTCAGCTGGACTCTGAGACATATCGTCATTGTGCTGATTTTGGCTATATACATTTCCATTTATGTTTATGTGATGATGCAGTTCAAAAAGGTGTCACGTAGTTTAAAAAGGAACAAGGGTAATGAACATGCAAATGGGGACGAGGACGAGCGAGAATATGAAGCTAGTGAAACCAACAGGAACGCTTTTAGAACGACGTTCGAAGACTCCGTTTGGTACAAGATGTGGAAATTTATGACGATGCTTATTTTCCCCGATGTGAAAATTTCTGCAAAGCTTTACGGTCATGGTCTAACCAAAGAGGAAGACATTGAGAATATCGAAAAGATCAAAAACGACCCAGTCAACGAGCATTATATGGATGGGTCAATTTTGACTTCAGTGAACGGAGAAATGACAGTGGGATCATCTAACATGATTAATTTCCAAAATGACAAGATAACAAAGCAAATACAAACTCTTTTGTATGATGAAGCAATCGAAAAATTTAAGAAAAGAAAAAGTGTGATTATGAAGCAAATGAAGTTGATCTTCATTTATCCGCTCTCATTCATATTCTTATGGCTCTTTCCCTTTATCAACCATTACCAAGTGGTCAGAACTGGCTATATAACATTGTGGACTACCGCTCCATGCGCCTTCTTTCAATCACTCAACTGTTTTGTTGATGTTACAGTGTTTATGATTAGAGAGAAACCATGGGCCATGATTCGAGAAGAACAACGAGACTTTAAAGATGATATCAGTCTGCATGATTATCTTCCACAAGATGAAGAAAATCTCAGAAGGGCTGATGACAAAGCTATGTGTGGACATAGTGATGATACCCATTTCGACTCGAGCTTTTCCGAGAGTAACAACGATGATGACATTTCCCTCGTTGACTTCCTCAATACTTATAAGAAACCTACCAAGGTCCACAGTCATAGTACTACTTCCTGTAGAAAATGCTCTCTGGTTGTGGAAGAAGCTGTAGATGGTTATCAAAATGAGAATGGAAATGAAGATAGATACACAGATGGAACTGCAATAAAACATGAAGATGAAAACGAGGAAGAAGTGGATATAATGACGTTCCTTCGAATGGGACCGTCATCAAACGTCAAAAAAATGTAATACAGAAACAAATAAAGCTATATAAAATACCTATCAATTGTATACTAATTCGTTAACGATCAAACTAGCGCTTCTTGATCTGTTTTCTTAAGCATCCGCCGTGACAATCCAGACGTATTCATAGCCCGCAATGAATCCGTCCACAAAATCGCCTTGTTGGTCGAAATTTACTCGCAAATTCAACTCAGTGTCATAATCACAAGCAAATGGATTCTCCTCCGTATAATCATTGTGTAAGAAATGAGTCTTTTTCCTTAAATTGAGAAACTCTTGAACCAATTTCCCATTCAAACCATTCAATCTCCAGTCGATCCATAACTTTAAATCATGGTGACCGTGTGTAGAATCCTTTACATTGTGAAGATCTACCTTAGAATCTATTCTTAACAGATCAATAAAAGAAGATTTCATAGCAAACATGGAGAGAATCATATCATCTTCAATTTTCCTTCCGTTTTTAGCTGTTGATTTGTTCTGAATGATAACTGGAATTGAAAGCTTAACAAACTTAATATTTCTGAATTTGCTGTTTTTCAACTCATTGATAACTGTAGTGCTTAGAGACGGTATTTTATTGTTGCAAAATTTAGAGGATATTAAATACTGTACGTATTCATGAACAGACAATGATGTAGCTGTCGGATTTATCACAGGATTTGTATCCAAAAATGTCAATATCAATGAACCAGTCACAGGATTCAAAATTCTTTTATATTCAGCCATAGCCTTTTTTACATCTAGCTCTGTTTTTACAGTGCATGAGAACTCAGTTATAAACACAAGATTTTGAGAATTCGTCTTCAACGGCATCGAATAAGCATTGGGCGAGCCAAATGATGAATAGTCTTCGATAAATTTCAGTTCATTCTTGTCCATCTGTGAAGCAATAAATTCCGAGGTTAAAAATTTGAATCGGTTAAGTAAAGCATCTTGTGATTCTTCGTCAATAGGGTGGAAAGTGTTGGCCAAGTCAGTAATAATTTGGTATCGATCAACGATACTTATTAAATTAATTTTGAAATTGGGGAAATCATGTCGAAATTGCCAGCCATCGAGCAATTCCAAAGATGAAGGTGCCAATTGACCTTTAATCAAAAAATTCATCAATTTCGAAGGTTTGTATGATTTTAGTTTGTTTTTCGTAATAATAGTTATCTGTGGAGTAATCGGGTGCAAGGGCACATTAGAAAGTTTTTCCATAATCAATCCTTTTCTATTAAATAGTTTATTCAATATTTGTTTGTGCCATAATAGTAGAAGTATTATTCTTCGATCTTGAAATGTTTCCTTATCGATTGCTTCAACCGAAATTTCGGGTAGTTCGTTGGAAATATTCACAGCCGTTTTCTTTGACATTATACGAGATTCTGATTTCTTCATTGGAACAGTGTCAGGTAAGTCGTAACCATCGTTTTCCAAAATATCCAACGTCCTTTCCAACATCAGAGTGTACCATTTGAACCACAGGCTGTTTCTCGTAATTGCAAAATTCAGGCAATCGGCTATATCTGCATCATCCATATATTTCAAAAAAAACCTCAAATAATCCAAATAGAATTCCATTGAATGGATTTTCGATACCTTAATGATGTTTTGGAGAGTCATATTTTTATTGATCTTATCGTTGTCCACGTAATAGCTGTTATTATCATTATACTTTGGAGTTTTCATCCCCTCTTCGTCACCTCCTTCATCCGTTACATCTGGTCCAAATGCAACATCTCCTGCAATCTTCCCTACCTTCTTTGTGAAGTGCAGTAGCCTCTTCTTCTTATCCATTGCAGCCCTTCACTAGAAACAATCTTCTGGCTTATTGTTTGCTTGTCCTATTGTTGAAAAAAAAATTTCCATTATACCGCAGACGTGGTGCTGGCCATTTGAGGATAACACAAATTCTTCCTATGGGGAGGGGGGGGGGGGTGCTATTTCTCGCTATTTCCAATGTGGCTTATTATTGTTGGTGCAAGAGCACCACATCGTGATGGCAAAACTGAATCGGCTGTTTCATGAGCACATGCTGCAAAGACGAGCTGAACCTACTGCCAACTTTGGTATTTCCTGTATAACCTTTATGCCGCTAGTAGTAATCTTGAGTTCCATTGGACCAACACCTCTTTAAAGTGTATTAATTTGACAACGGAGTATAAAAACAGAGTATGTGATAAAACTCGGTCATAAACAAGCTTATATATGGAGATTTAAAACAATGTACGCGTTCATGCAATATATAAAGATCTTATAAGTCCACAGAAAAAAATGGAAGCAGTATCAATCTAAACAGTACTTTTGATAAAAGGAAAAAGATAAATACTAAATGACAAAAAAAAGGCAAGTAGCAAAATAAAAAGGCAAGTAGCAAAATAAAAGGGCAAATAGCAAGCTCGGGAGGCAAACCGCCACGGAGCCTCAAACATAAAGTACCTAGTGGAAAAACTATATTGCGGCTTTGCCGCTATACGTTTTAGCCGCCTCGTCTGGATGCATGACTTCTTATATCCATATGTTGGTGGATCTTGATGACTATATAATGAAGTATATGATCAGTTAGTCGTTGTTCTAGATAGGTTTGTAAGGCCCTTTTCGTACGTCTTGTCTTTTTAGACACTGAATGTTTTTTTGGTGGATATCCGTCTCAGTTTTTATACCTTTTTATGTCTTGTCTGTGTCAAGTCTTACAATATTTAGGATAGGAGATTTTCACACGAACACAAAGTGAAAACAGTGATACAAAGTGGGTTTTCGGATTTAACCTCTGATAAATCAAAAAAGAGAATTGTTTCGGTGATCAATCCAGACAAAATCATGGTCTGCATGGAATGTTGAAAAAACGCCTCAACAGAAACGATAATCCACGCCTGGTCCTTGAGAAGACCTTAAAAATAATAAAACTTCCTTGACATTCTATTTCTATGGAAATTAAAAAGTACAATTCTTATACAACAAATCGCATGCAAAAGAAACCTTTCAATCCAATCGCCCAGATGTTTAGGAAACAAAGTCATAGGTAACGACAGTCTATTCACAAAGAAAAACGCTTTTTTTATGCTTGAGCAATTACTCAAATCACAAAGCTGCAACTTTCCCAATAACTCACACGGTCATCACCGGTGGTTTATCTGCAGTTGAAATAGTAGCTGTGATTCCTTCTGCATGTAAGTTGCCTTTAATGGTGTTCAGATATCCTCTTTCACTAGAGCAATGACCACACATAATGACGGCTGCACCGTTGTTTACCAAAGCAAGTTGTTCATGGTGTGATAGTTCACCAGTGATGTACAGTTGCACGTCGGTTAAGCCTTTGAAAACGCTGGCGCCACTTCCAGCACAAACGGCATAGCTTTTGATGGCAGTATTATCATCCATGTCGCCGGAGATTTGAACATATGGCTGATTACTCAAGGTTTTGACGCGAGCAACGATATCTCTCATAGCGACAGGCTGTTGAAGTTGAACGATACGACCCATTCCTACGCCTAGGGTACCATCGGTGGCCTTGATGATTGGTTGTCTATCAGCTTCAGGAAATTTGCCGCTGATTTGATCACAAAGCCAATCATTAACACCACCCTTTGCAGCGTCGACAGCTGTATGTGGTGAATATACACTAATGTTGTTTCTTATGAGCTTGAGAAGCGATTTGTGTTGACTATTCGTGGATGGTTCGATACGATTGAACTTGCCAAATAAAAATGGATGATAAGCAACAATGACATTGGTATTTGTGGAAATGGCTTCGTCACAAACTGCCGTAGTAAGATCCACAGCTAACAACACCTTCACATCGGTGTCTTCAGATGCAGACGAAGAAACATCTTTGTCTTCGGAAGAATCAATTAAAAGGCCCACGTTATCCCAACTACGTTCAGCATGATGCAGAGGGTAATGCTTCTCCATTGCTGCACATACCCTGTCCAATGATTTTTTGCTAATCTGTCTTAATGCCATGTTTTCACGCTTCTGGAATCTTGCTTTATCTCTTTCGTAGCCTCCAGAGAATATGCCAAAGTGAAAGAAAATAGCTCTTGTACTAAAACATATCGAAGATGAAAGACAATTCCAGAGACGATAGTCTATACTTGCAGAGTTCGTTCAAAACTACTGATTTGAGCATCTAGCTCCAACAGAACCGACCAAAGATTCACATCTAGTAACCGGTACTTCATGTTTGAAGCCTGTTTGATAACATCTGATGCTGTTACTAAACACAACACTTCTCATTGACTTGTTTCACAATCCTGTAGGAGCTGATGGATCTCTTACAACAACTATAACTGTCGCTACCAAAGCTGCAAAGAAAAATCACAGGAAGGGCTGAAATGTCCGCTACTTCGCAAAAGAATGGTCCCAATCTGCTGGAGCGGGAAAATTCTAGCGCAGCTGCGTATAATCCGCTGGTTAGAATCGTTACATGTTTCTACAGTGAATTGTATTCAAATTTATACATATGTAAAATGATATTAGTGTAACATTAATACTAATGGTGTTTATTAATTATCAGTCTGTGAGAGACGTTTATTGTCTTGTAAAAAGTGTTATACTTGTACCTTTGGGATACCACTCGAGCCTCTCTAAAGAAACTATCTATATAAAGGATTCTACATAAAGGTAAGTGGGATGAGATGAGTATTTATAGTAGCGCGCTGTACGAGCTGCTATTTAGACTAACAATAGTAAGCTGTAAGTCACTTATGTTACAATTACATACAGAAATCAAAAGCGCCATGGTATGCCTGTTTTCTTACTGCGGCCTGGATTCAATGTCTAATAGTAAAACAAACAATCAAAGGGTATTACAAATGATTGTTGCTTAAGTGTTATTTGTCCAGGACAAAGCATCGGGAAAGTACATTTAGTTGGGAAAACCGTTTCTGACAGTTTGTCGTCGCTGCACATCAAAGAATTTGTCGTAGTTTTTCATTCATCATGCCCTCACCGTGATAATGAACTTTAGTGTACGAGGGAGATTCTTTTATTTTTCACCATTTTCGGGGGTCATTTTGGCAACTATAATCTGAAATCCCGAAGCAAACATGTTAACAGTTGAATCACTCAGTGCTACCATTAAGGAAAAGCTCCATGCGACAGAAGTGGAAGTCCAAGATATGTCAGGAGGGTGCGGTCAAGCGTTTGCGGTCATTATAGTGTCAGATGATTTTGCCAACATGAATAAGCTGGCGAGACATAGATTAGTAAATAAAGTATTAGCAGATGAGATTGCTCAGATCCATGCTTTCACACAAAAGGTATTCACAGTGGAAGAATGGAACGTTCAAAAGAGCCTGTTCAATGCCTAAATTGGTCTTAGCTGTATGGTGGGGGTGGATTATGAGGTCCTTCATCATGTCCGTGAAAGCTACCGTTTATATCGTCCAATATATCTTGTTTAGTATTAATCGTTCTATTTTTTTTTGAAGACCGTCCAAATTTGATAGTTCTTCGTTTAGGTTGATCAGTACTGTTATTACGTTCATATACCTTATTTTGGTAGTTTTTAACAAACAGAATCCGATCATGAACTCCAATATCATGACCATTCGATGTAAAATCTTCTTCACTAAGTTCAATTTTACTAGTAGTGAAAGTATTACTAAAGTAGTTCATGAACCCTTTGCTTATTATATCCTTGTTGAATCGATCACAACTCAATTTATCAATTCCATTTCCCAAACCAAGACTCAAAGTCTGTCGAATACTAGATAATCTGGTACTTCTCATAAGAGAGCCAGGTGATATACGAAATTTCGAGTCTAATTCTTTGAAAAGAACTCTTCTCTCCTTGTTATTTTCCTCTTCATTCAGCAACAGATCTTTGTGAAACTGTTCAAAGCTTTTCAGAGTATATTTCAAACTGAACTTGTACAAAAGATTAGGCAAAAATTCCTTAAATAATTCACTGATCTGAATTTCGATCTTCTTTTGAAGAAACTTTGCAATTGGCTTGATTTTGTCAAATGTAGAATTAACGTTGATATTTTCCAATGGTTCGTTTTTGAAAACCAGTGTCAAACCTTTGCTTTTACTAAACACAATAATAATAATAGAACTCATTTCAAACTTTGAAAGCTTCAAATTCAAAGGAATGTCAAAATCACAGTCACTAAGCACAAATGGAGGTTTAATGAAGGCAAAGTCATCTGCAATATTATTATTGTAGTTCTTCAGCAAACTGCCACTGATTTTAGTTTTGACGGTAATACTGGCATCTCCATAATATTTAAAACTTAAAATACCTCTAAATTTATCAACGCCAAGATCCCCAATTTCAAGGATCTGGAAATCAGGTGCAATTGTACCAAAATTCAACTCATTGATTTCAATGTCATCACTAATCAGTGTAGATTTTTGACCGCTATTGAGTGCTTCTTCAAGTAACTCTTTCGCATAGTTGCTAAAACTTTCTTTCTCTATGGCATTCCAATTTAACTGAAAAGACATGATGGTAGTAACCGGGGAGTATCAGCAGCCCTGGTGTCAGCCTGTTTTACAACGTCTGTAGAGTAAGAGTGCCGACTATCGAGATGACTCGAAGAAAAGCGAGGACATCTACCAGAAATATCACGTGATGGTTTGACATTTCAGATAAAGACATAGTTATTGCTGAAAGAAGCCATTCCGGAGGAATGAGGAAGTAAGGTGCTGCATTTGACATATCACCTAGTCATCCCCGTTGTTGTTGTGTCATAACAATTCAGTTAACTATATGGTTTGTTTGTTTAGCCATTCAGATACTGTTGAGAAATTTTATATCTCGGGGAGATGGGGGGGGGAGTTGCAGCGATTTGAGCCGACTTTCGAGCAAATCCAGGTCTCTTCTTTTTTTTCTGCTCTTTTTTGGGCCGCGCACCAGAAATTCAAACCAGTTCGCCCAAGAAAACCTTGAGACAACTATCTTCCCCCTCTCGCCCCGGCGCAATGAAACGACACCGTTACGATATTGACGCTACGAGACAACTGTATGGTACAATGTGTACGGCTACGCTTTTGAGTTTGATGTAGTATGAACAAGCCAAATCCAACCAGTCTTGTTTTCGTTGTTGTCTTAAACAAGTTAATACACAGTTTATAAATAATGAATGTAAATGTAAAAGTTTGTGAGTTTTCCAGTGACCATAAATAACCAAATGAAGTTAACACCATGTGGGTAACCCAATGGGGATGCTTTAAAGACTTGAACATTATCATTGCAAGCAAACTCGCTCAAATTCACTCAATACATTTTCCAAAGAATCACGATGAAGATGTATTGGTGATGCTGCTTGCATGCTCAATGGAGGCCACGGTCCACACAAATCCGTAAACATATCATCTTGTACATCTACAATTGTCCCTTCAGTCTGTAAGATATTCTCCACTGTTCCTAATTCATTTGTCATTCCTAACTGGATTATAGCGTTGAATTCAATGAACTCTATTCCTCTTCGTAGCTTCCCCACAGTTTCATAACTCATTTCAAACACTTCGTCTCCATCTGAGTCTTTCGTTGATGGGTATGCAATTTTAAACGCCTTTTTGAATTCTGATTTGGTCAAATAGCCCTTTTTACTCTTATCACAAAGGTCAAAAAGCACCTTGATTGGATTGACCACTTTGCTGCTGAGATGGAAATGTCTTTCAATATTTTGGCGAACGACTTTGTGTGTTTCTAAGTCGTACTCGGTTCCTTTGGATTTTCTGGCCAGCTGAATCAAATACTTGTTCCCTTCGTATTCTGCTTTATTGGTCTTTTGGGCTTCAATGTTGGACTCAAGAATCTTCAACAAATGTCCTATTTTTCGAAGATTCAAGTTACACTTCTCGTTATATTTGGCTATGTTGATGGAATTAATCCCTGCCGTTGAAAACAGGTTCAACAAAATATCGTCTTTAATTTTCGTATTGACAATTTGCGCCAGATATGAATTGAGTGTTTCCAATTGCTCCAAATCCTTCAAGTTATTCTCATTATATAAATCATCTTCCACTAACGAGAGCGTTTTATCAATGATATTCAGTTTGGCATGAAGTTCAGTCTCGTATTCATGGAGCTTATTGTTGATTCGGTTGGTGAATTTCAAACTCATTTTCAGCTCATACTCTTCTAATTCAGAAACCCGTAGTTGAATTTTATCTAAAGGCTTCAAGACTTCATCAATATTATACATTTTGAACAATGCTTTCATTTCATTCTGCTGGATTTTCAAATGAATAGATTCTTCCCAAAATTTGCATTTGGTGTCTTTGTTGAATTCATGTATATAGTTCAACGCTTCAATATCGGTTGCTTCAAGTTCAATTTGATGCATTCGTTCCCAAACCTGTTCTATATCGTGTTCCAATTTTTGAAGCCTGGAATTGTAAGCACCAATCATGTTCGATACTTTGTTGATCAAAAAGAGATAAACCAACTTGATAATCCTTTCTGAAATGTTGAAATCGTGCTTATACCAGGGTAACGCCTCTTTAAGTTTACATTCGCCGAAAAACTCAATGAACCGATTGATTTTATCCGAATCGATCCATTCCTTCACTGCCAAATCCAAAACCTCAGACTGACCCGAATAGACCTTCCAAAACAAATCCACAACTACCTTTGCGTTGGCAACGCTAGCACGATCCTCGACGAGACTCAGTTTCTCGGTCAATTCGTTGTATATTTCAATTCTTTTCAGGTCCCCTACCTCAATTTCAGTGTCTAGCACATGCGATACCCAACTGCAAATCAATTTTTCCTCCTTCATTCTCAGTCACGCTGTCTTCTCGGGGAAAGAGACTTCACACTTCAAGTTCATGTCTTCGGATTGTGTCGC
Organism: Pichia terricola; assembly: GCA_030168465.1. Classification (NCBI taxonomy): domain Eukaryota; kingdom Fungi; phylum Ascomycota; class Pichiomycetes; order Pichiales; family Pichiaceae; genus Pichia; species Pichia terricola. The sequence goes on from CP099445.1 coordinate 1,959,424, forward strand.
TCGAAAAAAACCACAATTGTTATTGTGTGATGAGGCCTAGAACTAGTAAAATTGCGGGGTGGAGGGGGCTGATATGGGGGTTCTTGCTGTGGGTGAGTACAGAAGGGAGGGGGGAAGAATAGAGGTTGATCAGACATGAGATGAGTAAAACGGAAAAATACTTTTGTGGGATGGAAAAGGGGTCGAGTGTAATATGACTGGGTATGCCCTGATTTTGTACTCTCTGCTATTTGAGATAATAGCAGATTGACGTGGTGCTACATCGGTTGTCTGGGCCGGTGTTAATTTTTCTCAGCACTGGCCGTTGTGGACATTGTTGCAAGATTTAAACTCACCAAACTACTGAATGAAGACATTATTTGCACCGCCGTCATTTGATTGTGTTGCAATGGTGATGCTCTTGTGTAGTTCTGGTGCTGGCTGGTTTGAATAATGTCCAATTTGACTTTTTTCCTCACAAGCAAAACGCATCTTTCCGTCGGCCACAACTGCGCGATGAAACGTACCGGGACACCAAAAAAAAAAAGAATGCCCAGCGTAACGCAGGGGGAAAATACCAAAGCAGCTGTAGCTCTGCAGAGAATAAAAATAGCCCGATTCAGTACCATCTACCAACGAGGAAACTGTATCACTAGTGAATACATAGCAAGTATCTGCGCATAGCACAGAAATCTCTCCCCCTTCCTTCTCCCAAATCAAATATAATTCGTAAAGAAAACGTTTGGTTACCATTCCTATACGTTACTCCTATGGACTCTCTTGTCTTCTCTCTGCCCTCACATCGCTCTTGCCTACTCTGTAATTGCTACTATCATTAGTTATAGAAAAACTATACATTATTTAAGCTATCTGTGCTCCAAATCTTAATAATCCTATATTACATCCCGCCTCCACTAAACAATCTTTACTAAGAACAAAGTCTTATTTGAACAGCTCATGTTGCAAAGCTTCATTTGCAGTTAATCTCAATTGGTGGTCGTAAACTAGAAGTTTGTCCACCAGATCTACCAACACCTTATTACTTGCCAATACATTGTTATCATTGTTAATAAAACTTTCCCATGTTCTTCTTGGATAGTATGCCTTCGAAAGTTCATTGTATTCAGATCCAAGTTTGATACCGTATTTATTACAATATTCATGAAGACCGTCTGTTCCGAGGATTTTGGCAATCTTGACAAGCTGATCAGGATTGGAATCACCTTTGAAAAAAGGCTCTTTCTTGAAAATAATGGCAGCAATCATCGCACCAACAGACCATAAATCCAAAGAATAATCATATTGTTGTAAATTGATCAATAATTCTGGACCTTTATGATATCTAGAAGCGACTCTGACGTTGAAATCCATACCTCTGTGATAAAATTCGGCCAACCCCCAGTCAATCAATTTCAATTTCTTACTAACTGGATCAATCATGATATTTTGAGGTTTGACATCTCTATGAATAATACCCATAGAATGCGAGTAGTTGAGAGCAACGAGTAACTGACTAAAGTAGAAACGAATCTCATTGTATCCAAACTTTGGATAAAGGATACGAAAATCAACATTATTGACTTTTTCGAAGATCAAAGCTGGAATTTTAGAATCTCTATCTTGAATGACATCGTAAAGTTTGATAATGTTTGGACCATTGTTGAGATTTTTAAGGATTTTGATTTCTCTGAAAATCTTCTTGATTTTCACTGGTTTTAATACCTTAATCACGCAGTTGGTGTTGTTTAACACATTGACACCAGTGAAAACTTCACTGTATTTGCCTCGGCCAATTTTCGCAACGATCTCGTAATTGGAGATATCTCCCCATTCAATAGACTCCGTTGTGCAGTTCTCGTAATCCCAGTAGCTAGCCGGTTTCTTATCATTTGCATCGGAATAAACTCTTGCCACAGAGTAAACTCGGTTACCAGCACTATTGACCTCTCCCATCTATACCCAGCTAGACTCTTTATATAACAGCCAAACGCATTAATGGAGAAGGCCAAAAACTCTTGCAGCGTCCAAAAGAAAAAATATGAAATTTCGGAGCGCGTGAAAGAGTGAACAGTAGGAAGCGGGGGAAGAAGGTGAAGCTGGGGGAGGGAAGGGAAGGGAACGAAAAAACAAAGATTACCAACAAGAAGGGGAGCAAGAACCAAAAATGAAGGGAGTGAAATGGTTTTGGGATTTATTGGGCTCAAAAATTTTGTGCCAGAATTGTCTCGGAACTCAGTTCCAAGATATATACTCAGAGGTGAGTAAGAGATAGGTGAAGGTTTATTGCATAAGAAAGGTGTGATATATTAACTTAGTAATGTATAGTCATGTCAGGAGAATGTTGTTTCACCGAATATTGAGCATTTAATCTAGGGTTTAACTTCTGCCGTTGTTTTGGCTCTGTAATGTGATGCTGTCTTGGGCCGCGGAATGTGGATTTAGGCTATATACTAATTGTCTATGAATTACAGGTGAGTTGTTCTGGGCGCCAATGCTGTAGTGCGAGCATTGCACAGGGGGGTAACCACCAGACGGTCTCGTTTTTCAACTATTCTCGCGCGTTCTCGCCGCGCCGAAAGGCAATCAATGAAAAACAATGCCCGGGAAATAATTAGCCCAGGAAAACATGGAGCCTGTGACTAATTGCGAAATAGGCCCACCACAAAACTTGCTGCCACTGTAACATCTTATGGGAATTTTGTTTGAATAGGACAAACTAGAATTATTGGTTGGAGTTGCAACTGAAACGAAATACGTAAGACCCAAAGCAACCATTCGGATGCATCTCCCTTGACAATAGGGCGATAGAAAACTAAGTTGGCATGAAATAGCATACGACTACATATCTAGTCATACCGCAGCTGGTCCTCCTGTTTTGTTACTGAAATATAATACGTTAATAATTCGGTCTTGCCAAAAATCCAATTGCTTCTGGATAATTCAGAAAGTTATGTAACGATCCAACTAGACGAATGTAGAGATGGAAGTTTGTAGTTTGTGCCGTGCCGTACCGTGTCAATGCTAACTTCGACCGAGAAGCTCTAAAGTGAATCCACGCTTTGTAAAAAAACCTTGGAGAAGCGCAATCACTTACTCAACCTGGCTTGACTGTATATTACACCAGAATATGCCGTCGCCGCTTTATGGGTTACACTGCTATAAACCACTTTTATGGCATCCTGTATTGATCTATGTTTCTTCTACAAATAAAATACATATTTAGAGTAGCCTGGGATTTCTAAAACCGGTGAATAGCATGTTAAATCTTGAAGCCACTGAATATATCGTACCGATTTTAAGTTCACCATATGCTGTATCATCAATTACCTCAATGGACTCCTTGTTTTGAGTACTAGTACCAACACCATTTGCCATTACTGCACCATTGAGGGGATTCTGTCGGTTGATGGATTGATTGCAAAGCCGGGAGACTGCCGTTGATTGGATGAATGGTAGCAGATTTGTATTCACCAATATCTGCTTGCCATGCATACAGCTTGTTCAATTCATATTCTGCACACAGATTGAGTGCCTCTACAATCAACTCGTCTCTTTTCTCTTCTGATTGATACTGCATTGTCAGAATATAGCAATCTTTGGTGTAAAATTGCGGGTAGACAATCACAAAGTTAGCACTGGAAGCATCGCTGAATCCAAATACTAGCTCTTTGCCATAATTACTGATATCCAGGTTATCGGGATCTTGATCAGGATGAAGGAGAGACCAATGTATGATCTTAGAACGATTAACAAAATACTCAAAAATGGAAGTAGTAGGTTTCAACGCAAACGTTAGATCGGTAGCTGTTTGAAGTTTTTGCTTTACACTAGCAGCTAGACTATCTGCAATACTCTGCATCTCGCCTGAATGAATTTTACGGTAATGGTTCGATGAAATCTGTGGTTTGACTGTGATTTCGTATACGGGGACGTTTCGTGACTGGTACCCAAATTTCGAATAATATTCACCAATTTCACTGTACAAAAACACCACGTCATTAGTTCCGGTGAGATAATTAGTTTTGAGCAATTCCAAAAGCTGGACCATCATTTCTCTGCCGTTACTTTTTCCTCTAAACCTCTCTATGGTGAACACAGACCCGATAACTGCGCTCTTGATTGCTTTAACGGTGCCACTCTTTTTGATCCATGCATCTCTGATCAGCACCTCACATGAAGATTCAATCTCACCACTAGCATTTTTCAAGACAAAGTATACACCTCCAGAACTACCATCACGTTTGTCCTTTGTGATATCCAAGTAATCCGTCTTGTAGTTCCACAAGTCTCTGAATTTATACTGCGCAAGAGAAAGCGGTTGTCCCCACACCTGATGGTTGTGTTCCTGGCAGCGGACTATTTCAGAGTAGTCCCTTGTTTCCTGCAACACCAATCCCGATGCCATTATCTCTTGTTTCGGCCTTTTTCTGCTTTCTTCGACGGAGGGAGAAATTGTCACTGGACTCGACTCGGGGAACTGAAATTTAACACGAAAATCCTGGGCCGGGGACGTCCGAGGACTCTGACTCATCACCCAAATCCCAGGAACTAACTACACTTTCAACATCCCTGAAGCGACAGCCTGTAGGGGAACTGTCACTGTAATGTTTTAATGCAAAGTACTCCATGGTAGAGCAGCCAGCTGGTTTCACCACTTGCTAGAATCCCGCTAGTCAACGTGTCTGTCTCTTCAGATTCTCCCACAGTTCATATACTGGATTAGCGAGAATCGTGGGAAAAAGTTCGTCGGGAACTTTTCCATGTGTTAAATACATAAGTCATATTAAGCATACTATAGTTTCTTTTATAGTGTGAATCCTCGACCCGATTGAACGCCGATTATACTTAATTAGGAATATAATTCTCACAATCAGCCCGCCCAAATCTGGCTACTTTGATCAAACTCTCATGACATTCACGGTTTATTCATGACAAGGATCCCTGAGAGATAACCAAGCAAAGCATTGCGCCGCTGGGAAGAAAGTGCTTTTCTCGCAATGCGCTCGCAGTATTCCGACAGATTGGCACACTATCCCGGTCTTTTCATGGATGCGCAAGCTAAAATGGTGCAGATAGACACCCAGCGGATAGGATATGGAGGTTGTTTGCTATTCGATTGTGACGGTTCTGAAGAACTGAGTAATTTGAAGCTAACAGCAGTAAAATTGGTGGATTATTCGTTTGTTCCTGTGTATCTTCTCTCTGGAAAGTATAAGATCTATACCAACGACGAAAGTACCGTTGGCGTTTTACAGGCGGTGATGCAATATTCGATATCGCAAGACAAACCCGTCACCATTGTAGCTGTTTCGCTAAATGACTCAAGTACAGTCTATCTGTTGCATCCCCAGACCGAAGAAAGATGTTTCTACATTAGAAGGCTGCAGCTCCATGACTGTTATGTGGAAAACGTGATAAATGACTCCACACAAGACTCAAAACTTGCCAAGTCGTTGACGGAGCATCTGAATCAAAGACAGGCCAAACAGAGCAATTCTGGAGAATCAGCAGTTTGGGAGTCTTCGAATGGCAGATCTGGTAAAGGCGAAATTCTGTCGTTGAGTGATACTATTGTCCGTCTGATTCGATCAGAGTTTCGAATGAGACGCTTTGAAGGGTCTTCAAATGAACAGAAACGTCTTGAAAAGCTTTTACACGGGTCTATACTATTTAAATACCGTCACGTGCATGATAAGCTGCCGCCAATCGAACACATCCAATCTTCGCTGGATCAGTTATTACAGCTGTTGTTATGAATATAGCGACGATTTACACGACAGACGTTGGAATGATCGTTTTGAAACGATTTTGATATTCTTAAAAACACCGAAATTGATAGCATTCAATCAAGACTTGGTGCTGATTTTTTTGGGAATTTTGGTTTGCTACAATTGCGATATTATTACAGGTTTCAGAGATAATATCGGGTTGCGATAATATGGGTTTGATGATTCTTTTAGAGTGCAGAACTATGGCTCAAGAAGCGTAGAATGTAGCCCGATATTTGTTTTTTTCGATACGAGCATTGTTGAATGCTGGATCTTATGGCTCAATATGTCGGCTTTGCTGCTCTGTTTGGTTACATATGGGAGATTCATCACTTGAATACTATCTACATCAGTACTACTCGATATGTAAATTGAAGAGTCTCTGCGCTAAACAGCTTCTGTGTATATGGGTTTAAATCTTTGATTTTAAAGCTCTGCTGAATTTTTATACTTATCAAATACCCAACATCTTTTTCAAATGATGTGCAGTAGGAGTATTTTTAACCACAAGGAAAATTACTGATATTCACTGAAACATACATAGCTTTTTTTACCATATAATTACTGATCTTCTAATAGACTATGCATAACTGTTATAAGTTCTGCATATGTCTTTTTTGGATTGTTTGCCATTCTTTCCCCTCTTTCCCCCTTTTAATATTTTTTCCCTTCAATCAACGGCACGTGCAAAAAATTCATTTTTCGCCTGTTGAAGTAATTGTTTCCGTTCACCTTAAAATTTTTTCTCGGGATAATTGCTAAGACTATTACATAATCTGGAATTTATTTGTCGTAAAGGTAGTTTTCAGTGTAGTCATAATTCAATAGATTGTCCCCGATAAGGCAGTGCCAACAGTTTATCTGTGAAGAGGTCTTCTTTTGCTCATTTGGTGAATCATAAATATCAATGAAGTTTGCTAAAGTGTTTCAGCAGGTTTTGGCAGATGAAAATCTACCTGATGAATGGGTCGAACGTGCAATTCAATATAAAAAGTTGAAAAAGAGAATTAACAAAGTAGTTGATGAGTTAGAAAGCATTGGATTGAACAAATTCGAACACCAATTCGAATATATTTTGGAATTCCAAAATAATGAAATTTACCCTCATCTGACTGCCAAAATAACGCCCATTTTGAAGACAATTATAGTTGAAAAATTGGATGAAATGGGCTATACATATGAGATTTCTAAAATCAAAGATTTAGCTAATGAAAATAAAATTCAAGATATCACCGAAAATGATATTGATATGAATTTAAATGATATTTCCTTTGATTCACGGTCTGTCTTATCGGCGCCCAATCCATTTGATGATTCTACACTATTTTATGAACTGAAAATATCGTTATTAGAAGATTCCAAATTTTTCCAATTGTTATACAACGAAATCAAAGATTTACATTTGCTCAAACATCGATTAGAAACAGAAATTACTGATAATGTTCAAACATTGGCCAATAAAATATCAGATACTACGATACCGAAAATGAAGAAGAATGATCTTTATGTTTGGCGTGAAATTTTCCATTACTACATTGAAAGTGAGATATTTTTCAGTACACATGAACAGAAATCTGGTGAAGTTGACATTAATTTGAGTAAAGAAAGATATATAATTTTTTTAAAGAAAATTCAAGATTTGAATTTGCTGGAAAAATTTCATCAATCGAATTCAATGAATTCATTTAAAGAATTTAAAACTTTGAATGAAAATGTCATTAAAATTTCAAACTATCAGAATTTCAATAATTTAGCTGTCAAGAAAATTTTGAAAAAATTCGATAAACAGACACAATTGAATTCCAAAACTTTGTTCCCTGAATTGATTAATAGCAATAATCTACATTTATTGGATAGTTCGATCATTAACGATATTTGTTTCATCATTTCAAATAAATTATTATCTATTGTCCCCCAGATTGATGATTATTTATGTCCTATCTGTTGTTCGATTGCGTTTAAACCAATTAGATTACATTGTGGACATTTGTTTTGTATCCGATGTTTGGTCAAATTGCGAAGAGCCCATGAAGATAAATGTCCATTATGTAGACATCAATGTTTGTTGCAATTAACGACGGGAGATTTGGATGTCGCTCAAATGAACTATATGAAATTGTACTTCCCGAAAGAAGTCAAGGAAAAGGAAGTCTTGAACGACAAAGAGATTTTAAAAGAGCAATTTGGTCATTCTGCAGAAACAAACTGTGTTGTTATGTAATACGTCGAGTATTTCCGTACTGTATATTATCTATGTATATTTATCCTTTAATCAGGCTTTTCAAATCAAGGCAAACTCGTGTTCACCGCTAGCTATTACAGGTATTTATCCGATTAAAATATCAATCATGTTGATTGAAATCGTGCATCGATGTAAATCATCGATATAAGGTTGAAGATCATTACAATCACACAAATTTCGGCTTCGGCAAATTAAGCCGGAGTAAATTTGATGATGTAACAGATAAACCGTTTTAAAAAAATTTGAAAAGCTGACGTTCCCCGCAAATTCACTCGTCGATTAAAAAGTAAAACCTGCATGAATTTTCCCCCAACCCCGGATAATTTGACAGGAAGAGCCAAAATATTGTCCGGGACTTGTTATTTCACTATTAAGAGATATTCCGAAAACAGTGATTTATTTTTTCCTTTGCTCCGACTGTTTTTTGTCCAACAATCCTTTCAAAAATATTCCGCTAGTTAGCTTTTTTTCCAGGCTTACGGTCATACGGAATATTCTCTTCGTCAATTAATGCTATAAGCATAATTCTTCGCGCATCAGATGATTGCATATGGCGGTGTCCGAGGTAATGCTTCTATTGGCATGGTAGATGTTCTGTCTACTCACAAAACTACGGTGCTTATTTTAACTAGTAATAATTTGAGGCACAAAAAAGTTTTTTCACTTCTCAATATATTCAAATTCAATAAAGACAAAAGACCTAGCCCGTTATATTCTTCAGGGTACTTTAAACATGAAACTTTGATTTGAAAGCGGGGCTATTGTGGTGCCGCACCGGATTAAAATTCATAGATTGCTTGCGTGTATTGCTACGGCAGTGGTCGGAAAAAAAAATTCACCTGCCCTTTCTCCACTTTTGATAATAATCGAATGTTTTTAGCAGGTGGAAAAATTTAGCGACTAGTTTTTTTCCCCAATCCTGGAGTAATGTTACGGTTTTTGCGAGATGGCTTACCCTGAAGAAAAAAAAGGGTGATCTTTGGGAATGTGGGGAAACTGACCCTATTATGTTTTAACTTTCTGGGGAATTTAGCAAGAAAGGACTCAAAACTCTCCTCTCGTCTTTTGGAATTGTTTCTATAAAAGGAGCTTGAATTCCCCATTTTTCATCAAGGATTCTCTTTTGTCTCATATTCCTAAATCAAAAAAAAACTTTTAAAGCTTACACACAATGTCTCAAAACTTAAACGGGGACCAATTGTCTTATCAAGACAACTCCATTGAAAAATCAAATTCCAACTTGAATGCTGAATTCCATGAAAGAGAAGATGCTCCAATGACCTTAAAAGGTTGGATTATTTGTTGCTTTGCTGCCTTTGGTGGTGTTTTCTTTGGTTACGATTCTGGTTACATTTCCGGTGTTATGGCTATGACTGAGTTCATTAGAGTCTTTACCGGTGAGAATGACGTCAACTCTCCTAATTTTGCTTTGGAGTCTTGGCAAAAATCTCTTATTACCTCTATTCTATCTGCCGGTACCTTTTTCGGTGCTTTGTTCTCCTCTGATTTCTCCGATACGTTCGGTAGAAGAAAAACTATTATTGGCTCTTGTGTCGTCTTCATTGTCGGTGTTATTCTTCAAACTGCTTCCTCCACTGTCGCTTTGTTAGCCGTTGGAAGAGTCATTGCTGGTTTTGGTATTGGTGGTGTTTCTGCTATCATTGTTTTGTACATGTCTGAAATCGCTCCTAAGAAATTCAGAGGTGCTATCGTCTCCGGATACCAATTTTGTGTCACCATTGGTTTGCTACTTGCTTCTTGTGTTGATTACGGAACTAAGAACAGAACCGATTCCGGATCTTACAGAATCCCTATTGCGCTCCAAATGCTATGGGCCCTCATCTTGATCATTGGTTTACTCTTGTTACCAGAAACCCCTAGATTCTACGTCAAGAAAGGCCGTCTCGATGACGCTGCAAGAGTCTTGTCCACTTTAAGACAACAACCTGTCGAGTCCGCCTACGTTCAGGAAGAGCTTGCCGAAATCATTGAGAATCACGAAAGAGAATCTGCTTTAATCCCAACTCAAACCTACTTCCAATCCTGGGCCTCCTGTTTTTCCGGCTCCCTCAGAGATCAATCCTCGAATTTGAGAAGAACCATTCTTGGTACCTCTCTGCAAATGATGCAACAATGGACCGGTGTCAACTTCATTTTCTATTTTGGTACTACCTTCTTCCAAGAATTGGGTACTATCAAGAATGAGTTCTTGATTTCAATCATCACCTCCCTTGTCAATGTCTGTTCAACCCCTGTTTCCTTTTACACCATTGAAAAATATGGACGTCGTACCATTTTGATTTACGGTGCAGCTGGTATGGTTGTTTGTGAGTTTATTGTTGCTATTGCGGGTACCGTTGACGGTAATAACCCAAAGACCGTCTCGGCAATGATTGCATTTATCTGTATTTACATTTTCTTCTTTGCTTCCACTTGGGGTCCTGCTGCCTGGGTCGTCATTGGTGAAGTTTTCCCATTGCCAATCAGATCCAGAGGTGTTGGTTTGTCAACTGCATCCAACTGGTTGTGGAACTGTATTATTGCCGTTATTACCCCGTACATGGTTGGTACAGATAAAGGTAACTTGGGTGCAAAGGTTTTCTTTGTTTGGGGTTCATTATGTGCTTGTTGCTTGATTTACTCCATATTCGTTGTTCCAGAAACAAAGGGCTTGACATTAGAAGAAGTGGATATCATGTTATCCGAAACTACGCCACTTACTTCAGGAAGCTGGAAGCCACATGCACTTTCTGACTCTGATGCTTATCTTAAACATGATGTCTCTCATACCGAAGACGTCGATGTCTAAACTTTCAAAAATGTCCTTTAATTTATGACATGACTTTTGACTTTATTTGCTATTGGACACAACAAGAAAATCTTATTATTTTACTATTAGCTGGATCTTATTTTACATTTGTTCTTATGGGTGAATGAGCCCCTTTATGATTTACTTCTCTATATTTTTTACTCATTTTTATGTATTCCTACTCCTTTATATTTTTAATTATGATGAGTCATAAACACCGACATCAAATCAACTTGATCTGGTTGTGAGTACAAGCTCTTTAAATAAAGAGCCACCCTATAGATAAATCTTACGATATATACAAGATGAGCTCTGTGGAGCGATGACATCACGCGCCACTGAAAAATGAATAAAATTATAATGAAGTTCCGCTTCTCCAGAATCTTAAAAAAATCTCCACGTTAATAAAAAAATTTCTAAACAGGTTTTACAGTATTTACATTTTCAAAGAATATATTTTTTTTTTTTTGACATTTCATGTACCTTGAAGGTAGGAACAGTCACATATGTAGAAGCATCAAATGTAGGATGTTGTGTTACTGTAGTCAAATTGATAAACTCGCAGGCATTGCATATTTAACCCCGAAAAATAATATTTTATATTGCTGAGTAAATACCCCGGAAAAAAACATATTCCGGGTCTTATTTTTTCCTTACAAAACGCCGCGCGTCCAGCCTTTCACGTATTTAAAGGCGACCCAAATTAATACGAGACGCGGAATGGAAAAACCTAGAGAAAAAATTTCAGCTTTGTTTTTTACGGAATACCAAACAAAACGTTGAAAATCAAACTTTCGAAATACGTTGTGTTTTCCAAAATAAAATATAAAAGCAGCCGGTTTTTCCCTTCTTGAACCAACGTTTTTTCCCCTTCTTATTGGCTTTAGTTCTTCCTTTTATTTCTTTTTTTTATATTTTTGTAAACAAAGCAAACGTTTTCTTACAGACAAACATGAGTGATCTATATGAAAATAAAACTGAACAGTTATCACAAGATAACTCGATCGAAAAAACAAGCTCTGGAACCTCCGAACACTATGAAAGAGAAGATGCTCCAATGACCTTAAAAGGTTGGATTATTTGTTGCTTTGCTGCCTTTGGTGGTGTTTTCTTTGGTTACGATTCTGGTTACATTTCCGGTGTTATGGCTATGACTGAGTTCATTAGAGTCTTTACCGGTGAGACTGACGTCAACTCTCCTAATTTTGCTTTGGAGTCTTGGCAAAAATCTCTTATTACCTCTATTCTATCTGCCGGTACCTTTTTCGGTGCTTTGTTCTCCTCTGATTTCTCCGATACGTTCGGTAGAAGAAAAACTATTATTGGCTCTTGTGTCGTCTTCATTGTCGGTGTTATTCTTCAAACTGCTTCCTCCACTGTCGCTTTGTTAGCCGTTGGAAGAGTCATTGCTGGTTTTGGTATTGGTGGTGTTTCTGCTATCATTGTTTTGTACATGTCTGAAATCGCTCCTAAGAAATTCAGAGGTGCTATCGTCTCCGGATACCAATTTTGTGTCACCATTGGTTTGCTACTTGCTTCTTGTGTTGATTACGGAACTAAGAACAGAACCGATTCCGGATCTTACAGAATCCCTATTGCGCTCCAAATGCTATGGGCCCTCATCTTGATCATTGGTTTACTCTTGTTACCAGAAACCCCTAGATTCTACGTCAAGAAAGGCCGTCTCGATGACGCTGCAAGAGTCTTGTCCACTTTAAGACAACAACCTGTCGAGTCCGCCTACGTTCAGGAAGAGCTTGCCGAAATCATTGAGAATCACGAAAGAGAATCTGCTTTAATCCCAACTCAAACCTACTTCCAATCCTGGGCCTCCTGTTTTTCCGGCTCCCTCAGAGATCAATCCTCGAATTTGAGAAGAACCATTCTTGGTACCTCTCTGCAAATGATGCAACAATGGACCGGTGTCAACTTCATTTTCTATTTTGGTACTACCTTCTTCCAAGAATTGGGTACTATCAAGAATGAGTTCTTGATTTCAATCATCACCTCCCTTGTCAATGTCTGTTCAACCCCTGTTTCCTTTTACACCATTGAAAAATATGGACGTCGTACCATTTTGATTTACGGTGCAGCTGGTATGGTTGTTTGTGAGTTTATTGTTGCTATTGCGGGTACCGTTGACGGTAATAACCCAAAGACCGTCTCGGCAATGATTGCATTTATCTGTATTTACATTTTCTTCTTTGCTTCCACTTGGGGTCCTGCTGCCTGGGTCGTCATTGGTGAAGTTTTCCCATTGCCAATCAGATCCAGAGGTGTTGGTTTGTCAACTGCATCCAACTGGTTGTGGAACTGTATTATTGCCGTTATTACCCCGTACATGGTTGGTACAGATAAAGGTAACTTGGGTGCAAAGGTTTTCTTTGTTTGGGGTTCATTATGTGCTTGTTGCTTGATTTACTCCATATTCGTTATCCCAGAAACAAAGGGCTTGACATTAGAAGAAGTGGATATCATGTTATCCGAAACTACACCACTCACTTCAGCAAAATGGAAGCCGCACTCTCTTGGTGACATTGATAGCATCCTCAAACAAAGAGCTGATCATAAAGAAAATGCATCAGTTGAAGAGGCCTAAGCATGCAGTTCCCATCCCCTTATTTTAACGTTGATGTTTTTGTTCTATCTCTTTTATTGATATTTACTTCTCTTGCGGTATTTTCGCAGAATAAGCATGACTTTGGATGCCCACAATGCTAGCATCTATAATTGTTTAAGTTTTAATGAATCTCTATAAATAATCTTGCGTTTTTTTGTACGGCCAGTTAATTTGACGTGTTTCCTAGTTAGTTTACGGCCTCTGGGTCTACTTACGGTGAAATTACTGTGAAGGCTACTCTTCGATTGTGTAACAATGTGCCTCGTGGATTTTTCGGTATAGGCAAGCTTGATATTTGAAGCAGTAAACAAATCGGCTTCTAAGTTCGGATCGGCGTCGGCTAAGTCGATCTATGCATTTCAGGCTAAGATTAGCAGCGCTTTGGTTGGCCAAACTCCTTTTTTTTTTCTTTCATAATAAAAAATAAGAACAAAGAAACCTTCTTATTTAGTAAAAACATATGTCTACTACAGCCCTATTTCGTGTATTGGATATTTTTTATTGTACGCTGGCATATGCATTCAGGGGTTCAAAAGAAAAAGGATCACTCGTTATAATAAACATTCCACTTTTTATTCTTTGTTTGCTTTATTTTTTTCAGGCGTCCCTCGTTAGACTCATAAGAGAATGGGGTGATTTTGAATTCTTTATGAAGCTTGCATACGGCAAGGACCAGAGACAAGAAAAGCATCCCAAACAATAGGAACTATAAACATCCCACTTGTATTTAGGTGAAGGACGGTTTAGCAGATCTGCGTTTGGCTTTTAGAACAGACTGAAACTTTAGAGAAAGAAGGCCGAATTCACATAAAATTTAGGGTGCTTGCAGCAACCATGCTAATTTTCAAGGTTTCCAATTCTCGCTAGAATGAAACGATCTGATAGATAGATCATGAAATTAGAGCTATGTCGTAATTTTTTTGTGGACCTATCGGAAGTCAGATAAATCAGACCATTTCATGCAGTAGTGGATTTGGATTTTGTACTGTTTCCGTAAAATGAGTGAGCTGGTATCTCTTAATTCATCAGCCGTCTTTGCATAACTTGCTGGGCTAATTCAAATTCATCATCACTGGCTTTGATGCTCAAAATTTGGTAGCACTAAAGTAAGCCAAAATTACCAGGTTTACGACAATATTCCTTCCTAATTTAGGGCAAATAGAGGAAAATAGTGATTGTATCAATGTCTGGAGGTTTTATCAAGCATTTACATTATTGCCAAATTCTTAGCTGTCAAGTTTGATCGACCAATATTTTGATGTAGGTTTTCTTATCTGTTAGACCCAACACTACATTTGGAAGCTGTTGGGTCATTTGTTTTTATTAAGTGAATCATAAAATTGGCTGAAGCTTTAACTGGACATATTTTTATAGTTCATTTCATTGGAACTAATGTACGTGAGCAGCCACTTAAGCACATAGTACTTGAAACGTTTATGTTTTAACGCAAAATAATATCACCATCTAAAAACTTGAGTCGTATTTGTTCATCCAAATTCAAGGCTTTAACGCTGAATAAATAATACATAAAACACATGTTGCCGCTTTTTAGCCATTTTCGGTACAGGCCGGTAATTAAGTCAGATTAGGAATAAATATTTTGAGCCTTTTCGTAAACAGAGCTAACAAATTGATTCGATCAATAATAGAAATTTATATTTTTAGAGTTGAAAGGGCTATGTGGGCTACTTATATGCAGCTTGGCCTAAAAATGAAACAGGGGCACAAGTATTGGTATACTGTGAAATTTCTATTGTTGTACGTTCCCCAGAAATATTGCCTATATAACCCAACCTGTGATTAAACGGAATGAAGTGCTCCATTGAAAAATAGTGTAAATGCTCTAAGATTAAAGGGGTACAAGAATTGACTCACTTATCTTACTGTTGCAATAAAACTGAGCCATGATCTTCATTCAATACCAAATAAATGACTTTAGAGGTGGAAAAGAAAATCCCATACACGGTTGAAAAAAGACGAGTGTTTTCTTGCAGTATGTTCATGAAATTGATGCATTTTCATTTCTATTACATAAATGAAACTACTGGAAGGTAAAACTATAATTAGTTGTTATGCCTTCGTCTAAAATTCGGTCCTATCCAAATCCAAGGATTTTTTAAGCGATAGTGATTAATTTTAGCAATAACGCGATGAAGACAGCCCAATGCCTATGGTTGAATTCAATTTTGCTTTAAACCAAAATGCAAAATGGCGTATTTTTGATAGAACAATAAAAAGTCTGAGAAACAAAGTCTAATAATCTTAGCCGATGTGCTAACCAGAAGGGATGTATATCTTGTATAGGTATGATTCATCAGCCGCGCCTTTTTAATGTGAGAGGAACCGCTCGTGTCGTTTCTCCCCACCTACTACTATATGTGAACTTACTCAAACAGAAGCCGAATAGAAATTTTACCACCATTTGATTGTCGGAGTCATTCATTACTAATATATATAATTTGATGTATCTGATAGCCTTTTTTTCCAATAGGGCTCTGATCATTTTTTTATATTCAGAATTAGATGTATGCACTGGAAGACAAAAATGTTGCAACCTTAATTGATACGATTAATTACGTTCGCGCTCTAGAATGTCGCATATAGAGAACAGGCAAAAATTCAAAAGCATCCTAATGATGTAATTGGGCGCTAATTAAAAAATTTTCGCTTCTTATGAATATCCTTATGCACAAGAATAATTTGTTATAAAACTAAATTACAAATTGTTTGCTTCAAACAAACCTTGTTTCAAGATCGCGGAAAAATTAGGAATCAATAGAAAAGTTTTATTCGCTCATAAATCCAACTAGATCGAATGGCTTGCCAAACTCCACAGATTGTAGGTGATATTTTTACAATGCATATGCATGGTTTTTTTTTCCTCTGTAGGTTTTGGGATTGTTACTGCTTCTTCCCTGATTCCAAGCGGAAAATATATAAGTACCAACATTATTCCACTTCTTGAGACTCTCAGTTATGGCCCGTCTTCTTTGTAGATCTTTTTAATTCTTCTCGTATCTTTGTTCCATTCCAGTTTTCTTTAGGTGAAATATAAGATTCACACTTTGTTTCTCAAGATATATACAAGCTGATCTGACACTTACCAAAGATCAAACCTTAATTCACAAAACTCCGAGAAAACAATCTCCGACTAGCAAAATCCATTTGACAAATAATGTATAATACAATACCTACTACCACTGCAACACCTTCAACAAGTGAACTGTTGCCAATGTCAACAGCATTTGGAAAACAAAATGTTGAGAACGATCTTGCAAATAATAATTATTATGTTCCGACGGCAATGAATCAACGCCGGTCAAATCAACAGCAGCTTCTCCATCAACGTCCCAACTATCCTAGCACAATCAATAATCTAAGCTATACATCTCCTTCTTATGCGGTACCAATTAGCCATAGCAACTCAATGAATTTGCCGGCATTGCATAGTAATCAATATGATAGCACTCACCCATTAGTTACTGGTAAAACGTCTAAGCTGCATCCTACGATAGGCTATCCGACCTTCCAATCAAATCTTGAGTCATCCAACTCAAACTATAATTATCAAAATAAAATACCTGCATCACCATCAGTGACATCTTCGACTTGTTATGGTCACAGTAATGGTGATACAACGCGAAGAGGGAGTCTTATTTACCCACTAACGCCTGTTACAGTGAATTCCTTAGAAGCACACTCTCCAAACCATTCATCGTATGACAGTCTTAATATGCTGCAGTGCTCCAATTACCACATGCACACATCCAATATCAAAAGCAGACTAAACATGAACCATAGACCTGCTTGTGAGGAAACTTTTGAAAACCAAAGCAGTAAAACCGATGATGAAGAAAGTAAGCAGCTCTACTATGAGATAGCAACAAAAGAGTATGTTTTTAGAAACAAGACTGATGGTGCAAGAGGTGTTCGTGAAGGGAGCCTGATAGAATATAAAGGTGTTCCAAAAAATGACAAAAATAAAGGGAAGAAGCTCAGTCACAGCAATCAATCCGAAGAGGAATCAGATTCTGAAAAAGAAGAAGGTTACAAGCAACATGAACATGATGCTAATAGCAGTGCAGATGCACAGAAGAAAGATAAAAAGGTTTCAGAGTCGGTTAAGAGATCTCGTACGGGATGTCTTACATGTAGACAAAGAAAGAAAAAGTGTTGTGAAACGAAGCCTAGGTGTGCAGAGTGTGAAAGATTGAACATATCGTGTCGCTGGGCAAGACCTGGAAGTGAGCGTAAAAACAAATCCAAAAAGAGGCAGAATCTATCCAATGATGAAACGTATCATGAGGTATATGGTGTTATAAAGGTTTTGCGTGGTGTGGTCGACTATAGAGTTGAGCAATAGTTCAACTCCTTGGACTAAGAAATGAGATTGATTTATTTTTTGGAGCTGTAGTTTTACTTTTTTAATTGCTTTTATAAACTAATATATTCTAAATAATTTTTAATGTTAATTTAATGATTGATATATTCTTTGGGTTAGTCTGGTATCCTACTCATATTTTTCGTACTTACCTTGTAAAGTCGTGACGGTTACACAGTCGTTTCAACTTTCGAAGTATCCTGATAAAAACCCTTGATGGAAGAACTATAAGACAAAACACGCTTTAAGTTTCAAATAAGGATGTGTTACGACAAAGAGATTCTATTTCAACAAAAAAATCTGTAGCAACATACTGTTTCTTTTAATCCGAAAGTTTAGCGTAAATTAAGAAGGTAGCAACAGGGAACTTATAATAATATTATGAAATTTCTCGGGTGTAACTAGGGCCTAAAGCTTAAACTTTCTTGAGTTCTGGAATAGGGATTCACAGGATCAAGGTGCATAATAACCCTTAGTGCCGAAAAAGGCAAATATTTGGTTCCTTCTTGACGTGATGAAATTTTTAGAAGAACCGCAAAAGCCCCCATGAAAAAAGATTCTGGAAAAATAAAGTTGCAGGAAAATTATTCTTTCCAATGTACATTTTATAGTCTAGATCGGGCTCCGGCACAACATACTAACACCCACGCGCTATCGGCCGAAACATGCGAAAATGTTGAGAGAAACAAATTTGTTTTTTAATTGCAGAGGACAATTTTGTTCGCAGCCTCCAAGGTAGTAACCGGATTCTCCTTCTTGCCGGATTTTTTTCTTGCTGCTGAATTGTCGTAAACTCCGAGCCCTTATTGGTTTACAGTAAACTATGTTTTTTCTACCGGCCACGTTTTTTTAAGTTTTCGATTCCCATCTTTTTTATAGCTATTTCAGTTTACAGAAATTACGTAAATAGTGATCCCATCCTAACTTTCACTAAACGAAATAGCCGGTCCAGTGCTGCAAAATTCTCGGGCGAGTCAGTAGGCCGATTCAAGCGCCATGTCTAGTTGCAATACGCTGTACATTGGCTAGGGTCCGCAGTAGGGTGCCTGGCTAGTGATTCCACTCTTAGTTTGTAGCTAAACCAGGTCAATGTTAAACACAGAAGGATCATAATCAAAGTTTGCACAGAGCATACAATTAGCGTGAGGAGACTAGCGCACAACTCTAAAGGGATAGGAAAAGACAATACGATTAGTTTTTTTCAATTTTCCTGTTTACGCATCTACAATGACTATTTATGCAACAACTATCGCGTGTTATCTGTGCCCTATACGAAAGCTACAGACGTGAAATTTGGGCTTTCAGAAACCTATTGTTTTGGTAGTGCACTGGTGCGTACTAATTGGATAGAAAACAAAATATTAAAGAAAGGGGATAAGAATTTATTTAAAATTACAAAACATTAGCTGAGTACCTTATTAGCAAAGTAGATCGAAAGAAAAATGCATGCAAAAATTGTAGCATGGTAATAGCTTTTTCTCTAAGGGTATATTTGTATCGTCTATAATCCTGATTGAACCAATAGAAATTTCAACCTTATCTCAAGGTTTAATGTTGAATCACGATGTTGGTATGGTTTCTAAACAATAAACCTTACACTTATAAGATCATGGCTAAAACTCAACTTCTTCTTAGGAGGGCTCTTGCGACCTGTATAATTTTTACGCTTTTTCAAAATACTCTTAATCTTTGAACACTCAGTGTTTTCTATTTGTTTATTGTCATGAATCTTGTCGCTAGTACTAGAAACAGTGGTTCCTGTAGATGTGGTGCTGTAGCGTCTTTGGAAGAGTAAACTCTCTACATCACTATCATTATCGGAAAAGATATCGCCAGTTGAAGAAACTGGTGATGATGATTGTGAAATCGGAGATTCATAAGTATTCCAGTCTTCAGACATTTTGCAATCACCATCTATGTCTATTGGGGTGTATCTTTGATCTATAACCCTTTCCTCTTTTTCTTTATTTTTCAAAGAAATATCTTCATCTCCGTCTTCAATTAATGGACCATATAATACAGTCACGTCGTTTTCCTTAAACCAGTTAATTTCACTTGGATGCAGTTCTTTTAAATCCTTCAATTGCTTATACCAGGCTCTCCAGCATGCGTTTTCAAGTCGAGCTTGGCTGGTAGTTGGTAGAAACATCATTAAATCATCGGTTTTTTGGAAAGTTCTGAGTCTGGTAATGTTATCTACATTAGATAATTCATACGGTTTCATAAACTGATTGTTGAAAACATTCTTCCAGCAATTGTGGTACTGTTTGGATGTCAAATTGTGGGAAAAATAATCCACAGCCATAGGAGGATCTGGGCTAACGATAGAATCATACGTAGGGTTTGTATTTATTACCGGTAAAGTGTTGAAGTTGTTCTGTCTAGTAGACTCAATAAAATTTGTGTCCAAAAATTGATGAGCTAAATTTAAGTATGGCGGTAAGGTATCTTGGACTTGATTCATCTTTGAGTTTTTTTATTATTATTATTATGGGTATCTAAAATTGTCTTTGTGTATAGGTATCAATCGAAGAGAATGTCTAAAGATGCTCGCTAAGAGAAGAAGACAACAGAATAATAATAAGCCTGAAAGAACAAATGTGCAAAAACTGTCGATAACGAAAGAGAAGGGAAATATTGTTTACTTTTATACATGGAACCTAATAAGGTAAACCATAAACTTACTGGTATAAGCGCCTGTCTGACCTCACGATTAAAAATGATCATCATGCTACTATAAACTAATTATTACACCACACACTATCACCACGTCCCCGCGTCAAGGATAGGTTACCTGACAAATCAGGACTGCAGGAATATATCTATGAAAAAATGCCCAAAATTATTGAGGCATTTATGCAAGACTATTTTGGGATAGTAAGTTTGTTGATAATTAAAACAATCTATTATTTAAATTAGATGTGCGGCTAATAATATCTTCGCTAAATCCTGTTTGGAAAGGTTTTCTTTAAAGAAGATTGAATTATTTTTGTTTGTTAAAAGTTCTTGTTTCAAACATTGTAGTAACGTCGACCAAAAAATGTGGGAAGTTTCCAAATGCGGTAAGATCCACATATGATTACTAGCTCAAATTGTTAAAAAAAGATGAATGTTTTGATACGGTAATAAAGCTAAACTCTTTTCCCAAAGTGAATTGTTATCTCCACTCACCTGAATTAAAAAAATTATAATCTTAGTTTAGAAATTTAGTGGCATGCACCGAAACAATCGCGTAAAGAGTCAGTGGCCAGAATTCTCCGCCACATCCATCTGTTATTGACATCACTAGACATGAACTTAAATGGGGCTGTACCCACTTTGAACGACATTGCTGACTTTGATTCTCGAACGTGGTTTTTACGGAAGATATTGGTTTGGACAGGATGGTGAATCACTTGATTGAGTAATAGCTGTCATGAATTTATAATAGTCGAAGGAAAAACGTCAGAAACATCTCCTTATTTAACAGCCAGGAATAAACTTACTACCGAACTTTATAGTTGGTTTTCTACGAAATACAGCTTTAAGAATGTACAAACCTTTATACAGGCCTCATACCTCATAGTCGGTTGCTAATGCGTCGTATTGCAGACTGAGCTCTCTGGTCTACTGAAAAGCATGAGAAACTTTCAAAATATGGGCTTTGTGTGCAACCCAGCACATGCCACGTTTAGTGGCTGTATGAGGAAGGGTAGACGACATGTCCGAACCAGACCCCGTTTTCAGACCCTTTCGAACAGTACCAGGAAAAATATTCAAAGGTGTTTGAAACTAAAAAAATAAAAAGTACCTATTTCCGTTCTTCTGTTTATGTATGTATCTACAAATTAGCCGGTTCCGCATAAAAAGAATTTGTGACCTTCCAAATTTCTCCAGTAATAAAATAGACTCCTTTCAATAAATGTGTTCTCCTCTTCGTTTACAATGCACTCGTCCAAAATATTCCCCAATATATCAGGTATGATGTCAACAATCTATGGATTCGATTGTCATATCTGATTAATATTTTAGGATCATCCATCATATCAGCTTCAAATCAAGTCTCCAGCGCCCGCTCGTGAACATGTTGTGTTGTGTTGTGTTGTGTTGTGTTGTGTTGTGTTGTGTTGTGTTGTGTTGTGTTGTGTTGTGTTAGCTGATATTTTCCGGTTTACAAAATATACATGGTTTTTTTCTTATGTATAACTTATTTAAGGAGCTAACTTAACTCATTTACTGATCGTTGATCATTTCCTCCAATTTTTGGTTTTGGTTTTTATTTTTTGTTTTTTGCAAGCTCTATTTGTCAGTCTATGTCTCCGTGGAACTCCTATTTCTTTTTCAGCTCAAGCCCCATTCCAGATCTTGTCCATACTAGCAAAATTACGTAATCAATTGATCTCTATAACTTACCCATGTAAATTCAGCCTTTTCTGTCGACCTTACTCAAATATCAACTTCTTCATTGCAGATAATGCGTTGTTTGATTTAGAATAACCTGGAATATTCATATGATAATCGTCTATATATCGATCGACATCGATTCCTGATGACATTCCATTAAAGTTTGGATTTTTTTCGATGCGATTCATGTTGATAGTCTTCACCTTTTCATATTCCTGATTGACAAACTGGTTGAAGTTATTTGGTTGCTGAAATTTTTGAGGGGTATTTGGATTCGTCTGTCCATTGAAATAGTTTAAATTGTCAAATAGGATTGGCTGTAATTCATAATCCGTCATATATGGATCGCTCTTCAGGTTACTTTTTACATGCTGTTGTTTGAACTCATTCAATCGACTTTGCTCAACCAAATACTGTTCATAATTCTTCCCGTTAATATAATAGATTTCATTATTATCACCACTGTTACTCATGTAAACATGCTGACTAGCATAGTGGTTTGGCGTGCTTGGTACGGTATAAGTACTACTATAGCATCTCTTTGACACCATTGGTTCGTGATCAATCACCCTGGCATATATTTTCGCCTTCCCATAATCATCGATATCAAGCGTTAGTCTGTATGAGTAGCTCAATCTGTAGTTTTCATCATTTGAGCTAGGAATTGGAGAAGCGTTGCTGTTAGTGATGTGTTGAGGTCCCAAGATTCGGCTCTTATTCAGCTGTTGAGTGGGAGTGAGTCCAAGTGTAGGCTGTAAAGCACCGGAAACATTGGCCAAATCCTTTCTAGCCGGGGTGTTTACTACGACTGGAGATGAGTTGATGTATTTATAGAAGTTTTCGTCATAAGAAACACCCCGAGATTGTGGTACTGGAGGAGACGATTGTAGATTATTGTACGGTGGTTCAGCGTGATTATAATAAGCATGTATTTTTTTGTATGCTGGAGGAAGGGGAGACGTTCTAAGAGGTGATGAGGGTTGGAAAGCGGGATCGCTGTTCATCAAAGTACTCATTGGAGAAGAAGTCAGCTGGTTTGGTTGGATAGGAGTTCTGTTGAGCATTTTATAATCTGAACCGGTCACAGAAACATACTCTTTGACGCCGCTAGCATGTTTGATTCCGTTTTTATCGCCATCTTGCACATTGTCACTATTGATCTCCATAAGTTGAGACTTTCTACCTTTCTTTGATGAGCTCAGTTTCATAACGGCCGTCGATGTGAACCCCTTTCTGGCTGTAGCTTCACTCAGTCTATGCGCTTCTTTCACCGATTCTGAGTCTGTATCAAAACTGTTCTCCCGTACCCTCTTTTTAGCCATTGGAATGTACATCGTAGATTCTCCAATGATTTGAGAAGATACTTGTTTCTTTAACGCCGGACGACCTCTACGTCTTTTCATTGGAGAAGTCTCTAAATTCAATTGATTTCCAATGTATGTTTCTTCCATGATTGTTCAATGGTGCTTAAAAAAATTCTTTTTCACCTTAACACGCAAATACGATCAGTAAAATCTGCAAGAAGAAATATGAAACGAATGAATATATTTCATCTTTTGTTTTTATTCATGCGAACAATTATATTTCCTAATTGGGAAAACATCCATAAAGAGGGTTTTTACATAAATTAGGGCTCGCGACTATCGACTATCAACTATTGATTAGCGACTATCGACAGGTCCTGATTGTGGTGATTTTAGTAAGTAAACGTAAGCCCTTTACAATAGTGTATATAGTGATTGACCTGTAGGGCGGTAGAGATAGTGCTGAAATAGGGTTAGTAAGTATATATGGCATGTAAACATTTTGAAAAGAGGTAGTTTAAACATAATTTACAAGAACACGTAGTTGTGCCAGTTTGAATACTGGTAATCCCATGCCCCATGAACTGGGGTGGACTTAATTTATTTCAGTATTACGATATGATGTCTTAGATCAAAAACTTTTTCGATTCCTGCTAATAATTTCAGACGCTAAAATACAAGCCGAGAGTGGCGTGTGGGCAGCAATGTAAAAAGATTAACAGTAAGATATTATATTGCCATCTCTTATACAGTAGATCTGATACTACAAGCTTGAGCAAAAGCTGAAATTGAATATTAATTCGTTTGCGGAGAGGTATATCCCTCTTAACAAATCTCAACATGTAATAGGGAGATTTATGTGTCGAAAATGGCATCTCTTTTAAGACTCATAATTTGAAAATCCATTCAAGGCAATAAATTAGGATATGATGATACACATGATTTAATGATACACAACGTGTATGCTCCCCCCTTCCAATTTTGGAAATTAGGAAATACACTTTTTTGTATTGAACGACCTCCTCGGTCGGCAATATCCTTAGAACAAAAAAAAAAATTCGAAAGCTCGGTAAATGCAGGTATGTTATCTTTCGCCGATCCAAAACCGAGTTTGGTAGGTTAGCGCCGGCGTCTAGCTCAGCTGTTTGAACTGTACCACAACTGTGATCAACTGTCGGTTGTATCTTTGATTTTATTTGATTGACATGATGATGGATCCGCTGGAAAATTTAGTAGATGAATGGCTTGCAATTGATGTCAACGTGGACACCAGAAAACAAATCCAGACACTTGCACAAGACATTGATGGGAACAGGCAACAGTTGAATATGTTGCTAGGAAGTAGAATTGTGTTTGGAACAGCAGGGCTTCGTGCCAAAATGGAAGCTGGTTTTAACCGGATGAATGAAGTGACAGTTTTACAGGCCTCACAAGGTTTGGCGGCACATGTGTGCAATTTGGAAAAGGGTAATGCTACCGGCAAGACCTTGAATGCAGTAATAGGACATGATCACCGTCATAATTCAAAACGATTTGCTGAATTGGCGGCCGCTGCTTTTCTCATCAAAGGATTCAAGGTCTATATGATTGGTCCAGAAGTATGTGCAACACCTATGGTTCCCCTGGCTGTGGATTTATATCAAGCAGCCACCGGTATCATGATAACTGCATCCCATAACCCAAAAGACGATAATGGTTATAAGGTGTACTGGTCCAATGGATGCCAAATCATTCCACCACATGACTCCAATATTCAAGACGAGATTTCACGGAACTTGGTACCTTGGGATGAGGTGATTGAGTGTGCTTGGGATACAAACCAGATATTTGCCAGGTACAAAGACCAGTTAGTGTATTGTTACGATGAAATCCTGCAAGCGTATTCGTCAACTTTGTTACAGAAACTTGGTCCGAACCCGACGAAATTGAAATTGAAAATGAACAACTTCAAGGTCATTTACACAGCCATGCATGGCGTCGGAACCGAATTTGTCACAAAAATCTTGTCCACCTTCTTTGAAATGAATAACTTTGTTCAAGTGACCCAACAATGCCGACCAAATGCCGATTTTCCCACCGTAAAGTTTCCAAATCCGGAAGAAAGAGGTGCATTGGACCTGGCCATTGAAACAGCAAAGAGTCACCCTGATGTAGAGCTCATTCTAGCCAACGACCCAGACGCTGATAGATTCACACTGGCCTACAAAGATACCGAACAGCGGTGGAAACAGCTCACAGGTAACGAAATTGGAATATTGTTTGCTGACTACGTTATTCGCTACGAGTACCTCGAGAAACAGAGAAGCTTGAAGAATGTGTATCTATTGAACTCGACTGTTTCTTCGCAGATGATTGGATCTATGGCGGAACAGCTGGGATTCCAATTCCAGGATACTTTGACGGGCTTCAAGTGGATTGGTAACAGAGCCATAGAATTGGAATCGGCTGGGTACGAGGTTCCATTTGCGTACGAAGAGGCAATCGGGTTCATGTTCAGCACCGTTCATGATAAAGACGGAATCTCGGCTTTGGTTGTTTTCCTAAAACTCTATCACATGCTGCTACTGGAAGGACTTAACCCGGGCCAGAAACTCGAGCAATTGTATGCCAAGTTCGGATACTTCAAACAGTGCAATGGCTACTATATGACGACTGATCTCACGATTTTGCCTAAAATATTTGACAATATCATTAGGGTCAAAAACGTCTTTGAAAATGCGAGCTATCCCGACCACATTGGCCAATACAGAGTGGTGTCCTGGAGAGATTTAACCACTGGTTTTGACTCTAGTACCGCAAACAATGTACCAGACCTGTTTGTGGACCCGAGTTCGCAAATGATAACCTGCCAGCTCCATACTGAGGTCTCTGGTGAGTTCATTCGTTTCACGGCTCGTGGTTCTGGAACAGAGCCCAAATTGAAGGTGTATATTGAAGCAAAAGCAGCGGATGAAAGAAGGGCCGAATATTTGGCCGGGGATGTATGGAACACTCTTCGTGATGAATGGTTTCAACCGGAAACACATGGTCTTGTTGAACGACTTGTGTGAGAGAGAGAGAGATGGTTGGCATATGATTTAGAGTGAACTGAGTTTATCATACGGTTGATGATCAGGGTGTCATTCATAAAGCTGCGTTGGACTCTGCCATAATTCCAGATAGGCGTTCTTCTTGACTTAGACATCTTCTCAAGTATTATATTAATAACATCACAATTTTGCTCTTTGAGAGGGCCGTTTTGCTATGGTCGCCTGTCCTGTGAGTTCGTTGTAAATACCTTTTTTCTTTTTGCTCTGCTTTCCCTTTCCCTTCGACTAACTGATTTGTTTTGTGGCTGTTTTGATTGAATAGGTTTTGCTTTTCCGTAGCTGTGCGTCCGAATACGATCAACAGCTCAAGCGGCTACAGGAAGCCAAATCGCACACAATGCAGGGCAATTAAACTTCCTGTGGTGCTTTTGGCCTAAAGACGCAGCCGGTTCATGTATCTACATTGTCCTGTTGCTATATATAATGCATTGGTATGAAACCATTCGGGACAACTTCAAAGCATAACTTCATGAATTTGTATAATCACGATTTTTTTTACATGTTGTTACTATTTATCAACCAGTAAAACTTGCAATTTTATTATCCTGCAGCATTTGCCTGTCACTTGCTATTCACCATGTACGATTCTGTCCTCCCGACACGCTCTGAGGAAACATTTATTTCCTCCCAGTAAATATCAGCGGCTTTATTTTTACTAGCATCGTTTTTGGCGCACATCCGAGCCGCGTACGTCATGTTATTTACCGACTCAATAATTTTTCCGGCAAAATATGGTTGCTTACGTAGTCTTTGTGATGGCCAAACGAAGGGATTTTTTTTCGTGGAACATCAACAAAGGTTTGCGTCACCAAATATAGATGATTACTTCTTACTTCTGAGCGTCTCTTTTGGGAATATTACACTACACGGCTCTCTAGACCTTGATACCAAAACAGTATTGGCTGTAAAGATGCAGGAGTCTCTGTGGAAAAGGAAAAAAACGGATGAGATCCCGTTGTCTATGAAAGACGGATCTGCGTTTGACGAAAAGAAACGCCGTGAAATCAAAGACAGGACATTTTTCACCAAAGTGTTGATAGGAGTTGTCCTTTTTATGGCAGCGGTGTATTTTGTGCTTGCTCGTGGCTCTGAAAACGGCGTCAATATCAATACCGACTTATATGATGGCGAAAAGGCTCCTGAAACAGGTTTCACCGACAAACTCAACATGGAAGCCAATGATAACGGTAAGGTAATCGGTGGTAGTGCTGCCAAAATCGATTCTGGTGATCAACTGGATACTTTGGAGTCGAATGCAAATGCAGCTCTAGCGACTCCGCCTGACCAGGACGACGAATTGCCTCCAAATGTCGAATACTACGATTTACTGGATTACCAAGGAACCCGTCTGGGTAAATCCAACGAAGAGATTGTTTTGCTGCTAATTCCTTTGAGAAACGCAGAAAAGGTGTTGCCGCTGATGTTCCGTAATATGATGAATATCACATACGACCACCGTTTGATTGACGTCGCATTCTTGGTCAGTGACTGCTCCGAAGACGATGGAACACTACAAGCGTTGTACAAATATACCGAAGCTCTACAAGAAGGTAAACTTCTGCCGCTTTTGCAAGAAGCCAGCGCACAGTCTAAGGGTAAAGGCGTTTTCGGATCAAGTGATTTGTACCTACAATACTTGCCGCCAGATTACATTGCCCAAGTTGAGAGCGCCTATTCTCCACCTTTCCATGAAGAATACGAAAAGCCCTTCAGAAGCATCCAAATTTATCAAAAAGATTTCGGACAGGTGATTGGTCAAGGGTTCAGTGACAGACACGATGTCAAGATCCAAGGTATCAGAAGAAAGCTTATGGGTAGGGCCAGAAACTGGTTGTTGACTACAGCATTGAAACCATATCATTCTTGGGTTTACTGGAGAGACGTCGATATCGAGATGTCCCCAGGAGACATCTTGGAGTTCATGATGAAGTTTGGTGACGACTTCGATGTGGTTGTTCCAAACGTCTGGAGACCATTACCGACATACTTAGGACATGAGCAGCCGTACGATTTGAATTCCTGGATCGAATCGGATGAGGGTTTGAAGTTGGCAAGTAAATTGGATGAAGATGATGTGATTGTCGAAGGATATGCACAATATGCTACATGGAGAGCCCATTTGGCCTACATTCGTGATGTTAACAAACCTATTGATGAAATCATCGATTTGGATGGTGTTGGAGGTGTTTCTATCTTGGCTAAAGGTTCTGCTTTCCGTCATGGAACCAATTTTCCTGCATTTACGTTTATGAACCATGCGGAAACTGAAGCGTTTGGTAAGCTAACCAAGAGAATGGGTATGAGAGTAGGTGGATTACCGCATTATACTGTGTGGCATATTTTTGAGCCTAGTGAAGATGATCTCGTTGCGATATCTCGTATGGAGAGAAGAAAAAGAAGGTTTGGTAAAGATAAGAAAGATGACTAAACACGGAATTGAAATTGTGTCGTATATTCTGAGATAAGCCAAAGACTACTGGAATCTATAGATAGTTGCCTATTTTATAATAAAACAAAAACATTAGTTAGCTGTTGTCGTGGTGATGTATGTAAACACACACACACACAAACACAAACAGACACCAATATCACCACTATCATGACAACGCGTCAGGTGCATCGTCATCAAAGCTACAATCCAGTAGTAACACAAACTGTAAACAAAGCATTAACGGAAAAAAAAATTCGTGTTTTTATAATCGAGCCGCTGATCTATCCTGATATGACAGTGATTGAAAACTACTACATTTGACCAAAAGGAGTTTTGTCGGTATATGCATATTGGCAATTAGTGAATTGTTTAGGTCATAATACAGAAGGCGACTACTTACTTAACAATTGAGTACCGATAAATATTTGTATACTCTTGGAAAAAAAAAAAAGATGATACAATATACAGTTGACTAACTTTTTGAAGTTTTTTATCTATGGACCAGATGCTTTGAACAATAAGTTTTGTATGTATTCTCTTGTATGGCGTACGCGTGGATCTTAGACCTAGTTGCCTTGCCCTTGCCCTTCTCCTTGCCCTTGTCCTTGCCCTTGTCCTTGTTCAGTTTCAGGCGCCGCAGTAAATATGCTGGTCCGCTAAAAAACTAGCGTGGCGTGATCTTTTTCCTCGGGCAGTGGCCGCTGAGCAAGTGCTGTGGCCGTAGAAACAGGTAGTTCGGCCAAAAGTTCTAGCCTTCTCCGACTACGCCTTGGAATAAATATGTAGCATAGCTTTTAAATAAGAAAACGGACCGGTCTCACACCACAAATAGCTATGAAATTCACATAAAATTTGAATA
This sequence comes from Pichia terricola, assembly GCA_030168465.1. Taxonomy (NCBI): domain Eukaryota; kingdom Fungi; phylum Ascomycota; class Pichiomycetes; order Pichiales; family Pichiaceae; genus Pichia; species Pichia terricola. The sequence goes on from CP099445.1 coordinate 1,989,289, forward strand.
ATTAGATACTTAATGTTACAGATATACGAAACTTATAGAATGTACATAAAAAATGTAAAAATGGGTATTTTAAGTTGAATAATGGATTAGAAGTAAAAGAAGGATAATCTTTAATTGCGCCACAGACGGAAAAAGAGTAACGTAAATGTAATGAAATGAGTTTTCAATTTGTACTGAACTGAACTGAACTGAACTGAATTAATATGGACTATGTAAAAATCAAATATTATTTGATTCCATTGGTATTGGCAAATGCTGATTTGAGCTGTGCTTCAGCGCTGCTGTAAATTACCTGACCTCTTACTTTGAATAGTGTAAAAATCAATCTTTTTAATCTTTCCTTTCAAAAAAAAGCATAAAGAAACGCAGAAATTAATGACAGGTTCCAGTATCCGTTCCAAATTGGTTGATTAATCCAGCCATTATTTTCGTGGTTACTCAAAACTGATGATACCAATGTTGATGTTAAAGACACAGATAATGTGGTCATTTGAGAAGTAGATGTGGAATTGGAAACTGGAGGATTCACAAATTTGATATTATTGTTTCTTTCGGCTAATGCAATCAACTGGTTTTCATAGTCAAATTGAACGTACTTGTCCTTCATGAACAAAATACCCAAAATCCATGCTTCATTTCCATTTAAACTCAATCCTTGGACATTGGAAATACAATAACCTTCCAAACTACCATCAGATGGGTACGCATCACCGATGTACATATCGGGAGTCAGAGTCCAGTTTTTGTTTGCAATTTCAAAATTGAAATTTAATGAGGAGTTACAATAAATGGCATAGTTTTCACCATCGGTGATGGCGTCATCAAAGAATGAATGGAAAGTGTTGGCATCATTCAATGGCAAAACAATAGATGAGGTACCACTATCCAAAAGCCCGATTCTTTCAATTGTAGAATTGGTTCCATTGATACTCGTGGATTCAAACGATATTTGTAAGTCTTCCACGTAAACGCTATCAATTTTGAACTCCCAATGGCTTTGAGATTTCTCCACAATCAGCGGAGAATTGTACACTGGACCGGTATACAAAGAAGTTTTCGTGGACCCAAGGAACAACAATCCCGAATTGACAGAGTCACTGTCATACTCGCCCATCAAAATGGTAAATTTGGACGAATCAATGTCATCGCTGTCTTTCAAAAACGACACAGCATTAACTAAACCAGTAACTGATGCGTTGTCGGCAGGCAATCCCAAAACACCGGAGAAATCGTAATCGGTGAAAATAGACGGAACTTCTTCAGCTACGCCGAATTCAAAATCTCTGGTTTCCAGACCAGCAATAATGATGGTGTCTTCGTAAATGGAGCCAGAAGCCACGCCGGAATCGTAAAAAAGATCAAACGTGCCGTTCAATTTAGTTGCTTTGGAAGAGTCAAACAGATACTTGCCTTTGCACGCAGCATCAGTACAGTTTTCAGAATACAGCCATAAATACGGCGAGCCGGTATCGATTAGAACTGGATAGTTTGCTGAATTGAGGGTCACATTGACGTAAAATGCTTCGTCGTCGTTAGCAGAGTACAGATAAGTCATACCACCTGTCATTGTTTCAGTCTGGATGCTGATGGTGGATGAGGCGGTTCCTGTTTGTGATGATGAACCGGAAGACGATACAACATTGGTGGCTGTAAATGAGTTGTTGGAGTAAACCGACAAGACTTGTTGTTTCTTTTGGTATTCGATGAAGTATTCTGGTGTATCGACAACTGACGTCACGAAATACGAGTGTCCGTCAACGTAGGACGGTATCTGTGGGTTGAAAGCAGAGGATAGATGGACGGCGGACAAGAGCAGGAGTATTTGGAGAATAAGGAGCATAGTCGGTGATGTAATGTGATGTGAAGGGATGTGAAGGGATGTGCTGTGATGTGATACGCTGAGGCGGTTTGGGCGGTTGGGGGCAGATAGATGATCGCAAGTGGTTTGTAGCTGGGGGTTGAGTGAGAGCACTGGTATGAGGTATCAAGGCAAACTATGCAGGATTTCGGCGTGAATGCTCTTTAAGTTCGTCACAGAAGTTATGAGCTCTGGGTGAAACAAATGACTGTTTTTCAGACAACCGGATTCGTATGGGGGCAAAATATGGATATGGAATAAAAACAAATCAAATCAAAGCAAAAACTGGATTGACGTGCAACAACTGATGTCTTCGGCTAATAGTGTAGTACTTTTCGGGAAAACAGCAAAACCACTTGTTAGTCAAGAACGAGTGTCAGTGGATAGAAAAGAAGGACTAGAAATCAAAACAATTGACGTTTCGAGATATCAGGGTATAAATATGTATGGTATTCTCTGATGGTGTTGCGTGAGAGCAAAACAAGGTCTTGTACAAGGGCCACAATTAAAAATCCTATAGAGTAAGTTTTATCACCAACCAATTTTTTTTCTTTTCAGGAAAAGATTCAGCACCGTTCCAAAAATGATTGACCAGTAACAACAATTTTCCAAATCTATTGTTTGGTTTCTTCCATTTTGGATAATTGCAGTTTCTGGATTAATTGCCACGCGCAATTTCCTAAAACGTGAAAAATCAAAACATGCAGACCAAAAGGGAACGCGAGGGGGAAATCCAAAAACTTAAAAAAATAATTAGAAATGATCGAACCCAGGATCGAACTGGGGACGTTATGCGTGTTAAGCATATGCCATAACCAACTAGACCATCCGACCATTTTCTGATTGGAAAAAATTGTAAACTTATAACTGATTGGATAGATATACAGAAAGAATTTCCATGATTTAAAGGACTTTTGTTTTTTTTTTCTAACAAATATTACTGAAGCTTGGAAGAACATGAAAATATATACAGCGAAGGTAAGTCAAACGGTCAGGAGTGAATCCTTCTACCACTAGATCCCCCCTTTTTTTTTAAGAAAAAAGAACCTGTTTTTGCTTTACTTCTAGAGTAAAAGGGTAACGCCAATAACATTTTTGAAATTTGAAGCCAAAAAGTTTCTTCGCCCATTCACAAACTTAAAATCGAGAAACCTTAAGTTTTTAGGTAGCTCAAAACAAAACCAAAAAAAAAAAAAATCAAGGCCAATTCGATTACCGGAACATACCAAATCTATATAAGCACACATTATAAAAGTTCATCTCTAGATAAATCCTTTTTCGATTTAAAGTTTGCCTTTGGCAGATTCATTAATGGCTATTTGAATCAGTCGTCCTGCAACACTTTCAACAGGAGGACCATTCCACTGGTTGACAACTTTATCATTTTCACTAATTACACCCTTTATTTCGCCATTCAAAACTCTTTTGACGATTTTGGAGTCAAACCATTGGACATTGTCCAATTCTTTGTCTAATTCAATGTTGATATTCTCGTCATTTAACTGTTCATCTCTCAAAATACCCAGGCAACCAATCATCAAATTGGCAGGAAAAGGCCATGGTTGACTTTCAATGATTTTAATGTCATTAGCATTAATCTTTAACCCCGTTTCTTCGTAAACCTCTCTCATACATGCATACTCAATCGTTTCACCCGGCTCCATAAAACCTGAAAAACAGGAATAAAACGTATTTTTATAAATTCTGCTATCTTCACCGACCTTTTCAGTTACTGGGTGTCTTGTGGTGTTAGAACCCAACAGAATTCTGTCATTTTTTTCATCATAAAGTGCAATGATGACGACTGCATCAGTACGTGGATACTGCAGGTTGTTGGACCTTAAGTTAACTTCACATTTGACTTTATCTTCACCTTCGTAGTTGCTGTCATTCAAACAATATAGCCTTGAGCCTAAATTAACTGCGACAACGTGCCCACCACAGGAAGGACAGAAATTATTTTTTTTGATAAAATCAATGTACATTTTACCGTAAGAATACATGCTTGCGAATTCGTTCCTCAAATTCAAAATTTCCTTATTTCCATTACTCCATTTCAGGCCTTGATTAGTGATCAAATCATCAGCGTAGCCTTTCAATAGCGATGATTCACTAATATCAATGGCAAAAACTGGGTATTTCTCTGTACTTTCCTCTCCATTGGCAACCGAAATACCAATGTCATCATAGCCTAACCAAAATATAGGCAATTTAGTCAATTTTTTATCGATTTTGGCGTAATCATAAACTTCCTTTCTGGACACAATCGGGTTCATTAACTCATTGAATTGAAGCCAATCCTTCACAACGTCACTAAACACTTTGTGCTCGCTCAAACTGAAATGAATGTGGTTATTTGCAGAGATCAAAACCTCCAGTCTGGAACTATTGCTAGTTTTCGAGTTGAAGATCAAAATACTGGATTCCTGTAGCTTGTTTCTCAGTCCTTGAATGTTCTTCAAGTCATGCCTCATGTACCCATACCGAGCAATGGTTTTGCTGCAACCAAAAAAAATGTCTTTCATTGTTTGATCCAATAAATCTGCTTCTTCCCACACAACATCGAATAAGGAACCACTCCTCTCTTAAATAGCACTTGGCGTTCCGTCACTTCTCCTTGGCCAAAAGCACCACCAACTTCACGTCGCGCTGGAGATTTGTCATCCGTGAGCTTGTTGGCTATGGATTTTACTTATTATGTGTTACCGGTTGCGAGGTATCTGTGAAGAGATGACGTCAGTATTCATACGGCTCGTACACCGACTGGCACTATTTCCATGTCATGGAAATATACGTGGGTTTCCGGTGAAAATGAATCAAAGTGTTTTTTGGCTAAGGAAGCAGCTTTTTTTCGATGCTACCTACTGTGTTCATAAAAGAGTTTTTGCGTTTGCGTTAAATTTTTCTCAAGAATACATATAAAGATCTAAGAAGAAAGGTATGGAAAACCAAATAGCTCGAAACTAGGATTTGTTTCCACAGGAGGTAAAACTAAAGATTCATCAAACCGAGTTCGAAGAGAAGAAAAAAGAGATAGAAATGATAAACAGAGTTAAACACAAGCCAAACACGAGCTAAGCACACACATTAGCATACATTCTGAAGAATAAGAAATGGTAAGTGTGTGTAATTGCTCTTATCATCCGGCTTGTTTATGCATGAATAATTTGTATTTATATATCACACAAAAATAAGGATTCTGTCCTCGATAGCAATAATGTTATTTTATTTCAACCAACTTGTGCAAATCACTGAAATAGAAATGAAAAAAACACATCCTACTTACTGTTCAAATAATTGACCGTTTCTATTAATTCAAATGAAATTCATCCCTGCTTTTAGTATTTCATAACCATGCAGGATTATTGTTATTAACGTTGGATTGCTGTTGGTTTGATGCTGGAGTTGGAGCTCCAGGAGTTGGGGTCTTTGATGCTTGCTGCTGCTGCTGTTGCATGTAATAGTAACCACCTTGATTTTGTGCAACTTGAGACTGTTGAATTCTGTATGTTTGCTTTAAATGATCATTTGCTTCAATATCAGGAACTACAACTGCCTGGTTTTGTTGTTGCTGCAGGAGAGGCTTGATTTCATTTTGCTGTTGTTGCTGTTGTTGTTGCTGTTGCTGTTGAGGAGCTTGTTGCTGTTTTTTGTCTTCAAGGACTTTCTGTTGCTGTGCTTGCTGCTGTTGGTTTTGCACAGTAAATTTGTAGATTGTCCAGTCAAAAATATAATCATAAACATATTTTTCTCTCAAAAATAAGTCTCTGAACATTCTTCTCAAATAAATATAGTCTGGTTTGTCATCAAATCTCAAAGATCTGATATAATTCAAATAATGAGTAAACTCAATTGGCAAACCTTTAGCTAAAACTTCTGTTGGAATAGCCAGCTTTCTTTCTAAAATACGATCATATTTTTGTCTTTTAGTGGCTGCCTTTAGACCTTGCCAAGGCAATGTACCCTTGCAAAAGTAAATTAAAACATAACCTAAACTTTCCAAATCATCTCTTCTTGATTGTTCAATACCCATATGCGTATTGATGGATGCATATCTTGCGGTACCAGTCAAATTTTTGTTTTCTCTATATGGGATGTGAAGATGAGTTCTTGGGTCTCTGAATTTCTTGGCTAAACCGAAATCAATGACGTTGACTTGGGAGCCTTTCTTACCGGCACCCATAAGAAAATTATCTGGCTTAATGTCTCTGTGGATAAAACTTCTAGCATGGATAAATTCAATTCTACATAGTAATTGATCAGCTAATAGTAAGACCGTTTTCAAACTGAATTTTCTATTACAATAACCAAATAAATCTTCTAAAGATGGTCCTAAAAGATCAATCACCATGGCGTTAAAATCACACTCAGTTCCATACCATCTAATAAATGGTATACCAACACCACCACATAGTGCCTTGTAAACCTTTGCTTCATATTCAAGTTGAGGATGTTTGGCCCTTATACTTTCCAATTTAATGGCGACTTCTTCACCAGAAATAATGTTAATACCCAAGTAGATATCTCCAAAAGAACCAGAACCAATCTTTTTAGAAAGACGGTACTTTCTTCCTACCCTGAGGTCCACATTTACTTGATTTGGATCCATGATTGACTTATTTGTTTTTTATTAGGAAGGGAAAAAGAGAAGCAGAAAAAATTGAGATGTAAATGCACACAAAGTTTCAGCACAACGAAGGTACTATTTCAAACACAAACCGGAACGTCTAAGGAAAAGGATCGTGCACAACAGGCTCAAGGGAGAAAATGATAAAGAATAAAAAGGGGAACCTTCAGCAAATGGCCAAAAATAAAAATAGAAGATTAAACGTTTTAGAGGCGAAAAAAACCTGAGGAAGAAAACTGAGACAGAAAAAAAGCAACAGATAGAATCCACCGGCCGATCGACCGATTGCCCAAAGCGACGCGACGCCAGACCGACCCGGGGATGATATTTGTCGTGGAAACCCGGAATGTGAATTACAGGATACCTGCGGTGAGCTCTTCCTTGGCAAGCGGAAAAAAAAAGTAACTAAAATAATATCAACAGAGCTTATGGCGCTAGCAGTCAGTGATTTGTAGAAGCGACAACCCTGATGTAGTGGGCCACTTACACGTTTGATCTCCTTCAAACAAATGGTTCGGGAAGTGATTTTATATTAAAACGAAGACTATTTTCAATAAAAAATATTAAGCTGTTTTTCGCAAGCCTATTCGTATAAGTCGAAAAAAAATAGTCTGGCTAAAAATATGGAATGATAGCAAGCTAGTGTTTGAATATATTGATTTTATTTTTTTTTGAGATATTAAGCTATTTAAGCCATTCAGATGACCCGAACGTAAAAAGCCTTGGTTTCATAAGGAAAAAAGCAGAACGCCTCTTCACCCTTACGGTTTTTGGTATCCATCACAATTGCATCAGAGTGGAAGCCCTGTTTTCACACTCTTACAATAGACAGACCGCTGGCCTACAGTATCCGGGCTGTCTAAGTTACTCTAAGGGCACACTCATATTATGAAACTGTCTCAAAAAGGCAAATCGAAACGCATGTTTATATTTGTAAAATTTTTTTTTGATTGTTTCAGATGTTTCTAAAGTTGTGATTCTTATATTGTAGCGTTTGCTCACGGAGTTGTCAAGGAAATTTCTGTTTTTAGCTTTGGACTGCTTGTTTTGCTCCTGCACACACAGATTAAAGACTTTCTGAAGAAGGAAATGGGGGCACAAATACTGTCATGACTGACTGTCAAGTTGAGGCTTTGTTTGTATTTTGGTTCTCAAAGTCATTTTGACGACTAGGAACCAAGTAACAAAACACCTGTAAAAGTGGCTGATTCGAGGTAACCCTGAAAACAATAGAAAAAAGCCGTCACCTTGCACGCTATTTCAAACTTGTTTTCATTGATTTTCTAATTATAAGGCAAGTTTAAGGCAAATTTTTGGCCACACGGGGATTTGTTTACATTCTAGAGTCATCTTGGTTTGCTATATAAATGCCACATCCCCTTCTTTAAAATTTTTCTACCTTCAGTTCGTAAAATTCTTTATTATTTTTATTAACGCTACCAAGTAACTATAAAAATGTCTGCTGCTGAACAAGTTGAAAATACCGTCTCTGAACAAGTTGAACAAGTTGAAACTCCTGTTGCTGCAGAAACCACTTCCATTAAGGACACTTTGAAGAAGGACACTGAATCAGTCGTCTCTGCTGCTAAGTCTGCATCACAAGAAGTTGAAGATGCTGCAAACAACGCAGAATCTCAAACTGAAGAAGCAGCAAAGAACACAGAAGAAACCACTAAGTGTTGCAAGAACCCATTGAAGAAGATTCTTGCTTCTATCAAGAAGTTTTTCAAGTAAACATTTCTCTACAATCTGAGTTTTTTTCTGGGAGTACAGATTCTATTTCCGACTTCCTTATTTAATACATTCTATATCCTTTTACTCTTCTTTAATATCTGTTTAATTTAATTTAATTTAATTTATCTCCAAAATTGGCCGGATCTAACCCGTTAAATTATTATTTGTATTTACAACTACTTAGTTAAAGCGAAAAAAGATCATCGCATTTCCATATATGAACACATGCAGGTCGAATACTATGTTTTTTTTTTTTTTTGCAGTGCTATGTGCTTATTCAAAAGCCTCAATGTATCATATTTTAGTGACTATCCTTTGCAAAATAGAAGTAACCAAACGCAATTATTTTCAATGCTGGATATGCAAGCTATGACTTGGTATACCTTTCGAAATTGTGGTATCATGTCAAATTTGTTGCACACGATAATTTCCTAAAATAGCATGTAACACCGGAAAAACTTTTTAAAGCCCAAACAAAAACAGGGGCAAAAAGCCGCACACTTTGGAGAAAAAAAAAAAGTAATACCGCATTGCAAAATCGAATAGAGAAAAAAACAAACCCACCTGTACACCATTGTCACGTGATACAAATCTGTCATTTTTAACATCGTGTCAATATTTATCATCATGAATTTTCGAGGACCGATTTTTCACTATTGACTAAACTAGAAATTTTATCCAAGTCCAAACGATTTATATTGAAAAATTCCTTTAAATAACGTTACGCTTGAAAAAATGCTCAGCTTAAGATCTATTATACAAAGCCGTGGATTTTCTTCGACTTCTGTTTCTTTTGCTTCAGCGGTCGCTAGAAAATCATTCAATAAAAAGTCCGTTTATGATAAATCCAAAAACAGAAAAGGTTCTGGTAACGATAAAAACTTCAAAGATACCTTGTTAAAGAAAGACTTTAGAAAATCTGCTTTGAAGGAAGATGAAATCTTAATAAAAAATCTGGAATCTGTTAATGTCTCAAATTTTGAATCAGTCAAGAATTCTTATGTTAAATATCCTGCAGAAAACCTCAAAAAACTACACATTGCCGGCTCTTTCAAGCCAAATCAGTACAATGAATTGTATTCTGAGCCTTTGACATTATTACGTGAAAAAGAAGATTCTAAACTTTTGGAAATCGTTAACAAATCTACAGCATCTTCAAGCTCCGATAATACATTCCTTGTCAACGGTCAATCAGGTATTGGTAAATCCACATTATTGGCACATTTCCAGAACTTTGCTCTCACCAAAAACGAAGGTAATGCCATTTTGTTTCCAATCTCAAATGCAGAATTGTTAGTAGATGGTTCTAACGATTTCAAACTAAATCCTGAAACAAAAAAGTACGATCAGCCAATGTATACCAAGGTTTTCATTAGAAAGTTCAAAAGCTTGAACAAAGATGTTTTAAGTAAGATTCCTCTTTCTAAAGAAATTATTCCTGTCACCAGCATTTACAAAAAATCCCAACAAAAAGTCAGTGGTACTCTATTGGATTTTGTGGACTATATCTTGAAAGCTTCAACCCTCGAAGCCAATACTACCTTTGCTTTCAAAACTATACTGGAAGAGCTATCAATTCAAGATAAAATACCAGTTTATTTAACCATTGATAATTTTTCCGCTTTCATTCAACATGGTCTGACCAAATACAGAAACACTGATAACGAAAGAATTTATTTCCAAGACTTCACCGTTGCTGATCAATTACTACAATTTGTAAGCGGTGAAAAGACTTTTAAAAAGGGTGCCATAATGATTGCTACTAGTGGTGATCACAGATTAAACAACAACGGTACTTTGGACGTGGTAGTTGGCGATAAAGCTGCCTGCGACTTTGCATATTCCAAATTGAGAGATTTCGATTTGAAATTGGCCAACAGATTGTTGAAAAACAACACTTTACAAAAATTCGAAATTTCCAAATTCAACGTAGATGAGTGTAATGCTATGGTTAGCCATTTATTCAATTTCAATTTAATTCATAACGAATACGATTTGGAGTCCAAACTACTCACAAATAGCAAATCCAAAGTCCTTGAACAAATTGCTCAAAAGAAGTACTTTATCAGTGGTAACGGTAACCCAAAGCTGCTCATGGATTCCTGTATCTTATCCTATGCTTGAGTCTACAGTCAAGTGACCTAGAAACAAAGCCTGTAAATAATGCAAATTACGTCATCTATATACGTCTATCAATGTATATATTTATTATTTTATAAAGAGTAACCCAAGAGCCAACCTGACAATCTGTGGCTGTTTGAATTGACATATGTAGCTGGCAACGATTGCGAGAAAACTGTCAAGACAACACGTAACTAACAATAATGCACATTTTAACTACAGCTGCTATTTTCTGGCGAATCTCAAAAAGAGGTGGAACAACACCAGGGACCACGGTGATAAGAACGACAAAGTAAGAGTAACGATGTTGGCAAGCGAAATGAATTTCCAGTTGGAGCCAATATTGGAAAGCCTATAAACTCGATGGAAACCAGTGGCTTCTCAAAATTGGGCAGCTGCAGCAAAAATATGGATGAAGCAAGGTGACTGCACCATGAGGTTCTATCTCATTGCCAAAGCACGCGGTGATATCTAATCTAATCTGCATGGATTTTCATTTAATATACAGGTAAAGTCTACATATAACCCAGTTTAGTCTACTCTTCTACTCTTTGTAAGATGGCATTTCTTCAAATCCATCAGATTCATAAAACTCATCATCATCATCATCTTTAGCATCACCACCAGCAATGACAGGCATTGGAGGAGGATGAGAAATCTCTTTGTGTTGTAGTTTATTTGGTTGATGTTGAGAATGATCTTCCAGCTTTCTCTTTTCCTGATGGGAGGACTGTTTTTGCACAAAACTTTGCTGCTGTTGTTGGGCCTTCTGTTTCGCCTTTTCTCGTTCTTGCCATCTTACCAACATCTGAGACTCGGCTTCTATGATTTCCTCCTTGGTAACGGCATCTTCAATCGATTTCAAGATCTTCAAAACAACATTTATATGGTTACCATTCAATTTATCATCTCTGAATCTCAACATTTCCCAATTACCGTCTTGGGTCTGTCTGCATTCTGCAATCCGACCATTGAATGATTCAGCTGATTTCCTCAACTCTTCCCACTGTTCGTCGCTGACCATCAGATCATTCCACGCATCATAGTTATAGAACGAGTTCTTGTACTCACCCCCATTTCTTTTGATGTTGCTTTCGATACTCTCATTTTTGTATGGATCATCACCTCCTTTCCATACATACAATTTGAAATGAGGCTTGACATCGTAGTTGGTGTACTCTCTATTCGGGTCGTGTTTGGGTAAGTCATAGTCTACGAATTTGGGGAATTCCAAACCAATTTTGAAATCAATAGTATTCTCTTCAGCTGGTTTCCATTTTAATAAAGAATGGTCCGTACCAGCAATATAAGGAGAATCACAGCTCGTCAAGATCAAACCGTCGGAGACGTATGTCAAATTCTTCATCTCGTTGAAAATCTTATGGATTTTAAATGGCTGAGTCATATTCTTGAAATCCAGTTTGAACGGCCAGTTGGCACATGCATCGGGAAACTTCCTACGCAACTCCATATACGGTTTATGGAATTCGTGCTGCGCATGGTACAATCTCTTCCAGAGATTCTTTTGCATCACGCTCTGCATGTCCATCGATAAACAATCGAATATCAAGTATCTGATTTCCTTAACTTTGGTGATAGGGTTCGTAGAGTATACTAGTTCACCATCGACAATTGTACCATTGTGACTCTGGTCAAAATTCTTGGAACTTCTAGGGAAATGGAAATCTGGCACATGGTAGTACTCGTTTTCTCTAGAAATAAGGAAAACACCTTCTTCATTGGTGTCAGGATTCACCAAAACAAAAAGTAAAACTCTTAAACCATCACTTTTTTCACAGACCAAATAATCTCTGTTCATGAGATTGTTGTGTAAATGGTCTCTAGTAAACGAAACGGGCTGAGAACCAGGGAAATGATTGAATCTCGTCCTCAATATGGTGGCCACCTGCTGTTTGAGATATGTCTCAACTTCGGGCATGCATCTGGAGCCCGGTATTTGCGGCACACTTCTGTCTGCCATCTGGTCCTTGTCACTTCAGTATCAATATCGGTACCACAACATTAACATGAATGTACTACTGAAATTCAGAAAACATGAAAATTCTCACCGGCCGAATTGTAAAAAAGGGAGAAACGATTTCCTGTTCATTTCTGAGGCAACTTCTGCTTCTTTTGAACGTTGTTTCTTTCTGTTCTAGGGAACCAAGCGTGTGTTCGAGTTAGGTTTGTATCGACCAGACCATTAGTAATATATATAAATCACAATGTCATCACAGAAAATAGAGGGAGCCCCCATAGAGACGGGGAATGTGTATTCCAGTCAGAAAACAAGCGCTGAGCATTTGCACCCACATACAGAAGACCAACACGACAGCAGTATGGAGTCCACAAACGACATGCCGGATAGAAGAACGGTACTGGCAGATCAGACAGATCTAAAAAGCATGGATACAATAGAGACGGCACCAGCCTCAGCTTCAGCCACGGCATCTGCCTCATCAACTATCGCTACAACAGACGGAAACCAAATACAAGTTGACGACGTCAAACACACAGAAGAACCAAACGACGTTGTCTCGCAAAATGAAACTATAGTCAAAACTGAGCTTACTCTCCTTGATGGAAACGATGAACATTTACATTTGAAAGATGCTGTTGATACCCATGACGACACAAATAACTCTAAAAAGCAGAATAACAACGACAGTGAAATGGAAGACTCAAATAATAGCGGTTTTGGTACCTCCAGACCAAGGAGAAGAACTAAGAACGTCAATTATAAAGAAAAAACGGAATCAGATATACCTACTTCAACTACCAATATACCTGCATCGAAATCCATCAGACGGGGTCGGCGAAGTAAGTCGTCTGCAGAGACCATCGATTCATCATCACCACCATCATCATCGTCATCTTCAAACCCTTCTTATAAAAATGGTATTTATTTGGACATCGATCAAGTTGTTCCAATCAACTATCAACCTCCAATTACCGTTGATTCTACAGACTTTAACATCAGCATTGACTTGAAAGGATCCAAAATCGACTCATCCGAAACCATACTTACTCTCAAAACAGGCCAGAAGATAAAAAAGGGTGACTGTATATATATGATTTGTGAACCACCATCTGAACCCTTTTATATTGCTCAGGTTTTAGGTTTCACCAAAAAGGACAAAGCCGCAACAAATAGAAAGCCATCAAATTACATGTTTAGCGTTTGTTGGTTTTACCGTCCAAGAGATTTGAATAGACGTGCAATTGACACTAGACTGGTGTATGCTTCACTTCACCGAGATAATTGCCCTTTGACAAGTTTTAGAGGGTTTGCAACAGTCAAACATAAATCTGAAATAAATGATCTGGAAACGTATAAACAGCAACCAGACTGCTTCTTTTTTGATAAACTATACGACAGGTACATGATCAAGATGTATGATATGATCCCAACAAATCAGTTGGTTCATCTACCTCCGAATTACTTTAAAGCGTTACATAAAAGATTTGAGTATATTTTTGTTGAAGTGGGAAAAGCGGACGAGTTACTAAGTTCTCCAAAAAACTGTGAAAAGTGTTTGCAGTGGTGTTCAAGTAAAGATTCCATCAGTTGTTCAGGATGCACAAAATCTTATCATTTATTATGTTTGGATCCTCCCATTCTAACCAAACCTAAGCGAGGATTTGCTTGGTATTGTGCCGCTTGTAACAAGCAGCTAGAAGATAAATTGGCCAAAAACAGAGGAAAAATGTTAGAAAGTGCCCAGCCCTCGATGATCAAAAAAATTGAAGAGCTCTCTGCTTTAGAGTCAAGCGAAAATGAAACGAATGTTGAGGAAGGTGGTATTAACGAAGTTGCGAATTCAGGCTCAAGCTCTTTGAGATACGAGCAACTAGCTATCAAATTTTTAGAAGATGATAAATCTGTTTCTCTCAAAAAAAGGAGAGAAATTGAAGAATGGCCGTACAGGTATCTTGGTGTTCATGCAAAATTTGAGGATGCTTTAGATATCCAAGATCGGCCATATGCGCGTGCCGCATCCCGTTTGGGAGCAAAATATCAGTGCACCACGGTCACCGAATGGTACGATCATACAGTTCATTACTATGATCCTGATTTTTCTTCAGCCGCATCAAATAGTAACAACAAACGTTTGAAAAAATACTATAATCGGAGCAAAAAAGCGGTTACTCAGCTGGTGAACGATACAGTTCATGATCATTTTGAAAGCAAAAAATTTCCAATTCCTGAGGAATATAGAAGTATAAAACCAAAGGATTTTCCAGGATGGCTACAACCTAAACCAAAGGGTTACATTGAAAGAGGAAGCGATGAAACAAGTGAACTATTGTGGAAAATGCCAGAACCGAATGAGATTGCTATGAGCACTGAAGGAAATGTGGAGAACCTAGTTGACGATTATATAAGTCAGTGTGTTCCTATTGCTGAAAGGCTCAAGTTGGCAACTACTAGCACTCCAAATTTTATTGACGCAATTCTGTTAATTCTATTGAAAAATGATTACGATCCTGTACGAGCATTAGCGGACGCGCAGAAGCTAACTCGTGAAGCATTAAAAGAGCCTACTTTTTCAGACGAAGAGATTAAGAGGTTTGAAGACTCAGTTCGTCTCAATGGTAGCGAACTTTATTCAGTTCACAAGGATGTTCAAACCCAGTCTTCCGCGATGGTGGTCAGGTTCTATTATCTTTGGAAGAAGACCAAGAATGGTCATGAGATTTGGGATAACTTTCCTGGCAGAGCTAAAAATAGGCTTAAAGCGACAACGAAGAACGTTGGAATAGATTTAGATAATCCCGATGATGATGGCTCATATTCAATAGCTAAGATAAATAAGACTCATGTTAAATTCAAATGTATGTATTGTGAAACTGACCATAGTCCGCAGTGGTTTAGAGCATCCGGCATCGTTAACGACGATGAAAAAAAAATATGTACTGGTTTGTGTTACAGATGCGCCAAACTGTGGAGAAAGTATGCTGCCAAATGGGAAAATCCGCTTGAGTTAATCAAAAACCAGCAAAAAAAAGGCTCTTTTGTTTATAAGAAGAAGGTAGAACAAGAATTAATTGATGAAGCTGAATTAGTAGTGACAGCACGAGAAAATTACAAGGTTCATCCAATCAAGGTTAGTGAAGGTGTCAAACAATTTAGGACAATTGATTCAGACTATGATTTTAATAACTTTGGTGCAAAAGCAAACATTTTTCCAGCTGTTGAAGCTCCAGTCAAAGTCTCGAAAAAAAGGGCACCAAAGAAACAGCCATTAGTTGAATCCACTGTATCCAATGATACTGCGGATATTGAAGAACAAGAGTTTGTAGAGCCAAAGAAACCAGGGAGAAGACCCAAAAAATCCAACATGGCTGATTCCAGTACTAAAAAACCTGTTGAAAATAGAGTTACAAAGAAAAGGCCAATAAAGGAAGCCAGTGAAATTACCACTGATGCTTCAACTAGAGCTGAAGAAATGGATCACACCGAAAATGACACTAGTGATATTACTGAAAAGCCAGCAAAGAAAAAGAGATCATATAATAGAAAACAGCCAAGTGATAATAATCTGAAGTTTGTTTTAGTGAACGACAAAACCAAAAACCCTTCTAAATCTGCTCCTAAAAAGAAGACACCAAATCCTGCGGAAGAAGAACTAAATATCATTGATGATCATGAGAGGTATTTACAAATGAAGGAGGAATTGATCTTGGCAAGACACAAGTTTGAGGAAAATGCCAAAAGCAGTATTTTCAATGCATTTTTGGACATGAAGCTAAGAGAAAATATTGAACATTTAGAACGGGATATATCTGTGCTTGCATTAGCTTTCGAAAATAATGGTAAAACAGGTAATGATCCAGCAAACTATCCATACGTGGATTACGCGGATTCTGGTGCAAATGGGTCTTTTATTTTAAACACTTCCGAATCGGTTTTAAGCGATAAACAGAAATATGCTAGAAGAAGACTGTTTTTATCGAAAACTTCGGTACCCGGCACAGGCGTGTTTGAAACACCACCTATAAAACTTTCAAAACCAAATGCGACGAAGTCAATTACTAAACAGGAATTGGACCTATCTGGTGATGTACTAATGCCAGGATCTTCCGCTTCCATACATACTGAAATAACTTCAAATGAAAACGAGGCTTCTAATAAATTCATTTTTCAAATGTATAAGAGAACTGGAGATTTCAAAGATACAGAATTTCAAAGTCAGCCGAACTTAATGCCTACAAATATTGACTCTTCAGCAGCTATTGCTTCTCAGGACAGAAAGCCTTGTACTGACCCCCAACCATTTGTTGTTATGAATAAAGTCAGCGGCGAAACAGCACCACTTCTTGCGCCGCCGTCAGTGACGGAAAATGTTGCAAATAAAGTTGAACATGATAATTTTGAGGGTAAATTTAGTAAAGATGAAACTACTCTAGAACCTTCAAAAGAGAATGAGAATGGGGAGAAGGGGTTCTTATCTGGTGCAATCAGAAACAACGAGTTTGTGACATTCAAGCCGTCTTTCAAAGTCAAAATGTTAACACCATTGATTGACTACAATGATTCTATCACAAAGAATATGCTTTCTAGATATTCGAGTAAGTATGACGTATTCAATCCTTTACTATCTGATGATTTCTATGTTTCACCAATCTATCAAATGAGACCGGCGAGCAAAGAATTGCATATCTTGTGGAAGCAATATCAAACGAGCAGAAGATCAAAAGGGAAACTAGGCAAATCGTTTCAACCACTATATTCACCTGACAAAAGAACGTGCTGCGTTTGCCGTGAAGTTGGCGATTTAAGTCAAGTTGTTATTTGCTCCAATTGTGGTTTGAATGTCCATGCATCATGCTATGGAGTTGAGTTGAATAATCTAGATAAAGATGCAGGATTATACAATTGGCATTGTGATCCATGTTCAAATGATTTACACCCATTGATTTCAACCCAGTACGTGTGTTTGTTATGTAACTCCCGTGAATCTAACATGGATAATGCAATAAAGGGAGATCCAAGTTCCATTCCTGATGCGATGAAAAGAACTCTTGAAGGAAGATGGTGCCATGTTTCGTGCTCACTTTTATGTAAGGAAGTGAAGTACGGATCCAAATATCTGCAACCAGTTTACGGGGCTCCAATTACAGGTATTAAAAATATTTTTAAGTCTTGTTATGTTTGTGCCGGTAATGGCGGATCCATTGTTAGTTGTGAATTCTGTCCAACCCATTCGCATGTGACATGTGGTTTGGATTTTGGGTGGAAAATGGGATTCAAGTTTGCCAATATTTTTGATATCAATGACGGTGATGTGATCCAACTGAAAGACTCTGAAAAGATCGGTAAATTAGTTCCAATTTTTTATTGTGGTAAACATGATGTTGAAGGTGCTAAAGGGTTTCTAAAACCGAATGATTTAGGAATGAGTTTGAAGAACAAAAAGTCGTCCAAACCACTCATTGAGCTATATTATCAAGATGAGAGGAAACAAATGTCAATCAAAGGCAATGGAAGAGTACGCCGATCAACATTTGATCAAATGCGATATGAATTCCGTCAATTGATTGATAAATCAACATCTCATGCTCACGTCGCACAAACCGAATCCAGCAACCTTGCAGCAGTCACAACAGACAGTCATATATGCTCTAAATGTTGGAAATCATCCAGTTTAATGTGGTACCAATCTTCAGAGACTAATGCGGAATTATGTCAAAAATGCCATAATAATGAAAACCAAACAGAGTTCGATATTCCTGATTTGAGCAAAGTGAACACCAGAAGAATTGATTGTTCAGCTCTCGAGATTTAATTTTGCTAGGCAAGAAGCGGGTTGGAATGAAGGGCTCAAAGCAGAGATTGAAAAAAGATGGACGAGAAACTTCATTCACAATCATGCCGGAAACTTGAAAAACCATTTCACATTTTTGTTTTCTCTGATTATGTGACTTTCATATTTGTTCTGGTTATTGGTTGAAGCGCTATTTCCAACCATATTTTCTTGTGCAATGATAAAGAAAGATAGGTAATGAATAGAAGCGTATGTGAACATTCAAAGGATATGTATGAAGTAAATGACTTTCTAAAGAATATCTATGGAATAATGAATTCTCAAAAAAACTCACTTTTTTGTTTATTTTAAAAAAATAAAGAAACCATTTTGATCCATAGTCTACTTACCACTCACGAACTTCCTTCATCAGCGTTAGTACTGATCTATCCGAATTCGATCTTCTCAGCAATATTCTAATTTTTATAAAAGCTGTAGAACTTGTTTACCAACAAGAAGTATATAATAAAGCATTTACATATAATTTCCCTACTCTCTTTTTCTACCCGACTTACTTTTTCATATTATACAGATGTGTGTTTGTTACACGACAAGTTCAGTTCAAAAATAACCACGATTAAGTATCTCTTCGATTCTTTGAATATCTTCTAAGGTTTCCACTTCTTCAAGTTCTTTCTCCAAACGATCCCTATCCTCATCCGTGAGTCTATTTTTCTGAGCTTCATCGTTTGATTCAACTTCAGATGAATCCGTAGTGTGAGATCTGTTCGGGCCAGACTTGACTGATAATATCTTTTGGACAATTTCTTTGTTTTCAGCATCAGCAAACAATTTTTCAGCTTCTGTACGTTCACTATTTTTGATCTTTTGGAAATCCAAAACTTGCAGGTTTGGGAATCTCCAGATACACCATAATCTATAATTCTCCTGTGTAGTTACCGGGTTTCCTACAAGATACATCGAATGAAGCTCTTTCAGAGCTGTAAGATGTTCTAAGTCAGACAAGCTTTGGATCTTATTATAAGCTAATGAGATCGATTCCAAGTGAATAAGGTTTTGAAGACCAGATATAACCGAGATATTGTTATTGGCCAAAATTAGAGTCCTCAAACGCAACAAAGGGGGAAAATCATTGATAAATGTGATATTATTCTTGGAGAAATCAATAATGGTGTGGATGTCTGTATTTTTTAAAGTTTTGATCGAGTCTAAAGATGTCAGATTTGCATCTCGGAGAGATAAAATCCTAGAATCAGTTGCAGATATGAAAGATGGTGCTTCTTCTAAAACCTCATGAGTCAATTTCATATCGATAGCTTTTTGGTGAAGAAAAAAAGGGAAAGTTATATCATAGCTGAATTAGGCGTTCAATAGAGATTTTAGAAAAATAAATCTCATTCTGATGGAAAACTTGTAACTATTGAAGAAAAAGTTTCTCAAGATCTACAAATTCATGCCAGACACTAGATATTATAACAGATAGGGATTCGGAACCTGAATGTTTGAACAATGATGTATGAGGATACTTTTTGTTCATTTTCAGGTTTGAACAGACGAATTTTAAATACTTTGTAGTTTTAGACCATTTGCGACAGTCAATACGAGAAAAGGTATCTTTTTGACCGACGTGTTTTTGGATTTTGTTTTCATTTTGAAAAGCAATTGGACTGTACTGTTCAAAATCAGAATGTCCCCCAAAGAAATATTACAGCCCATTTGATATCGGCAAAACTAGTTGCTCAGTCTAGTATTGCGATAAACGAAAACTTGAAAATTCGACTATTTTAGTCCCAAAAATTCAACTAAATACGAAAATGTGCGATACAGCGTAAGGCGTGGCATGGTATATCTTGCCACCTCTATTACCAGAATAGCAACTTCTTGTAGTTTCAAAATTTATTTATACAATTCCTTCTCATAGCGTTAGTTTATAAAATGGGGAACATTATGAAAACAATGCCAACCTCTCTATTCATAATGCACTATCAAAATGCGATTAACTCAAGAGCCATAATCGGGTTGAGTTTGCGCTCTAGTTATCTAGCGGCTAAAAATGGCGCTAGCGTTTACCCGTTTCCACATTTTATTGTGTCTAGCCAGATTTGGATGACAATCTGGCGGACATTTTTATTAGCGGAGCAGTCAGTCAGCAAAAATCTTAAATCATGGTTTTCGGAGCAATAGATGTGAGATAATGGATTAATGAGTGAATGAAACGTTTGTTTTCTCAGAACTTTTGAGAGCATCTTTGGTATCTTTTAAAAATGATCACTATAGTTATTTTGCTGTATTTGATATGTCAAAAATAAAACCGCTATTACTTGTTATGATTCCTGCTTTTGCCTATTTGATTATCCAACATCACCGAATGCTATTTTGTAATTTCTATAATACAACTTATATCAATTGTAAATAATATGTCATTTTTTTGTAAGCTATATCTTTCTTCTTCTGTTTTGGCCACTTTTACAGAATGACGTCCTGAGTAGAAACTTTTTGCTTATTTACAAAAAAACATGAGATATATACAGTACAAAGGCTTTAAAGCAATATGATTTAATCAAATTGGAGAGAATTACTCATCCAAAGAAAGTTTGGATTTATGAGAAGGTAAAATTTTACCATTTTCAGGTTCGTATTTCAATTGAGTCATCTTCTTCAATTGTTCAATATCTTCAGCTGAAAGTAGTTCAACAGTTTCGTTTGGTCCAACAAACGAAAAATCACCAAAACCAAAAGCTCTATCGCTAATATGGTCTAATACATAAAGTTGCATTCTAATGTATCTAACCACAGCTTCTAGCTTAACGATATCAACGTTTTTGTCACCATTGAACAAATTTCTCCATAGAGCAGCAGCTAAGACATCATCACTCTTTTGTGCTAAAGCTTCATCGAATGAAAAAATCATACCTAACATTTGGGAATGAAAATCTTTCATATAAGAATCTCTAATCTGACCAGATAAAACATTCATTTCTTCACTCAAACGTAATTCAATGTCCTTGAAAAACTTGTCAACAATTTTCTGTTGATAATTCTTACCTACTTTGAATGGCATAGCTCTCATACGAACAAATAATAACCAGATATGTAAAGTGGTGATTTGAAACCACATAGAAAACGTCCTTGGTAAACCAAGTGTTTCATACCAAAAAGTCGCCGTTTCACTTAGTGGTTCATCAGTGAATTGTAAACTTTGATCTTTGCACATGTAAAAATATTTAGATCCACCAATAGTACCTGCACGAACATTGTCCATATCAATATGGAATAAAGAAACAAATGTTTCACCAAATGCTCTCTTCCATTCCGGAACTTTATAACCATCAATTTCATATGCAGGCTTTTCCAGCTTATATTTAGTACTGATGTCTCTGTTAGGTAAGTCAGGATTACCGATTTTTGGCAGACGGGAGCCCTTTGCTAGATCTAATGGTGATGGGATTGCAGATTCTTCGCCTGTTTTAGATACCGTTGATTTCGCATCATTTGAGTTATATCTGACGGCTCCACATAATAAGCGGCTAGCTGAACCTTTGGCTCTAATAATTTTAGTGGTATTCAGCATCTTTATCGAACTCCTTTCCTGCTACAGTTGATTCTTTCCTTGTGTGTTGTTCAGTACCGTCTTTGAGATAATCGAAGCGCAATTCCAATTTGTCAAACAAAAAAAAAAAAAATGAGAAAAAAAAAGAAGAGCAAAGCAGAAGAATTCAGGAAGATGTTAGTAGCTGATGAGGATTTTGCTGGAGGGCAATTTGACAATGTATGTAGTAGCTTGTGTTTGGGAGTTGTGATTGAGGTGATGTTCTAAAAAATGAATGAGTTGGAGAAGAATAGTGTTGTTATCAGCGGCCAACCGAACCCGTACTGACTCGTTTGTCTAGCGGATAGCGAAATAGTATATAAATTATCGTACACATTTCTCTGTAGTTAGTTATATATATAAATGTGCATCTATATCTACAGAGTAGAAAGAGTATTTCACTCCAACAGGCGTAAGCATCATGCTTGTGTTGTGTCACTCAATTTTTTCAAGAAAAAACAGTAAATATAGTCAGGCATACGATACGAGTTATGGGGAATTGGTCGGTATTTATAGACCGCGCTGAGCTTTTCATTCAAACACAGAATGAGCCTCCGGACATCAATAGTACAAGAGGCGAGGAAGAGCGGAAAATGTAGCAATTTGAATGCATCATCTAGAGGAAGCAGATTCAATTCAGATAAGACCCGAGTGAGCTAATATGTATTAAATGAAGCAAAAACCTCACCTCTTCTTTCTGCCACGAGTTTTACTGGCCTTTTTTTCCTTCGTGATTAAAGGCCCAGCGTAGTGGGTATGCCCAAATTTTTCTATGGCTGCACTGTTGACCCAAAGAGCCAATGTTTCCATCCTTCTCCGTCTTTGCATGATTGACAATTTCTTGGCGGCCCTAGAAATAAGTAGCGACTTGATTTCGGGTTTGTCTTCCGTTCCAGGAGGAGTCAAAGTTCTCAAAAGATATCCGCATCTTTTCTGATCATCTGCATCAACTTCTTGTCCCTCTCCTTCAAGTTCATCCTTATCATCCAATAAATCATCATCTTCCGCGTCTTCATCACTATCGTAGCTACTATCCTCTTCTTGTTCGTAGTCTTCATCACTTGATTTGACAGGATCTTCGATCACATGATTCGACCGTGTTCGTCTCCTTGGAATCATTTCATCATCATCATCATCATCATCATCATTATTCTTGTCTTCATCAAGTATCTCAACAATTTCAACTTCGTTTTTGGAATCTGCTTCAACATCTTCCATTTTAATGTCCGAGTCGGTATTCTTGACTATTGGTAAATCATTTACTTTCGCATCGTTTGGAGTTTCCAAATCTTTGATGAATTGTTCCAATTTGATGGCATCCTCGGACATCAAAAACTTTTGCCTAGTCTTAAAACTTGAAATTATTCTTTCTTTACATTCACTGAGTTCTTTCTTCAAACTTCTTTCTCTAATACCTCTATCATTCAACCAGTCAATAAGGGTGTTTAGAGTATCGACGTCATCAATATAAACCCATTCCTTACCGTTACGTAAACTGTCAGCTCCTTCTTCTAAATGTTTCAGTTTCATAACTTCGCCCTTGTCACCATTTAGATGACTGGAGTCCACATCACTTGGCCCTTGAACCCAAATTCTACCCATTAAATACGTCTCAGACTCATACTCACTGTTACTGTCATCTTTCAGATCCTTACTGAGATCATCGTCGTCAGAATCATCATCATCATCATCATCATCGTCGTCTTCATCATCGTCGTCATCCCCTTTATTGCTACCCAATTTCGGTAAACCGTTTCTTTCAAACCACCAATATCTATTCCAAAATTTGTCTCTTCCTAAGTATCTAACTCTGGAACAATTCAAATCCACCAAAGTTCTATCAATTTCGGTTCTGGTCTTTTTCATAGCCTCGATTTCTTTAACAATTTCAGTTCTATTGCTCAGTAGCTTGAGGAATTCAGGATGAGCAGCACCAATCGCTTTTTCCAATGGGCTTGGTTCTATTATTAGACTGCTGTGAACTATTCTATGACCTCTAAACACGTTTTTTCCTTCCGCCTTTTTCTCCTCCTCCTTGTCCACTCTTTGCTTTATCTCTTTAATATCAATGTCTTTCAAAAATTCATTCAGTTCTTTATTCGAATTATGTCCAGATTCGATTTTCAACTTTAGCTCTCTTTGTAATTCAAACCTTTCACGTCTTAGTGATGCTGATTTTTCAATGACATACTCCATATGCGATCTAATGGTATTACCATTGAGTAAAAGCCCCATTAAGATCGAGAGAATTGAAATCCTTTCGATCGGTCCAACATGCAAGTAAAAATTTTTGATCAATGAATCTACAGTTGGACTTTCATTTAACGGAGCAAGGATTTCAAGAATTTTATTGATTTCGGAGTTATATTCTGGTATATATTCACAGATTGAAAAAATACCCATGAGTATAATTATCCAATGTCCATTTTTAAAATCCCGATGTTTCAATCGGTCAGTCCAAGAAACCTTCTTATAAGTGAGTATCGAATAACCATTATGGTTGATGTCCTCATCTTCTTCATATTCGGAATCACTTTCATTATTTCCGGTATTTTCGTCATTTTCTGAATCTGAATCAACCCTAATTATATCATCATCATCTTTTTCAGTGTTACTCGATAACGATTTACCTCTCAACTTTTTAGCTTTCTCTTTTCTTTCAATTTCCTTTTCCTTAAGTTCAGTTTCAATATCAACTGGTAATGTTATCTGCATTTCTCCGGATTCGTTCATAAACGAGCTCAACAAACAGCAAATGATTTCTAGTAAAAGCGGACAGTCTCTATCAAACTTCTTCCACTGTAAAGCCATAAGAAAATCATCAAAAGTGAAAGTGTCAATCACAAACGCTTCGTGAAACATATTTATAAAGATCCAACTCTCTAAAACATCAGATACCGATATTTCTGAATTGGCAAAATCAATAAACTCTGGCCCACTCAATTTTTTCCACAATGGTCTTTGTGCTTGTTTAGAAGGTAACAATAAATCTTCAACTATCAAGGGTTTATGTGATTTTTTCTCCGATTCTTCTTGATTCCCTTGTCCTGTTTCATTCAACTTTTTATCATTGTTTTCATCAGCATCAGAATCTTCTTTTTTCATTTTTTTGAACGTTTTTTGGGTTTTATCCTCATCCAACTTTCGGCCCTTGCCATTTGTATTCGGCGCAATGTTAACGAACGAGTTTACGGAATCACTGGAATCAATTGGCTGTGAAACCTTTCCACGCTCTTTCTCTTTAGCAAGTTGATCAATTTTACGATTGGAGATTTTGATTGACTTGCAGAATCTTTGACATTTTTCATAATGCCAAATCTTTATCTTCTTTTCGGAAACCCAGTGGAAAGGATCTGTGATAGCGTACTTTTCCTTTGATGAATAGCTTCTTTGCGAGATAATGAAATGCACGGAATCAGGATTGAAAACATTGGTAATTTTTATTCCAATAAACTCGAATAGTTTGATAACTTTGTCTCTTTGCCTGTTATCTGATTCTAAATCGTCAAAATATGCTGTTGTCTTGGACAAAATTTTGTACCACTGGTCACACCATTTTTTGTACAAACTTTCCTCAGTAGGTGGTGTTTCTTTCAGATTCTCAAATATTGTATGTGAGACTCCACGCGTGCATTTCATTCCATAATCGTCAGAGCTTTCATTTGAATTAAAAATGTTGGTCGAAGTAGAATCCGCTACTCTTTTATCCCCCATTTCTTCTGAATCGATATCTACAACCGAAGATGCTGAACGATCAGATGTTTGTCGTCTGTCGTCATTTAAGATCGATATATTCTTGTGCACCAGATGATTATTACTGATACTAGAAGTCTTGCCATTATCAGCATGATATGCACTATTTTTTGGGTTAACATATTCGAACTTCATCACCTCAGAAGGCCATTCTAAGGTAATTTTATACTGTTTAGCGATCTCTTCACGAATCACCCATGGAGCACCTAATCTATTTGATCTGAAAAGACTAATTTTCAGGAAAGTTTTGACATAGGATTTGGTGAACCTGTTTCTTTCTCTCGAAATAAGATCGGAATCTTCAATCATGGTTTCTGTCTGATTTGATGATAGTAAAACTCTGTAAGAGATGAATGCAGGTTTCACAACTTCACCATTCTCATTGAGAATTTCATTGAATTTGATTTTTTCCTTGATTAATCCACTTACTTTGAAACCGCCATCATCTTTGAGTATCACCTTTTCGCCGGGAAAATATTCATTTTTAAATTTCGAGTAAACATGATCTACTAATTGGTCGATTCTTGGAATTGTCGAAAACGACACGAATCTTAAAATAGGTTCTTTCACAGGATCTGGAAAATTCGTTTGCATAAGCAGCAGTTCATTGTGTTCGTGTTTGAGCGCTTCGAAAAAAGTGAAGTTCGAATTACCACTGGTTTCACACACAAATTTTTTGATGTTGTAAAACGACAGTCTGCGTAAATACGCATCATAATCAACAAACCATTCTCCTGTCTCTGGAATCACCCACACCGCAGTATTACCGGTGGCGTTGGCAGGAAGTGCCGGTGGCGCTTCAAATTGTATCGGCTTCCTTTTGAAAAGAACCATGCTTACACCGTGTAGAGATGTAAAAGAGGGAGAAACACAATTGAGAGCAAAAACAAGAAAAACTAGGAAAAAGAAGAAACGCCAAAAGAAACGAACGCGCCATTTCTGAGTAGCGGCATTTGCTGAGGAGTTACGTAGAGGAAGGGGAAGTTGGAGAGGAAGACAGAGGAAAGAGAAAGCGATAGGGAAAAGCAGCTGGTGGATGGTGCTCTCTAGCTGAGATAGTTGAGCTGAGACTGATTTGGGATTTTCTCGTAATATCACTGTATGGTCAACTATCTCTCGTGTTTTCGTCCTTCATGCTTCTTCCGTAGATTTATCTTGGATTCGAGGGCTAGAGACGTTTCCAGCATTTATATGATATCGATGTCTGGGAAGCGGAAGAATGACAAGAATTTCAGCAATGGGGTATTTTTTCTAAGTTTTGTCCTGTTTTGTTTTGTTTTGACTGTTTTTGAGCGTATGGTTGGTGAAGTCGGCTGTTGTGAGAGAAATATTTTATGATTCGATGGTAATATTGAACCAACTGTTGTTAAAAGAACACGCAATGCCCAAAATAGCAGATACCTTTGTAAAGATATACCCAACAGCGGAACTAACAAATTTGCGGAACAATTCACATAGGCTTTGGTTCATTGTAGAGAAATTAGTAGTTCTGGTATCTGACTGGAATTGACAGCCAAAAAATCTAGTATAAATTACAGGAAATGAATGCAATATGACAGCTTTTAAAATGCTCCTTAGCAAGACCAGTAAAGTTACATTTGAAACAGTTCTCAAACTTCATTTATATCCTTTACTATTAAACGGGAGTCGAGTTCAACCTTGCCTAACACCGTGCTACTTGAAAAGCAGAGCAGGCATTTTATTCAACATATTTCAGTATGAAATGCCTGCTGATTGTCCTTCTTTTCTTTGATCAAACAATAGCCATATACGACAGAATAGGTTTGAATTCTGTCTTCTGACTCACAACAATAACGTATCTTTTTGTTTGCTTGAAGAGCACAGCTTCAAACTGACTATAAACGGTTTTACCGACTCCAAACTGGAGTTGTGATTATACAACAAAATGACCTCTTTCTAGGAATAAAACAGGACTGGATTGATACCACAAACAGATATGCTACAGTGATAAAGTCTTTGAAAAAATATAGTTCTATATACATGAAAAAAGGTCCTATACCGAAATTACCTACATAAATGCAAACCTATTTGTACAACCAGCCCAAGAAACCGTCCTTCTTGGATTCTCTGACAGATTTAGGTTCATAGGCATTGACATCTTTAGCAATTTTAACTACAGCACCATCTGCATCATAGTTTCTGCCTAAAACGTCAATGAACTCTCCTTCAGGATCCATCAAATAAAAGAAAATGGAGTGATCAACTAAATAGTCTTGACCCGGCTTCAAGTCTCTAGGAGTACTGAAATAAACTCTGTAGTTTCTGCAGCATTTTTTAATCTCATCGTAGTCACCGGTAAGTCCAATTATGTCACTGTGGAACTCACTTAAATATTCCTTCAAAACTTCTGGAGAGTCTCTAGCAGGGTCACAGGTAATAAAAATTGGTTGCAGTTGAATTCCTTGCTTTTTAAGATCATCCAAAATAAGGCCCAGTTTATCCAACTCATCAGGACAGATATCCGGACAGTGAGTGAATCCAAAGTACACGATAGAGAATTTCCCCTTGAGGTTTTCATGAGTGAAGGGTTCTCCATCTTGAGTAATAAGGTTAAATGGTCCTCCAATTAATGGCTTCCCAACACCTCTGTTTGCTTCGGCTTCCTTACGTAATTTGATCTTTTCCTTTTCATTCTTCAAAAGATAAGTCAATCCGGCACCAACTCCCAAGAACAGAATGAACGATTTCCAAGAGAGATATTCAATTGGTTTCATTTTCTTGATTTTCTGGGATTCGTATTCTTCAGATCCAATCTTGATACCAGATAGCGGTTTTCTAGAGTATGTTCTCTTTGTAGTATTAGAAGTAGAATCTGCGGCAATTGGTTCATCCTTCTTTGGTTCATTCAAATACCTCTTGGATTGGTGAAATCCACGAGTGAATATATTCCCAGTACTAGCACCAAATCTGGCAACGCTAACACTTCTGCTGGCCCTTGATAAGCTCATCATCTTTGTGAATAGTTAAGTCGAGGATAAGAGGAGGTGAGTGATGGTCAGTTGAAATGAAAATTTTCAATCGCAGCAACGCAAAGGCCTTTGAAAACGCCGTGAGTGAGATGATCCATGAAGAATATGTTGTGTTAGATAGCTGAGTGAACGAGAACGGAGCCATGTGTTTGAAGCTGTGTCTGATTTCTGCACGGAAAAACTGATATTATTGAGACACGAAGCAAATGGGGCATTTCATAGATGTATGTATGTAGATGGGTATGTATGTATGTACGTATGTAATTATACTGTTCCCATTTCTAGGGTCAAAATGCT
This sequence comes from Pichia terricola, assembly GCA_030168465.1. Taxonomy (NCBI): domain Eukaryota; kingdom Fungi; phylum Ascomycota; class Pichiomycetes; order Pichiales; family Pichiaceae; genus Pichia; species Pichia terricola. The sequence goes on from CP099445.1 coordinate 2,018,027, forward strand.
GTGTAAACGAGGTAAAGACAAGCGTTACCGTGCAGAACGCATGGCTCACGGAAAGTGATGATATACTATGCTCTACGGCGTTGTGAACTTGGGGTTCTCACATACTGTACTGCTTCATAGTTTGATACAAAGCCGAGGAAGAATATGACGTTTACCCAATAATCTGGTACAAAGAAGAGTAAAGGCCGCTGAAAAGGTTGTAAATCACAACAAAAAGTGTATTATATGCTCATGACGCTCTATGCAGCCCCCACCTGATTTATCTTTCGTTGTAAGCTCTGAACGTCCACAGAATCAGCGTTTTATCAAATACTTCCAAAAAGAGCCCTTCAACGTCCTAAGCACACTCCCGGCATTCTCTAAATTACGATCAAGATTATGACTATACGACTATGGATATATAAAAGCTGTATTCACTTATTTATTCATTTTACTATTAGTAAGCTCTTACTAATTCTTACCAGCACCGGCTCTGAAATAAATAACGTCACCATCTTCGACAACATAATCTTTACCTTTCTGTAACAATTTACCAGCTGCTTTACATTGAGCTTCGGAACCACATTCAACCAAATCGTTGTATTTCATAACGTTTGCTAAAATGAAAGTCTTCATCAAATCAGTGTGAATGACACCAGCAGCTTGTGGAGCTTTAGTGTTTTCTCTAATAGTCCATTCTCTGACTTCAGTTTTTTCACCGGCAGTGAAGTAGGAAATCAAATGTAATTTTTGTCTCATCAGAGTAATCAACTTTGGTAAGACGGATTTAGCACCAATTTTTTCTTCTTCTGCAGCTCTTTCTTCATCAGTTTCCATATGTGATAATCTTTCTTCGTAACAGACAGATAATGGGATGATAGAATCACCTGGGGAATAGGTGTCGACCCATTCCTTAATCTTGATCAACCACTTGTTCTTCTTTCTTAAGAAATCCTTTTCTGACAAGTTAATTAAGTAGATAGAAGGCTTTGCAGTTAATAAGTACATGGAGTTAATAACTTCAACTTCCTTGGCACTCCAGTTTTGGTTAGCAACTCTTTGACCATCTTTCAATAATTCAATAATTTTTTCAACAATTAAAGCTTCTTCCTTCTTTTGCTTGACTTCTAAACTTTGACCACCTCTCTTGGTGATCTTTTCAATAGCTTCCAAGTGCTTTTCTGCAAATTCAATATCCTTCAATCTTAATTCGTTAGAAATAATTTCCAAATCTCTGACTGGGTTAACATCACCTTCAATGTGAATAATTTCAGCATCATCAAAACATCTGACAACTTGATAAATGGCATCAACAGATCTAATGTTGGCCAAGAATTCATTACCTAAACCTTCACCCTTACTTGCACCTCTGGTTAAACCTGCAATATCGTAAATAGTAATGTAAGCTGGAACTCTCTTTGGTCTACCGTACATTTCCATAAGAGTGTCTAATCTTGGAGATGGAACAATAACTCTAGCTTCTTCTGGTTCAATAGTTGCAAATGGATAGTTAGCTGGGTTACCTAATGGACATCTAGTAATAGCTTGGAAAAAAGTGGATTTACCGACATTGGCTAAACCAACAATACCAGACTTTAAGTTGTTACCTGGTCTACCTAATAGGATCTTCTTTTCTTCGACTTGCTTCTTTGGTGGCATTTTGTCTTTCAATTGATTGCTTCTTTCAATGTGGTCTTCTTGGAGTGAAAAACGTCGTCGAAAAAAATTTTATTAGTTTCCCTCAAGTGTCAAATCGCGAAGCCCCAGGGAAAAGCAGAATGGCACGCAGAGCGAAAGAGAGGAAGGAGAAAGCAGGAGCGGAGTACAAAGAGAAGAAGTGGGAAAAGCTGAAACAAGTCCAGGTTCTGACATTTTTTCTGGAAGTTGGAGAAAACGATTTGCTTTGCTGTTGGCGACAGTAAGTAAATCAATCAACGTATTGCAGATACCGTTGTTGTGTGTCTTTACTATGCCAATCAGCTACACGCGGTCTCTTTGTAAATTAAAAGCAGATGGGGTTAAAAATTAGGTAATGGGCAGTATATGTACTATAAAAAAAACGAAAGAAAAGAAACACAGTTAAGCAGGGTTTCAATTTTATTAAAATGGATAAAAAGAGTCTCTAGAACTGCAGATTGCGATTGAACTCATTTGGCGTAATATTCCTCCTCTGGAACCAACTGTGAAGTCACGTCATGATCAAGACCCATTATAGCTTCTCTTTGCTTGAAAAAGTCATCAAAATGCTCCACTTCAACCCATTCTTCGAGAAACTTGAATTCGAAAATGCCAACGTTCTCTGGAGTACCTTCTATTGGGAACAACAAAGAGAGGATCAACAAGACCGACGAAGAGGCTGCATACCCAGTAAAGAAGGAGAAGTAGTAGACATAAGTCGCACCAATTGGAACTGTGTGAGTTTTGGTAGCACCGACAAAGCCAACAATATTTGGCAAAATACCGCTGATATATGCCACATAGGCTCTCCAGTTGACACCCTTACTGTAGTAGTAAGGAGATGATTTGTTGGCAATAAACAAATTGTCCACGTTCAACAGACCTTTCTTCAAGATGTAGTAGTCACAGAAAACAACACCGGCAATCGATGACAAGAAAACGGAATAAGCAGAAAGATAGGTGGTGAACATGGAAGAAGAGGACATCAAGTTCCATGGACAAATTGCAAAACCAATAGCAGCACAAATGAAACCACCTCTTCTGATATTCATGTATTTTGGCAACAGTGCCGTCATATCAGTACCAGCAGAAAGTGAGTTTGCAGAAATATTGGTACCAACTTGTGCAATCGCAAAACCAGTGGAAATGAGGAAAACACCACCTCTATCACCTTTTGAATAACCGTCAAGAAACCTGGACAAGACATCTAGAGGGTTCCAATAAGTTGTGCCATATAAAATCGTGGAAGAAGAGGAAACCAAAATACCAATCAAACAGGTGATCGAAAAACAAATAGGTAGAGAGATGAATTGCGACCAAATAGCTGCATTTGGTTTGTTAGCAAATCTGGAAAAATCTGGTGCATTGACAATCAATGTTGCGAAATTGGCTAGCGAGTTCATCATGGAGTTAATAAAAGCCCAAGCAAACTCAGAACCTGATAAAGTTGAAGGTTGTCTGATGACCGGACCTCCACCATCAGCCTTAACTAAAGTCCAAACTAGGAACGCAATACCTGCAATTGGACACACAATAGCCTTCAAAGTAAATAAGTGTCTGACAATGTGTGGAGGGAACCAAATGAATGGTAATTGCATTAACCAGTAGAGGAAAAAACTCAACAGTTTGAACGAAGTTGTGTTGGCGCTACCGATGGTGTTATGGATTTTAGTGTTCAAATCGTTACCGAAAATTGATCTCAGCATCAATTCCACACAGTTACCCCCGATAGTAGATTGAACACCAAACCAAACACAAGCCATAAAGACTCTATTAAGGACCGGCCACAAGGAACCAAAAATACCGAATGATGATCTACAAGAGACAGGAAACGAAATGTGGTATGCATTACCGACTCTGGCAGCACAGGTGACAAAACATGCACACAAAAAGTACCCAAGCCACACGGTAATCCAAGTGACCCACCAGGATAGACCAGCTTGGACACCTGTTGAAGCAATTTCCCAGGTATTGACGTTGAAGGAATCTGCAATCCAGAAAAACACAAAATGATACCATTTCCATTTTCTTCTTGCTTCTTCAACAGGCCTCAAATCATAATTTAGCAAAAACAATTGTGAAGCAGTAAATCCCTGAGTTCCATCAATTTCCATCTTTTTGAGCCAGTATAGAGGATTGCTCTTGGAGTAATTGTTGACGTAAGACGAGTCCTTATCTAAGGAGATTTCTTCCACAGTGCCAAGCAATTCTTCATTTTTCTCACTGGAAATGACTTTATCTTTGACTTCGGACTCGTACCGTGACATTGAGAGAGTAGAAGTCTATTGTTTAGAAGAAAAAGCAAAAGGATAGAAACTCAGATAAATGATGTTGGTTTGCAAGGGAAACCATGGAATATTTATACATATCCTATAGGAACTGTTTAACTGAAAAGCATTCGATCAAAATATTTTACGAAGGTTGATAAGTAAATACCACACACTCTCAACGAGGAGGGATATTATGAAAAAAAAAAAAATTCACGAGGAAAATTAAGAAACGGGACTTTTTTTGGTTTTGGCTTATCAGTGGCTAATAAGAAAAAGGAAAAGCTGTCAATCACACGGCAATTGCTTTGGGAAGAGCAGCAATCTTCTTTTCTGCGACAAGATACTGGATCCTTTGTACCAATACCATTTGGTATTCTGCATAAACAGTTTCACCGTGTAAACTTGTAGCGTAATCATATGTGCCAATTTTCCGCACGTATCTGGACTTTAACGGTACTTCTTTGGCCAGCGATCCGAATCCAGTTTGAAAGTGTAACCACTGAGATAAGAGAATAATTACCACATTAGGCATCGTTTTCGCGCCAGTATCGCCAACAGGAAGAAAAAAAAACTCAAACGAGAATTTTTTACCGAGTCGATGGCGGGTTGGAGATAGTGTATTACCACACAGCTGAATGTATACATCTGTACTAAGTTGACTAATGATTGAATCAAACATCAGATCGATATCAGAGATAAAATAAGAAAAGTTTTTCAAACACCGTCAACTAAGAAACTTTGCCAAAAAGACGGGTGGGGATTCATAAATACCCATTTACAGAAATGGCCTCTGTAGTAACTTATTGTAGCTTTTTATAGGAGCTAATTGCGGAAACGCCTTGGCCTTAGCCTTATTATAAAGAGGAATTCCCAGGGCTGCAACAACACTTACTTGTGTTGTACTGTACGGCCACTGCTTTTCCAGCCACCTTCGTCCAAGTAATTTCGCGGAAAATTACCCACACGCTTTCGCAAAAACTCCTGCAATTCCATTCCTGATATTTCACCACACAACAATGCCTGTTGTCGCAAACAGGTTTGCGGTGACTCATTTTTCAGCCGCCGCCACCAGGGCCGCCACCGGTAGTTCAGCGATCGCCGCATGATTGATTCACATTTTCGGTGGAAAAAAAATAAATAGGGGATGACAATTACGTCTTCGATACTTGGAGATGGCATTCAAGCTTACAACTGATGACCTTATAAGTGGAGGCATATCTGCATTTTTAGATTATTTTTCCGATCCTCTCTTTCCTGCGTTTTTTATATTCCTTTCTGCTTTCTGCTTTCTGCTTCTATAATCTAACTACACCCCACAATGTCCAACTCCAGATCAGGCTCTGCCATCCCTACCGAAGAAAAATACGATGACCTCAGAATTTTAGCAAATGACCCATTGATTTCCCCAGAATTATTGATTAAGGAACTTCCAATGACCTCTGACTCTCTAAAGACAGTCATTAGGGGTAGAAAAGACGCCACTAACATTGTCAAAGGTGCAGATGATAGACTTTTAATAGTTGTCGGCCCATGTTCTCTTCATGACGAAAAAATTGCTTTGGCTTACGCAGATTTATTAAAGCCTTTGGCTGATGAATTATCCAACGAATTAGTCGTTGTCATGAGAGCTTATCTTGAAAAGCCAAGAACCACTGTTGGTTGGAAGGGTTTAATTAATGATCCAGATCTTGATGGTACTTTCAACATCAACAAGGGTTTAAGATTAGCCAGAAAGATTTTCGTCGAATTAACTGACAAGGGTTTACCAATTGGTTCCGAAATGTTGGACACCACGTCTCCTCAATATCTCTCCGATTGTTTGGCATTTGGTGCCATTGGTGCTAGAACTACCGAATCTCAATTACACAGAGAATTAGCTTCTGGTCTTTCATTCCCAATTGGTTTCAAGAACGGTACCGACGGTACTTTAGATGTTGCAATCGATGCTATCAAGGCCGCTGAAGGTTCTCATCACTTTATGGGTGTCACCAAATCTGGTTTAGCTGCCATCATTACTACCAAGGGTAACCATTCCTGTTTTGTCATTTTAAGAGGTGGTAAGAAGGGTACTAATTATGATGCCGAATCTATTAAAGAAGCCAAGGAAAAACTTCCTGCCGGTAAAACCATCATGGTTGATTGCTCACATGGTAACTCTAACAAAGACTACAGAAACCAACCAAAGGTTTGCTCTGAGGTTTCCAAGCAAATTGCTGGCGGTGAAAAGGCCATTATTGGTTTGATGATTGAATCCAACATCAATGAAGGTAACCAAAAAATCCCACAAGATCTTTCTGAACTAAAATACGGTGTTAGTGTCACTGATGCTTGTGTTAACTTCAAGGAAACCGAAAACATGCTCAGAGAACTGGCGAAGGCAGTTCAAGAAAGAAGAAAAGTGAACCAACAGAAATAAGGAAGTATTCTCCCCTCTCTATATATATACCATTAATCTTTCATCTGTAGATCATATAAAATAAGAAAAAACCTGTATATTTCAACAAACTGTTATTATTCTTTGGATTCGGGTGTATCAGTATGATCTTCCCGCTTGGCGATTATCATTCAGAATTGAGATCATGATATTCTCATTTCCACGCTTTCATGTTCTGAGTTTGTGATATTACCACCCATTCATACGATCGATCTCCTCTATCAAGACGGTCATCTACATGTTCTTCTATTGAAGATCTGTTTGCATTCATATCATATTTCATGCTACGGGCTACATTCTAGACTAGTACCAAGAAAATAGAATTACAGGTCATTTTTGGCAACTTCTTTTCACCATTTTTGACTCCAACACTTATTCAGCAACCAGATCTGAGGCGGAGTACATAAAACGATCTCTTACTGTATAAGTAATCAGTAATACGTTTTGGTTTCCGCTATGGTAGCAGCAGCTTGTGATATTGTTTCTGCGGCCTTTTTTTTTTTTTAATTTAATTTTAGTTTTAGTTCTAGTTTTAGTTCCTTCCAAAGAAAAAATGCCGCTTTCGCACTGACTCATTGACATGAAAAATGCCACACCGCAGACGAATGTGATTTTTATTTCACCTTATTTCATTTCATCGTCCTGAGTCAGACCTGATCAGTTGCTCTGTCCTTTTATTTTGCCTAATTGAACACAAGAATTCATTTCTATACATATGTCTGTTGTACACGTTATTGACGTAAATTCAGGTAATTTACAGTCCCTTACAAACGCAATTGTTTCACTTGGTTTTAATGTCAAATTCATCACTGATGGTACTGATCCGGAACTTCAAAATGCAGAAAAGTTGATTTTGCCAGGTGTTGGTAATTTTGGCCATTTTGTCAAAGAGTTGCACGCCAGAAACTTTGTCAAACCAATTAAAGATTATGTTGCTTCAGGAAAACCAATTATGGGGATTTGTGTTGGTTTACAGACTCTGTTTGAACAAAGCGAGGAAAGTCTGGGTATCCAAGGATTGGGCTTTCTGGCTGGAAAATTGAGCAAATTCGACTCTTCAACCAAGAGTGTACCACAGATTGGCTGGAACGGTATCAATCTCAAATCCAATGACTCTAAAATAACCAGTCTCTTTGGTATCAACGAGAGTTCGAAGTACTATTTCGTCCATTCATATGCTGCTATCAGATCCGCTGGTGATATCGAGCAGCTATGCAGTGATGGATGGAGCGTCGCAACATGTACGTATTTGGATGAAACATTCATTGCAGCCGTGTCCAAAGACAACATCTTTGCGACGCAATTCCATCCTGAAAAGTCCGGTGTAGCAGGTTTGAAGGTGATCAAATCGTTCTTAACAATGGACAAGTTTAGCTACGATGCCGTCGAAGTCGTGCCTAGTAACGTCGAGAAGACAGCAACGGGACTGACCAGAAGAATCGTCGCTTGTCTTGACGTGCGTACTAATGATCAGGGCGATCTGGTGGTGACCAAGGGGGACCAATACGACGTCCGTGAAAAGGACGACGACAACAACGTCAGAAATCTAGGCAAACCCGTGGAAATGGCGGAGAAATACTACCTTCAAGGAGCCGATGAAGTCACTTTTTTGAACATCACGTCGTTCCGTAACTCGCCAATCAAAGACTTGCCGATGCTACAGGTTTTGAAGTTGGCTGCAAAGACCTGTTTTGTTCCATTGACTGTCGGAGGTGGTATCAAGGACATCGTTGACCCCGTCGACGGCACTCACTATTCAGCGTTACAAGTGGCCTCGATGTATTTCAAAGCCGGAGCAGACAAAGTGTCCATTGGCTCGGATGCCGTGAGAGCGGCCGAGGAGTTTTACGCAAACGGTAACAAAGGTAACGGAGCTTCTCCAATTGAAACCATCTCCAAGTCCTACGGTGTTCAAGCGGTGGTGATCTCTGTTGATCCAAAACGATTCTACATTGATGAAAAGGACCTGGCCAGCTTCAACTACCAGTACATCAAGACAGACATCCCAGGACCTAATGGTGAACAATACTGTTACTATAAAGTCACTTCCCAAGGTGGCCGTAAAGTCCACGACTTGGGAGCCGTCGAATTGGCTGTTGCATGCGAAAAGCTGGGCGCCGGTGAAATCTTGCTCAACTGTATTGACAAAGATGGTTCTAACTCCGGTTATGATTTCGAATTGATCAATATGATCAAGTCCAACGTGTCGATTCCCGTGATTGCGAGTTCTGGAGCGGGAAATCCACAACATTTTGTTGACGTCTTCCAAAACACCAAAACTGATGCCGCTTTAGGTGCAGGTATGTTTCACAGAGGCGAGTTCACCGTCAAACAAGTGAAAGATTTCATGACTGAGGAGGGTCTCTTGGTTAGAAATGACAAGACTCAACTTTGAATAGATTTTTGTATTTCATGATTGGTAGCCATCAATTCAGGAAAAAATAACATTCAATGACTTTAGGCATACAGTTTATGTTACAAACAAATAATACATTAAATAAATGCTTTTCTTTTATAAACTTTCTTCGAATTCTTCAATTTTGTCTAATCTTTCGTCAACTTTATCTTCGTCTAGTTTAATACCACCACTGACAGAAAATTGACCACCACAACCAACAAGAATGATATCATGTTCTTTGGTAGCAGTATTGTCAATACGTGTAGGCTTTTCAACATCATCATCCAAGTTACCTAAACCAACAGCATATGTATCTGCAAAACCCCAGGAATAAACAAAACCTGATTCGGTAACAGCCAAGGAATGATGTGATCCACAAGTGACGGCCTTTACCTTTGGTAATGTAACCAATTTAGTTGGAACCGGCAATGATCTGACATTGTCATGAGAATCAACAATACAGTCGTCCATTGGTAATTTCTCCTTTTCAACACCGATTTCTTTCATGTCATATCTACCAAATGTATAAACCTCACCACTTGATGTTAAAGCCAGGGAGTTATGCTCACCACCTGTAATATAGATTACATCTTTATCAGTTAGAGCCTTGATTTCAGTTGGTTTGGAAACGATAGCACCATCATCAATATTCACATCGCTAATACCACATTGACCATATTGGTTCAAACCCCAAGAATAAACTTTGCCAGTGGTTGAGATCGCAAAAGAGTGAAATTCTCCTGATCCAATAAACTTGATGTTTTTCAATCCGAACGATCTTGGTTCCAACGAAGTCATCATCGATCTCTCTAAAATTTTACGACCCAATTGAGATTGTTGTCCATTACCCCAAGCATAAACAATGCCTTTGTTATCCAGAGCCAGAATATGATCCTTTCCTGCAACTATTTGAACAATATGTTCTAGTTCAGTAATTTGAATAGGTTTTCTTTGAATTTTGATATCTTTGGAAAAGCCAAGAATACCTTCGTTATTTCTGAAAGTACCCCATGCCCAAACAGACCCATCTTCTAGCAAAACTACAGATAGGTTATCACTTGCTGCTAATCTTACAATTTTCAAATCGGCCGGTAAACCTTCAACTTTACCAGGAACGGATTCAAATTCGTTTAAATCACCATCTTCATCATCGCTTTCATCATCTCCATCCTTCATATCTTTTAAAGTTTTCTCTTCACCACCAATAGTCTCTCTACCTAGGACCGCAGAATCGTTAGTACCCCATGACCACAATTGATTTGATTTATCTAGAGCAATTACATGCATACCACCAACTGCAAAATCAACAATTCCGATATCTTCACGCTTTAAAAACGGATTTAATCTAGGTCTTTTGACTTCTTTGGTCTTGGCATCGGGACCTAAACCTAATTCACACATAGATCCAGAACCCCAAACAAAGATGTCAAGAGGTTCGGTTCTGGCTTTTGGGATTTCATTGATTGTTTTGAATCTCGAAGCTCTGATGGTTTCAAAACTGTGCGTATGTTGAGCTTTCTTGCCGATTTTAGCCTTTTTAGTTACTGCAGATGTTGCCGAAGTATTGTCGACAGTTTTCGAAACTCTTTTCCTAGTAAGTTTGACCATATTTCCCTTAGATACAAAGAAAAACAAACTGAAAACAACTTCTTATTTCCCTCTTTTCATCTTATGATTATGCTGGTAAAAATTTGAATCATGTCCTCGAGGAACAAAAATAAATAAATAAAAAAAAAAAGACGTTCTTCGACAGGATGAGGCTGATGGCGTTATGTAAAGGAATTTGTGGTGTCGTGTGGTGTTGGTGTTAGATTGGGAGTGGGAGTGAGAGTGGGGAGTAGAGGAAGGACTTATGAAGGTGATTTGAATAGTTTTTATGTTTCTACCCACACATCTATGTAAATTGGCTAGCAACAATCTTTTCTTTCCACTTTTTTTTTTGAAGAGGGGGGAAGGTCAAGTTGAGTGGGGGCTTTTTTTTAAAAAGTGGCTCGTCACGGCTCGTCGACGAATCCACATATTCGCCCACTATACCCCTTATTCTGTTCTTTCATCTACTCAGTAACTACACTTTATTAAAATCTACCGTTTCCTAATGTCGTATCAGTAAAATTAAACCACAGTACCCATGTCTGGTTCTGGTATTTAAGGAATCGTTTGGTCTGTCCTTAAAGAAACCCGTGCTTTTAAAAGCTAAGGATGAAAAAAAGGTTGACAAGTGCTATGAAGAAGAAAAGGCTGAAAACCAGAAAAAGAAAAGCGAGCGAAAGAGAGAAAGGGGGCAAAGAAAGAACCAAAGATTCCAATTGGATAGTAGAGCAAGGGGTAGATGTTTATATATATGCCATTGAGCAGTTGAAACAGATTGTACAACGGGTTTATTACAGTTGCATGTTGTATAATGGCAAGATACTTATATCACGCGTTCATCGTAGAAGTATCCGTAGTGTCGATAAGCAGCAATTCAATTAATTTGGTGTGCTCTTTGCTAAACATTGCAAAGGTTAAGAAAATAAAATAACCAAATAGTCAAACATACGAAATTGCCGGTTTTGTAGCGATAGCGCTTCGATGTAGGTTCTAGTTGAGTTTGAACAAGGGTTTGATCTACGCGTGCTGTTTTAGTTACCGCAGTTTGTAGAAATACTGTTTTTTCTTCACGTTAACGTCATCGAAAAGCTCACCAGTGTCACTCCACGTATTTTGCTAATGAAGCATTCCGTTGCTTTAGCAATCCACGCTCGATATAGCTGTGCGGGCTTTTTATTTGGCCCAATATTTCACTCATCCTTGAACATCGCACATTATACGCATTTATTTACGCTTTGCTTCCTTTCGCTGACTGGCTACCAAAGCTATACAAGCTCTCGCTCTAGCACATTAATACAATACCTTGTACATACTTTCATTGCCTTATCCTCGCATAAACTTTTGAGTGCGCCCCGGTCTCAATTACAGCAATCCCAATTCTTTTGATAGCCCCGATGCTTTTGCGTCCCACGCCATGAGAACCATCGCCTGAGCCTTAATTACTTAACCATCTGATACTACCATATAATCCAGTTTTCCGACCAACAAACACACCCGTTTAAAAACTAAAGCAATTACCCACAATTAAATTCTTTCACCAGCAGCACCTGCACACTGGTCCAGCCCAGGTCTCAGCCCTTCACATCAGCCTTCGCCCCCCCTTCCTCTTCGTTAAACCAACTACTCTGACATAAAACTGCTTACGTAACGATCACTTATTTTTCATTGAAAATTTTTTTGGCTGAAATTTTTTTTCACCATAACCATTAAGGGAGTTTTTCCATTGATTGACAGCAAGGATGGGTAAAATCTCTACAAAAGACAGTAAGGACAAAACCAAACATGTTCCACTATATAGTGAAATAGCAGCCGCTGCTGCTGGTGGAGCGATTAAACAAAAAAAGGGGAAAAATTATGGTAAAAAGCCAGTGAACCAAAGCAACGATGACAATAAAGATGAAGATGAAGATGACGGTAAGGATGAATTCAATTTTGATGCGGCTACTTCAAGAAGAGTTCTTAAATTAGCCAAAGAACAGCAACAAGAAATTGAAGAAGAAGAAAATTTACAAGAAATTTCAAGTAAGCCAAGATTCAGTTTGATCCAGCATGATGACGATAACGATGAAGATGAGGATCAAGATGAGGACGAAGAAGATTATGAAGACGAGGAAGAATACGAGCATGAAGAAATTGATGAAAGTGAAATGAGTGCCTCAGAAGTGGCCATGTTTGAAATGTTTTTTAAGGCCAAACAAGGTAATAATGCACCATTTGAATCTATCAACTTAGCGGATAAAATCATGGAAAAAATAGCAGAAGCTAAATTGGCCAAAGAAGGACAGCAACCTGAAGAGGCTAATGTTGATGAAGAGTTTGATCCAAATGTAAGACATTCAGACAAGGTGTTTTTACCTCCAAGAGTCATTGAAGCATATCAGAAAGTGGGTGAATCACTTAGAGCCTGGAAACATGGTAAGTTACCAAAATTGTTCAAAGTCTTGCCAACCATCAAGAACTGGGAAGATCTTTTATACGTCACCCAGCCTGAAATGTGGACTCCTAACGCAGTCTATGAAGCCACAAGATTATTTGTATCCAACTTGACGGCATCCAAGGCAGAAAAGTTTGTGGATTTGGTATTGTATCCAAGATTCAGAGAAGAAATCGAAGATAGCGATGACCACAAGTTGAACTATCATATTTACAGAGCATTGAAGAAATCATTGTATAAACCTGCTGCCTTTTTCAAAGGGTTTTTATTCCAGTTGGTTGAAGACCAGTGTACTTTGAGAGAAGCTATGATTGCAGCTTCTGTTTTGAAGAAAACTTCTGTTCCCGTTCAACATGCTGCGGTTGCACTGAGTTGGCTATTAGAACAGGAATTTTCTCCACCAGCCACTGTTTTCATCAGAGTTTTGATTGAAAAGAAATACGCTCTACCGTATCAAACAATCGATGACCTTGTTTTCTATTTCATGAGATTCAGAGTCATCACTGACAACGGCAAATCTTCCTTCACCATAAATAACGAAGATGATGGTGACGAAATGTTAGATGACAATGAGATTAACATGAATTTGAGTCAACAGAGAAAACTGCAATCCGCTCCTCCACTACCTCTTGTTTGGCACAAAGCTCTGTTGGCATTTGCCCAAAGATATAAAAATGACATTACTGACGACCAAAGAGATTTCCTAATGGAAGTTGTCAGACAACGTGGACATAAGGAAATTGGTTCTGAAATTAGAAGAGAATTAATGGCCGGTAAACCTAAACAGTTTGTTGAACCATCTTCATCCAACAAAGCTAACCCTGCAGATGAGGATGACATCATGTCCTATTTCTAAACAACACGCTCTCGTATCATATTACCTTCTATATTTAATCTATATACATGTATTTAATAAGTCTATTGCACACGCTATTGAACATCCACAGATACCACTACGGCATGTATTCTTCGTATTAGTGCACGCACGCATTCCCACGAATAGCATGCTTATTCGTATTGCACATCCTATTGTGAACCGACCGTGACTGGAACCCCTTTCATGCCATTAATCAATAACTTCAACGCTTAATTTTGCACTCTGATAAATAGCGTCGAATATAGCAGCTCTTTTCCTTTATTGTCACCCAATCTGAGATATCTATACCCACATTTCAAATCACTTATTTTACAGCTCCAGGTTCCAATTACGTAGTCCACGCTGCTGCTCACCACAGCGTTACTCACTTTATTGACAATGTTGCTGTTATTAGACTTCAGCTGGCCTCGCGTTTTGACCGTAAACCGTATGAACGTCATATCAATTTCCTTGGTGAGGTATTCCAATCTGCAGAAAATATCAAACATGGGGTTAAACCCGTTGTTGGTTTCGTCGGTTAACCGTGTTTTAAACAACAAATCGTTGCCATTCAGTTTGATCGAACTGTTCTCCTCTTTATTGTTGCTACTTATTTGGATTACCTTCCCCTTGTCCTCGATTGAAGCGTTGGTGGTCTTGACATTGAAAATCTCAATCTCAACCCATGGAGTGAACCCATTGGAGAATGTTACCAACTCCTTTGGTTTCATCAATTGCTGTGCTGAAATTATCTGAATTTTGAGAGTCTTTGTGATGTTGAACTCCAGGGCTTTAAACATTTTTATCTTGTTCTCCTCCTTGTCCCCATAGGTCAGTCTCAGGCTATCGGGTTTTAATCTATATCCAGAAAACCCAATACCACCGTTTTTCAAGCTTTTGAACAAACATTCGGACAACTCTTCTCCCAAATCCCATATTTGCCAATTAGTAGCCACCATTTGACATCCGTACTCCCAAAATAATATTGGATTGAAATTGTTCGATTTGTATCGAACAATCGATGGATAAATCCTCATCATGCATTTTTTGTTGTGTTTCAAAATTTGAAAGCTTTTATCTCTAACCAACGACTTAAACGATCTATCGCTGAACGACAATGTGTGGTTGAATGTTTTTGATTCGGGTAACGAAAAATTTGTAAATTTCAGTCCAACAAGATAAGGTGATAGCAAAGTCAATTCTGGAATGATATTAACTTTGGGGGATTTGACGATTCGTTTCTTGATAGAAAGATTGGATTCTGTAACGCTAGCTGGTGAGCTATCATCTGTTGTGTTAGTTGACGAGGAATACGTGGATAATGACGAGCTGATGTTATCTGATTCCACAACTATATTGGTCGTTGTCTGCTTAGATTTCTTCACTTTGATTAAAATCTTATGTTTGAGCAATTCCGGAGACGGCAAGATGTTTCCGTCATCAATGGGATCGGTAATAAGTTTATCGCCAAAAATTTCCTTCATGATCACGACGCAATTGTACTGGTTTCTAGGGCTGCACCTGATTTCTAATGAGATTATTAGGGGCAAAGGTGTGGAAATGAAAGCATGTTTATGAATTATGTCCACCACCACTTTGAAGTCAATCGAATTGGTGAGGGAACGTCCATGTGTCACGATTGGATAATCCACCTTGTTGTTGGCGTCAAGGGGGCCATCCCACACATCAATTTCAATGCACCTGCAACCTCTCTGCAACACATGGATGTACCCTTCAATTGAAGAGTTTCCATTGAATTGTTTACCCAAAAGATAGGTGTTATGAGAAGAAGATACAAAGTACTCATTTAGTGGCCTTGAGTAGTATTTCGGTTGCGTGTCTATCGATTTGAGGGGATTGGAGTGATATGACAACAGGAAACTGGAGAATTCTGAAATGGTAAGAAACCGGTTATTTTCTGAAAACTTTTCAAACAAACTTGAAATTGAAGCGTCTTCCATATTCTCGTTTTGGACATTTCGAATGAAGCTGGTGAATGCATGTAAATCCATTTGGGAAGAAACGGCATATTTTCCATAGATTTCATGCAGATCTTTACGAGTTCTGAGATTCGAAACAAACTGCTGAAACTGCTCAAAATCCAAGCTGCCCATACTGTTTTCATCACATTCGGAAAAATTGGCTCGTAATTGATCTAGGTCCATAAATATGTGCAAATCGTTCAATAGTTTCAAAATCTCGTCGAATAGTATTCGATCCTTTGGTTTCCATTTCCACTTAGACTTTGTGAATTCTCCGAAATCAGAGCAGTTGATCAAACTTTCTTGGTTTTTCAAGTATTTGGTAAGTATATTCAAATGCTTATACAACATTTCGTTATTTCTTTTCGTCGTTGAAATTAAATGAAGAATTTTTAAGTCATTGTATAATGTAGTGCCCATTAAATTCGATTTCAAATATATGATGGACATCCATAACAGGTTGAATTCATCTGATACATTAAATTCCTTTCGATAATTCGCAGAATCGTCCCCTATTCGAATACTCTGGATTTTATCAAGATCGATTTCTTTAAACTTGTTGTTGTTACCCCATATAAGCTTCATGTCTCGGACATCAAGCCGCACAGAAACATGCACACGCTTCCGACGGGTAATTCGGATGAAATCCAGACCGGTATTCACCAAATCCGCAGGATAGGAGCTTTCATCGAGCGGATCAAAGGGTATGTGCGCCGTGGAGCTGGTTTCTCCTTCTGTGGATGAAATACCACTTGAATTGGGGGAAGGAGCCACTTGAGAAATCGTTTGTCGTCGCTGGCCAGAATTCATCCTCAACGACGATAAATGCTTCGATATGTCGGATGTGATCCCCGAGCTGGATTGCATACTGTATTGTCGCCTGAATCACAGGTCCCGTTCTCGTGCCCTGCTGCAAAGTGCGTTCCTTTGATCCCCTCGGTTATCTGCGCAGCAAAAGACCGTTTGTTTTTCATGTTGATTTTCCTTTCCGGTTTTTTTTTATTTTCATTTTTTTGTGCTGGAGCAAAAGCGCTCAAGCCTATGGCACGAACTTCGGGAATGAAGCCAACCGGGATGGAGCATCAGCAGCAGCACCGAATATGTCTTATAAATCGAGTTCTAGATAGTAAAACTTTATAAAGTTAAGAAAAGATATACCATTTGATGTACTTAACTAGAGTCTAAACGAAGTCTCTTTGGAGACCATTCTGTAAGCTCCTTGGATCTTCCGTAGTAAAATTTCTCATAACCTCTCTTTTCGTTTTCGTCATCATACGCATCAAGCTGTGCTGAATCAAAACCAGTAAAGCTGACCTTGGGCAAGATGGAAACGTCACCAACGGTAACTGGACCGGCAAGTAGCGTAAACTTCCGATAAGTGAATCTCTGATCTGGATCCACAGGAGGACCATATGTCTGTTTGGTTAAAACCACACTTTCCTTTTCTTTACCATAATTTTTGTTCTTGAGGGACGTGAAATAAGGGATGTTTTGCATCTGGTTCAAATACTCAAATGTAGTATCAGTTAAAATCGATGTACCGGTAAATTGAATCATTGGAGAGCCGCTGGCATCCACTCTTTGATATTCGGAATCCCAATCAATGGAAAGAACGTGATCTTTTTGCGTAAACATGATAAATGCAATTCTAGCAATGAGTCGTGCCAATAACGGATGATGAGCTTTGGCTCTGAAAATGTTATTGGAGAAAGATAATCTTCTGTAATAATGGTCTTCCCAGTTTGGCGAGTTATAGTCAGCGTCAATACCGAGCCACATCTTAGTATCAATCATATCGCATGAAAACCAGTACTTGATTGGTTTGATGTTGATGGTATCGGCGTCGGCATAAACACCACCATTAAGAAAGATGACTAAGTATTTGAGAAACTCGTATTTGAGACGAAGATTAGGCATCAATCTCAACGCACCAACAACTTCGGGAACAGAGGGTCTGAGCATATCAACCACTAGACTTTCGGCTTCTTCGATTGAAATGAGATTGTAAACATGATCCGGATTCGCATCTCTCCATCTGTTGACAAGTCTATTCAGTTCATCAGGAAAATCTTCAGGATTGTCAGTGGGAGAAGTTTTCCAGATTTGGTACACATTTTGCTCCACCTTTTCAGTAGCTTCATAAGGGAAATTGTATAGAAGTCTATCAAGAATAGTTGTCATTTTGTGAGTATCTTTAGCAGGTGGTTTGGTCAACTCTTGACCACTATGACTGTAAATCACTCTAGGTTTGCTTTCACTGGAAGATCCATCCTTTTTAGAGCTTGCTTGTCTGAGTTCGGCAGATTTTTCAAAGGCCTTGTCGATGGTGGAATCATGGATCGAGGGATAAAACACATTCACCTGGAGCAAATTCAGCACAGTAAACACAATCAACACTGTTACACAAAACGTGCGAAATCCAGGAGATATTTTCAACATCTGATACCTCAATGATCACTGCAACCGAGCTATACAAAGGATCACTTCAAAGGAAACCCCAACCAAATCCACAAACAATCCGCCAACAAGAAAAGACAGACGCCACGAAAACATGCGAAGGAGAGTCGGAAAAACCTTCTTTTTACGTAATACCGGCACATTCGCGTCAAAAAGGTGAAATTTTAACGACCGGTGTTCCAAAAGACCTAGATCGAGGCAAACAATAACAATAACTGCTGGTATTAGTTTTCGATGAGAGGCGTTATGACGTTTATGTTAGGCGATCGGTAATTGAAAAATCAGATGCAGAGAAACATAGATGAATAAGTGTGGGAAAAAAATGATTGAAAGAAATGAATGAAAATAGACATTGCCAGCTGTAGCAGAGCGATGATGGTACTACGACGATTTCTGCTACAATACAATAGTTCAGGGCCGCACATTTTTGGGAAAAAATATTGCATCCTTGCAGCACATTTCCGCCAAGATCATTTAGCCTTCCCGCGCTGTGACCAGCGCATCGGCCGCAGAGCTGAATTTTTTCCCACAGACGAAGAAAATGAAGTCTGAGACTGCTATACTCTATTAATGCACACGGAGTATCTGAATAACTACAACATTAGACAACTTGCCGCCAAGAAGACAAAAAAACCTAACCTAACCGTAACCTCTAAATGAAAAATACATGTAGACAGCTGGAATAGTCAAGTAATCCCCGAAATAATAACTCCAGTGATGATGCACAAAACATGTCCTCCCGCACTGCACTTTTCACCACCGCTGCATATCACCGTAACAATAACGCTGGTTGATTGCAGACGCGAAGAATGTTTCGTCGAGGGAAGATATTGTGATCATTTGTTTGTGGTTGGAGCTGGTAAGGAGTACTTGCTGAGACAACGGACCAGGCATGGATAAAAGGCCCATTAGACGTTCTAGACGGTCCCGAATTGTTATACTTGCGGGGCTACTGATTGTGGTTGCACTGGCAAGTATTGGATATGGCTTGTCAGGACGGGACACCAGTTCCATGGGTGTTTTCAAGAATATCAGTTATGATTCTTGGAATCAGTATCTGGCCACCTTGAACAAACAACAGCTCAACAGTGACATGGAACTGCAACACCAAAAGGATGCAATTTTAAAGGAGTACCACGAAGTTTCAGATATGGTACTCAACGACCCAGTTCTCATGAAAAATCTATACTTATCTGAAAAACACGATGGTTTGGTTAATTATGGATCTACAGGTAATATGAAAGTGATGGAACTGACCAGTGATGCTGGTCAAACTCTAGAGAACAACAAGTTGGTATTCAAGTATCCAAAGGAAAAACTCGATACCTTGAAAGCAAAATATAATGGAGCAAATGATATAGACTTATCCAAAAAAAACGAAGAGAGAATGAGGCAAATGAAATTGTCACCATTTGTATCATCAAATAGCGAAGGCCAAGATGATAGGTCCATTCCATTATCAGAGTCTGTTATTCCTGACGAAGAATCATTTTCTAAAATCGATCCAGAACAGTTTTTTAAAGGTGATGTCACATTCCAAAAATTCTTTTCTCATATTTTCAGTTTGATCAGCAAAAACCATCTTTCTTATCCATTACAACGTCGTTTGACATTAGAAAATGGTAAACCTGTCATTGACAACGTCTTATTCTACGAAGAATCGTATCATAAACTTTCCGAAAATGAACTTTACTCATTCTTTGACTTCCCTCAAAATTTCGTTGACGATTTGAAAATTAAACATGAAAACGTTGTCAATGGTATTCCAAACATTACTCCAAATTTTTATAAGGGTGACGGATATGTCATTGTTGGTGGTGGTGTGTATTCTTGGTATTCCTTATTGGGTATTGAAACATTAAGAAAGGTAGGATCAACATTACCTGTGGAAGTCTTTTTACCAAATAAAGACGATTATGATTATCAATTCTGTGAAAAAATCCTCCCAAAATTGAATGCCAGATGTATTGAAATGTACAGAATTTTTGGTTTAGAAAGTTTGAAAGATTTCGATGTTCAAGGTTACCAATACAAAGCGTTTGCTCTGTTGGCCTCTTCTTTTGAAAATGCGTTCTTGTTAGATGCTGACGCATACCCTGTCACAAACCCAGATGTTTTATTCACATCGGATTTATACTCTGAATACCAAATGATCACCTGGCCTGATTTATGGAGACGTACCACATCTCCTGTGTTCTATGAGATCAGAAGAACTGAGATTGGAATGGTTCCTGTCAGACACCTAAATGACTTCTTTGTCAATCCAAAGTTCATGGTTTATAACCGTGAGGAGGATATTGCAAGTTCTGTAACTTATCACGACAGAGCAGGTACTATTCCTGATTGGGCCACAGAATCGGGAGAAATGTTAATCAATAAGAAACTGCATTTCAGATCTTTGATTTTGGCCTTGTATTATAATTTCGATGGACCATATGGATATTATCCTCTACTTTCTCAAGGTGGTGCAGGTGAGGGTGATAAAGAGACCTTTGTTGCGGCTGCCAATTATTACAACTTGAAATATTACCAGGTCAACAAGAAACCGCAAAGGTTCTCTGGTTGGTATAATTTCGATTCCAAAATCTGGGAGCACTCTACTTTGGTGCAGTATAATCCATTATCAGATCTTGAATTGCTAAAGACTGTTCAAACGAAAATGAGAAAAGACATGGAGTCCCAGGGAGAAGAATTTAAATACGACTATGATAAATATTATAGTGACGTGTTTACTCCTGATGTGTGTGAGCCAATGTTCTATCATGTTCACGACCCCAAGATGGATCCTTTCAAAATCATCGATGAAGGATGGACGTATAATTTGGAGGGTAAAAAGATCAGAAATATGGGTGAGGATTTCCCACGTGTTGATTTCGACTTGGAGTTGTTCATATGGGGTGTCATCAATCATTATATTTGTGAAATGAAGTGGGAAGTTCAAGCTTTCGATGGTAAAGATTGGGGTAAATTATGTAGCTATTTCATGAAGGACCAGCTAGAGTTCTTGGAAAGAAGTTCACCTAAGATTTACGCAGCTTACACTCCGAAGAATGTCGACGTTCAAATGCAAGGTGGAAGACTCTGGTAATGACGAAGCGCTTCCCCAGAGCGAACATTTCATATTCATACCTAGCTAGCCCCATATATTTGTACCTGGCTATATATAGTACCATATCTAATTCCGTATCTAGTTGCATGCTAATATTCGTACTACTCATATTCACTTTCATTGTCTACACGTATATATCCATCCACTAAGTCATTAACTTACGTTACTCTCTTTGACTCCCGCCTCTTTCGAGTGTGCCCCCGAATGTCATGTCTCTCAGCTTCTCTCCTCTCTTTTCTTCTTCCCGCTACCGTCCCAGTAAACAATGCAGCCACGCGGTGGGGAATACGCATGAAATTTTTCTGACGCGTTGTGGGGCCCCGAGGAAGAGCAGGGACACGAGGAATGGGCAGCTAGGGTCAACTAGAATGGTATCTGCCACAGCTTCAGAGAAGTATTCGTTATTGTTGGAATACGGGAAACATTTGAAAAAGGTTTTGAGGCGTCATTCGGGTGAAAGCGTGACGTGTGGGGGGAAAATCGAAAGACAGTTGAGAATCTATGAGAAAATCAAACTACTGTCCAAAGAAGATGTCGACCACATCGACAAGTACTTTGGGAAACTGCAGTCCAAGATATTCAAATTAAAGGGCTGGGATACTGGTACTGCTGGTGTTATGGAAAACAGTGGAAAAGTTGGTCAACTTCCCAAAAACGATGGCGTGAACGGAATAAATGACGTTGTGGAGCATGATAAACAAGAAGATGATGACGAGCAATTTGAAGTCACCGAAGTAGGGCCGACTCCGCAGTTGAACGGACGTGTGCTGACGATTTTCGATATTGAGACTTCGCCGAATTTCGGGTCTCCTTTGAAAAATCGAAGTGATAACCATGAAGAATTCAAAACTCCAACGTCGATTAGAGTGAAGAGCAAATCTTCTGCTGCAGAATATCTGGGCACATCTGCTCGGAAACTGACATTTGGCGAAGAGGAAGAAGCAGGTGTGATGAAAACTCCGAAATCCAATCAGTTGATGACTGTTAATGAAACTCCTCGATATTTGAGGACGGAATCGTTAAGGATACATAATGTAGATGAAATTATTATTGGTGATGAATGGAGTGACGATGAAGACGAACTTGGGGATGATACTGGTACGGTTTTCAGCAGCAACAATGGACCATCTCTGAATTTGGGTTCGTCTGTACCCGGCGTAAATCGTGACCTGAATGATGATGATGATGATGATGATGACATACCTGATTTGGACGATCCTAACATCGAACCAAGCCCTTTAATCAAAAGAACAGGAAGAACTTTGTATGATTTGCACCAAGACTTGGCCAGTTTGAAGCGGAATTTAACTGACTTACAAGAAGAAGAAGAGGCTACAGAGACCGCAGAAGAAGAAGTCAAAAAGCCCATTTCTGACTCGGAGCTCGACACGGTTTTCGATCAACATTACCGACTGCGTAAAAAGATGAAGACGATGAAACGGTCTACAAGGCGTGCCAAGTTGAAAACTGATAAGATTGACAGAAACGATGGTTTGGATGATTTGGATATACATGCACTGGCTTTTGGTTTTGAACGAAACGAGAAACTGTCAACCGGAAACAACGAAAGCGACGACGCTCTGGAAGAAGAATTTACAGATGATGAAAACTACGAGCGTAAAGACATTGTAGAACTTGAAAAAGAACTCAATATCAATAAAGAATCAACCAAAAGTAAAGGGAAACATCCGTTATCTAACAATTTCGTGAGGTTGAAAATCAACCGGAAAGGAACAGGTCGTTTTAGGAGACGTTAGTTGGTGTAATCAGTTCAGCATTAGGTGCATATTTTATTTACACTGCGGAAACGGTATAAGGCAGGCTGTGTGTGGTATTACAGGGTTTGAAAATCTATTGGATGTAATTACTCTGTCTGGGACAGCTTTGGGGGCAGGTATATCATTGTAACATAGTGACTAAAGCTTAACAATGTTAGTCTAAATAGCAGCCGATATAGCGCGCTATATTTTATCATACTAATAACATCCCACTTGCTCTTATGTAAATAGTGAATGTAGTTTTCTTTAGAGAGACTCGAGTGGCGCCCCAAAGGTACAATTACACCAGTATATACGAGACAACACCCACGTCTCTTACTGACTTCTTACCAATGAACACTCACAGTTTTCATGTTGCAATTTTAGACGATTCGGGTGAAATTTCCAGTATATATGTATAGTTAGTTAAAGTTATGTGTAGGTAATTCAGGGAACCGTTTTTTCTGGAATATTAGTTTTGATCAACACTCTTGTATGCCACTTAGATATTTTGCTCCAAAACTGGTGATTATATTCCAAAAGACTTATACTAGAATTACTTCATACACAGAAAAAGGATTAGAATCAAGAAGTGAAGTAAATAAAAGGAATGTCAAGCTTATTAGTCAATACACTGTCAAAACAACAATTCACGGTTCAAAATACCTATTTTTTCGTCCTTTTTGGCCCATGCATACATATACGAAGGTACTTTTTAATCTTTGTCGCCTAAATCGGCCTGAAAACATGATTTTGCAAAAGTTTCCCCCAGTTTCTTGCTCCTCGGTGAAGCACTATTCCGGCCGGACTAAACAAAAAATTCTCTGACAGCAAATGAAACATATGGCTATCCATGCAAATGCCACATGAGCATTGAATATTGCTTTACAGCGCTGGGTTTTCATTGCCTGTAGTAGTGGTAGCTGTCAAAAACTTTGACGCCTCTAATTGTCTGAGCTATTAGTTTTTCAAGATTGTAGATTAATTTAGGAGTTGATTGCCAGGTCGTGAACGCAATATATAAGTACAACAAACCTCAATCATACCTCACCATACTGAATACAGGAATTCGCAAAAAATGAGAACCGCTTGAGGAGTTATGCCACAATAGTAAATATCCGTACCATCACATGAAAACCAGCCGGTTGTCACTTCAGTGCTCACCAAAGAAAGCAGGCTCCTATTTTTGCTATGCACTAGTTTTCCTCGATGTTCGGTAAACGTGGACAAGTTATCAAGTGAGCATAATCTTTATAGTACTTATAGAAGGATGATTAACCCGATGCTATAACTTTATACAAACAATAGGTCTAATTTTACACGGACAATAATTCCAGCATACCCATGATACGTTGAGCGTCTTGGGCTTTCTTCACCTCCACTTCCACTTTTTTTAGCAAATTGAGAATCAACTCTTCCAATAGGGGTTTTCTGGAGATCAAGTTATCATATAGTTGTAATATGACAATAACATAATCAGATATTATATTGACATTACGTGGATCGTCAATGGATTTGAGACACCATGTAAGTAGAGGTTCTAAAGAGTTTTCATCTCTATTCATTAGGGCTGTTTTAATCTTACCGTTGTTTTTCAATTCGTTCAAACACGTGATGGTCAATTCCTTTTCAACACCGTCTTGTAATGCACTATTCAACGCATCACTCCAACGGAATGCATTAAGATCCTTTTCAAACTGTCTTAATTTTTTGTGCTGGACCTTATCATCGATTACGTTGACTTCTCCTTCACCTTTAAAATCGGTACCGCTCATGAATCTTTTGAAAGAATTTGGTTTTGTGTTGGCTTTGACAGATGAAGTTATTTCATCTTTATTAATCAACCCAGATTTCCTGGTTCTGATTGTTAATAACCCAGAATTCAAACCGACAACGAGATGTTTGAAATCAGGTGAAACACCACAGCTCAAAACACCAGAACCAAACTTCCAGCCAAATTTAACATCCCAATTAGGTGTCGAAGTGTCAAAAGCTTTTACATGACCATCAATAGAACCAACCAAAACACCCTTTTCCCCTGCGTTACTCAAACAGGTGACAGTTTTGTTGAAATTATGTAACGATTTGGAATATTTACCTGCAACCAAATCCCAATTTTTGACAACACATTCACCTGCAGACAAAATATTAGTTGGGTTCAGCGCTAATAAGTCTTCTACTGGAGATTGCTGGTTAAACTTGGTAATAGGTTCATTTCCCCCAACTCTTGAATCGAAAATACGAATATAGTTGTCATAACAACCGGTGACAACCAAATTGGAAGAGTTTGGAAGGAAGCAACCAGATCTAATATAATCATTATGGTTATTGAATGAGATGAGAGGTTTAGCAGATTGAGAGATATCGTATAATCTGGCAACTCTATCATCAGAACATGTCAAAAGGTGGGAATTTACAAGAGGATTAAATTTGGTGATATGTGTTGGATGATTAGATGGTAAAATTGAAACCAACAACGTTCTTGGATGGTGAGCGTCAAATATTTGCACTAAACCAGAGGCATCACCAGCCACGAGTAATTTACCATCATTTCTGAATTCACCAGAATACACAGTATCTTTGAATCTTGTAAAGTTTTTCACCACTTTTCTTGTTTTTGAGCTGAAGATTTGGATTCTAGTAGATGAGGTCACGGCGAAGTCATGTGGCGAATTGGAATCAAATGAGATATGTGTAATCGAGTTGTGTTCCTTAACCAGTTGTGAATTTCCAAACGATTTCCAGAACCTCTGTTCTGGAGAAATCTGAGTGGGTATTGTAGGGTTTCTAACCAGAGTGATTCTTTCTCTATTAGCTGACATCTTGCTGTGTAAAGGACCTTCTTTTACAGTTCCTTATATCATGAACAGATTAAAAATAAAAAATAAAAAAAATTTTCAAAAACTTTTTTTAACGATCGGAATGAAAAATCTGTTACGTAATCACGGGCTGCTGAATGTGGTGCATCAGATGTTGCGGAGGCTGGAAAGGGTATGGTTGGTGATTGGTGTAGAGGTTGTTTCAAGTATTGGTTTTACTATATGATAGAGCTTCAAATTTTAGGGGGTTTTAAGAAAGAAAATGCGGTTTGTTTAATAGTTAATAGAAGTCTATTGATACATACTTATATGAGCAAGGGTTGCATTGTTAGGAGACCAACTACGGCAGAGTATAAGAGAGAGGAAAACTTATATATCTCGATGAAACACAAAATTACAACCTTAAATTATTTACCTATAAACCTGTTTGACCGTTTGACCATGTTAGTTTAGACTGAGATGAATATGGTTTGTAATTGGTAGCAAATATCTTTTTGGCCTGTTTTTTTTAAGAGATGCGGGTGCTATCGCCGAAACCAGGAATATGTTGATTCTTTTCAAAGTAAATAGGAAATGCTTTGGGCTGAAAATAGAAAAAGCAACCAGTTTTTGGTATTAATGCATTAATTCTTAGATGTTATTTCCTGTTTTTTATTTTGAGAACGGCTTGGTCTCAAGGGAATCGCTAGATCGGAGTTTAATGCGTATAAAAGGATTTTGAAATCAAGAAGCGGTCTTTTTCAATTTTTTGCTTTGCGTTGATTGAAACAGTTGCACACACATAGCTGAAGTATCCGAGCAAGACATAAACTTTTTGCTAGTTACTTTATATATGTTTATGGTACTCTTGTAAGGCTGCTGGGTCTTTTGAAAAAGATGGGGAAAGTATAAACTTGCACTTCAGTTCTCTGACAAGACGATGACGATGAGGTGGAAAATTGCAGTAATGCCAATTTTGGCGTTATTTTACACATATAACTTACAGAGTGCAAATCAAATAGTTAAACAAGCAGTTGTGATGACCGCAGTTAGACACGCATTTATAAGATATTCGAAACCGCTATATAAAGCAACAAAAAGATCAATTCCAATGATCTGTCAATGCACTATCTTCGGGATCAAAGCTAACAAGTTCACTGAAATACAGTAATAAAACAGCAAAGATATTAATCCAATTCCAAAACTGCCATGTATGGAATGGCACGTTGATTAGATTTGGATTGTTGACTTCATATGATAGCATACCTGATGATGTACCAGTACATGAGGGTATGATTGTCGTGATTGGAGCAGTCGTCGTACTCGTTGATGTAATTTGGAAAAACCATTCAAGTAATTTGGTGTGGATCCAAGTGTAAAAATGATCACTTTTATCGATTTCATAGTTGTATTGAATCATTAAATTGGTATACACGGCAATAATAATGCATGGTGAATAAAGATAAATTAATCGACTTATGGATGATGAAGACATGGTATTCATTGGTGATAATATTGGAATGATTTTGGTAGCCGAAAAGAACACCAAGATTCGATAAGCCAATTGCATCAAAATAGAAAATGTTAAGTTGTTGATGGAAATTTTGAAAAAATCCCATAAAGGCTCAAAACTTCTGGGGAAATGTTCGACAAATGAGTTGAAAAGGAACTGATTGAAATTCTTGAATATTTCAAAATAAGAAACAGCTATTTGACAAATGGAACTTTCATATTGGATTTTCTTGAAACCGGCGTTAGAGTGGAAAAGGAAACTAAAAAATTTATGTTCTCTCAGCATTCCTGTCAACCAATTCACTTTTTCATTAAGTAAATGATTATAATCTTGATAATTGAAAGAGCGTTTAGCTTGATTATCAATTTTTTTGAACTCATTGAAAACGAACTTGAACAGTGAGCTCAAGTTATTTTGAGATAATTGTGGGAACAATTCATAGCAACATTTGACAATATAAGCAACCATCAATGAACTTTCCAAAGTTGTAGCTCTATTAAAATAGATTGCATAAAATGTGATTAAAATGGTCAATGTGAAAACGGAACCCAACAAAGATGCTGATATGAATCCCACAGTTTCTAAATCAAGAAGTGGAGATACATATATTTTACCTGCAAAGTAAAAACTTGTAGAAAGAATGCAAGAACTAATTATGAGATTGATGATTAACCATACATCCGACGATTTGTCCTTGATGAAATACTTGAAAAGTTGTCCAATTGCTTGGATGGAAAGCAAAGAACAAAACCCTTCCAGAATGGTAAACAAAGGGGTTGAATTTATTAAGAAAATTTTCCAAACCTGGATCATCTTTAACCAATAAATGTTGATTCCATTCATTTCTGGGTCGCTGAAAATGCTCAAACAAAAGGATAACAAGGTCGGTAAAAGTAAATGTTGTAGGTAATATAGGAAACTAGAAATGAATCGATGATATTTGAGGATTCTAAAAGTTGCTAATCCAAAATATATGAGAATAATCGTCAATGAATAGCTCAAACCACAATTCAAGCCTCCAACTTCAAAACTCAATGGAATAGTGAGAATAATATAGATCAAATATATTGTTGCAAAAAGAATTCTAATAGTCTGTGCAATAGAATTTCGCACGCTTGGAGACATTCGAGTCGATACTGTTGAGTTTGATGATGCATTATTATATGTAGATGAGTTGGTTGTTGATGTGGGAGTTATTTTAGCAGTAGATCGCAATCCTTCCGTTATCACATCATTGATAGAAGCATTTCCACGCTTTTCATTATCATGATCATAATCATGAACTTGATCGTGGTCATCGCCCTCAAAATCCTCTATATGCGTTCGTACGTCGTGTTCCTGCATGTTTTCCAAAGCAACCCTGATTGATAGTTACAACAGATAGATAATTGAAAAAAAAAAAATGTAGGAAAAAACAAGAAAATGAGAAAATGAGAAAATGAGAAAATGAGAAAATGAGAAAATGAGAAAATGAGAAAATGAGAAAATGAGAAAATGAGAAAATGAGAAAATGAGAAAATGAGAAAATGAGAAAATGAGAAAATGAGAAAATGAGAAAGTGAGAAAATGAGAAAATTACAAAAATGAGAAATGCAAAGTGAGAAATGGAAAGGAAGGAAAGGAAACAGAAAGACAAAGGCAAAGGAAAAGGAAAAGGATCCGAGAAGAAAAAAAAACAAAGAAACCAAACAGAAAGCCTTTTTGTGATGCGTCAGAAATGAAAAGATGGAAGATTAAAATGGGATTCTTTGTTTTGTGAATTGTCATGTATCAGGATTATATAATGTAGACCATAATGGCGTGGTAGTGAAAGTTATTTTTTTGCTGCGTGAAAAGAAACCTTTCTTTAGCATGGTTTTATAACATTAAGCTGTACAACCCGTTCAATAGATGTTCATTCTCAAAAAAAATACCATCTGTTGAGAAAATTCATCTCATTTTCCTACATTTAAACACTTCCAGTCAAATATAGCCCTTATAGGCACCATACATGTGATTTTTTTAATGAATCCAAATATGTGACATCACATCTAAAAGAAAAACAAACCAAAGATTCAAACGGTGAAGCCAGCATTAATTGCAATGTACTACCTAAACTACTATAATGCTTGTTCTGATGAAACTCCAAACGATTCTCAATGTTTTCAATCTATTAGCTCTATATATTCAAAGAGCTGTTTTCCTCTCAAAAATAGAGAATTATAGCCCTGCTGACGTAAGCGGTTGTTTCTAGCAAAAAAAAAATTTTATTTTGAAATTTTTCAGATGTGAGTTTAACTTTTGATGTGAATCAAGTTGTAATTTTCCAAGTTTAACGCAAATTTCCAGACGATTGAAAACATGGTCGGACGTGTAATTGATGAAGCTGCAAATGGTACTGCCAAGAGACAGAAACGGTCAAAATTTGGTAGAGAGTCCATGAGAAGTGTCACCAGGACCACCAGGAGAGTGCCAAGAAAGGAGGTTTTAGCACAAAGTGAAAATAATAATGATGAAGATGATGATGAATCTTTGGATGATGAAGATGATGATGGTGCTTCGGATAATGAAACAATTAAGAGCACTATTGCTTCAAAAAGAAGTAATAAAGGGATGAATAAAATGGCATATTCTGCGCTTGTCACTTTATTGAAAACAGAGCATGGTACAGAAGATGCTGAAGATGATGCCCTGGTTGACGAGAATGAGGGTGAAAATGACGTCCAGGAACAAGAAAGCGAAGATGAGCAGTTTTCTGATGGCGAAGAAGTTCTCAATGATGAAGAAAAACATCAAGATGATGTGGATGTCCTGAACAAGTATGATTCATTCAATTTACACTTCAACAAGGAGGATGAAATAAATACAGTTGTTGAAAAGTACGAAGCTTCGAAAGACAAGAAACTTCATTTGTTGTCCAAGAAGGAAATTTTGGTTGATGATGCAGACGAATCTGGCGATAAATACATCAAGTACAGATATGGATATCCACAATTCCATTCTAGAATGGAAGCAGAAGAAGTTAATGGAAGTCTTGAAAGAAAATTAAAGTATCATAATGTGAAACAAAAAATTCAGGAAAAGTTTAAGGCTTACAATATTAATCAACTCGATTCGGAACTGATTGAATCCATGATTAAATACGAATCCATCAATTTCCAGTATTCCAACAATGAAGAAATGAAATCTAAATATCAAGAATATTATCTTCTACATATCATGAATCATTTGTTTAAAACTAGAGACAGAGTTTTGAACAATAACGAGAAGAAGACTTTAATGGAAAAAAAGATGAAAGAAGGTGAAGATGTTGAAGAGGAAGAGTTCAGAGATCAAGGTTATACAAGACCAAAGGTTTTAATTTTGCTTCCAAGTAAAAATTTTGCTTACAGAATTGTCAACAAATTGATTAGCAAACTAGGTGTGGAGAATGTTGAAAATAAAAAAAAGTTCAAAACTCAATTCTATGAAGACTCAAAGATCAGTGATAGGGTTTATCAAAGCAGAGGCAAGGATTTTGAGGAATTTTTTGATGGTAACACCAGTGATTTATTTGTTTTGGGTGTTAAACACACAAGAAAGACATTGAAATTGTATTCACCTTTAGAACAATCAGATATTATTGTGGCTTCACCAATTGGATTGATCAAGTTATTCAATAAGATTGAAGGTCAAGAAAAGAATAAAGACGAAAAGAAGCGCAGGTTCAACGAAAAGGAAAAGAAGGAAACAAATAACAAACTGAAAAATAATTTCCTAAGTTCGATTGAAATCTGCGTGGTAGACAAAGCAGAAGGTTTGTACATGCAAAACTGGTCTAATGTTGAAGACCTTATTAATAAATATTTAAACAAAGTGCCAAAAGATTTTATGAACATTGATTTCTCTAGAATTAGAATGTGGTCCATTAACGGTTACAACAAATACATGACCCAATTTTTGGTTTTCAACAAATACTTTACACCAGAAATGATGGGACTCATCAAACGAAGTAAAAACCTCATGTCGGGATCCACATCATTTGTCAGTCTGAGTTCCATGTCTGTGATTGATTCTATGAACTATAAGTTGTACCAACTTGGTTTGATCAATAAGTATAACAGATTCAAGCAAATGTTTATGAAATTTGACGTGAACTCCATTATTGAAGAACCAAACAAGAGATTTGAATTCTTTAAAAACGTTATTCTTCCTCAAGTACTCAATAAAAGTAGTTATAAATTTGGTACCTTAATTTACATACCAAACTACTTTGACTATCTTAGAGTCAAGAAGTTTTTCAAAGATGAAACTCGTGAATCCTTTTTGGCCATTGATGAATATACCAATAACAGCAACTTGACCAGAAATAGAGCTTTGTTCAAAAGTAAATCTAATAATGCAAGAATATTACTCTACACGGAAAGATTGCATTTCTATAAGAGATTTGATATCAAGGGAGTCAGAAACGTTGTGTTCTATCAGTTGCCAACCGATCCGGATTTTTATCAACAAATTATGGAGTTCATTGCATTTGAAAAATTGAGAATTGATCAAGAGAAGAACAAACTGAAACCTCAAGCTGAAAACGAAGACGATGACGACGAGGAGGACGATGAGGACGATAATTTGGATTTGAACTTATCGATGATCAGAATCATCTATAGTAAACTAGACGCCATTAGATATACTCCGATTGTTGGGTCTCAAAACGTGTCTAAGCTCACTGGAGACTCGGAAACTATTGAGTTTTCCTAGAAGCGGTGAATAGAAGTTTATGTTGATAGAGAAAATAAGCGATTGATAGTATTCAGCTACTCTGCTGGACCCATTTTTTAGTATATTCGATGTCATACGGTGACACCTTCAGAGGAAACTAAACTCTACTGCTTCGAATCATTTACCAAATATGCGTCAGATCTCGGTGTTTTCTAGATATACTTGATTGATCAAATACTGATTGACGGCTTGTTTATACATTTTGTATCTTTGTATTTAATAGGATACATTAATTTGATCCATCTTTTAAAGCAAGTAATGATGAATCTAGAAAAGCATTTTTTCTTTTTTCAGAGACACCTTTTCGGTTTGCTGGGTCGTGATATAGCGTTGTACGATGAACAATGCATAGTAAGTCCTATGTAAAACCCGAATTTTGATAAAGAGAGGACTCCATATACCACTGATTGTTAGCCACTATGTAAGGGCCCCGAATTGAATCAAATCAGGGTATTATTAAACTCCTCATTGTAGTAAGTCTGCGTCAGTGTTTGACCATATCTGGTACGACGTCTGGATATCGGAGTTCTTTTCACTTGAAAAAATAGTACAGATTTAGTTTATAATTTGATTTATAGATATGATTATACAGCAAAGACATACATATGGGGATAATCTTTCGCCAATTCTAGCGCATTTCCAGAATAATCCCAGGATTCCTGTTTTATTCTTGTTCATCACTGCCGGCCACATTGAATGCATATATGTGCAAGTACATATCAAGAGTACAATGACTTGAAGAAGTGACGTAAAATTGAATAATGCAGACTGTATGAAATATGTTAGTAATATATTCTGTATAATTCAGCGCTTGAAACAACACATACCATGTCTGTTTGCTAGTTAAGCCTTGTCAACTGTCCTCTCCAGCCTATGATGGGATGAGGAACTCGTTAAGAAAAACATAAAAAAAAGGAAAAAGGAAATCGCGTCTTGGGCCATCAAACTGATGTTGGTAGTCAGTCGGTGGCCGTTGTAGATACTATATATGCTTTAGGGACAGTTTGATGAGACAGAAAGTTTCTGGTTTAAGTTGTATGTAAGTCATCTGTGGCAAAAGTGAAAAAAAAAACAGAAATGTTTCACCTTTCAAATTGAAAGTTGATGATGGTATTAAAATTAAGCTGGAAGTTTGTCTGGTAGCGCATCTTCGTCTCAAATTTCGTCAAATCCACAATACCATAGGGATTTTATTTTTCTGGGGCTGGAAACATACTGTTGTGGAATAGAAATGGTTTGTTATTAACCTAATCTAATCCACAATTTTATTTGTTTCCAAGTTATGTACTTAGATTTGTCAGAGCAACTTTCCTCACCCGGAGAAGAGCCTCTTGGTGACAAGAAGCGGACCCTTTCTCGTGTGAAGAAGACCTCATAGCGAATCGTAGCGGACGGTCTTGGTTACAACTTGCATGTAGATTCATATGCAAAACTTTTTCAGTGAATCTGAATGTGTGTGTTTCGTACAGGGGTATTACGCTTGATGATAATTGAAACGGTCCTTGATAATGTCACACAAGGGTGATAAAACACGTTACAGAGAGAAAAATGTGCACTAAAAAAGTAAATTAATTTCATTGAAAGCAAATTTAAGAATGAGTGGACACTGTTGACCGGTCCAAACTAAAGTTGCTTCTCCGTACAATACCAAACATGATTTTTTTTCATCATAAATAGAGGCTTGGCACTTACTGGGTGTTTTCCTATATTACTGGGACTTTGTCTCTGCAAAACAGTATTTTTGACCCATTCTTCCCCTTCCCCTTCTGTATTACTCGATGATCCCTGAAATACTCCGCCCAAGTAGAGTGCATTTGTCTGAGCCAGATTCACTACAATGCATTGTGCATATTATTCTCATCACAGGGCTTTAGAACTGGTTGCTGTCGCTGCTGTTATTAAGCTACTTAAACCCTCCCGCAGCCGCATCAGTAGTGATATCGCATATGATAGCGAACTCTTCAAGATTAATCTGAACTGACTTTGAATTAAACAGGCCGACAGCTACAACTGTGAACTACAATTCAAATCGAATTCATTCTCTATATTCCGCAAAACAGCCCAACCACTAACTATAAACAATAATGGCACATCATCCGTTGTTGTGTTGGATTTTCTCATAGCAGCTTCGTATCAACGGGAAATTTGAACGAGCCCCTTCTCCCCCGCCCCCCCCCCCCTACTTGTTAGCGCGTGTTGGTTTCTGCGCCACCACCAGAAACGAAAAAAGACATTCAATGCGAGCTGCGGCAACCAGAAAAGAGTAACAGAAAGAAGAGGATAAAGGGAGAAGCTGCAAGTGATACACCAGTTTGGAATGGATATTGAAGACGGAGAAATTTTTGAATTTGATGACGGTGAAGTTTCAGAGTTGGTTGGGGATTTAGCAGATGAAGAATGGGATGAAGCGGGTGACGACAAATTCAACGAATTAGAACAAAATAACGTTTTGACGCTGATAAGTGAAGAAGAAATATATGATCGATATGTTCCTACTGACAAGAATGTTGTTGATGAATATCTGCGACAGGTAGACGGGAAATGTGAAGGTACTGGGCAGTATTTGGTTCGTAGTGAGACAAATAGCGATAAAGTGAGGTTTAACAAATCAATTGTTGGCATGTACACGCCGCCGGAGAATTTTGCTCGGGTATGTGAAGGTGTTTACAGATCGAGTTTCCCCCGAATTGAAAATTTTGAGTTTATCAAAACATTGAAACTACGATCAATTCTATGTTTGATTCCTGAGGATTATCCAGTGGAAAATAATAAATTCAACGACATTGAAAATATTCGTTTTTTCCAAATCGGTCTGAGTGGGAATAAAGAACCTTTTGTGAAAATAAAGGACGATTTAGTAACACAAGCACTGAAGATTATAATTGATCCAGCCAACCAACCTGTTCTTATCCATTGTAATAGAGGTAAACATAGAACGGGATGTATCATTGGATGTTTACGAAAATTGCAAAAATGGTCACATTCTATGATATTTGACGAATATCGTAAATTTGCATTCCCAAAAGAACGGCCTTTAGATCAACAATTCATTGAAATGTATAATGGAGAAAATATTGAGAAATTTGCCAAAGAAAATGACCTACTGCCCGTCAAATGGTAGTAAGAATTATTTACTGATTTGATAGATTTAGTAGCAAATATACATGCATTTCAGCCCAGCATGCGTGTTTGTACGATGAAATGTTATACATATAATGATTGAAAAGAAATTATGATATCTGGAGGTTTTTCCTTATTAGACGATCTATTATTTATTATTTGGTGGTTGATCTCATCATGATTATGGTTTGCAACAGAAAAAATCAAGAATGGATGGAATAAGTCACGGATTATTTGATGGATTTTTTATGTTTACTCATAAGAAATATCATCATCCGAAGAGGACCAGAAGTATCTACAATTTTTGAGCTATTCAAAGCTCCATTTGTCAAGATCAACTAGGTATTTTCAAAAGTTAATTGACCGAACTACTATTAAATGAAGCTACTTTTCATTTTGTTCATCTCAAACCTATCATTGCGATGTTTTTTTGCAATAATTCTACCTGTAACACATAGTAAATGGAAAATGAAGTGATAGAGAGTAAGTGTATATCATTATTGACCAATGTTGATTACCAACGTCGGACCATGATAGAAAGTTGGAATATATGGTAATATTTTGACTTAAAATATCTTGACTAATGTAAACATAGCGATTCTTACACAGTAACTAACTTACATAACGTTAAAGAAATTAGCAGCATATGCAGCTGTATTAACAAGTGCCAAAGATGTTAGGGCCTTAGGATACATTTTCAAATTCCAAACGGATTTCTTGACTGTAGATAAAAAGTAAAGGAAAGACCAAGTTGCAGCAACTGCCGAACCGTTTTGTGGGTCCTTGTCGAAACACATGAATCCACCAAGCCCGACAAATGCCGAAAATACAAGTACTTGGGCATTAGAAGGATATGCAGATACGGGTCTGGCTTTAGTGGAGAAGAGTTTGGAAGCTGCTGATTTTTGAGCTTCCTGTGCAATTGGTTGTAAAACCAGTGGTGGCCTTAGCATAGGGGAAGCCAATAGGGCTGCTGAGAATGTCCATGCAGGGTAAGGGGACATACCCCATTTGTGGAACAGGGATCTTGGTGTTTCGTTTGTGTTGGGGATTTTTTTATCGGCGGTTGACATGGGGGTGAGGTGAGGTGAAACGTAAGGTTTGGTGATAGCGATAATGATAACGAGGAGAGGAGAGGAGAGGAGAGGAGAGGAGAAGTAAGGAAACTGCAAATGTAAGAGAAACTGGAATTGAAACTGAAACTGAAATTGAGGTTAAGGTTGAGGTTGAGGTTGAAGGGGAAAACGGTGGGAGAAAGTCCGAACTGGGGACATCTAAAAAAGGGTCGAACAAAATGGGACAGGATTAGTTAATGATTTGCTGCGAATCGTACGCATTATCGAGTGAATGGAATGAAATAGAGTTTAAATGACGGTAGGCTTTCTGAACAGCAATATTGGCACTACTTCATTGCTTATCATGTACGATGAAGGATTTAACCGACACTTAGATGGATGCTGTGTGAATAACGTTAGGAATAGCACTACCGGTACTATTAAGAGGTTGATATTGGTGCAAGGTTTTACGTAAACACTTGTTTTCGTCAAGCACTAACTTACTAAGCGGTAAATTTTATCTTTTTTATGGTATTCAAACGCATTACAATATAAAACTAATGTACAGATAATCATATATAAATAGATGAACAAACGGTTGTTTAGCTACAAAAGCGGTGTAGCATCAAAATTAGGATCTTTCACCTCTCAATCTTCTTGCTAATTGGATATCCTTCTTTTGGATAGTAACTCTCTTAGCGTGGATTGCACATAAGTTGGTGTCTTCGAATAAAGAAACTAAATAAGCTTCAACGGATTCTTGTAAAGCACCAATCGCGGAAGATTGGAATCTTAAATCAGTCTTGAAATCTTGGGCAATTTCTCTGACTAATCTTTGGAAAGGCAACTTTCTGATTAATAATTCAGTAGATTTTTGGAATCTTCTAATTTCTCTTAAAGCAACAGTACCTGGCTTATATCTGTGAGGCTTCTTAACACCACCGGAAGCTGGTGCTGACTTTCTTGCAGCCTTGGAAGCTAATTGTTTTCTTGGAGCCTTACCACCGGTAGACTTTCTTGCTGTTTGCTTGGTTCTTGCCATTGTATTGTGTTTTGATTGGGTAGAGAAGGAATGACTGGGAATTGGATTGGGGGATCAATGTGGAAACTAATGATTATTTATACCCGGTTGATACGAAAAATAAAAACAATCGCACGTCATTTTTTTTTTACTACGAAAACAGATAAAAAATATTGTGCCTGGCGTTACGCCTGGATTTCTTAATTCTGAGTCCGGGTCTAGAGTTAAGATCTATGCGCGTAACCAGGAGCATGTACCTTTGGGCACTTTTAAACAAACAACTGGGCATGATATACCGCGCAGCATTGTCTAAGGACGTGGAAATGTATTGATTGCGTGTTTTGTGGCACTTATTATAAATAGTACTAGATATCCTCAATGTTTAAACCAAAGAATATCTAGTTCTCTCTTTTAAACATCAAATAACTACAAACAAAAATGTCAGGTAGAGGTAAAGGTGGAAAAGGTTTAGGTAAAGGTGGTGCTAAGAGACACAGAAAGATTCTCAGAGATAACATTCAAGGTATTACCAAGCCAGCAATCAGAAGATTAGCAAGAAGAGGTGGTGTTAAGAGAATTTCTGCTTTAATTTATGAAGAAGTCAGAGCTGTTTTAAAGACTTTCTTAGAAAACGTTATCAGAGACGCGGTTACTTATACTGAACACGCAAAGAGAAAGACTGTTACTTCTTTAGATGTCGTCTATGCATTAAAGAGACAAGGTAGAACTTTGTATGGTTTCGGTGGTTAATTACATCGGTAAAGACATACTTATATTCCCATTTCATATCAATTGTATATTAGTTTTAAATTAAATCGTTTCGCAAAAAAAAAAATGACAACGCTCTCAAACTCGACTCGTGATTTGTTGATATTTTCTGGTTGATTTTTTTTTTATATAATTGATTTTTGTTGGCTTTCTATTTTCGGCAATGTAATGCACTGTACTGCACTGCATCCACGTAAATTGAATCGCCGATAATTTGATTGATTTATTGGTTGTCGTAGTGCTGCTTTTTTCAAATTTTGGCGTGTTTTAGCACCTCATATTCTTCAAATGAAAGGATTCAAGCATATTATTTCTTTCGCTTAAACAGACTTGCTATTTACACACTTTATAAATGAATATATAAATTAAAAGAGTACATGTACTCCTTAAGCACCTAATTCGTTGGTTAATCTCTTTGCAACAGCTTCAATGAATTCACCGGTGGTAACATATGAAGATCTGTCAGTTTCACCTCTTGCTAATGCTAAATCTTTAGTCATAATACCATCAACCTTAACGGTTTCAATGGTGGCCTTTTCTAAGATTTCCGCAAACTTGACAACATCTGGAGTTTCATCTAATTCACCTCTCTTGAGTAAACCTCTAGACCATGCAAAAATGGAAGCAATAGAGTTGGTTGAAGTTTCCTTGCCTTGTTGGTGTTGTCTGTAGTGTCTGGTAACGGTACCATGGGCTGCTTCAGCTTCAAATGACTTACCATCGGCAGAAACTAAGACAGAAGTCATTAAACCTAAAGAACCAAAACCTTGTGCAACAATATCGGATTCGACATCACCATCATAGTTCTTCATTGCAATAATGTAACCACCCTTGGACTTGACCATTTGGGCAACCATATCGTCAATTAATCTATGTTCATACCAAATACCTAATTCTTCGAATTTGGCCTTGTATGATTCTTGGTACATTTTTTCGAATGTGTCCTTGAATAAACCATCGTATTGCTTCAAGATGGTGTTCTTAGTAGACATGTACAATGGTAACTTTCTGGAGATTGCCAATTCAAAGGATGCCTTAGCAAAACCAATAATGGATTCTTCAGTGTTGTACATACCCAATGCACATCCTTTACCATCGAAGTTATAGACTGGAACTTCAATTGGAGCAGAACCGTCCTTTGGAGTGAACACAAGCTTTAATTCACCACCACATTCTGGGGTAACAATATTTTGACACTTGTATTGGTCACCAAATGCATGTCTACCAATGACAATTGGCTTTTCCCAATGTTCAACAATTCTTGGAATGTTTTCAATGATGATTGGCTCTCTGAAAACGGTACCACCTAAAATGTTTCTGATAGTACCATTTGGAGATAACCACATTTTTTTAAGGCCGAATTCTTCAACTCTAGCTTCATCAGGGGTGATGGTAGCACACTTAATTGCAACACCATATTTCTTGGTTGCATTAGCAGAGTCAACGGTGACTTGATCATTGGTTTCATCTCTGTATTCGATACCTAAATCATAGTAATCAAGATCGATATCTAAGAATGGAAGAATCAATTGATCTTTGATCATTTTCCAGATGATTCTGGTCATTTCATCACCGTCCATTTCGACGACTGGGGTCTTGACCTTAATTTTTTCAAATGCCATGGTTGGTTATATATACAATGGGCTGCTAAAGAAAAATAAATGAAAGGGAAAAAAAGGAAAGGATGAATGAAAAGCAGTCACGAAAGCCTAACAAATATCACAGGGATTAATTTGACGAAGGCGAAAAGTCGTCAATTTATATGAACACTGAAATAATTCTCAGCTGCCTAATCGAAACTCCGTTGGCGGTTTTATTTTTGAAGTCACGGAGAGCGGAATAAATGTTGAGTAAAAATTTGGAAAACTCACGCGTTATAGCGCGCTGGAAAAACTCTATTTAGGTAATTTGGATCTGATGAGCGAAAATACTCTACAATGGAAATTACCGAATTCGGCAATGCTCATGGATATAAAGGACAAACTATACGCGGCAAAATCGGCGGTATAAAATTTGAAATTACACTACGACACCAACAATTTTATGTGGAGATATCAATCAGTAGGCGGAGAAGCGCAAGCGTGGGGTGTGCAGCTTGGGGTTATTTACTGGGGAAAATTAAACTAGGGTTGTGGAAAATACAGACTTGATGTTCAGCTGATAAAACAGGTGTTTTGCGATGAAGTTTGATAATAGTAGCATCAGCTTTATTGACGGCGAACAATGCATTTTATGAGCTGCCCTCAATTTCCTCGTTAAAAAAACTACCTGAAAAAACACAGAATTGTATTGGCTGTGGCCAAATCGAATTTCAAAGCATGTGTTGCGTTTGCAGAAACCATACAAATATTGAAACGAACGCGAGCTTTAGCATGCCTTATGAGCCCTAGAGGGTTCATATAAGAGTTGGGAACCACGTAGATGTCGAATACAGGAATCTCTCCCCCCCCCCCCCTTCCGAGGTATATGCAACTAAGTGAGGTACCGATAAGATCAAAAAAAGAAGTATTTTGGATTGCTATCCCCACCATGTAAAGCCAATTAAAATTCTCTCAAATCTTCGTCTGCTCTATTCGAATCAAAACGGAATAATTCTTAACCGTCTACACGCGACAGTTCGCAGCTTAAAGAAGCACGAGAGGCGCGTGTCCAACGGGGAAAGAAGGGCGAAAAATTGCCCACTGAATTCTGAACAAAGGCCGTGAAAAAAAAACAGCGCGTCGGAGGATTTAGAAACAGGACTCCGAAAACTCGTATGACGCGACAACAAGTACATTTGTCGTGAAATTTAATCAAGCCGTGTGCCGCACCAACCTTCCTAATTTGGATGAGACCCGTTTGATTGAACTGCCTAATAAGGAAGGTCAATTCATGGGGCAAAAAAAGAATTTTTAGGAAGAAAAAAAGAGGCACGTTTAGCATCTAAATGTGTCAAATGTGTCAAAATATGACACAAACCACAGTAGAATGAAAAATTTTCAGTAGCTAAGCTCTTCTGAATGACTGTTCTTCTTAGTTTGAAGTAACTAAACACCTTTCTTTTAAATTTTGTTGCTTTAATCGTTTTAGAAGCTACAGATTTTCACTGAACATGACGTCTACTACATCAAACGTGTTGGCCACTATCGGAACTGTTTGTTGGTGTATCCAGCTGATCCCTCAGGTTATAATGAACTACAGAAATAAAAATTGTGAAGGTTTTCCTGAAAACATGGCACTACTATGGTGTCTTTGTGTGCCTTTCTTTGGAGTGTTTGTGATTGCCCAAAATCAATCAATTCCTATTATGATCCAACCTCATTTATTTGGCTTTTTTGGTACCATCTTATACATTCAAATCATGTATTATCCTCCTGTGAAAAGATCAATGAAGGAGATCATACTACGAGCTGGAGGATTCATTGTTTTCCTGTTGGTTATTGAGCTTCCTGCCGTCATCCCACTGAGAGACTTGTACATGAATAAAGGAATCGCATATCCATCAACTATTTACGGTGCCATTGCGTCAATCTTGATTGCAGTTGGATTGATTTTACCTTACTTTGAACTGTTTGGAAGACAAGGGAGAGTCGTGGGCATAAATTTTCTGTTTCTCTTTGTTGACTTCTCAGGTGCTATCTTTTCACTCGCTTCATTATTGGTAGATAAAGACATCGATATCATGGCATTGGTTTTATATGTTATTTGCGGTGCTTTAGAATTGGGAATTTTCGTTTCTCACTTCATTTGGCTGTTGAGATTCAAATGGCTGAAGATTTCTAAGCTGTGTGACGAAGAGCAAGACGAGCAGATTGAAAATTCCAGTGATGAGACTGGTTCACAATTATCTTCTGTCTCTTCCACTGAATTGGATAATGAAATCACCAGAAATGAGGTGTTCATCCAGGATAAGAAAGAGAAAAATCTTGAAAAGGATGAAAATGATGAACAAGATGCAGATGATGAGGTAATTCTAACATCTTGTCGTACACTGGCCGAAAAAAACTAACGGCTGAAATCACGGTTTTTTCTGTATCCGATTGGGTTGGATAAATAACGAACAAAAGTTCACTTTAATGTTACGATTTTATGATTATTTCCTGGTATGTGTGTTTTCTTTTGCTTTATTTTTAAAAGAAAATAAATAGAATATATATAGAACTAAATAATAAATAATAGAATAAATGAATGAATGGATCATAGCACTGACTTTGAACAACTAAACGGCATCTGATTGGTGTGAAATAAATTCAATTGCTTGGCCGACAGTCTTGATTTCATCAGCTTCCTTATCAGGTATGATAATAGAGAATTCGTATTCCATTTCCATGATAACTTCGACAGTATCAAAAGAATCGTAGCCCAAATCTTTGGAGAAAGAAGTTTCTGGAGTGATTTGATAACCTTCTGCCGTTTTACTGTAAGATTCTAACAATTCTATGATTCTTTCACTGATAATTTCTTTAGTTAACGCTGGTGCACTACTGTAAAATCTTACGGTATTGGCTCTTGGGAGATTTATAATGTTTCTAGTTAATGGAGATGCTCTAGTAGCAATCTTACCGGCGGAAAGGAAGGATCTGAACATTGTGTGTGTGTCTATGAGCTAACTGCTATTGCACGCCTCTTCTTTCAAAAGATCTTTACGAGACATCCCCTCAATTAAAAAAGCGGACGAATACCAAAGAAAAAAAAAGTTATAACAAGAAAAAATGCGTCGATCGACCTGGTATATGGTTTGGCGCGACGAATTGTTTTGCAATAACCATTTCATGGTTGCGACCATCGACTCCTTTTGTGCTTCTAATTTTTTTTCATGAACTTCGAAGATGTCTTTTTTTTCTGGTTTGTACGTGGATACATACGATCTCATTCTGCGTTACGCCCAATCCCTAGTTTCTTACTCCAACAACAAAGATGTTTGGACTTCTCAAAACCTCTTTACGTTTGACTAGACCATCATTTCAGATTTTACAAAATAAACCTCTTATCAACCAATCTTCGATCGTTCAAAACGTGCAATCCGTTTTACAACAAAGAAATGCAAGTTTAAATCAAATTAGAAAAGGTAGAGGTTTTATAACCAAAAAAGACAGACCAACCAAATCTCCACATCTAGAAAATTGCCCAATTAAAAAGGGTGTTGTGTTAAGAGTTATGATTTTAAAGCCAAAAAAGCCAAATTCAGCTCAAAGAAAGGCTGCAAGAGTTAGATTATCAAATGGTGAGGTTGTCTCAGCCTACATTCCGGGTATTGGACACAACTGTCAAGAACACTCGGTTGTGTATGTAAGAGGTGGTAGATCCCAAGATTTACCTGGTGTTAAATACCATCTAGTGAGAGGAGCCATGGATTTAGCCGGTGTTGCTAACAGAGCTACTTCAAGATCCAAGTACGGTGCAAAGAAACCACAAGCCAAGGAATAGTTTAGCCGGTTGATTGACTATTACTATTTTACATGTATATATATATATATTCTATTAATCTGTTCATACGCTATTTGCAATCGATAAAAATTTACTGATCAACATGGAATAATCGAGAAGTACTTTCTAATGGGTCTATTGCAAAACTTCTTAGCCTTGGCTCGATATCAGACTTTACAACTCAAAACTACTGAAACTCTCTTATTCTTTAAATTGTCTATAATTTGTATTTCAAATCACTGATATCATTACATTCGTTATCACTTCAATTCGTTATCAATTGCATTCGTAAACTGTAACCTCTCTATTTTGTTCTCTCACAGATCTTT
Source organism: Pichia terricola (assembly GCA_030168465.1). Lineage (NCBI taxonomy): Eukaryota > Fungi > Ascomycota > Pichiomycetes > Pichiales > Pichiaceae > Pichia > Pichia terricola. The sequence continues at coordinate 2,061,717 of CP099445.1, forward strand.
TAAACACCTTTCGTAAACCTCTTTCTGACTGTCTGTCAAATTCAATTGGAATAACTCATCATGCTCATCGTTCTCAATATCGTTGCTGAACTCTTTGAAAAACTTGATGTTCTTGATTGTTTTGTTGTTTCTGTTGATCAGCTTACCAGAATAGACAATCTTTTTAAACCAGTTGAATTCATTATCTCCAAAGCATAGCGTTACTGCATTACCTTCATTACCTGCTCTGGCAGTTCTACCAATTCTATGAATGTACTCCTTGGTACTGTTTGGTAAATCATAGTTAATGACAAACTTGACGTTATTTAAGTTGATACCTCTACTCAATAAGTCAGTACAAATCAATAAACCACCTTCAACTTCAAAATTCTTGATGATTTTCAATCTATCTTGGTTATTCATCATGGAGTTGACAGAATTGATTTTTAATCCAAATTGAAACCTCTCATTCAATAGATTCAACAGTTTGTTCAACTTAATGGACGATTCATTACTTTTCGTGAAAACAATACCTAAATTGTTATACCTCAATCCACTTTTATCCATCCAATTAAAGAAGTTGACCAATATCAACGGTTTGAAATATAGTAATTTCTCAGAAACCTTCAACATCATTTCAGTTAAAGAAGTAGGCAATTGGTATAACTCTGTGGTTCTTTCATCGTTGTTCACAATAACTAGTCTAGGCTTAAATAATCTCAGGTGTGATAATTTTTCACTATTGGTCGTTAAGGTTGCACTCAAAATTATCTTAATACATCTCAAGTTGAATCTGAAGAAATCAGAATTGCTTAACTGTATAGCTTCAATCTTATTGATCAATAAATCACACCAATCTTGAAAATTCTGGTTCAACAATCTATCTGCTTCATCTACTACTAAAAATCTTAAAGCTTTCAAATCAAGATAATTTAAATGTTCAACCAATCTACCAGGAGTGGTGACCAAAATATCGACAAGATTGCTCTTCAATTTATTCATTTCCTCGGTAATACTGACATCATTACCACTCTTTAATGACATTATGTTTAAATCTGTACCTTTACTTAACCTTAATGAATCATTGTACACTTGTTGAACCAAAGGTTTCGTTGGCACAATAATGATACATTTCAGTCCGGAGTTTTTGATTTTACTTCCTTCAATCAAGTTTTGTACAATTGGAATCAAATACGATAAGGTCTTACCTGAACCTGTTGCAGCGTTGATCAGATAGTCACCTTTGGGGATAGGATCAAATCTGTTGGTATTTAAGTCTTTGAGTAATTCCTGAATCAAAGTAATTTGAACTGAAAATGCATTTTCAATCTTGAATTCATTACTCAAATTCTTCAGAATAGTTTCATTGATTTTGGGAGTGAAATTTTTAAAACTTTTCACGTTATTAGAACTGTAATATGCTGGTTTTGTAAGCCAATTCAAGGTCTTGTTTTTATGTAACTGTGAATATAGTTGTTTGTCCTTCGATAACTTTAATTGCGGTAATGGAGCAACATCTTTCAAATCAACGTCTTCTTCTTCTTCACCTCCTTCGTCGGATGACAAGTCTGTTTGCTTTGACATGACTTGTTTAAATCTTGAAAAAATTGACGCATGAGCTGTAGGAATCTTCTCAGTAACAGCTTCTCCATCTTCACTCTCTGAATTTGAGCCTGATGATTCTGAAGCAGACTCTTCTCCACTCGTGCTTTGATCTTCAGATTCGGATTCGGATTCGGATTCGGATTCGGATTCGGATTCGGATTCTGACTCGGTCCGTTTTCTTTTGAGATTATTCTCTAATACACTATCGTCGGCATCCACGTCTTTCATGTCAATGTCTTGTGCCCCTTCTGTGTGATCTCCTTCATTGTCTCCCTCTCTCTTTGAATCTACATTGATTTCCTTCTTCTTTCTCAGCTTGGCTAAAAGAGCGGCCTTTTTGGCTTTCGCATCATCACCATTATTTGAAGGATCAAACCTGCTGGCAAACATTAGCTTTATATCCCTTGTCTACCTTATGGAACTAGTAGTACTCAATGAATAAAAATTTTAATAGAAATGAAAAAAATCATGTCTGAAAAATATAGAATTTCCCTTTTAGGAACTCGTCGATTGACGTTTCACGTAGCGTCTTATAGGAACTTGCTACTACTGGGAGCACCATCCAGTAGTAGAATGATGACTCAAGAAAACCCTTTCAAGGGGTATCTTCTACCAGTGCATTTTTTTACCAATTTCCAGCTTGGGAAACTAAATTTTGATCCTCCATAGACAAGGATGAGACGTGCTCTTGGTGAGTATATATCACCTGGGCGGAAACACGTTCTTTAACTTTTTATCGTGTAGCTATCTAGGAAATTGTAGTGAAAGTTTGATAAACAGAATGGTAGTCAGTTAGAATATTATATTTAGGCTTGTCTTTTACGATACTCAAGTTAACACTATCACTGGTGTGTAACAATTCAGGGCCTCAGTGGCATTTTCTTTTTTAAAAAAATAAGTGGGGATGCAGAAAAAACTAATTACTGCCAGAATCAATACATAACAACAAGGCATCTTTACAATGTTTACCAATTCCATCACAACATTTTTTCTCTTTTCCAGACCTAAAACTATGCACGACTCTATATAAGTTAAAAAGGGTTTCAGTAAGTACTGGTAATGGCAAAATTTGTGTCTAAAAAGAGCGATAAAGCATAGCAAAAACTAGAATACAAGAAAAGATCAAGTGGTTTTTGCTCTTTTTCTTTCGTTTGCCTTCACTCTTTCTCTTTTGTTTTTGGTTTCTGTTGCCCTTTTTTTGTTCTTGTATATATCCTTACTCTTTCTATTTCTTATTTCCAAAGAACTACATCTGTGATAGACTCATCCAGTCCAGCCACTAAGACGCACTGCTTTCTTTGCAGCTCGCAGCTTTCCCTTTAAAACAGGAAGCCTGCTGAGAAAGCTGATATTGCCTCAAAGGCAAATGGTGTGCCACCGCCACCGCTTTAAAGCTTAGTACTTCTGAATCCTTGATTGTTGCTGGCACTCTTGAAATGCTGAAGCTGATTCATGCGTTGATGCTTTCATATTTAAGATTTCAATATTCAAGAGTATTACTGATGCTGTTAAAAACCAATTATTTCTAAGAGTCGGACATGCGTTGGTGCCACAAAAATAACCAAAGGATCTGCTTTACCAGTTGTTTCACTCCCAGAAGAGTTTGCTAACTTTTTTTTTCATCTTGAAAACAACGCTATGTCTGTTGATTCCAAATCATTTCCAACTGCCGTTAAAGAGTTTACAATACAAGTTGTTCTACATTTAAATATTCAAAAAAAAATGCTATTGAAATTGTCAAAAGGAAAACACAAACCATTTGTGACCATCAAGGAAGAATCATAAGAATATTTCAACAATAATAGAAAGTGCAGAACTAATTGCAAAAATGATGAGAATGGCAACCATTATTCAAACATAGAAAAATCGTCCGCCACTGAAACATTTGCTCCAAAGTTCCAGAGATCGAAAATACTAACCATGTCCAGCCTTTCATCAATAGGAAGACATTTCCAATATGAGGTTTTCCTCAATTTATCCTGTCTTGTTTGTTCACTATGTAGGATATCCTTCCCTGAAAGTAAGAAATCAATGTTGGATAACAATTACTCAAGAGATATCAAGTTATTCGGGGATATGTACGCCCATATTGAAAAAATTCCAAATCCACATGAGCTAATATTGTTACACCTAGCTAAAGCCAAACGGTACTGATTATTATGTGAATTGAATTTTTTGATGATAAATTCAACTTGATATTTTAATGACTGATAAAAATGATAGACAAAAAATGAGTAACACGGAAATGTTCAATGAAAACAGATTATGCACATTTAAAAAATTAGTTGATTGTGATCCCTAAGTCCATTGAATTTGTTGTTCATCCGGAACACAGTGTTAGTTCTGTTGATACCGAGCCATGGTTGATTGCCAATAATATGTCAAGTCTGTAATCATTCTGAAAAACTAATTTTGTTCCAGAGAAAGCCGTTGCTCTCCAAGTTACAGTTGTTGTGGTGTGGTGTCGTGCCTGTTGCTCCAAGAGTGCGATCTCCAGATCCTTCGCTGTTTCCTAAAGTCCGACAGCTTTTTGTGGGGGAGCGACAGAATTAGCAGCCTTCTCAGGGTGAACAGATTCGGCAGACTTATCAGTAATCAGTAATCAGTAATGTGCAATTGGTAGAGCACTTCCTTCAGAAGCCTTTGAGGCAATCAAACACAAATCGGTATTGACAATCCAACATTGCTTTCGGCGGAAGAAGAAATCCCAGTAAAAGCCTTACTCAGGGATCAACTGTAGTCATCAACTAGGCCTTTCAGTCTGTCTAATTAGCATTTCCAATAAAAGTCATTTTTTATCCAACCCCATTTCTATCAAAATCATTAGGATATTTTACTAAAGATTACCATTAAAAATTCAAAGAGCAAAAACGAGCAGTACTTGCGGCTTTTTAAAGGTTGTAAATTACACCAATATGAATTTAGACGGCGTTATTATTTTGCAGCTATGAAAATATGTCTCCAAGTCTTATCAACACTTTTTGAACCATTAAGATCGAAAATTGAGTTTTGAAATCAGGGCAAGAATAAATTTTATAAGAATCTAACAAGATGAGTAAATCTGAGAATACCAATTGGCGGAAAAAGAATCTTATTGAGTTGGCAGGATATGAACGGGACTTTTTGTATTTGGATTAGTAAAGCGAGTGCCATTCAGGAAAAGGTGGCGGTTTTTTTGTTTGAAGATGAGTTCCTTCCTTCAAGTTTTGCAAGAAGTTCAGGTCTCTTTCTATTATGACCGAAATATTTGATAAGATTCTTCGCCATATCCACAAATGGCGAGTGTTTCTTCAGCAATTTTGATAAAAGCTTCTGCAGATTTTTTTTGAAGATAGAAAGACTTGTTATTTAAACGCTGCAGTGGGCTTTGAGGCAGTGGAACACAATGCGGGATCAGCAGTAAATATCTTGGAAAAATTATCAATGATGAATCCAGTTGCAGATAAAGAATTTGGGAAAAAAGTTTGGTTTTCACAAATCATGGCTGGTAAAAGGGAACATAAGTCCGAAAACATTTGATTTTTCACAAGATCCTGTTGCTGAGATTTTTGGGCATATTTCTTTTAAGGTGATGGCTATACCTTTTGATACATTGATGAAAATGATGTGGTTGAATGATTCAAAAAGGACATGTTTTGTTATGTTAATTACAGACACATAATTCAAAGGAAGAGTTGGTTTTATCAACAATTGAGGTTTTTTTGAGTATGTTTTTATGTGGATACAAATGAATCCAGAAGCAAATCAAAAAGGAGATAATTTCTGAGTGGGATATCTCAGGACCGACGTTTCTTTTTTGAATGAGTAACAGCATGGATGGTATGAATTCAAGAAGGTTTCACGCAGAGCCAGGTCACCAATGGGAAGACAATAGGAAAAACAAAGTGCCTATAAGAAAATGTTTTTGATATGACAAGAAGTTTGAAGAGTACTTACCGAAGGTTCATAAATTTGGTCTTGTTGATACACTTTTGTTTGCTAGTTGCAGAAGCATTTTCACTTTAGAATACTTGGAGATGAGGTGTAATATGGGTTTTTGTTTTTACTACAATGGCCTTATTAATACACACATTAGTACAATACTTGACTCTAGCAATTCTTGTTGAAAATATAAATGAATCAAAAACACAATAGCTGATTGCTGTGATGGTACTGGTAGTGGTAGTGGCGGTGGTGGTGATGGTACAAATCTACTCAAACATACTTTGAATTTTTTGAAAAGTGGATCATAAGAAGAAGTTACTGCTATGCATGATTGGATTTGTTTTTCTTTTGAAAGAATGAAAAAATTAAAAAAAGCATTTTTTACCAATTACACACAGCATATTCTTAGATGAGAGCTTTGCTATTATATTATTTGTTTCCAATTTGTGAAACGCCTTATAAAACACACACACACAACAAAAAGAATAAAAAAAATAAAGAAAAAAATATCTTAAGCTCAATTGTTCTTTGCTAAATACAATTATTCCAGTTTTAGCTCAGAAATCGAAGTTGACGACGATGATGGTGATGGTGATGCCGATGATATTGATGAAGCGATTTATGATGAAGACGAAATAAGCGAAGATAAGCCAGATGAACCGATAAGATCAAATGAAATTTTTAACTTACAAGGTCCTTCCTCATTAAAAGATTATGAAATTACAGAATAAATGGAAACTGTGTGAATAGATACTATTACTGGAGTGGTTGATAAAACAATTGTGATGAAGGTTTTTGGAAGCACTGAAGTTGCAGTTCCCAAGGAGGATACAGTTTTCTGTTTTTGAAGGTCTTGTTTTACTTTACGAAGTTTGTGGAAGAGTATGATTGCTTGTGCATACTATTAATTTTACACACAGGAGGAAACTGATCAGTTTTTTTCCAAGAAGGAAAGCAATGGTTACTTTGTTCAAGTACAGAATTTTTTAAATCCGGCTGAATTTGAGGAAATCTAAGGAACAGATGAAACTGAGTGTGACGATGAAGAATTCCCAGAAGAAGAAAAGGAATGCTTAGATGATGAGAAGGAAGCAATAACACTTTATGTGCTGCTATCCATTTACGACATTTATTATTAACAAAAAAAAATAAAAAAAAATCCGGTTCAAAGTTGTGATGGTTTACACTTTCATATTTCAGGTGAAGATGCTGCTACTACGAAATTTTCTGCTGTTCATTTTCAATTAGTTATTAGTTATTAGTTATTAAAAATCAAAAAAATAAAAAATCAAAAAATCAAAAGATAAAATAAAAGACCAACTCAAAGTTGTGATTGTTTACGTTTTTCAAATTATAGATGGGGATGTTGCTACTATGAAATTATCCCGTTATTTATTTTCAATTTAGTTATTAGTTATCAAAAATCACAAAATCAAAAAAATCAAAAAAAACATAAGAGAAATCAAATAAATAATCCAGTTCAAAGTTGTGATGGTTTACACTTTCATATTTTAGGTAAAGATGCTGCTACCATAAATTCCTCCTGCTGTTCATTTTCAATTTAGTTATTAGTTATTATTATTATTATTAAAAATCAAAAAAAAATAAAAAAAAAAAAAAAATCCAGCTCAAAGTTGAGATGGTTTACACTTTCATATTTAAGATGGGATGTTGCTACTATGAAATAATCCTGCTCTTCATTTTCAATTAGTTATTAGTTATTAGTTATTAAAAATCAAAAAAAATAAAGTCAAAAATTAAAAAATTAAAAAAAATAATTCAGTTCAAAGTGGTGATGGTTTACACTTTAATATTTTAAGTGGAGATGCTGCTACATTGAAATAATCCTGCTGTTCATTTTCAATTTAGTTTTTAGTTATTATTATTATTATTATTATTATTATTATTATTATTATTATTATTATTATTATTATTATTATTATTATTAAAAATAAAAAAAAATAAAAATAAAAAATAAAAAAAATAAAAAATAAAAAATAAAAAAAATAAAAAATAAAAAAGATAAAAAATAAAAAAAATAATTCAGTTCAAAGTTGTGATAATTTACGCTTTCATATTTTAGGTGGAGATGCTGCTACCATAAATTCCTCCCGCTGTTCATTTTCAATTAGTTATTAGTTATTATTATTATTATTAAAAATGAAAAAAAATAAAAAAATAAAAAATAAAAAAATAAAAAAAATAATCCAGTTCAAAGGCGTGATTGTTCACACTTTCATATTTTAGATGGAGATGCTGCTACTATGAAATCCTCCTGTTGTTCATTTCCAACTTAGTTATTAAAAATCAAAAAAAAAAATAGAAAATCAAAAGATAAAAAAAAATCAGTTCAAAGTTGTGGTAAATCACCTTTTTCATATTTTAGGTGGAGATGATGCTACTATTAAATTCTCCCTATTTATTTGGGACACCCATATCACAAAAAAAAACGTGAAAACCCGTTCAAAGCTGTAACAAATCATACCTTTCACATCTCAGATGGGGATGTTGTTACTATGAAATACTCCTGTTATTCATTTTCAAATCAGATATAAAAAAAAATGGAAAAAAAGTTTGAAGTTGCTATTATATTACTCATCTTTCAGATGGAAGTATTGCTAGACAGAAAATTGCCCAGTTGTTCATTTTTTACACTAATCGTTACAAAAAAATGAAATAAAGAACAGTTTGAGACTGTTGTTAATTACACCTTACATATTTCAGATGGGAGTGTTGCTAGAAAGAGTTTTTCTGCTGTCCATCATGACGCCAGGTAACCTCCAAATTTCTTTTTATTAGAGAATCCTTAGCAAGGTCTAAGATATTAACTGAATAACTCGTGTTCCAATTTAATGAAACATCAAAAGTGGACGAATCATAAGCTTCATAAACAGAACTTATTCAGTTCTGCGAATACGCTCAAGCAACGTTCGAAATTTCATGCTGCATTGCCGGGAAAAAATGTTAGTCCTGATAGTGATGTATTAAACACAATCACTAATGGCTTTACTTCATAGCCTTTTCTATCATTAAATTACTTTTCAGGCACAAAACAGCAGTCAGGTTTGGCAATTTACCTAGAAAAGCCATTAACATATTTATTATTCGTTATATATTCTCTACATAAGCAACTACTCAATTATTTCTGCAACGGTAGTGGGAGTTTTTCTCTTAACTACAGACCTTTCTGACTCATCATTTTCATGAATCATCCCATCTGGCTCTTTTTCTTGAACTCTTTCTACCTGCTCTTGCTCCTGCTCTTGCTTCTGCAACTCGTCGATTTCTTTTTGTAGTTTCACAACTTCCTTCTGGAATTTTTTGCCGTAGAAATCCACGTAATAAGTTGCACCATTGAATGTAGAGCATAAAAAGATACATGAAACAAACAATGAACATAAAAGTTTGTATTTGTATAAAAAGGGGCATAATGACATCGTAATGAGCTGATAACCGTACTGAATAAAAGTAAAAGCAACCACTGGGAAAGGTTCAGGTAGTGAATTAACAAACTTTGCAATTGGTTTCTTTGAAAAAGCTTTTCGCAAATATTCAAATGAAGTTACTTTACCATTCTTGATTTTCTCGGACTTTCTGATGGTTATGAAATAGTGATAACTCAATTGCCAAATAAAATATAGGATCGACGTATGGAAAATACCGTACATGATATCCCAATTTTCCAACTTAACAGATCCCCCGAATCTTTTAACCTTGTATTCATGATCCAATTGATGGGTGATCACATACATCACTGTACCTGGTAATACGTGGATAAAAGTAGAAGTAATTTTGTCAATGCTATGGAAAACCAACTTGTTTTTCCAGGTAATAACAGCAAAGGAAAGTGTCCCCCAAGAAAATGAACAACAAGCAATGTAGAGTATCTGAGAATTCGGTAAAACCCAAATATACAGCATCAAAAGATAATTAACATAATAGCATAGATCTGCCAAATAGTAGCCAAAATCTTGTTTGTAGTAGGTGATAATTCTGATTGGCATCAAGAAAGCAAACAATATCGAATAGACAATATGAACATATTGAGGACAATTACCAATCATAAACCCAATCATGAAAATTGAATAAACGGTAGCTGAAAAAAAAGACTTTTCCGTAATGGATGCCTTTTGGGTCTGGTCAATTCGTTTGTAAGCATCATCGATTTTCTCATGAAGTAGCGATTTCAATTCCTTCAGGTCTTCATTGCTCAAATTCAGATGTTTCAGATCCTGCCTCTTTTTCTTATAATAATTCTGGACCCATTTATAAGTAACGTCTGTTTTCTTCTTCAAATCCAGGTTCAAGTTATAAGAAGAGGGCTCAAGTAGATCAATCAGTGATATACTATCAAACACGGGAGTTTTCTCAAATGTGAAAGATGGAGTATTTTCCTTTGATGCTGGACTGCTTTCTTCGGAGTCCATTATCTATGCGCAGTATAAACAGTCCGCCAGAGAATCTTTTAGGGTAAATGATTTTCCCCTTCACATGTTTCCATAGAATTTATCAAAAGGTTAAAATGAAAAATTATGGGGTTACGTAATCGGTAGAAGAATGGAAAAGTGGAAAAATGGAATCTATCTATTGTTTACGAGACACATAGCCGGTCGGTATCAAACCAGTGTCACATTGGAAAACAAACAATCCAACAGTATAGATATTTTTTAGAGACACACCTTTCCAATAACCTAATTCAAACTTCTATTCAAAATCACAGGCTTAACCTTTTACTGATTGACGCTATCAACAGGTCCTGCGACGATCGTCGTCACGTATCTTCAAGTTGTCTATTCAAATTATTACGTCAGGTGGTGCATGTCTATAAAGCATCAACTTCATATGGGTCTGCACGGTCACATATACTTGACAGATTGGCAGTATAAATGAGGAAAGATATTTATCAATCAAAACAAATTCAAAATTGAAAAGAAAGCAAAACGGTAAATTTGAGTTGATTTCCTAACGTGTGGGAGCAATAACAGCCAATAAACGGAAACAGATCAAATGATGGCCTCAGACAATAAAGAGAGCTATATATGACTAAAAACCGTAAATATTATTAATTGTATTTTGTACATATTGTTAATTGTATCTATCCGAATCTTATAATTTATGCTAATTCGACATTTAGAAGGTAAAAATCCCTTTTTCCGTTGCATAGCACACTAGGTGCTGCGTCCTTAGTACATTTAACGTGACTGCGCTATTGCGGTTGAACTGTGCCTTTACGTAGTCTTCAACTTGACCATATTTGTGAAATTAATGTTAACTTGCTATACCATTGTAATCACTTATACTGTATTACAAACAGTAACGATTTAGTGTCTAAAGAGGTAGCAATAGTAGTTACGGTTGTTATAACTGTAAATCAAAATGAACATTCTAAACACAGTGTCTTTTACCAAAAAAAAACAAAAAAAAAAACAAATAAGGCATAAGACAAATAGTGTTACTAAAATCTACTTCTCTCGTTTTACATAACTTATCAGAACTGGTATGCGATTGGTATGGTATGACAACCTTTGAAACACTACATATTCGAAGATCGTAAGAAAACGGGTGAGCGAAAAAAATGACATGAATGTGAAAATTTTAAGTGTCGTACCGATACGATAGTAGAGGAGGGATAGATAGTTGGACTTAGTAAAGACTGGAGTCCTCATTATGGTGAGAGAAAGTGTGCGAGTTCGTGAAAGAAGGGAGAAGGAACAAAGATTGCAGCAACAACGAGAAAAGAAGAAAGGAGAATCACGAACGAAACCGAAACCGAAACCGAGACCGAAGACGAGACCGAAGACGAAGACGAAAATCGAGACACACACGGAAATACATTCAGGGAAGAAGAACCATGAGAGTGTGAGTATTGATACAGAACAAGTTGATGGAAACGAGGTAGAGGTGGAGGAAGAAGATGATACTGATCAACGAGAAAGCCGATCTTCTGGAAAGACCCTGTTGAAGGGGAAAAAAGCACAAATTAGGTCTAAAACTGATAAAAGGGGGAATCCACAAGTTGGCACTGATCCTAGTCATACGACAGATATTGTGAGCAAGAAGAGAAAAAGGAAATTCACAGACGACGATGAAAATGAAAATGAAAATGAAGACGAAAATGCCAATGAAAATACAAATGAAAGTGAAGATGAAGATAAAGATAAAGATCACGACGTAGGGAATAACTCAGCAACTAATGATGATAACAGATGGATAAAAAACAATACCAAACTCGCAGAGATTGAAAATGAGTTGAGATCAAAGAAGTTACCCACCTATAAAGTAGAACAGCTGCAAAGATTGCAGAGGTTGATCAAGTTGTCAGCTATTGCAAGACCAAGAACAAATTCCAGCAGTAGTTCAAAGGACAAATCTGAACAAAATCTTCACAATGAAGGACTCAAGCTGATACTTGATAATGCAAAAGAAAAAATAAGTAATGTGCCCAATTATAACCCGGATCGAGTAAAACTACTGAATAAAGAGCTAACAACTGAGGAAAAGGACCAACTCTCTCAAAGGTACTCGAAAATTGAGAGATATAAAGATATAAAATGCAGGAGATTATCAGAAGATAAATTATTGAGGGCTGCACTGGATGAAATTTCCTCTGATAAATCCAACCTGAAGTTTTGGGAATACTATAATTCTGATTTCGATAATTTCACCTATGGTGATTCGAGCTTATTTGAAAATGAGAAAAGACTACAATCATTCAACATCGACAACGAACAATCAATCAATCTACGATTCCAGAAAAATAATGGTCTAAAAAGTAGTTCAGAGTTTGCTAAGTGTCATTCGGACAATAAGTATGAGCGAATTGACTTAAAAAATGCTTACAAGGAGTCTTCAATATCGGAACTCGTAAAACAAGAGACTGATAATGATAAAATTGGAGAAAAAAACGCATTTGATGGTCTGAAATTAGAGGATTTTACAACAATTAGGAATTTCGGTTTGGATAAAATATAAAACACTAACAAAATGGTAACATGAATATGATTAGTGTTTAATTGTCATCAGTCTGTGAGAGACGTGGGTGTTGCCTTAGATATAGCGGTGTACTTGTACCTTTGCTGCGCCACTCGAGCCTCTCTAAAGAAAACAACTACATTTAAGATTCTACATAAGAGCAAGTGGGATGTTATTAGTCTAATACTAGCGCGCTGTCTAGACTGCTGCTAATTAGACTAGCATTACTAAACTATAGGTCACTATGTTACATAACACTATATATTGTAACATAATAAGGCTTAGCTCCTCATACATGACACATCACATATGTACCAGTACACGTTTAATAGACAGTATTTAGAGAGTTCCCAGGAGATCTATAAATACTGTACTATTTCCAATTTATTTACGAAACTTTATAGCCCTTAAAGTCAGTTAATAATTACCTAGCTATTACATATTTAAGTATATGTTACCTTTATATAGTTAATCACGTTGATTTAGCGTATTCTGTGTTGCTCTTTGAACCGCTGTTTGGTAGACCGTATCTACTGGATCCAAATTCTGTTCGGGTTCTTGTATATACGGTTCATCTACTTGTATTTGCTGTTCTCCTTCATTTAATGGTAATTCTTGAGCCGTTTGTAAGTGCTGATCTTCTATTTCATTATCACCTTCTTCTAAAACTAGACGTTCGTTCCATTTCCAAATCGGGGTAAAGATTGACCGGCATCTGTAAACCTTTGGAATAAAATCATTCATGTACCAAACCACATGACCAATGAAAATAGTCGAGAGAACTTTCTTGGCATCGACGTTATCTTGAAACATGTTCTCCATAGATAAATTTATCCAGGGAAACCATTGAGAATTGAATTGAAACATGAAGAATCTCATTCGAAGGTTGGGATTCTTTTTCGTCCAAATGTAAATCAAAATATCCCTCAATGGATATGAAAGGAAATTGAAATGACTTACAAATACTGAATAAAATAATAAAATTATCGTAACTGCTAATATAAGCCAGGCATATTCTGTAGAAGAACCAATTAAAATCTCTAGCTCATTCGAATATTCAGTGAAAAAATAAAGAGATGTCATCGAGGTCAACGAGAGTGATCTCATATGAACGGCATTCAAGGGTAATTTCCATAAAGTGCTTCTGTTCAAGAGATTGTCGTAACTAATTGAAAAATCCAAAGGTTTCTCGAATATGATGTGTTCAGATAATGATAGCCCCAAAGTGGATATGACGATGGTTCGTGTTGTTGGTCGTAATGACTGGATCCATTGTAGTGGTATTCCATCCATGGCTGTTGAGGTGGATTAGATTATGTGTTGATGATAACGTAGTATTAGAAATGCGAAAGGAATTGATCCTGACAGCGAAAAATAAATCTCAACGGAAACATATTTCAACGGGTTGAGCCTACTTTGGTGACGTTACAAGAACCAAGAGAAAACGGGTAAGGCGCCATGGATAAGTTATATGAAGGTATTATTCAACCATATACGTACATTTCCACCAATGGTGGCGGTAAAGGTTATAGGAATAAGTTAATAGACGAGTTCAACTTATGTTTCCAGATCTCAGACGCCAAAATTTCAAAGATCAAGGAGTTTATCAACATATTACACAATTCTAGCTTGCTAATCGATGATATAGAAGACGGTAGTGATGTTCGACGTGGATCTGAATGTGCCCATCTTGTTTTCGGTATAGCCAGTACTATAAATGCCGGGAATCTCATGTATTTCAAAGCGTGGCAAAAACTACAGGAAATAGCAGAGTCTTGTGAATGTAAGTATGATTGTCGTTCTGAGGATATACTTTTGGGGAAACTGAGTAGGCTTTTTGTAGATTCCATGGTGAAGTTACACCTCGGACAAGGCAAAGAAATATATTGGAGGGATAACAAAATTTGTCCAACAGAGAATGAATACATAGAAATGGTAAAGGGTAAAACTGCCGAATTGTTTAAATTGGGTGTGAACTTGATGGAATGCGTTAGCGAAATGGATAATATACTGGTAGATAAAAATGAAGTTGAGAAATTGAAAGCAAGAGCAGAGACTCTAGGCATTCAATACCAGATTCAAAATGATATAGATGATCTCGAACAGGATTTGAAAGAAGGTAAATACTCCTATCCTGTAGTTTGCGCCATTCAGTTTTGTGGAGCTCCAAATTTCTACAAAGACTCTGACCCACTAGATATAGCTAAAACACTACATCAAATCAAAGCTTGTGGGGGCTTCGATATGGCTAAGAATCGCACCGCCGCAAAATAGGCACGTGATATAGCTGGTTCATGTATTCGCATTGACCAATGAAATGCGAGAGTTATGTATAATTTTGTGGCGCAGCAAATTGGATGATCAATTTTTTTTTTGTTGTCGAGACTGTTAGAAATTGAAAGTTTTTCCTCCTCTCTCCAGCATTTACTGAGTGAGTTGTTCATTTTGCACCAGTTATCCAAGTGACCATGTTCGCCAACACCATCAGATCTGCAGTTAGACAAAACACTAGATTAGCAATTGCTTCAGCTAGACCACAACTATTTAAGCAATTCTCTCCATTGGCTGTCAGAAACTACTCTGATCACCACGAAGAAACTTTTGAAGAATTCTCTGCAAGATACGAAAAGGAATTCGAAGAAGCTTACGATTTATTCGAAGTGCAAAGAGTTTTAAACAACTGTTTCTCATACGATTTAGTTCCATCTCCATCTGTTGTTGAAAAAGCTTTAAGAGCATGTAGAAGAGTTAATGACTATGCTACTGCTGTCAGAGTTTTCGAAGGTCTTAAATTCAAGGTTGAAAACAAAGAACAATACAAAGCTTACTTAGAAGAATTAAAGGATGTCAGAGCTGAATTAGGTATTGATTTAAAGGAAGAATTATTCACTGAGTAAATTATTCACTGACGCCAAAAAAAAAGAACAACCCATCCTCATATTATTTAATTTAGTTATATCATATATTTTATATAAACCCCACGTTTAAAAAAGATTTCAATTCGATAATATCATATGATGTTTATTTGAAGCATAGATGATTAATGTTAAATGGTGAGTTTTCTCGCATGCTTTTATTCATCCTCAATTTTATTTTGTTTAGTCTTCCTTCAGGTTCTCTACTCTTATTTTTCCATGTAGAGCTTATCCACTGGGCTTTAGGTAATTATCAGTGGTTTATCATCGCCAATCTCTATTGTAGCGCCTAATATAATCTACTTTTATCGCTATAGACCAAAGGATGTCGAAAAAAAACACACACCGGACCTTTCTTGCTTCACTCGTGAATCTATGTAGTTAAAACGCAACTTATAACCTCAACATGTCTGTATCCACCTGTTTGTGCCTAAAAGCAAAAACCGTCCATTTATCTAGGCTTCCTTTTTCTCGTTTTTCTTGTTTGCTCTCTAATAATGCTTTTTTTCACGTGTTCAACGCTCACGGTGTATTAAATATAACAAAAACCGGGCAGACTAAAATTCTAATAGAAGTTGTTACTCGTGGAACAATATAGACCTCAACACACTTGCTACCACAGATAAAGAGGACGGCGCAACCAACATGCCTTAATCTATTTTAAGTCAATCTCGCGCCGATCGTCTGAACACGAAGAAATCCTCTAAAATCTCAATCTATTTACAAATTGCCTATTTTGGAGATTTGAAAACAACGAAAATTCCGCTTGATGTATGTTACAAACAAATATTTGTTAAGAACCTTCTCTTTAGTTGATTTTTTTAGCCCTTTTATCAGCAATTTTCTAATCTTCTTTTGATTTTTCTATTGTCAATCTTTTGAGATCTGTTGGCCTTCTACGTTTCTCAACTATGGACGATTATAAGGGTCAATTGTGGTTTAGTGATCAGGATACTACCAAAAATTTGGAAATCTCGAGCCAAGATACAACAATATTTCAAAAAGCTGAAATCGTCGAAACTCTAGAGAATAATCAATACAAAATTAGAATATTGAATAATGATGAAACAATAGTGGCTGATTTCAGTCAACTTCAAAAGGCAAATCCTACAAGTTTTGATGGCTGTAATGATATGGCCTCATTAACATACCTAAATGAACCTTCTGTTTTGAATAATTTGAAGATACGATACCAAGATGATAAAATTTATACCCACTCTGGACTTTTTTTGGTTACTGTCAATCCTTATAAAAACATCAACATATATAATGACTCATACATCAGTATGTACTCTGATTCAAATGCTGAGAACAAAAATGATGACTCGATCATTAAATCAAAGCCTCATATCTTTGGTACAGCACATGAAGCATATACCAATTTGATTAAAAATAAAAAAAATCAAAGTATTTTAGTTACCGGTGAATCTGGTGCTGGTAAAACTGAAAATACAAAAAAGGTCATTCAATATATTTTATCTGTATCAACCAACTCCAATAATAAAGAAAATGCCTTGATTTTAGAAAATAAAATTTTGCAAGCAAACCCAATTTTGGAAAGTTTTGGTAATGCAACAACTGTCAGAAATTTGAATTCGTCAAGATTCGGTAAATTTGTTAAAATTCAAATTGATAACCAGAAAAATGAACTTTTCGGTGCACATATCGATTGGTACCTATTGGAGAAATCAAGAGTAATTTACCAAGATAAAAATGAGAGGAATTACCATGTATTTTATCAATTATTAAAAGGGGCCCCTACAGAATTACTCGATAGATTACTGTTGACTAATAAATCTCTCAATAGCTACGAATATTTGAAAAATGGAATAACCAACCCTGTTATCAGTATCAACGACAAACTAGAATTTGAAAACTTGATGAAAGCGTTCAAGACCATAAATTTCAGTGATGAAGAAATTTTCAATATTTTTAAAATTTTATCTATCATCTTACATTTAGGAAACATCAAGTTTAGAAATTCAGATCAGGATACCAAACAAGCAGTCCTGGATGAAGGTTCAGACGAAATCATAGAAAAAATTTCCAAATTATTAAGCGTTCCTTCAAATAACTTCAAGCAATCCTTTTTAAACTCAAAGATTAAGGTTGGCAGAGAAATTGTAAATCAACAAAGGACTGCAGTCCAGGCAAAATTTGCAATAGATGCATTGGCAAAGTCACTCTATGAAAAGTTGTTCCAATACTTAGTTGATAAAATCAATTTTAATTTCTCAAATAATGATTCAACCAGTGAAGATCCTTTCAATGATAACACAAATTACATCGGTATTTTGGATATTGCCGGCTTTGAAATTTTTGAGAAAAACTCATTTGAGCAGTTATGCATCAACTATACAAACGAAAAATTACAGCAGTTTTTCAATCATCATATGTTTGAATTGGAACAAAAGGAATATTTGAAGGAAAATATTTCGTGGAAATATATTGATTTTGGTAATGAACTAAAACCAACTATAGAATTAATTGAAGGTAGCTCTAATGATAAAAGAAAGACAAACATTTTTTCAATACTAAACGAAGAATGTGTTGTTCCAAAGGGTAACGATAAATCATTCATTGAAAAACTTTTCCAAAACTTGGAGAATAAAGAAAAAAATACTGATAAATCAAAGCTATCATTTAAACCCAATAAAATCAGAGACGGGTTTATTATCAAACATTATGCTGGAAGTGTGGACTACTCCATTGATGGCTGGTTGGATAAAAATAAAGATCCTTTGAGCTCTACAATGATCGAATTGCTATCGAACTCGAGTGATGATTTTATCAATATCATATTTCAGGATTCTGAGGATCTAAACCTGACAGATTCTCCAATCAAAGGTTCACCAAGGAAAAAAACTGGTATGTTTAGAACTGTTGCTCAACGTCATAAGGAACAGTTAACATCTTTGATGGATCAACTTTCAAAAACATATCCTCATTTTGTGAGATGTATTTTGCCAAATAATGAAAAGAAGCCGAATATATTTAGCGATTCAATTGTTCTACATCAGTTGCGCTGTAATGGTGTTTTAGAAGGGATAAGAATTGCAAGGAGTGGATATCCAAATAGAATTGATTTCAAAACTTTTGCTACTAAATACAACATCTTGATTTCAAATAATCTCAAATTCACCTCGGATTATAGGCATTTATCTGAATTGATTTTAAACGAACTAAAACTTGATAAAGAGATTTACAAAATAGGTTTGACTAAATTATTTTTTAGAAACGGTGTTTTGGCATCGATAGAAAAGAAGAAGGATGAAATTCTATCTGGGATTTTCACCAATTTTAATTCAGTAATTAAAGGTATGTTATTCAGAAGTAACTTCCAAGTTAAACTTCAAAGACTAAGAGCTTCAAAAGTGTTACTGAACAACTTTAGTGAATACTCCAGACAGAATGAGGATCCGTGGTTTAAATTGATTAAAACTTTGAAACCAAGATTAGATGATTCCAGCATGATTGAATTGCAATATACTTCTAAAATTTCCCAATTGGAATCAAAAATTAAAGATTTATTAAGTGAAATCGAAAACCATTCAAGTGATAAAGCTAAAATCATTTCCAAAATTGAAGTGCTGGAAAATGAGTTAACGGCAAATAAATCTATTATTAATGAAAAAAATTCTGAGCTCGATGATTCAAATAAAAAACTTGTTGGTTTAGAGAATGACTTCACCAAAATCAAAGAATTATATGATGAAAATGTGAATATATTGGCAAGTCGAGATACTGAATTGGAGAACTTGTCCAAAGTCAACATTAATAGCATTGAAAAATTAGAATTAGAAAACAAGGAACTCCTCGAAAACAAAGCTAAATTAGAGAAAAAGATCGAAGCAGAAAATAAATCTAACATTCTCTTGAAAAATGAGTTGGCTTCATTGAAATCCATTCTTGACAAAAATGAAATGGAGTTGACAAGCTTGAAAATTGAAAAAAAATCAAGACATAATGATATTCACAAGAAATTAACTGATTTACAAGTTAAGTTAAATGAAGTCAATAATGAAAACAAGTCTCTCAAATCAGAGTTGGATGAAAAATCTAATAAACTTATTTTGAAAACAAATGAGTTGAATAAGCTGCAAAAAATATATGACTCAGTTATTGATGAATATAGTGCTTTGAAGGAAATGAAAAAGGATTATGATTCCAAGAAGACAGCATATGACCAATCCGAAAAGTTGAAGCTTAAATATAAAGAACAAAAGCGTGATCTTGTGCAAACAAAATCTTTATTGGAACAAAAGATTAAGGATGAAATCGAGTTTAATGAGGGCCGCCAGCAGTACCAAAAGGAACTACAAGAGACCAAAAATATCATAAATGACTTGAAATCGGAACTGGAACTCCAAAAGAAATTCTATCAAGATACTGAAAACAAGTTGGAACATGCCAAACTAGAAACTGAAATTGCCATCAAAGAGAAGAAATTCCTGCAATCAGAGAATTCACAGTTAAAGCTGCAATTAAGAATCAAAAACCCATTTGAGGCAGAATTAAATCAAATTGAGTATAACAATAAAAGCAAAGGTTTGGACCCTGAATTTCATAAGCTAAAGGATGATCTGAGAATTTTACAGACAAGAGTTTCATCAGAGGTTGAAGAAAATAGAAAACTTAAGGCAATCCTGAAGAAAAATGGAATTGATTTTAGAAGCATGGGCGCTGTTTTAAATTCTAATGATTATGTTTTGAGTAATACCAATGAGTCAGGTAATATTCACATTTTTGAGGACGAAAATAGTGAAGTTTTGATTTTAAAGGAAAATCTACTGCGTGAAAAAGAGGCTAATAGAAGACTAGAAAAGCATAACGTTCAATTGAAGAAGGATTTGATGAACTATAAAAGCAAGACCAATTTGAATTTGGTTGAATCAAACGAAGACTATAAGTACAAGTACCAAATGTCACAAATTGAACTTGAAGAATTGAACGAGAAAATTGAAGTGCTGAAGAAGCAATCAAAGAAAAATAACGCCAGAGCACTACGTGAAAATAGTTTGATTGAAAATTCCGTGGTGTCTCAACAATTTGATGACCCTAGTAATGTGAAACTCAAACATGAAAATCTGAGGTTATCATCAATGGTTAATGAGATGAAGACAAAATTGGGCAGATTTGAGTCTGGCAATTCGAATAGATATGATCAAGAGGAAGAAATTATCCAGCTAAGACATAACTTACAGGCTGTCACTTTGAAGAATAATGCATTGGAAGCAAACTCTCAGTTATATAAAAGTAGATCCGAGGATTACTTTAACAAACTGTCAAAAATGGAAGTTGAACTGAATGCATCATTGAGAGAGCGCAAGAAATTGAGTGATGATATTTTAATTTACAAAGATAAATTAAAGAGAATGAATTTATCAAATGAAGAGTTTGAAAATCAAATTCAGAATTACCAACAGAAAATCAGAGAATTGAATAAACAAATATCTGATAAAGATTTAAGAATTGACGAACTGGTTTCCTCTTGTGAGTCACTAACTGATAAATTCAAGAACAGTGAGGAACTGAGAAAATCTTTCCATTCAAGCCATCGTGATCATCAAGAATCCGAAATTAATAGGTTAAACAATGAGCTCACTAAAAGTCTTAATAAAGAAACTGAATTCAATAAATTGTTGAGAGGATTGAATATGCAGCTTGAGAACTCCAAAAAAGAAATCAATTCTATCAAGTTTAATAATAATGAGCTTTTCAGGGAAAAGAAAAGTTTGACCAAATCCTTGAATGAATGTATTTTCAAAAATGAAGGTTTATTAGCTGAGGTTAAGGAAAACATTCTAAAAGTTCAAAATCTGTCTCAACAAGTAAATGTTTTGAAGGTGACTAACAATGATTTATTGAAAGAAAGAAATGATCTTCTGACATCAAAAAGATTGTTGGAAGAGAAGTTGAATAGTATAACTGTTCAATTTGATCAACATTTATCTAAAGTAAGGGATGATGCCAACAATGCAGTAATTGTCGAGCAGCTCAGTGAGAAATTGAGAATTTCAGAGACTGCAAATCAGAAAATTTTAAAGGACTTATCCGAGTACAAGGAAAATTTTGAAACTGTTTCAAAACAGCTACAAGAATTGAAGATTGATCATCTGAAAACAATAGAAGAAAGTAAAGAGCTTGCCAAGTTTAATTCTAGTCTGCTGAAAAAGCTCGACGATAATTCAAAAGAATATAACCAAAAAATTGATTCACAAGATACGCATTGGTCAAAGCGTATAAATGAACTCGAAGACAGGCTGTTAGAAACTAAGTCATCACAGCGCAACGAACAGCATAGGCTGGAGAATTTGAAAAGGACAATTGAAGATTTAAGAATTCGTAATGAAGACTTGGAAAGATATAAAAGAAGATCAGATGATGAAATCAAAAAGCTTGAACACAATCTTGAGAGCTTGGATCAGAAATATCATTTATTAGCCCAAAGAGAGACCGAAGCGCAAATCCGATGCAAAAGATTAGGTGGTGAATGTGAAAGATACAGGGAAATGTTGAGTTCCCAGATTTAATTTGAATGTTATACCTTGTTTTTTAGCCTTTTAATTTAAATAATAATAGTACAACCTTAATTTATCTGTTATCTGAATTGTTTCAGTATATAGAGCATTAAATAACCAATTGTGTCCTATATTTTCACAAAAAAATCCAAAAAAATATAAGCTAATGCCTGCACCCATGCTGGGAGTCGAACCCAGAATCTTTTGATTAGAAGTCAAACGCGTTAACCATTACGCTACACGGGCATTGCTTGCAAACTAAACCTTACGGATATTTATACTGATGTGAATCCAAAATCAAAGAGAATAATTTAAGAACCTTAGAAAGAAACTTTACATACTTCATTATCTAAGGAAAACGCAGATTTGAGTTTAGAACATATTTTTTCATTCTACCACATCTCGAAAATAAATTTTTACATCTCAAAATACAAAATAAAAACAATTCACTTTTTCACTTTTCTCAAATTCATTTCTACGACTGTTCAAGAACGTAAAATGAGTACAAGTTGCTTAAATAGAAAGCTTAACAACATTTAAAGTTTTCCTCATTTTTCATCAATGTAACCTATAACCTTGATGATAGCCCGGAAAGTTAGACTTTGTTCATTCATTCTCTCGATCCACATTATCTTCAAATTTTCACTTCCTTGAATTTGTAGTCACCAATGGTCTTCCATATAGAGATAGTCTTTAAACGCGATAAAAAAAGCCTCATTTTTCGACATGAATTTCTTTTTTGTTTTGAACAAAAACATTGTATCCATCTGATAAATAAGATATTTCTTAGACATCTAAGTAGGGATCACCGAATATCATGTCCTTATCTTCTATACCCATATATTTGACAAGTCGAATATGTTCAACTCTTTTCATTTCTTGTATTGTCATAATTGCATTTGCTAAATATTATTTTGATCCGTTCAATTGTTTACGTTTTCACACTAGTAAAAAACTGGATGAAGTAGACATAAACTCAACAGTAAGAAGAAACAGTTCTGTTGAACCCTTTCCAAACTGTAATAACAAAATACGCATTTCAAAACATTTGCGGTACTATGCACAATTATTATCACTCGAATTAACTGAATACGAAGTTACAACACCTGATGGATTCATCCTCGTACTACAGCATTTATACGATCCTAAAATACCATCAGCTGAAAGAGGGAAACCAGTGTTGTTTTTACATGGTCTGATGCAATCATCTGCATCATTTTTGTCATCAGGTAAAAAATCATTGGCTTATCATTTATTATGTAATGGTTATGATATCTGGTTAGGCAACAATCGATGTGGATTCAAACCGAAACATTTGGAATTTGGTTACTACAACAAGAAATTATGGGATTGGGATATGAATGAGCTGGCGATCTACGATTTACCTACATTAATTGAAAATGTTGTGAAATTATCAAATTGGAATGGAAAAATCAATCTTGTCTCTCATTCACAAGGAACCACCCAATCGGTGATGCTTTCAACAAACCAATATTATAATCCAGTAATTGAAAAAATCGATAAATGTGTATTGCTGGCTCCCGCAATCTATGGTGGTCCATTACTCAATGAAAAGCTCTTCATAAGATTCATCAAATCTTTGAATGAAGAGACATACAAGCTCTTTTTTGGTAACGGTCCATTCATGTCGATACTGATGCATATGAGGAATTTGAGTTATAAATTTTCAAGTTTTAGTTTATCATCGTATGTTGTTTTCAACTATTTGTTTGATTGGGACAACAAACTATGGGATCATAGCTTACAGCATGTCCATTTTCTATTTTCTCCTGTTTTTGTCAGTGCCAAATTGATGAAATGGTGGCTACTGGGAGAAGACTTTAGATTTAACAAACCAATTATAAATAATCCGAATTCTTGGTTTCATGAGAAGAGTCCATTATTTCTGCTTGTGATTGCAGGTAAAGACAGCTTGGTTAACGGTGAGCTATTTGTCAATAGATTAGTGGAAATCGAAACAGAGATGGTGGATAAATATGAAGTCTTGAGATGTGAGGATTATTCTCATTTGGATGTTATCTGGGCCGATGATGTACTTGAAAGGGTAGGTGCACCAATTCTTAAGTTCTTGAAGTAGAATACAACGGGTTGTGTTTCCCAGTTACCATGATAGAAAATGAATCCCGTTCGAGTAATTCAGAGGATAAAATTATCTAATGATGTGATGTATAGATAAATATGCTTGCATCTACTAGTATTCTTTTTCATATTCCTTCTTTTTTTCTTTTTTTTGAGTATCAAGTTATTTTGTTTGATATATCATGGGACATAAATATTTCCTGCCATTCTATACATCTTGTAAATAAATCCAAAAAAAGAAAAAACAAAAAAAAAAAAACAACCTACATTTCAAAGATTGCAAAGGATTACTGATTTGCTATATTTTTAATACTGTTGAGTAGTGTCACCATTTGACACCCCATTCTAAAAGAGAATCGTTATTTGTAGAACGACTGTCGTTATAAATACACCTATTTCTACTTTTTTGTATTTAAATTGATAGATTTTGAATATAAAAGTTATCTAAAGATACATATATATGAGTTCTTTATTGATTTTTTTGTATTAAATGAATAAATAAAGTAATATAGATCATAATGAGAAGGGGGTAATATAGAATAAATAGAATAAATAAATGACACAGTGGAACTTAATTTTTTAAATCATAAGCCTTTTCACTGGCAAAATGTGGGTGAATTGGCTTATATATTTGGTTACCTTGTTTGAAAATTTCTTTACCACCGTCATTTGGAATGGATTTAGCCAATTTCAAGCTTGCAAAGACACAATCATTCAATAAAGATTCTGCCTTTCTACAGTTCTTAAATTCCATGTTGGAGTAGTTGAGACATTTGTAATGCATTTCAAATTCTTTCTTACAGTGTGCGTTCAAATCACTTAAAACAGAGGCGGCACATCTGGTGACTTTTCTACCTTCCTTCAAACAGTTGACAGGACCATTGGCACCGTTTTCCTTTTGGCATAACATGAAATCGTCGTTGAATTCTTGACATCTATCAGCGATAAAGAAGGATGCAGAAAGTAATGGGCCAGTAGTTGCACCGATTTCCTTGACATGGGGGATTTCCGCTGGTAATTTGTCGTTTTCAAAAACGTATTGGGTGTCTCTCTTCTTGTCAGAGAAGTTGGAAGTGGAAATGTTGTCGTAGGTGTTAGAAGTAGACATCCTGGTTGATAGAGCACTCTAATTCAATTTTAACTAACACAAAGTATTACTTTGAATACCAACAATTAAATAAATACCAACTTCCCCTACTCTACTTCTTCCAACATCACCACTATGATTCCCCTCTTTGAAGAAAAATTTGTCCGCGAATACGAAGTTGCTTGAAACGAGTAAAAGTGGAAAAATGGCTTTGAGAATTTGTCATGAGAGGCGGCGAATCAGTAGGTGAGCAAATCAGTAGGTGAGCAAAGCCAATCCGTTGAGCGATAAAGAACGATGCTGGACTGCCGAACTTTGGCGAATGGAATGGGAACCCTTCTGACACTCCACAACAACGACGAAAGTGGTGACGGGGTTGTTTCAGAAGAAGGTTCCTTCAGTTTCACGGTTTTAGCGGATCCTGGTTGGTCTGGGAATCCCATAGACGATACAGGCGACTTCAATGAACTTTTACCTATTGATGTAGTAGAAAAAATCGATATGATCATTTTATCACAGTCAACAGCTCCATTTTGTGGTAATTATGTCTTGCTTTTGCATCAATTCCCAAGACTCAGAAATTTACCCGTATACAGTACTTTACCTGTCTCAAAAATGGCTCGATTGTCTACTTTGGAATTGTACAGATCTCATGATTTGGTTGGTGCTGTTGAACAAAATAAGATTGAATTAACACAGGTCAATAATTACTTTAACAAAATCACTTGTATTAATCATTCACAAACATTACATCTATCTCACATCAATAATAAGCCAATAAATTTATCGATTACCGCATACAATTCAGGGTATACAGTTGGTGGTTCAATTTGGAATTTTCACTTTAATTTTAATAATATTAACGATAAAATCTTATATGCACCAGTTTGGAACCATTCAAAAGATGAGTTTTTAAACTCTTGTAAAATTTTCAATTCTCTCTCAAACAATAATGCAAATAATTCGCAGATTTTACACCCAACCGCCCTGATTACAAATGCTGATTACACCAATATGAAGCTATCATACAATAGTAAAATAAATTCTTTTTTGAATATAGTGAAGGAAAGTTTAAGGTGTGGATTATCCGTTTTAATTCCGACATCTTTAACCGGTAGATTTTTTGAATTATTGATACCTTTGATTGTGAATAAAAAAGATATAATGGATCAGTATAATTCCCAGATTTTCATGCTTAATTACATTGGATTGGAAAACTTGTCAAACCTATCCAATTTCCTCGAATGGATGAATAATAGTATTGCAAAATTATGGGAATCTGAAAACCAAAATATGATACCTATTTTAGAGGATAATGGGATTCAATTATGTAAATATAACAAGCTTCTCGAATTGGAAGATTTTGAATTGAAAAAACCAAGGATTTATTTTGTGGAAGAGAATGGTGAATTTTTTGAAAGATTTTTAGTCGACTTCAATAAAAGGGTTGATTTCACTTTGATATTGACCAGCAAACCAGTTGTATACAAATCCGGCAATATCTTGGATAGTAATTTGTGCAAGATTTATAAGACTTGGACTGATCATGTTGATAGTGGCATTCAAGATTCTAAAGAAGGTGAAGTGGTTGATATTGAAATAAAGAATCTCAAATGCACCAACGTCAAAGAAGAGTTATTACGAGGTAAAGAGTTGAGCAATTATTTGAAATCCATGACTGAAAGAAGAAATCAAATTCTACTTGAAGAGCAAAAAGAGGAATTAGAAAGGCTTAAACTTGAAGAGGTAGTAAATAACGACGATAATGAAGAAGAAGAAGATACCGACGATGAAAATGCCTTAGATAAAATTGAAAAAGATGGAGTTTCGAAACATGAAAGCAATAACCTGTCGGCAAATGACCCTAATAAAAATGTCCTTATTACTTCAATTCAGATCGAAGATGGTAAAATAATGAAGTTAAATGACGTGTTATTACTTCCAAGAGATTACGATACCAGAAATTTAAAGCATAAACATAGAATGTTTCCAATGGTAAATTACAAGCCTTCTAGCGATGATTATGGTAAAATCATTAATTCGGAAGATTTTCAAATTTTCGATGATGATAGATTCCCTCTTTTGAACGGAATGTCAAACGATTTATTGGATAGTGTTGCTACAGAAAACATCAACGGTACAGAAACGGATATTGATGGAAATATCAACATTAATGGTGAGAGAAAAAGAAAAAGAAGAAGGAGAGGTGGCCGAGGTTCTAATAGAAGGGATAATGCTGAAAATGAAAGTCTAGAAAATAGGTTAGCATTAATTAAGAAAATGTCGATATATTCTTTTGACTCAGAAGTTGAGCCAGTCTCACGAACTTATGAAACAGTCAATATTGATATCAGATGTGCTATTACGTTCATTGATTTTAGTGGTAACCATGATCTGAGATCGTTCAAATACACAATTAAGCAAATGAAACCACGTAAAGTTATATTATTACCTGGGTTCAGTTTTGGATCGAAGACGGATGGAGATGTTATAATGGAGCAAGTTATTGATGACACACAACAAAATATTCTCAGCGGGAAAGTCAATCAAATTAGTGATACCGAGTATATCAGATGCAAGATTGGAGAAGTCATCAAACTCGGAAATGTCATCACTTCATATGATCTTAAAATTGATGATAAATTGGCTAGTAAATTAAAATGGCAGAAACTTGCAGACGGGTACAGCTTATCGTACGTTAAGGGTAAAATTGATAAATTCAAAGACTGGGATTATGTTTTAAAGGAAGATATTGGTGGCAATACCCCCGATAGTACTATTGAAAATAATGTATTGATAGGAGATATAAAATTGACACAGTTACGGAAAGAATTGATTAAAATTGGATATATTGTCAAACTGCTAGATGATGGTCGTATCGTCATTAATGAAGAAGTTGTCGTTGGTAAAGGAGGAACTGGACAGATTACCGTTGAAGGTGGAGTTAGTGAATTATTTTATAAAGTTCGGGAGGTCGTCAAGGGAATGCTTGCTAGTATATAAAAAATTATTTGAAACGACGCTTTTGTGTGTGTACAATGATGGATATATATGTATAATAGAGAAATAGTAGAGTTGGAATTAACCGAAATATCTATACAATACAAGAAGAATGACCAATGCTACGACTGCTAGTGGGGCATTCTGTTTAACCCATAAGTCCCAATTAATTTTCGTGGCATACTTTTTATATTTGGAAGATTGGTCCTTTAAAGCCGACGACAAATCATGTAAATTGTTGATGTTTTGTCCTCTATTTAGTAAATCATTGATATTTGTGTGAAGAATATTGGTAACTTCGTGCAGTTGTGAGTCAAGTTGTTTGAGCTTTTCATTACCAGCTGCAGTTGTGCTATTACTAGCATTTGCAGAAGAGTAGAGTAATTTTGATTTCGAGATAAAAGATTCAAATGACATATGCGAGTATGGGGAAACAAATTTGTCAATTGGGGAACCATGAATATGTAGATATTCGTTATGAATTTCATCAATATAGGCATTTACAATAGTCGGTTGACTAGAATGTGAAGCGATAACAGTAATCAAAAGATCACTCACTTTATCAGGCGAATAATAGATAATGAACTTATTGTTGACATCAATCGTCGTAAATACCGGATTTGGATCGGTCGATAACTTAGTGATAATTGACTTTAGCTGTTGCTTTGCATGTGTGAGGTCGTTATCTGAATTGTCATCAGTAGATGCAACCAAAGGAGTGGCACTTGATAGCTGATAAATAGTGGTCGATTCCATCACCTGATATCTTTATGTTTATATGTTGGCAAAGTACAGCAAACAACTGAAAAATTGAAACAAAAATAATTACGTTATCATTTTCCGCATTCGAATTGACTTGAACATGGACTATGACAACGTGTCTTGTCGCGATATTCATGAATTTATGAGAAAACAGAAGATGTTCGACATGAAATGATTATTTCACGTATATTGGTAGTAATATGGGTATCGGAGAAGCTCTACAGATATAGACACTCTAAAATAGTAACACGAAAGAAATGCATTTCTCGCTTTCAATCGATAGAACAAAACTGCTATAAATTTGGTCTTATGGGTAGGCTTTAGTTTTTTATAGGTTATGTATAGTTATACACATGAAATTAGTTTTACATGGAAATGGAATTCAGGTCGCTGTTTATTAAAGACGTCAAGGTTTCTATTGCATGTTGTTGTTGTTGAAGAATAGTTTGAAGGGATTTTAATTGTTGGGCGTTTATACCTTCTTCATCATTTTCTTCTTGGGCTTCTTGACCTCCATTATTCAATGGCTGCAATAGAGTTAGACGCGCCCATAATTCTGTAGATCTAGCTAATCCCAGAGGATCTTGAATTTTAGAGATTACTGATTGAAACTGTTCAATCATTGATTCTTCATCATTAGAGAGTGGATATCCAGCATTTTTCAAGATAGACAAATTGATCGCAATATGCAATAGTCTTCTTTGTAAGGTTTTCATCTTTGCTTGACATTTTTGAAGTTTTGGTATAGAGTGCAATGAGTGTTTATCTTGTAGTGAGTTCAACTTCGAATCTGTTTGGTGAAGAAGTAATCTAGTTTGTTTGACATGTGATTCTTGCATTGCATTACGCTCAAACAACGCATTAAAACCCTGACATTTTTGTGCAACAGTATGATACTCTGAAGGTCTTTTACTCATCGCTAATTCCCATTCTTCTGGAGTCGTGTCTGCTGGTCGTGTTGTTGGTATTGGGTGGTCAACTTTATTGTATACATGTGTGGTCAAAGATGTCGTCCATTTTGTTTTTAGTTTACTCAATTTGTCTGAGATTGTTGGAGTGTAATCTGGAATCGTAGTTGACGAAGCGACTACTGGACCTGTTGTGGTTGCCCCAAATGGTTGCTGTTGTTGTTGTTGTTGCTGCTGTTGTTGTTGTTGCTGAGTGTTATTGGCCAAAGTTGATGCATTGTTAGACCATGCAAATGACGGTGTGGCTGAGGGAATAGTAGTTGCTGGCGGAGCTGGCGCTGATGATGGTACTAATGAATTTGAAGTTAAGCCAGTTCCAACAGCTGGTTTATTTAAGTTGTTTGAGCCACCAAAAGCAAATGCAGGAGTGGCTGCTGAAGCAGCAGAACCAGTGTTTAATGATGTACTAGCAGGAGCTGAACCAAACGAAAACGCTGGCTTAGAAGCTCCAAGTGTTGTAGCTGAACTTTGTCCTGGCGTTGCATTTGTAGTAGTATTTCCACCAAAAGAAAAGGCAGGTTTGCTGGATCCAGGAGCAGCGGCATTATTTGAGGTAGGAGTAGCTCCAAAAGAAAAGGCAGGTTTGTTTTGGCTACCGAACATTGTGTATGCTTGCAAACAGAAGGGATTGTGTGGGTTGTTTACAGCTAAGGCAAATTTTTTTGAATTTTTCGGAAACTTCTTACATTTGGTGATGCTGACATAAGCACTATATATAAAAATCAGTATATAAAAGGTTACTTATAGATAGGAATAGAATCGTGTGGTTCAGCAACCACCTCTTAATGATAAAACCAAATGCAACTCACTACCATCAACAATACCACAATCAGATAAAATTCTATCATCATCCAACTGTCTTCCCTGCAGAAGAAATTTTTGTTGAGAAGGAGGAATACCTTCCCTAATTTCCACTGCTTCTTTCAAATCTCCAACTCGACTGGAAAGCTCAATTTGAATTGCTACTACTCTTCCTGTTAAACTTCTGATTTTAATTTCTGCCATGGTGTGCACTCCGACTGTTTTGTGTATTGTTTTTGGTGTTCTGGTTTCCCAGCGAAAGTCTCATCATTGCAAATGGACGGACATAAGCGAATATTTGCATGTAAATATGACAAACACGGAGTTGCGCAAAAAATCAAAGTAATGGGATTTTGATTTGATTGACATTTTTGCTGGTTAAGTAAAGGGCACATAGGCCACTTAATTTCTTCTGATATCAATAGATTGCAGCTTGTAGATGCTAATACCATTAGAATTATAAGAAATGGTTTATTTTCTTTAGTTCCAAAATTCACACAGATTGAGTTGCTTTGTGAAGTTATGAGTGGAACATAGAAAGCATAAATTTGTGATTATGATTGGAGATCTCTTGTGATTCTGAACCAAACGAAAAAGGAATGAACCAGTATTCATTAAATAAAAAATTATCAAGTTTGAGTGGTACACCATATTTTTAGAAAAACTCTGGTTAGTCTTTCACTGCTATTCTTTCTGGTTGTTTCCCTTTGAGGTTTCTGAATGTGATTTTAGTTGTTTGTCTAAACATGCAAACTTGACGTTTTTTTCAAATTTAACCAATCGTTTCAAAAAACCAGGCTTTTGCAGTTGACAGTATCTATCCTACTAAATATTGAAACTACCAGTCAGAAAGCACTTATTCAGATGACTCATAGGCGGCATTTTGACAAAAAGTCATCTTTTTATACCCTTGTTTGAGTTTTGCATGCTTTATAACTTTTGACCTGTCAGTTACCCAACTTTGTGTGCTGGGAAACAACAATTTGGTGACGCGATTGAGCCCAAATTATAGTGAACAAGAATGAAATAGCACGGTAGGGGTGCTGATGAGACAGATCGTACTTAATGAGCAAAATAACTCAATACCTAATAGCTGATCCATTTAATAGCTGCCATAAAAAGAGTACAGACTCATATTTATAATGATCAATGTTTTGGTTAAAGAGTACAGAATGAATTACATAAATACATGAACTTCTGTGGCGTTAGAAATTTGTCATATATCTTGAATTACAGGCTTTTTTTGCTTTTAAGTAGTTACGACTGGAGTGGCAGATGTTTTTAATAGTTAAGATATGTTCATTAATTAGCAAATCACACGATTAGTGACTAAATATTGGCTTTTTACTGATGAGCAATGCTGAAGAATTGCAAACGTGCTGTTGACAAAGTTTTGGTTTGGTTCTATAATATCATGAATATTTAGCACGAATCAATCCAACATAGCTTAGCCGTATAACATCAGCCAAAAACTACAGGGATTGCTACTTTCAAAAGAGGGAAATGCTGAACGGTGTTGGGTTTTGTTCTAACTTAAGGTTTCATCAATACCAGTGTTTAGGCAAACTCTATTGCCTTTTATCTATAGCACTGTAACATAAGTGACTTACAGCTTACTATTATTAGTCTAAATAGCAGCTCGTACAGCGCGCTACTATAAATACTCATCTCATCCCACTTACCTGTATGTAGAATCCTTTATATAGTTTCTTCAGAGAGGCTCGAGTGGTACCCCAAAGGTACAAGTATAACACTTAATACAAGACAATAAACGTCTCTCACAGACTGATAATTAATAAACACCATTAGTATTTATGTTACAAGCACGCTTATTTTACTTCTGTGCCTTTTCACTTGAAGTGAGGTTGCTGTAATATATAAGCCTTTGCTATATCCAAAAAGTATGGAAATTGCACAATTATGGTCAATAATAGTTTTTTCTTTTCATACCTAATTTGATGTGTTTAGAATGTGTAGTTAGAGTGAATGGGTTTTAGCTTTATTTTTGCTTTCATATATTTTTTATTCCTAGCTTTTAGTAAAATGTATTTTGAAAAAAAGCTTGAGCGCTTTCTGCAAGCAATACTTCTAAAGAAACCCCTATTGATTGAGACTTAAAAGCATGTAACATGGAAGTATGGGTTTAGAGTTATTGGCAAAAGCTTCAATTTTTTAATCAGGTTTGAATTGGTTTTTTTTACACTCAAGCAAACTATGAAAGCAAAAAACAAGTGAAATATAAAACAGAGGCTTTGAGGTTTTTTTATCGTTCTTTTGGTAATATTATCGCATAAATAACAATTGCGAAACAAGCAAGAATACGTAAACCTACTATAAGGATATTGGAGCCAGTTATGATGGTTATGGTGAATACAAAAGAACATACAGCATGACAACAAATCGATTCATTTCTTGGCATTTACTAGCCAAACAAACTAAACGTATTAAAAATTGTGTCAAATTACTTATGATATAACAAAGGAATATACCCAGTAGAAAGACTACTCCCTCGAGGTTTGGTCATACAGCTACTTCATGCATATATTCTCCTATTTTTCTTCTTCATGAAATTATCGAGGCTTTTTTTTGCGGAAAAAAAATTATGTTCATGAATGATACTTTTTTTTCCTTCTATGTTGTACATTTTTCATATTTGGGTTGAACAATATACATGAATTCTGTATTTTGTCTTTCTTGATTCTTTTTCCAGAAAAATCACCCCTTTTCCAATGTTATCCACGCCTATTGTACCCTGCCCGGATTACGACAATACATATGAACCTGCCGAGGACTCTTTTTTGTTTCTTGATTTATTTGAGTCTCTACATGAATCAAAGCATTTTCAAAGCATAGGGCCAGGAAAAATTGTACTTGAAGTGGGATCAGGAACAGGAATCATCTCTGCGTTCTTGAGTCAACATAAAATTGTACCAAATGCGCTGTTACTAGCCACTGATATCAACCCGCATGCCGTTACCCAAACCAAAAAGACGTCTCCGTTAACTGAGGTGATCAACTGTAATCTTACGGACGCAATAATGAGAAATGCCGTCGACGTCCTCTTTTTCAATCCACCATATGTTCCATCTGAGGATATCCCAGACATACCCAAAGACCTCGAATCAGCTGACTGGCTAGATTTAGCTCTTGTTGGTGGTGACGACGGAATGGAAATTACCAATATTCTTTTAGACAAACTTCCTGATATTTTAACTACAAACGGTGAAGCATACATTTTATTCTGTGCTAGAAATAATCATCCAAAAGTTGTTGAGAACTATTTGGCACGTCATTCCGATTTCACTGTAGAGAAGGTTATCCACAGAAAATGCGGATGGGAAGAACTTGCAATTTATAGATTTAAAAAGAATTGAAGTCTTTGGTATGTTGTTTCATCTCCCAACTATGCTGTTAGCGATAGTTAAATTTAAGATATTATAGATGCAAATGTGAACTCACGGTTTTGCTTTTTTTTTTAAATGATCCAAGGTTTTATTGTCAAAACTCATAATTTATTGTGACACACTTTATATGGAAATTTACTTGTATGCTCAAACAAAGACTGTAAATTCAACTTTCCTTGACATCGCTTATGAGAAATTCTTAGTCACTTAAATTTTTTTAAAAGCATATATAGTTATATTCCGGAACAGTTAATTAAAGGTATATATCATTAAATAAATCATCAACAATAGGCAGAAAATCAATATGTCTCATATTGTATTCGTTTTCATATTTGCGAATTTTCAACATGTTGAAAAACCATTTCAAATCTTGAATCTTATTAATGTGATCAACTTTGGTCAGTAGAGGGATTTTGCGATCACGCTCCTCATCATTTAATGCTGCCGAATTAATAGACCCTTTCAACTTACTCATTTTTTCAATGATACCAACACCAATATCTTCCTTGAACTGGTATATACCGTCCATGCTATTATCAATGAAGATCCACTCGCTCAACTGGAATTCTTCAGGAGAGCAAATAATCAACAAATCAATGAGTTTACAACCCTGCAAAAAAATGCTGTTAAGGTCCATATCTCCCGACTCATTCTCCTCTAATCCTTGATCATAGACATTTAAAAACAAATAGTATATTTCCTTGTTGATCAATGTCCACAAAGAATTCAAATGATTTTCACTAAACTTAATAAACATGCTTCTAATCAAAATTAGCATCCATCTTTCTAAAACACATACTTTTGTCATTTTTCTAAATAGCTTGAACACTTGATCTAATTTACTGATAATCAACGTACTGAAACTAATAAATTGATCCTTCTCGCAAACCATAATCAAATATATCAATCTCTTGACATACTTAATGTTTCCATTCAAGATATTGACCTCATCGTTCCAATTGAATAATAGCGTACCAGAACTTGACACACCACTTGCAAATGTCAATTTATTTAAATATTCTTCAAATCTTATTTCATCATGTTCAATCCAGTTCTTCATTATACCATCCCACTTCTTTCTCTGTTCAATTTTGGTGATTTTGAAAAACCCCTCTTCATTCAAAATATCCTGACAAAATCCTTTGAACGATTTGTTGGCAACAAAGTTTTCATTTTCACTAATAGTTTCAATTAATTCAACAATGTACCCCGGGATATGGTCGAAACTGATATTTCCACTAGCAGCATTAGTAGAGATACCAGAAGTTGTGCTATTATGATTGAATATGTAGCCTGAAATCCCATTTACTATAGAGTTTACTGTTGTGTTCAGTTTATCTGGGTCTGTTATAATAAATCCGATGGTTGAAATAATGTCTCTTAACTGATTGCATAATTCTTCTCTAAAAATCACTTTATTGTTATCAATACTCACTTTCAGGGTCAGACAGTTATTCATCAGCTTAATATAGAGATCAGAAATTTCTTTTGATGGTTTCTTACCTTTAAGAACCTCAGTTCTGAGAACATTCACCGCTACCTGACTGTAGAATTTTAAAATGAACGGAAAAACGGATTTATAGTACGATGGATTCATCAGAATATCTCTAATGCAAGCCAAGACATCGTTCCACACGTCTTCAAATTTTTCGGCTTCCCTAATCGAGTCAATGTATACATTAAGAAATTCAAACATCTTTTTAGGTTGCAAGTGATTGATCAGACTTGACCTTTTATTTTCTTCAATATTTGCGAAATTTAACCTTGTATTTATACCATCAATTATGTACATGATTGAAAGCTTACCACTGCAGTCATCTATAACTTGAACCAATTTAAATATCTCGTGATCATTTTTGCTTTCAAAGTAGCACGAAATTAATGATTCAACAATTTCCAAAGGTTCCATTGAGCATTCGTTCTCTATTGTTTTCTTGCATCTGAATTTAATTTTATTGCAACAGTAAATCATTGTTTTATTCTCTTTCTCGCATAATAACAATTCATCACACTTTTTCCATACTTTGTAGACACAATCAACACTCCTTCTCATCGCTCTGATCACTATGTTCTTACGTGCTAAAAATTCACTCTTTTCCTCCGCTGCTTCAACCTGGAAAACACCTTGTATAACAGAGCCAAAAAACCCCGAATCTTTATTAATGTTAGAGGAATTACTAGTAGCACCACCAGTTACCGAATTTCCTAAACCGTACCTACTACCATCCGACAGTATATATCCCCAATGCTTATGACAGTTCATCAATATCTTTTCCATTCCAGAAATTAGTTCACAAATAAATTCCTCCGCCAAAAAAACACCGTTATCTTGAGTATATATGAGTTCTTCAACTTGTGAACAAATACATTCAACTATTTCATTACTCATAAAATATATTGACTCTGGATAATATTCACTAATACACAATATTAAATCAATCCAATAACCAACTTCAATTGATTTGTGGCTTTTGAAAATACCAGTGCTTATGAAGGAAATCAATTTCTCATTTGATTCAACTCTGAAAACTTTGGGTATGGAAGTTCTTCTATTGGATAATCTGACGAGTTTCATCAGAAGTTGTAAATAAAATAACTCTGTTGCTCTTGTTGAGTTACTCATGCATGAGCTGATTATCATCTCAGTAACCGCATCAAAGTTAGGCTCTGTTCCATCAACCAACAACCCTAACGTATTTATTACCGCTTTGATACATTTCAAATAAGCATGAGAATTTTCATTCTTTGGCTTCAATTCTAAAATCCTAAAGATGATAATGATCAGAAACGACTTATAAGTGGAAATCTCCCATTCTTCAGATTTAATAAACTCAACTTGTTTATCATTATCGATCACACAAAATTCCAATTTAAAAGCTTTTAAAATTTCATCATTATCAGTTTGCAAGAGCTTATTAATCATTTCAATCTCATAGGAAATGCTATTGAAATCAATCAAGTCCATGTTTTTTGACATCATGATCTGATCATCATTGAAAATTTTGGTACAAATAATTCTAAATAATTTATCCAATGTGCCCGTATTAATCGTTGAACTAACCCATTTCATGACCAATGGGGAATAAATATCATCATTCAACTCACTCAAAATCAAATACAGTGGTCTTTGTAAAATTGATTTGGAGTCATTGTAGTTATCATGATTCAAATGGATCCATAATAAATTGAATTGCTCTAGCCTGGTTTGGAAACTTTCACAACATAACAGTAAGTCGGTCAATGCAGCCTCAATATATGATGACCCCATCAAAAGTTCATATTTCCTGATGTTGCCAACAATTTCTACGTGATAGTTGCCATTATATTTTGCAAAACAACCCCACAACAATTTCACACTAATTTTCAATAACTTAAGTGTTTCTAATTGGTTGAGGTTTTGAACCATCTTTGTAAATATATTACAAATTCCAAAAGCCAAATCAATGTCTGAATCCCAATCATGTTTTTCCATAATAACAGCATTTATTACCTTAATATCCCATTCACTAGAGTTTGGAATCAGTTTGATCAATTCATCAAAAATCTGTGTGAATTTGTTGAAAATTACATAATCGCTAATTTTCAGTGATTCAACCATAATATTTGTGACCAATGTGAGGTAATTAAACGACAGCATGTGGGAAGATATTGGACTGTCTGTCACATCTGAAAAGTCCGTTTGGTAATAACTCTCTAAAATCGCACAAACATCTTCAATTGCTTCTCCAACTGGTTCTGCCAATGCCCTTTGTGGGATGAATGAAATTAAGCGCTGGATTAAAACAACCCATTTTGGATCATTCTTAAATGACTTGAGACTGAAAAGTAACATACAAGGGATATGAACTGTAACCATGTCTTCCTCCTGCAAATTGTAAGATTTGAGAATAAATAAAATAAGTTCAATGTCATTATTTTGAACAAGTTTTAACATTTTTGACCAAATTATGCTATTTTCTACGCCATCAAATAATTCATTTGAGTATTTTGATACAGTTTCATAGATTAGTTCATCCGTATCATAAATTTTCTTTGATTTTTCCAAAATTGGAATAAATAAACTTGGTAAAACAGTTTGCCCTATTTCCCATTTATCCATGACCGAGGTAGCGATTTTACAAGCCTTGATATAATTAGCAAGCAACGTTTCATCGTTGCCGTCATTGATTAGTTTCAATAACGAATTTTGGAAAAAAACACGGCCAAACTCTTTGAAATAATCTAGCCTTGAGATAGTGGTAACGGTAGCACGAGATTCAGTAGATTCAGGCCCTAAAAGCCAATTCCATAATCTTCTGTTAAGTGACATATCTTTTCTTAATGCGGTTGCTGTCACATTCAATATCAAAAGCTCTGTATCAGCATCATTTATTAGATATCTGTAGATTGCCGAATGAAGTGGCATTTTTGTTAGTAATAGATCGAAAAATCCTCTTTGAACAAAAAGATTATCATCTTTTATGGCTTCACAGAAGGCTCTTATCAAAAGTCCGGAGTCGGGGGTAAGACAAGCAATTGCATCTTTTGATAGTTCAGCAAGAGTTCCAGATTTATCGTTAACATCATTCAAGTTCACCATGAACGAGGGCAGTTTTTTGGTTAGATATTCCATAGCACCAACTCTCTTATCAGATGATGTTATTACACATAGAAGAAAACAACTCCAAAAATGGTTTATGTCATCCAACTGAAGCTTCAGTTTTTCAATAAGATCAAGTATAGGAGTAAAGAATTCACTGGTAGTATCATCTAATGCAGGTAATAAACTAAGTAAAATTGATTTGAAACATGATCTAAGTACTATTGGGTCAAGGGAACAAATATGGTTGTTATAAAGGTTAATTAATTCTGATTTAACGCTAATACTAGCATAAGTCATCAGAGGAAGTAACCCCGGTAACCATAATGTGATAGAACCAGATAAATTGGATGTTTTTAAAGTGCTGAAAATTATCGAATATAGTTCAATGGTTTTGAGGTGAACACCACTCGGTAACGATTGAGAAACGCATCTTGATAGCAAAAGAGATATTTGAAAATCGTAGGGAATCCAATTAATTGAATCGGTATCCGGATTTGACATTAATGCCTTTTGTAATCTACCTAAAACCGCTATATAATCTGCCCACTCTTCAATGGAGTCAAAACCTTGGACAGCACGTTCAACGTTTGACATATACCGCTTTTCTTGAGATGTCAATTCTTTGTTCTGACCATGTGCAGTTCTAGAGGGAGCAACCTTACCCCCTAGCAGTGGTAACGGGGACATCATACGGTGCATTTTCTTAAGGAAATGCTGGTCTCAATATAATAGTTAGGCTAAACGTGTTCCTGATCGATGACAATTCATAAACATGTCGCAGTGACTGAAAAGAAAAATATTACGTATGCATTTAGTTTTTCTTTATTCATTCTGATCCGCAACTGCATCTATTTGCGAATATCTGGAGAGCTGGGGTTGATGTCTGGACAATGTTATATTTGATATCGTTCCAATCCCTTCACCTTCTGGTTTGTAGAAAAATCAATGTATTGCTGAAAAAAAGGTTGAAAAGCCTTGATTTTAGCGCCAAATACAGAGCTTTGACTGAGATTTCTCTAATACAATCATCTCATAGGCGCTTATCTATCTAATTAATAACTCATCAACTGTGAAACGTCTGTATCACTTGATTACCGTGGCTCTTTAATAAATGAAGGAGTGCTGAACTTGTTTTCATGTCTTGTATCAACTAATCTCTTATTTTCCTCTAATTCAACCAGTGAAGTTGATCCCTGTTCTGCTATTTTGTTTTCTCTGCGCACAATCAAACAAAAAAGCAGATACGCAATAGCATCCTTATCTCCATTTGGATACGTGCTTCCTTCTTCAGCAATGACGGCAATGCTTTATGTTATTCTAGTATGTTTTTTGAAAGCCGCAACCAATCACTTAGCAAAGTAAACTCATATACTAACGCAGTTTTCACTGATATAGGGAATCAAATATTTTTTACAACGGCCACAATGCTGGGTGTTCTTTCTTAAACATTTATTCTTACTTCTATTTGTCTCAATGTCTATTTCTGGCATAGCCATCATATTTTATCTGTTCACTTTTTCGTTTACCTCTGTTTTTTCATTTATGTCCATCCCCACTGCTATCCAGACATGTAATTTCATAATAGGCATTATTGCAAAACGGCTAATTCTTCCAAATGTTCTCACTGACTTATTTGATTATGTGATTTGCAAGAAAATATCTGTACAAAAAAAAGATTGCCAAAATGAGATGACATCCATATGTGATACTGAATCAATTGTTGGATGCATTTACAGAAATAAACGTAAAGGACCTTTGTTTTTCATGAATACAACGCAAATGCTCTTTTCAATGCTTGTTAATATGATTCCGTTAATTGGCCCTGTTTTGGTGATATTTATTGAGGCAAGAAATGCCGGTTTCAGTAAACACAAAAGATTTTTCACAATCAAAGGATACACAGAAGAACAGATCAATTTTATTTGGGCACACTATAAAAAAGCATATTTCATATTTGGAATTACGACGCTTTTTCTTGAAAGCATTCCAATCTTGGGGTACTTTTTCTTGTTTACAAATTCAATTGCAGCTGCATTGTGGGTAGCAGATCTCGAATCATTGACATCCAAGGCTTTTTGCTTCAACAAATAATTTAGTTCAACACATAAAAACTTGCAGAAATACTAAAATAGACCAGAATAGAGAGTTATTGGTGAGTTGGAGATAACTAAAAAAAAAAACACAAAATCAATCCGTTACCCTTTCTTCTATCTATTCTATCAATATGATATTAAGATGTTGTATCAAAAACAACTTTTATTTAACATACCGTTCTTTTTAATGTTCTATAACAAATAGTGGCAATATCCACCAAGCTCCCAACTCGTGCAGATAGTGTAGTTTATGCTTTATATCTTAGCAAGTATATCGTTTTATATATGTGATGCTTTTCCAAAGAATTAATCAAATAAATATACACAAAAGCTTATTATATCGTAAGATCTTACAAGAAAAGTCTATAGCCTTTATCTCTATAAATCCAATCTTCTCTTCAAAAATGAAACAAATTCAGCCATTTCTTGATTGGAAGTTGAGTGTGCCATACCGACATATTCATGTAAATGGTAATTGCTAAAACCCAACTCTTTTTCAAAATATTCATGAGTCATTCTAGCATAATTAATACTGATAACAGGATCCATATCACCATGTCCATGAAAGATTTCTGTATCTTTGTTAGTATCAACTAACCTGGTCTTAATACCTTGCTTCATTGCAAAAAACCCAGATAAACAAAGAATTCCAGCCAATTTCTTTTCACAGGAAGCTGCAACACCTAAACTTAATGAAGCACCTTGCGAAAAACCACCGACAACAATTTTATTGGCAGGAATGCCGTTATTTACCTCATCTTCCACCAAGTTCTTAATTTGATCAACAGACTTCCAGTAACCTACTTCATCCTGTCTACCATTTGGATTGTTTAATTCAAAGATATCAAACCATTGAGACACTGGCTGTCCATCGGCAATTGTTAATGGAGCTATTGGGGCATTGGGAAACAAAAAATTAACCTCTTTAAATTCTTCTTGTTGATGCAAATGTTCACTTAAAAACTTCCATCCGTAAGCAGAATCCCCCAAACCATGAGCAACAATAATACTAGCCTTTGCAGCCTTTGGTGCATTAACTCTAATGACGTTCATTTGCTTTACGGGTAAACCTTTTTCTTAGCATATGTATGTTTTTTGATTGAAGTTTTGAGTTGCGAGTTTGCGAGTCTCGTTTTGACATTCAACTACATCTTACCATCAATTTACTGTATGAAAAATATAGAGTATGAGGGCATGTTCTATATTTTAGGTTAAATATCAGTTTTTCGTATTACAGTTGCCTAATGATCATTCACATATCATTTTGAGTACAGCCCTTAACTGATTATATGGTGATATTTGTCTAGCTGGAATTTACTGCGATGCTGCGTAGTATATTCTAGGTTGCGAGAATCGTAGATTGAAGTTCCCAAGAAACTCTTTAATGCACGTTGGTGTACTTAATAATAGGTTATTAGTCTAATTATTGTCTGGCCATTAGGGTTATAAAGCGCAGTATAAAGTAGGGGAAATGTGTATTATTTATAGATCTCTCGGGAACTCTCTAAATACTGTTGAGTAAGCTTGCCTGAGTATATGTGTAATTTGTCACTTTTGTGACCTAATATAGGAGCTCAGCCTCACCATGTCACAAAATGGTATTAACATTTTATAGTTACTTTAAAATGCGTGATCCCAACTCAATTTAACACGGTTATATTGCTTTAAGAAGATACTTCTAATACTTTATGTGATGCTTCAATTGAACTCTCGTCACATTCACGTTAAATTTATGACAAAGATCTAGGAGATAACCATACCTAAAGCTACTGAGAATAAAGCGCTTTTTTCGTAATTGGTACTCAGTATCCCGACAATAAACAAGTCAAGATCCAGGGATCGAACTTGGTTAATCAGGAAGAAATGTACTTTTTATAAGTATCAGTTTATAACTCTAGATCTACACATTTATTACGAGTTGCTTTATAGCTAATAGGTTATGGAGAAAAGCAATCACAACGGCAAAATAACAAGTGAAAACGATTTCTTTGAGGAAGTGAAATATAACATATGATTAGTCCTGTATAAGTGGTATATTTTCTATATACATTATATGCTAGAAGAAATGAAAAACAGAAAAGAAAAGCAAACCTAAGTTTCTATTGTGAAGATTTCTCTAAGAACTCGATGTCAATAACCTCCTTATCATAAGTATCGGTTTCAGTTTCACCATTGAGTAAAGTACCATCACCCAATGTGGAGATATCAAATCCATTCTCGCTCAAGTAAGCCAAGAATTGGAAATCTTCTCTTTGCATGGCTTCTTGGTCAACACTTGGTAAACCAAATAAAGCCAATAAACCAGCAAAAACGGCCAATGAAGATGCTACCCAGAACGGCATTTGGTAACCTTTGACACCTGGATAATGCTTTTGAAACGATGGGAAAACATATGTACCAACGAAAGCACCGACTTTACCAATGGCAGCTGCAATACCGTAATATACACCTCTGACCTGAGTGGCAGATGTCTTTGCAGCTAATAAACCAATGTTATCACCTGGTCCAAATCCACCCAATGCTAAGAAAATACCATAGACGACAGTGAAAGCAGCAATGTGCTCTTTTAATGTTGGATATAGACCGGCCATGATATAACCCACAACAGCTTGCATAGTAACACCGCACGTTAAAGTCAATCTTGGACCAATATAATCTGTGGAAATTGCACCCAAGAAAGAGCCTGGAACGGAAAAAAGATTAAGAACAACATTCCAACCAAATGTTTTGTATATATTACCATCAGGCACAATCGAGTTCAAAATTGGAGCAGAGTAGATACCAAACGCACAAGCGGAAAAATCGTAGATCCACCAAATCAAACAACAAATCAATAATCTAAACCAATAGTATTTAATAGTTAGTAGAACTGGAACTTTGGCCTTTTTAAAATTCAATTTTTGGAATTGGGTACCTTCTTTGAAGAACATCCTCATAATAAATAATGATAATGGAGGAATTGCACCCAGACCTAAGGTGATTCTCCAAACTGGTTGTAAGTGATGTT
The DNA here is from genome assembly GCA_030168465.1 of Pichia terricola. NCBI lineage: Eukaryota > Fungi > Ascomycota > Pichiomycetes > Pichiales > Pichiaceae > Pichia > Pichia terricola. The sequence goes on from CP099445.1 coordinate 2,105,437, forward strand.
CTCCGCAAATCCATAATAAAACCATTGGTACAAAAGCAGAAATGACAGAACCAGCGTTGATCATAAGATTAGTAAACCAGGCAAAATATCTGTTTCTTCTACCAGCAGGTAACAATGCTGATGCTTCAGCACATGCAGCTGAACCGGTTGGATATTCTGCACCAATAAAGAAACCCAAAAAGAATCTCCATACGGTCAAGGCAGCAAATAAACCACCAGCTCTACCACCAACTTTGGCTTGGGTATTAACACCCCACGAACCTGCAGCTATAATTGAAAAAAAGACTAAACCACCGGAAGAAAGCAACATACCAACTTTTCTGGAGAAGTAATCAGAAAAAACACCAAAAACTAATTGACCGACAATGGTACCAGCAAAAACAATTGATGAAACGTTTTTGATTGCATGAGATTCTGTGTATTGTTTTCCGTAGATCTTTGAAAGACAAGTGGAAGCAGTACTGATGGAGTTATTGACATAACCATCAGAGAATAAACCAGCACCGGCGGAAAAAATAGGCCAGTAGTTTATTTTTCCAGTTGGAGCTATATCATATTCGTTGATTTGCACGACATTACCATTTTTGTCTGTGACTTCTAAATGCTGAAGTTCATCCTCGGTAACGACGACTTTACCCCAAGTAATTTCTTTTCTGAGAATGGAAGGTAGCTCTTTGAATGGCATAGGAAAGAGTTATTCTCGGAGGTGCGAGGTACTGACTTGATATAATATTATAAAAATTTAAGAGGCATTATGCTATTCTATCTATCTATTGACACCGGATACTAGAGTCTACTTATATAGAAACGTAGAACGACTGAAAAAAAATAATTAACAATGTCTTCTGGCGGATAACAGGATCTCTAGAAAACGCTCGAAAAATATTTGATCTTTAGTATAATAATTTTTACCCTTTATGGAAGCCAGATTTTTTGTCACCCTTTCGCAGGGGTATAACCGATCGTTTACCATAAATACCCCAGATACTACATCAATTACATCGTTTTATGCTCTTTGTTGCTTATCGAAAGATGTGAAACTTTCTCTGATTGCTACGCGAGTATTTTGATCCAACCATCCAGTATCTTATCGTCAACTTCGCCAAACAATCGCTTGTCAATGACTGGTTTCAATCTGCTTGGCACACTTCTTCTTGGCATAGGTGATTAACGGAAATAAAACATGTAAATAGCACGTGGGCCTCAAGACTATCTCTAAAATGCCATGTGCATGTAACATTATACTCAACCGTATAGATAATTGATGTCTTCTACATTCTATTAATCCACGTTTCATCTCAATAAAAGTTTATATATCCACGTTCTTGTTTGAATTGACCCGACCCTCGTGCCCCAAATATGGGGGGTAAGTAAAGGAGCCATTGTTTCTTCGTTATTATGTCGCGATTCATATCTCGGATCAGCGACAATCATGGGAAATATACAAGAGTGGTATTCACATTTTATAGCTACTTTGGATTGTGTGATCCTAATCCGAATCAAAACCAGTCATATTGATCTAGAAAAACTATTTTAACACTTGGCTCCGCAAATTTATGGTACTTTGATTAAAAGCTTGTCAGATCTACGTTCAAATTTTGATAAGGATCTGAGAGGTATCCATACATTACGTCACTGGAAATAAAGTGTTTTTCTCGTAATGCGCTCTATGTAAAAATAAGAGCCTCTCAGCAAAAATTGGCTTTAACCTTTATTGATAAAATATAATTTACATATTGAATTATATATGTCGTAGCAATTTTAAATGAATCTGACGGCGAACTTGTTCTTACACTCTTACAATTTGACATATGAAAGAGGGAAAAATGAATCATAATTAAGCCCGCCTTCCCAGGATCACGATTTGCAAGCTGCCACCTACATCGGTAGACCTTTAAAGCGCTTATACGCGACAATTGTCTTGATTGATTTTTTACCATATACTGTCATTTCACATCTAGACATTGAATGATTCCTAGTTTCCTAAATGTTTTTTTTCCTGTCATTCATCCAATTATTAGGAAAGACTGAAGTTACTTGCAAATAATAGTTCTGTAATCATTGACCCCGACGAATATTTTCTGTAAGTTTGAAAAGTTCTGAAGCACGCAACATTACGTGGATTTTTCACATACCTATATAACTATACCGAAACTCGCATGTTATTGGTTGAAACACAAATTGGTTGCCTGGCCCATTCTGTTTATAAGAGGCACAAACAAAAAGTATTTCATTTTATCTCCTTTCACCTCTCTTAATCTCATTTTAGTTCATTTCATTTCATCCCATCCCATTCCAGTTCAACCAACCAATAATTTATTGATCAAAATCTACAATGTCACTGATTTTAGACGGTAAGTTCAACTACCCTTAACTTGTTATATGAACCAGCCAACCGAAGCGTTCACAAATATGTAGAGCACTCACCAGACTACTTGAACAAAAATCGTGTTGGCTCCCATTACATGCACGGGCATGTCACGTATAACAGATTACGTAATCACAACACCCTAATATACTGAATACTGGATGAGGTATGAAGATCAAGTAAAGAAGTGTCGGGAAGACAAAGGTCAGTCGAGTGAATGAATCCTTTATTTATGTAAGAAAGACATGTCCCCTGGACAAACGGCCATGCACATGTTGCTATGATTCAGGTATCAAGTATTATCTTGCCTTGTTGGTTTCAAAATTCAACGGCTATCGACTCCGTCCTTCTTTATTATTTCATCATGCCTGAATGTGATAACAGAAAGAATTGGTATAATTATTTATCTGGCTGAATATATATATTAAAAATCATATAGGCATTGTTCAATCATTCCATTTGATGGAAATATCAGTATACGATTAAAGAAAAAGAACAGTTTGATAGACACAAAATATGCGACCAGAGTTACCACCAAAACCATTATCAAACTCGATAATTACCAAAAATCCCGCCATAAGTACGCCGAGTACATCATCTTCTTTTCATAATCTTCCCGCTACATATATACTTGATCGATTCTACGAATTGTCCAACACGACCCCGTCCACTTTCCCATATCCCAAATATCTACATAGCTTACCAAATGATCTTCGAAATGAATTTGTCAAATCGGATCAATTGCTTTTGGGTTATCTGAACACTGAATTTCCAGATATCATGTGTGTTATCAACAATGAAGTCAAAGAATTTATGAAGTCTCAATGCAAACTTGCACAAGAATTGAAAACAAAACTTGATGAATTAGAAAATAATATGAAGCCAACTATTGAAAGAATCAAAGAATATAACGAAAAACTTCACCATTTTCAAAACCTGCAACTTCAGCTTTTTGAATCCCTGGATTTGATCTCTTCTAAAAGCTTAGCACAAAAATATTCACAATTAGTTAAAGAAAATCAACTCAAGTGTTTCAGTTTAATAAACTCGATTGACAATAAAATATTGGCAGCTGAAGAGTTAGACGATTTCTTGGAGAAGTATACACAGGAAAGTTATCAAAAGTATATGAACAAAGAGTGGTCCGAGATGTGCTATGAAAATTCCATACAAGAGTTAAAATAAATACGTAGATAATTCTGTATATTACAATATGATTAACTAAAAAAAACACGATAAAAATTGACTGTATTTTTAAAAAAAACTCAAATTAAAATAACTAACATCAAATACATTGACAAAATAGTTAGAATGTTTATGCATTTTCAAGTAAATAATTACTTGCATCATCGATGTTCCAGTCTTTCAACCTCAATGCAGCAATAGCATCGGATTCATCGAATCCCATATCTAACAATTCTTCAAGCGCAAATTTTTGAGATTGTTGTAGTTCATTGGAGTTACCGTCCGAAACAACGTTACTATCTTCGCTGGTTACATATGTGAAATCTGTTGAACTATCATTTTTAGCTGCACCACTAAATCCTTCCGAAGCTGCAGCAGTACTTGCGGTAAAATGATCAGGTCCGCCCAGTTCTTCAACTGCTGCAGGCTGCAAATGTGGATCATTTCCAAAACCTTCAAATACTTGTTCCCAATCGTCATTACCAACAGACTGCTCGTTTGGCAAGTCATTGGAAAAGGTAAATCCTTGATGTGCAAATGCTGAAGTGTTAGCATCAAAATGGTCTGCTTCTTCCACTTCTGCTTCTTCAAGTCCTAAATCGTCAAACATCGAAGGTCCGGTCTCAATTTCGGCTGGAGAAAGCTCTGACATATCACCATCTAAGGCAGCATGATCTGGGGTCTCAAGTTTCTCACTTCCAAATGGATTTCTAGAATCTTCTTTAACATTTTTGGCATCTTCAAATTCATCCTCATCGGTTGATGAGTCTTCAGCAGCAATATGTAGTTCTTGAATAGGAGGGAATTCATCAGTTTGCGGAGCTGGTTCTTCATTTTTGTTTTCCGAAAGTGTTTCAATCTCAGAATTACCAGAAATAGAAGGTTGACGTGGTTTCTCTTCTGCATTTTGATTTAAGTCAACAGTAGCTGGAATATTGCTGGTTAATGGATGATTAACAAACTCAAATGATTCACCGTTGCTCTTATTCTCGTCTTCGTTAATCTCGTTAAGGGTACCTTCAGGTAAGATTTGTGAGCTTAAAGCTTCTTCCCTATTGTTGCCATCACTACCCTCAATTGTAGATGTAGAATCCGGGGATAGATCACCTCTAACGGATTGGGACGGATTATTTTGCGTTGATGATGTTTCCGAATGTGGTATGTCAAACGGTAAAGAAAATTGTTGACCTTGAATACCATTTGAAATAGAATTTTCTGATTGGCTAGTTGTAGAATAACTTAAATTTTTATTTGACATAGTAGTTGATGCAGTTGTAGCTGTGGTCGAGGCTGCTTTATCAGCTTGAGCTTCGGTAAACCCATCAGACTCAGTAGGTTGAGTATTATTTTCATTTTCCTCAGCAGCTTCGTCAACCTTATCTCCCACCACTTGTTTACTAACTGCTTCGTCCTCTTTTGTTGCTTTTTCAAAATCAAAGTCATCCAAGGTCGCCGTTGGAACTTCCTCACCTGCGTCATCACCTAAGTTCTGGCCCTCGTCATCAGAAGCAACAATACCTCTTGAAGCAGACTTTGCCAAGGTTTCACTATAATCATAGGTTTTATTTGATAAATCAATTGATAGTTCCGTGTTTTTATTATGCAATTCTAAGTTTTCATCATTCATTTCATCGATTCTTGCCAACAAATTTGAGTGCTTGGCACCAATTTGAAGAATGGAGTTATTCAATTCATGAATTCTGTTTCTTAAATCGTCGTTGATATTTTCCTGGGTTACAACCTGTTGTTGACTCACGGCTAATAAGTTGTTTGATTGCATCAATTTCTCGCTTAACTCTTCAAACTGAGATTTCAAATCAGTAGTGACAGCATTTAAGTTACCTAATTTCTCCTTTAAGAGTTGATTTTCTCTTTGAGATTCATCATATTGTGATTGAAGCTGTTCTTTCTTTGCCTGATAAGCATGATAATTAGCTTCAACAATGGATAGCTCATTTTCTAATGAATCTGTTTCTTCCTTTGAGTTAATTAATAAATTTTGAACTTCAATGACTTGTTGTGATTCGTTTTCATTTAACGCTTTTAACTTAGAAAGTTTGGCAACAATGTCTTCTTTATGTTTCAAAATCTTATTCAATTCATTTTGGGCCCTTTCCTTTCTTGCACTAACTGTAGTAGTTTGCTTACTTAACGAGCTGATTTGATTGGTGTAATTGGCAATATCGACGCTTGCTTGTGTGATCTGGTCATTGATAGTATTCACACCAGAATTAGCCGATGAATGGTCCACAATAGAGGAAACACCACCAGCCACAGCAGCAGTAGCAGCTCCTGTAAAACCCCCCAATGCTGCTGCATTGACAGCAGCAAAGTCGGCAGTATTAGCGGCTTGATTTGAAAAGTTATTGAAATTATTTTGCGTTTGTTTATCGACATTTTTGATCGCATCATAGTTAGCTCCACCTGTGTTGATCGGAGTCATATCATCTTTGTCAAAAAGAGGTTTAGATGATCTACCTGGAATCACTGGAGGTGGTACTGTTGCTTGGTTTCTTTGAACATTTCTAACTCTTGGTAAATCTAAATTTTCAGGACCTTCATCATCATCATCAGACGAGGATTCATTTGAGATTTGGTTAGAAGCCGAAGCTTGAACAGTGCTTTGTTGCAAGGTACGACCGAAATTTGAAGATGGAGAAAAATTCGAACCAGTATTAGTGGTTGATAATCTTGAAACCGGTGTCTGGATAGATTTCTGAGGCAAAGCAATTTCAGGTGCAGGTGGAATCGGAGGAGCAGAATGAAATATATCCATCAAGTCATCCATATGAGATGCAGTTCGTTGAGAAGCTGCATTGTTTTTGACAGTTTCAAATGGCTGTGGAGATTTGATAGGAGCATTTGTGACAGGATTGAGGTGCTCAAACTTGGAAGATTCAACCAACTCTTGAGGCGTAGAATCAGGTAGTTCATAACCGGCCAATTTTTTTTGAACCAAGTACATTGCAATCGAAAATTCCTGTTTATTGAAATTGTCCGATTCATCCAAATTTGATAACTCCCAAATATTTGCCAAAATTTGGTTTGGTAAATTGGAAGTCATCAGGAAGTTCGCAACAGTACCGCTTGTAATAAAATTAGATTTCGATTTATCCAAAGTATCAAAAATTGCACCATATTGTTGCTTCTGTTGAGGTGACATAATCCATGTGTTGAGATTGGTCGATTCAGCGGGAGAAGGAGTTGGGGCAGGCGAGACAACAGCATTTTTCTGTAAGTTTGTAGGTGCTGAAGGACCAGATGTAGCTTGTGGCGAGTTCACAGAGGATGTCGTAGATGACGCACCTCCAGCCGTTTCTGCAATCTTCCATAATTGGTTGCTTAGAACGTTAGGCAAAACGGTCAAGGATTTATTCATAAAACATTGAATCAAATGCATTGCGATGATGAATTGTGCCCTGTTCAATTTACCGTTTTCGTTTTTGTCGACCAAATTCCAAATGCTTTCCAAAATGTTGATAGGCAATCTAGCCTTCAAAAAGATATTTTTAGCTTGATTACCATCCAACTGTCCACCAACTGCTGTCTTGTCAAACATCAAGCCAAAATTGGCGGCTTGAGCTGGCAGCAACAATGGCACAATTAATTGCTTTGATGCAGCTGCAGAGGCGGATGAATTAGAGGTGACAGATTGCATGGAATTGGTGGATACAATTCTTGGAGCAGAGGGTCCGACGGTAGCTGGCCCAACTGATTGAGTATTGGCTCCAATGTTGATTGATTGGAATTTGGCAAGTGGCTGGATATAATTAGCATTGTCCAAATCGACTGGAGCTCCGGGATGGAACTGTGAATACGAGATCAATCTCATGGCAATGCAAAATGAAAACTGGTTGAGAAAGCCCGAGTTCTCATTGTCTGCTAGATTCCAGATCTCACCCAAATCGTTCAATGGCAAGGTTGAGGCTTCTAAAAGAGGCCTAGCCACAACTCCGGAAATTAAACCGGTATGTTTCGGATCCAACGTCTTGAATACTGATCCATAGAATTTCTTCTCCTCGATTGAGAGTGGCTCTTTGAGGGTCGTTACTGTGAGATATCAATGAAAATGTAAATTTGAGACATGTGTTAGTATTTTTGAAACTTCATATAAGCCAAATTGCTAAACCCTTAAACATACAAGGCGCCATAGTCAGTTGTCAATGAGTATATACAACAAAGAGTTGATCCCTACAACGCAGGTTCATCTGGGATTTATTATCCAATCGATTAGAACCAAGAAACGAATCGATCGCGAAGTTTACTACATATTTAATTTTGGTTACGTAAAACACGAAAGCTTATATAGTTTTGTTAGACACTCTAATTGTTCTGATCATCGTTCTCATCATCATCATCGTCATCATCCAATGGCTCCAATAGAAGAGATGCATTTTTTAGGCCGCAATCACTAATAGTTTTGTTATCCTCTTCCATGAACAACTGCTTGAAATCGATTTTTTGCATTTGCATCTTTAAAATAAACGAAGTTTCTAGATTGAACTGCTTTTTAACGTCGTAGAACAAGAGTTTGATTGTATCATCGACATTGAATTTACACACCACTCGTTTATTGTCTACTACTGATCTGATCTGTATTCTGGTCGTGCAAGATGCATCTTCAATTGATAATCTGGATGGCTCTTCCAGTACTGCCAATTTTTCTCTATATGATAAGGGTTTCGAAGTTGTTTCTAATGCAGTAGTTCGGGAACCAGAAGATGAAATAAGGTTCTGTGTATCATGTGATTCATCGTGTTTTCCATGATCTACCGCGTCATCAACATCAAGTTGAGCATCAAATTCCGGGCCAGATTCCAAAGAAACAAAAGATTTATCATCATCATCATCATCATCATCTGAGAACTCCACATAGTTATCTTCGTTGATACTCTTTTCAACATTATGATTATGTTTCAATAAGAAATCTTGCGCTTCATTTAAAAAAATCTCAATGCTTGGGTTAACAGACCAATACTGCATTCTTTCTCCAGTAATTGGGTCAAGAATAGCAATATGTGGAAAATCCTCAAAAGGATACAAATTTGAGTATAATGAACCACTAGGTGAGCCGTTTTGATACTGTAAGAAAATGAAATTCTTTGATACAAATTGTTTAACCTGGTTTGATGACCACAAATCCCTATTTAAACATTGACATCTAAAATCAGTTACATCTTGAATGTTAATTAGAATCCACTTACCTGTAGCAGATGCTTGCTTTTTGGCTGTATCCAAGTCTAATTTTTCAATGATATCCCAAGGTGGTCTGAAAATGTTTGCTAATTTTTTTTGCGTTGAAGACATTCCAGAAAATTCATCTTCTTGATCACTATCATCGGAATCCAAGTTGATGACCTCGTTTTGATTGAAGATGCTTTGTTGTGCATTACCAAACATACCACCGGCATGTATTTGTTGTCTCGGGAAATATCCACCGAAGTCTTGTGGCATCAGGGTATCATGGGTCGGCTGAATTGGGGCTCTATATTGGTCTTGCTGCGATTCTTCGTTGTACATCTGTTCTTGCAGTTTCTGTGCATATTCGTCATCATTCTGTGATACAGCATCAATGCCAGCTCCACTGTTATTGGCTCTTCCACTACCTGAATCATTTAAGACAGAAGGGCCGTGCTCAAAATACAAGGACACTGCTGTTTCTAAATCGTTATTTGCCATCTCTAAAAAATGTGAAGCAGTTTGGGCGTCTTCAACTGCGGTGATTGCCATGAAAGTGGCCACGGTGTCGTCCATAATTGCTGATAGTATTGATGTTCAATTTTATCAGGTATAAACGGTGTTATTGATTAGTTGGTAATCCTATATATAAACGATAAGTTAGTTGTAAATAATGAGTTTACATGAAGATCGATCCCTCTTACACTCACTCATCAAAAGGCGCTTTTTTTTGCCTTCTGATGTCGCTCTGCTCGCGTTTTAATCAAGTTTTATCAAGGGCGCACGTAGCAAGTATATCGAGTGGATTTGGGGAAAGACTCGAGGCATGTGAGAGCTGTAGGGGCTGTTCGGAATGGCTGGGGGATATAGTATTTAAGTCATTCTCTGATTTTTCGCTTTGAGTAGTTGATTTGGATGATGTGAGTTTTGACCCATATGATCCATTTATTTTATGTGCTATGCTGTTGAATTCGTTGTTTAGTTGTGCGATTTTATTTTCGAGAACCTGTTTCATGGAAGCTCTAGTTTCCAAAAAACTCGAATTGAACTGTTCATGTACGACTGCTAGGTTGACATTTAATGACTTTTCGAAAAGCTCGAGATTCGAATCAAGTAATTTTTTCTCGTACTGTATAGTTTTTGCTGTGTTTTCGAATTCATGGGTGAAAACATCAGGGTAAAGAGCTGGTTCTGCAGATCCCCATCGCTGAGATTTTTGAAAATCCTTAAACAAAGATTTTATCCTAGAAATTTCGTTGTCTATGGAATTGATCGAGTTAAGTATATCTATCTGTTTGAGATTGAGTAGACTATTAGCATGATTCTGATATATGTGTTTGATTTCTGTATTTATCTCTTCATTGAAGGCACCAAAACTAGAATCTTCAGTGTTATCAATTTCTTCTTCGTCTTTTTTATCATGATCATTGTTACCCAGCAAAGACAGCTTTTTCATCATATCTTTTTCACAAATTGCTCTGACAAACCCTTGGTCAATAAAATTGCTAGTTATTTCAAGGTTCTGTTGCGTTTCAGGTAATGAAAATACACTAGCCAAGTTGGAGGCCGAATTGGATGATGATAATGGGAACTCTGAGTCTATCTCATTCTTTGTTGTCACTTCAGGTGTCGACGAAGACAATGATACCCTTTCTTCGACGTTCGTAGATACCTCTGGAGATGATCGTTTACTTGTTCCACCACTGCTGTTCCCACCACTGCTTGTATTGCTACTATTCCATCCTTTCTGTCGTTTGCTTTCGTTGTAATCGACTCCAACTCGTTTTCTCCTTCTCGAATGTCTCATACCGCTACTACCGTCGTCGTCTGTAGCAAAAGCCACTGCTTCGTAACTCACATCAGACTCCAGTGCTGGTTCTTCATCCTGTTCATGATCACTTATATAAAGATCTTTCTTCAGTTTCTGTAGTTTCTTTTCCCGAATATCGTCCATGGTGTGCGTCCCTTCTTTGCAATATATGTTTTGGCAGCTTCAACTGTTACTTACTACAATAGCCATTTGAAATCATGAAAACCATTTTTACTACGCGCACGACCTCGTCCCAAATGTTGTGTTGTTTAAGCACACACAAATCGTACAGTTTTTTGTGCAAGTTCGATCAGGAGAATACAACCAACACCAGAGCAATTTTTGAGATAATATTGCAATCATGATTGAATATGTGATTCTTTTGAGTAGACAGGGTAAAATTCGTTTAGTGAAATGGTATAAGACATACACTACTAAGGAAAAACAGAATATTATTAGAGAAATTAGCACTACGGTACCTCTCAGAAAGAGTAAGATGTGTAATGTGATTGAATCCGAAGAGGTGGGAAGTAGAATAGTTTACAAGAGATATGCATCTTTATACTTTATTGTTGGTATTGATAATGACGAGAACGAATTATTAACTCTCAATTTTATACAAAGATATGTGGAAACGATGGATAAGGCTTATGGTAATGTTTGTGAACTTGACATTGTATTCAACTACCAGTTAGCCTATACAGTTATCGATGAAATGGTCATCAGTGGTGCAGTGGTTGAGACTAGTATTAGTGACATCTTAGGGCGCATTAAGGCGATGGACGAAATAGAGGTGGCTGAGCATCTCAATACAAGTGTTGGGGCTCAGTAGCTATTAACGCCCATCATGAAATTACAACACTAGTTTTGGTTGTGTATTTGCTCTTCAAGAAACAACATTCACTAAATGCTGAAAAAACCTTCGACACATCGCCGCGTCGTTCGCCTTCAAGCTTGTTTTGACGTGTGGTGGTTACGCAGCACTTGTATAACCAATAATCTGAAATTCGCACACTCGTCTTTCTCAATTTCTCTCTTCTCCATTTCAGTAAACTGTGTAAGTAAATATCTTAGAATTTACCTCTTGAATTCGCCATCAACACCCAATGTTAGCTGCATACAGATCAACCCTTGCTAGAAAGGCATTCACTGCTGCTAGACCAGCATCAGTCAGATTATTATCTACCATCGAACCAAAGGACAAAGCTAACTCCATTATTGATGCTTTACCAGGTAACTCAATCATCTCTAAAACCGGTATTTTAGCTACTTCTGCTGCTGCTTCCTTGTACGCTGTTTCAAATGAATTATATGTTGTCAATGATGAAACCATTTTATTGGTTACTTTCATTGGTTTCATTGGTTTAATTGCTAAGGTTGTTGCTCCAATGTACGGTGAATTCGCTAAGGACAGAACTGCACATGTTACCAAGTTATTGAATGACGCTAGATCTAACCACGTTTCTGCTGTTAAGGATAGAATTGATCAAGTCTCTAACTTAAAGGATGTTGTCTCTACCACCAAGACTTTATTTGAAATGTCTAAAGAAACCGCTGCTTTAGAAGCTGAATCTTTCGAATTAAAGCAAAAGGTTAATGTTGCTTCTGAAGCTAAATCCGTGCTTGATTCATGGACTAGATATGAAGCTCAAGTTAGACAAATGGAACAAGAACAATTATCTTCATCTGTTATTGCTAAGGTTCAAGCTGAATTAAAGGATCCTAAATTCCAAGAAAAGATCCTTGCTCAAGCTGTTACTGATGTTGAAAAATTATTCGCAAAGGAAAAATAAGTCCAACATTTTCCTTATCCATCCTATTCTAACTAATGTGTAATGAATCTATATATCATCTACTTATTTATTTATTTATTTATTATCTATTTAAAGTAAATCATCTAAAATCTTTGTCTTATAAGATGCGAAAGTTTCCGTTTGCTGCTCTTGCTGCTGCTGCTGCTAAAAAAAAAATATGAAATAAAAAAAAACTGAATTTGAACGTTGACATAATCCTTCGTATATTATTCCCTTCAAAGCATTAATCAACCCAATAAAATGAATGTATTACCAACTGAATTGACAACTCCCAACTATAAAGATGTGCCCGTTGAAGATTTAGAGCAGATAAGGCCAAGATTGAACCAACTCAACCACTCGTTAACAAAGCTACAAGATTATCTACTGCAACAAAAATATAGCCCCAACAATGTTACATCTAGCACATCTATACAGAACCAGCTTAATGTTATCATTCAGCAATTAGCTTCAATCTCGAAAACTCTACAAACTCGTAAGATGTCTTTACAAAACATTCTCATCTATCCCAACAACAAATTCAACTCCATGTCGGGGCTTCAAAATTCTCTTTTACGTATGAAGTTCACTCCCGAGGTGGAAACATGGATGAAAAAGTCAAAGACTGATGCTCAGAGTAACAATTCGCTCACATCATCCTTTTTCAAAAATGAAGACGCCTTTACTAGTCAGGTGGCAAATTATGCCAGGGAAAAACTGGACGATTTCATCTTTGGTGGATACCTTACAAGAAAGGACGTGGATGACGGGGTCTCGATTCAAGACGTTATGGGGAAACTTCTTGATGAAGAAGATGATGAAGATGGAGATAAAACCACTGTATCCACTTCTACCAAAGGCTCGGTAGATGATGGATCCTTAGAACGATTCATCTATCAAGGTATATGATTTGAATAATCAATCGGTTGATTGATCGGTTAACTAAATATTACGTAACAAAGTGGCTTTTATTCGAAAATTTCTCGATCATTCTCTCGCAATGCATGCATTTATTTTGTTTATTAATTGACCTAACCTCCCTCCTTCTTTGCTCGTGGTTGTTTCTTGTGAATACCGCACCACTACTACTGTGTTCTTTTGATCTGTATAGAATCATTTTCGAAATACAATGTCTGCATCTATAAACAGATCACTCACTACTGTAAAGACAGAGTTGGAATTTCTCTTTGAATCCAACGTTATCTCCGAAAAGCTCTACAACCATATTCTGGATATCCTCCCTGAAAGGTACGTCAAAGACATGCCTGTCAAAGACTACACAGAAGTTTCAACCACAAAACCATCATCAGCTCCAATATCTCAAACTTCATCTGTTACCAATTCTTATATTTCGCCGCCATCGAACGCGCCTCCAAGAAGTACCGACTCCGAGTCCTACGCAGAAGCACTATACGACTATCAACCACAACAATCTGATGATTTGCAACTTTATAAAGGAGCCAAAATTAAGATTTTAGAGAAAACTTCTCAGTCCTGGTGGAAGGGTACTCTCAATGGTAAAGTTGGGATGTTTCCTTCCAATTACGTAAAGGAATTAGATGCCAAATCTAATGAAAAAACCATCGATGCTCCTCCTAGCTATCAACAACAAGCTTCACAGCAATCGACACAGTCATTACCATCATTTTATCAGCAACAGCCATACTATCAACAACAACAACAACAGCCATATTATCAACAACAGCCATCACAACAACAATACCAACCAATCCCATATCAGCAACCATCACAACAGCAACAATCTCAGCCACAAACACAACCACAACCACAACCAGAACAGCAGAGACACAGAAATCATCCCCATTTGAGTCAAATCGGTCAGAGTTTGGGTAATGCCGTTGTTTTCGGTGCTGGTGCAACTATAGGTAGCGATTTAATCAATTCAATTTTTTAAAGGCATGTTATGTTCCTCCTCCAATCTTTTAAATAAATACACTGGATATATCACATTATTATAATCTATAAATTTTTCTTTTTTCAATTACACCTTCATAAACTATATACAAGAATTCCCAAATAAAAAACAAAAAATTACCTGCTTTGCTTTTCTAAAATTTCGATAGTAATAATGTGAACAACTCCCATGAACCAAACATAATCATACTGTTAGGAACAGTTCTCATTAAATGAGGAGTTAAACCACCATACATAGAGGCAAATCCTTCTTCTTTAATGATCAGTTTAAAACATTGGATAAGACCTGTATACTTAGCCTTACCGTTTTCAGTAGGAGCTTGTCTCAATCTAGTTCTAACCACTTCATGTGGATATGTAATCAAGGAAGCCACCAATTTTGCAAAACCAGCAGCTCCGGATCTAGCAAACCAATCAATACCTTCATCAACTTTAGTTCGTATATGACCTTCCTTTTCTAATCTTTCACTTCTTCTTCTAATTGAATCTTTCATTTGTTCATATAAAATCCATTGTAATGTCGATTCAATACTTCCCAAATAAGAAGCAGATAAACCTTTGTATAAAGCAAAAACTCCTTCATTTTTGATGATCTTTATTATACAGTCAATGGAATTTTTATACTCCTTCTTACTTGATTTATCAAGTTGTAATCTTGTCTTAATCAACCATATTGGATTTGTGGCAGTACTTGTAACAATACCAGCACTCAACCCAGAAATTAAGTGTAAAAATGAAGTTTCTTGACCGTTAAAATAGCTCAAATTCTTAAAAAGTTCTTTGCTGTATCCATAAGTGAAAAAGTTAATAGATCTAGCAGGTATAACACCAACTAAACTAGGACCTAAACCTTTAAATAATGCTCTAGCTCCTTCTATTTTATAAACATTGTTGATAATCAAACAAGTTTCTTTAAAATGTCTACCAGCAGTTGCCAGGGCATTTGATTGAGCATGTTTTGCTATTGCCGAGGAATTTGCACTATATACATCTCTGTAAACAGATGACTGTAATCTTGTTTTAACAACATCAAATGGACATGTAAAAATGGCCCCGCACATCCCACCTAAACCGCCAGCAACAAAATGTACCCATGGCTTAACAATTGGTCCTGTGGTACTACTGCCAATCGTAGTCGCTTCCTTTAAATTAGAAGATTTTTCATCAGAAGCTAGATACGGCAACGCTTCGTCAATTTCATGTTCTAAAGAACTAAGTTTTTCATTCAGCTTGGATGATCTGTTGCTGCTATCTTTATCCGGCATGATATTTTATCCCTTCAAACAGACAGAGATAAGGGAGAAATTGATAAAGACAGATAGATACATTTCTATGATATGGTGAAACAACTGAAAAATTCATGTCGAGGAATTAAAAAAAAAAAAAAAAAAAAAATTTAAAATAAATTTGCTAATTTTTTTAGTAGATTTTTCAATTTATTTTACGGATTTATTATGACAAATTGAATGTTGTGCTGGAATAAACATAAACTAAACTGTCTCAGTGTAGTTGGGAGACTTACATTCAAGTCATTTCAGACTAAGACATCTATTTCAGGTTATTAAAGGACCTAGGGAGTCGTCTTATGAGTTAGTAATTTTATTTTTATTATATAGGATATTTTAATGGGAAAACGGCTAAATAAGTTGAAATACTTGCATGCACCTCTTTCTCCAACTGCGTTCGAGGACAGTTGTGGAGACGTTCTTATAGTACTTTGGCTATAAAAAAAAGAACAAAACAATTAATGATAATAAATCCTTAGATAATTAACATCAAAGTAAACAAGATACTACTTGTCACATTGTTGTCTCTCAAAAAAACAATAAGATACAATAGTGTAATCAGTCCGTAAAGCAGATTGACAGTCCTCCAAGTACTAAAAAAAAAACTGGTCTAATGCTCTGAGTATATTTAAATGATCCAGCAAACAATTCGGTTTCTCGATTTAAATTGTTTTTTATTTATTACTTTACTTATCGACACAAATATATGTTGTATTATAGAATTAGAAATTTTTTTTCTTAAACACATTATTTAAATGTAGGTTTCGTAAGCAACTGGAGCTAAGGTGGTTGGAACACCAGAAACAACTCTGGAACCTCTTGGACCAGCTGGTTGTCTCTTTAATTGAACCTTTTCACCGGATTCCTTAGCAGCAGCTCTCTTAGCAGAGTTTTCCTTAACTCTGTTCAAGAATTCTTGTCTACATTTGGAGTGCTTGACGTGTTCAATCTTGATGTTTAATCTCTTTTCAATGTATCTGTGACCAACAACCTTGTTGACAATAACACCAACAGAGGACTTGGTAACGTTGAAAACAATACCGGTCTTACCGTGGTAGAATTTGAATGGCATACCATCGTGAATAGCACCATTGACCTTGATGTCAACAATGTCACCAACCTTGTAGTTGGTTAAGTAGGTGGTCATGTTTGGAGCACCATGCTTCTTGAAGTCACGACTGAATGCGTAACGAGTTCTAGATCTTAAACCATGACTGTAATAAAAAAAATTCAAATATACGTTAGGGTTAGTATTTTGCTCAGTGTACTTGACATTCGGAATGTCTATATATATAATCTAATTCAAATCTGAATGTGTGTATCTATGTGATTATGATGGATTAGCTAATAGTCATCAATACTCAGTATCAAATTTATTCTATATCAAATTGTTCTCAGCTAAATGTATAACAAACACGGTATTCCTTTAGTACTTAAAGTTATCAAATTTAATAGTAATAGACGTAACTTATACAACTTCAAACTTTATTCTCTTGAAAAATTTTGTCATCTTTGAAAACATGTTGATTTTGGTTTAAATCTGCTCAACACAACACATTAGACACATAGACACGTATGAATTCAAATATATCTGTTTTATCCTCTACATACCTTTTACCCATCTTGTATTAATTATCCTGGTATATGGAGATTGATGTTCCAAAATAAAATTTTAAGATTAAAGTAGTAATAAAAAATTCAACTGAAAATTCAATACTACAACAATTTTTCGCTAACAGCAATAGGAAATTCCTCGGCCACTCCAAACAATTTTGCAAAGAATTCAGAAAAAACAATAGAATTTCTCGAATGCGGAAAAAAAAAAGCGACGCAAAACTTTTAAAAAATGTTATGATTGTGACCGCAACACACATACCAGTGGTGTCAGGGGTCTTGCAAAAATACCTAAGCACGTGAGTCTTAAGGGTTTGGAATATAAAATTTCAGTACAGAGCAAACAGGCAAAAACACCATGTATACATGATAAGATAAAGAATTATTGGTAAGTTATATTTTCCTTATGGCTTGATATCGCTTTGAATGTACAGAGATATGCTCTCGAATTGTTAGAGTCTCCATTTAACACACTTTTAAATTATTATGTGAAGACTTTCGGGTTTTTTATAGATACAAAGGGGCGGGAATTGATCTCTTCAACTTCATTAGTTCCTTTTGCAGGTTCTTGCCTGTTTGTTAATTGAACACAGGCTTTGTTCTTTTGTCAAGTAACAATCCCTTTAACCACTTTGAAGTAAATTTGATCCACAGTCTCAGTCTCAATGAAGCTTTTTGTAAGTTACAAGCCAGAAACGTTGAAAAAGTGCTAAAGCTAATTGGGGTATTAATGTACAAAGTATAGAATTTAAAAAGGAAAAGATTTGATTAGAATAAATCTATAGAGGAGAATATTAAATTAAGTAAAAATATCAACACATTTATTCGTCATCTTCAGCACCTTCTTCGGAAGCAGAACCTTGAGATCTTCTCTTAACTCTACCAGCTCTACCACCACCGTATGGGGAGGTTGAAGCAAATTCAATGTGCTTTTGAGAGTCTAATCTGACCATGAAGGATGGAATAGAAACGATTTGCTTACCAACAGCAATGTGTCTTTGGGTAATTAAGACTCTAGCGTGGTGAACAGACTTAGCTAAACCTAACTTGAAAACTTGGGTTTGTAATCTTCTTTCTAAGAAATCTTCGATCTTTAAGGATAAGACGTAATCTAATTTCATCTTGTCTTCAGATAAGATACCAACTCTAACTAATCTTCTAATTAAAGCATTACCTTCGAATAATCTCTTTGGATCCTTTTCATCTCTGGTTAATAAGTCTCTTGCAGCTCTTCTCAATTTAGATAATTGGAAACCAATTCTGTAAATTTCGTGCTTGTTCTTTAAACCGTATTCACCAGCTAACTTTAATTCAGCATCTAATCTGGCGGTTTCGAATGGTCTCTTTGGGACGGAGTAGGTCTTGGAGTGGTTTCTTGGAGCTCCTGTAATAAAAAAAAAGTAAATGTTAGAATTTATTCGTAGAATTAAGTTTACTGGGTTCAGTACATTACAGTCAAAAAAATTACAGTAGCATAAAAAGACTTAATAATAATAATAACTTAATCAACGCAAAGCAAATAATGAAGCCTTTGAATGAACAAAAGGTAATCACCGTTATTTGTTTTTGAAAATCAATTAAAAATTGATCGATAAACTGAAGTGTCGGGTGTTCAGAGTATCCTAACAAAAAAAAATAACTTGCTTAGCAAAGAAAAAGTTATTACATTATGAAGTCATTAAATGGTACCGCCATTTAGTAAATTGACCACAAAATGATGAGCCCGATAAATAGAATTTAATCCAACATGTTGTTGAACTAGTGAATCTATTTTAATAGATGAATCTAACATCGTTTAAACTGTAAAAAAATCATTTCAAAAGTAAGATTTCAAAACAGGGATGAAAGATTCTATAAATGCTTGTTGCAATCACACGTCTAAAAAAACAGCTGCGCAATAGAAGCACTTTCCAATAGCTTATACGTACTTGGCATTTCGACTTTTAACTGGAGAAAGAAATTATCAAAGAGAATGAATGAGAGTAAATGCGGATCGAGAGAATATTTATACTCTTACAATCCATCGCGATGATTGTGAAAAATATTTTTTTTCTGAGGTGAAATTTCTGAAAAAAAAAATTTTTCACAAACGTATATTTTTTGAAAAGGGGGTTGTCACGTGTAAAGTAATAGGGCTAATGTCGTCTAAACTTTTTGTTACAAAGTGATAAAAAAAAGGTATACAATACAATACACAATATGTTAAGTTCTAATTTGACCTGGTAGTATAGAGTTAATGCGGTCGATGTGTAATATAAAAAAAAAGAGCTACCTATAATGTAATATGATGGTTGACTTGAACTATGGGAAAATCAGCTCTATATTTCATCTTGTAATCTAATTAAGCATCTAATCAGTTCTCTGTCTCTTTGCGTTTGGAGAGTCACTTTCCAAAGTTGCTTCTTTGGCATGGAAATCTTTGATAATGGAATCCACATCTTCAATGCCCAATGGTCTGACATCACCCATTTTTTTGATTTGAGAAGTGACATCTTTGATTTGATCATCCGTTAAATCCAAATTTAACTGTTCAACTCTTGCTTTGATGGCATTCCATCCTGTTAATCTATTAGCAAAATGAATGTATCTCGTTAAGCCAAAATCTTGTGGGTTAAGAATTTCGTAGGTTGATGGATTGGCCAAAATAGCTTTTGCGTGGATACCAGCTTTATGAGTAAAAGCACAAAAACCAGTAATTGGGTTGTTGAATGGAATGTTGACTTGGACGATTTCAGCAATCAGATTCTCCAGTTCTCTGATTTTGTTTAATTTATATTTGGATTTGACGTAATCTGGTGCTGAAACGACCATTCTTGCCATGAAACCACCTAATGGAACAATACCATTTCTTTCACCGATACCGAGAACACAGGTATCAATGTATTTGGCACCTGCTTCTAAAGCGGTATAAGCATTTGCAATAGCACAACCAGTATCATTATGGAAGTGGGTTTCTATTTCACATCTGACACTGGATTTGATAGTTCTGATTAATTCGTACACTTGTCTTGGGTTTGCACCACCGACTGTATCAGCAATACCAATTCTATTCACACCAATTTTATCAACGGTTGTATATATATTTAACAAATCCACAATGTCAGATCTGAAAGAATCTTCGGTTGAAAATCTGATTTCTAAACCTTTGGATTTAACAAAATTTATGACTTCAATGGCCGTTTTGGTAATAAATGACATGTCCTTACCGTGAGAATGAGTTCTCAAAAAGTTCGAAGTACCTATAAACACATTAACACCATCAACACCTGTTTCAACTGCAATTTTCGCATCATGCATATGACATCTGATATGGGTCAATATTTTAGAGTTCTTTAATCCCAATTTACATAAAGTCTCAACTTCAGCTCTGGCTTGATCACTAGCAACTGGAGAAGTTACTTCAATGTAATCGACACCAAAGTCGTCTAATGCTTTAGCTATTTTAATTTTGTTTTCTAAAGTGAAGAAAGCGTTAGCAAACTGTTCACCTTCTCTTAAGGTCGAATCAATGATTTCAAAACGCGGTACGTTGGAAATGAAATCGCTAGGATTTGGAGCATATGGGTTGTTTGTAGCAGACATTGCTATGTGTTTTTAAATTTAATGGTTGATTGAAAAAGCAAATCAAAAAGTAAAGGAAATGCACGGAAAGACCAAAAGAAGCAAAAAGAAAAAAGAACTCCTTTGAAAACTTTTGCTACATATCAAAGAGTTCGTCTGAAAATTAAGCTTCATTTCCCATATCGAGATGCCTTCATCAGTCATATCGAGAAATAGGTCACGAAAATTTCACGCTTATTAAAATTTTAAGATAAAAGAGTCATAGCGGCATGCGAGCGATCAATAGAAAATAAAATATTTTAAATTTTTCACTCGAATAAATCCTTTGAACAATAGGGAAATAATTAAAAAAAATTGCGGCACTGCGTCAGAACAGGAAATTAGTTCCATGTATAGATAGCACCGGTCCGTGCTTGATGGTACATTATTTTCAAAATCTCTTCCGGCTTTTCCAGTATCATAATTAAAAATGTGGAGTGGTCGATGGTCGCGTCTATTGACAGCCAAAGAAAGACACTCAATGTTCGTCATCTTGACAGTTTCGAAGCACATGGTCAGGTCCAATTAAGTCACTTCATTACTACATTAGTATCATATAATGATTATTCATACTTGTTGCAAACTTTTTTTTTGTTTTTTGTTTGAAACCTATCTTGAACTAAGCTCTGAATTTAATTTCCCACAGTCAATACTACAATTGACCTTGAACAAGTGAAAATAAAAATGGTCACGTGACATAGCACCGTTATAATATTTAATTGTTTTTTATTTGCATGTAAGTAATAAAATGCGACAGCAGGAGCATGGCTGGAGACATTACGTAAGCCATTTAGGCTGAGCCGAAATCATGGGATTTCGAGAATTGTCCAGAAGCTTCAAGAAGCTGGGTTGAGTCATGGAGTAGCGATGAATACGGTTGAGCGTCGGAACCGACGCTCCCGAGCTGGAATTGATGGACGTAAAATAAATACCGCTACATGTCCACATCCATGCAGAACAACTTGCATTCGTAAGAACGTTCTTTAGAGACAACCTTAAGGAGTCATACTTAGTGGCTTCTATATATAAAGCGTCAGCTAATTATATACGTCAATAAAGAGCCATCCTTTCCGGCTGATTGTTTCTGTGCGATAGTTAATAAAAGATCTGACAAGAGATTATTTTATCTACTATTATTACGTGTCATAAAGAATATTATTGACCCCAACAAAATCTCTTACAATTGGTAGCACCGGCTAGTTATTAACTATCTTATCAGCTGCTAATTAACGCTCTTGACGAATCAATCAATCAAAGACGCTATAATAAGTTTATTAAGGGGGAAAATTGCCTCAAAAAATCAGAGAATTTTTTTTTGCCAAAAAAGGGGGGAATGACCATAAGTCTAGAAGAGAAAAGAATCCCTACACTGGTAAAAAATCTGAATATAAAAACGTGAAAGTTTACTAGATACAAGTTAACTATTAATTTCATAAGTATGGATTTGTGAAAGTTCAACTTAGATACTGACATAATGTATTTGAAGTCTCAGTGAATCAAGAATCAGTTTTGGTATTGTTAATATTATTGGTAAAGTTTATATGTTAATTGAGTTTGAGTTAAAGACGAAGAAAAGTGTTCATTTGTTAATGTTATGTTGTCGATGCAGCCATGAAAAATCTCACCTGGTATCTTTTATCCGCAAGTTTAACAAGGAGATCAAGTTGGATGCTCCGTTGAAAAGTGCGTAGATGAAGTAACTAAGGAGTCCAGTGAAATAGAATGTGTTTATTGAATTTAAAGTGAGGTTACTTAAAGTTAAGTGAACGGACGATTATCTGTGTTTGTCATTCAGGTACCTCCACCTCCACATCAGCTACATTACAGACAGAGATCCTCTACCGTTATCGATTTTCCGGTCGGTACACCCTAAGCTAATATTTTGTGCTGCGAAATTGAAGATAGAAGATGTCGTGAAGGACACTCCACCGAATAATTGCCACCCTGACGACAACATAAACATAACTTAATTGAACTAACAGAGTTGCACAACGAAGACGACATACCTTAAACATAGACGAAAAAAAAAAAAAGAGAACTGATTGTGACTTAAACATGCAAATAATCACAGATTAACAGAATGTTATCATTAGATGCTTGTGGTGAACACAATGTGCTGATTTGTGAACATTTTTGGGAACGTTGCACATCATAACAAGTATTCGAAAGTAAGTTCTCATAAAATTATTGCATAAGCTAATGGATAAACCATAAGAAACTTTAATAAAGACTTAGTCAACCGTTTGAAAAGAAACGATGATAGATGAATTTACGTGATTGGAAGAAAGTTTTACCCATAACGTATCTGCATGTAATTCAACTTAGCATGCCCAAATGAATGTAACCATTTGAAGTACATTTGGTTAGATGTCTGACTCAGAAGAGATCAGCACAATCAATATTGAAATTAATGACTGAAATTCTCTAGTGGAAAGATATACTGAGAGAATTCACATAAGATTGTGTTTAATTACTTATATTTTAGTGCAACATGGAAGAAAATTATGATTGAAATTTACTCGGAATAAAGATTCCTGGAGTATAGGGTAGGCCAAAATATCTGTTACATCATAATGCATTCGGATTTGATTACTCTAGTATTGAAAGATACAGTCTGTTATTTTGGTTCGTGGAAGTTGGTGAAAAACGATAGGAGACTCTCCTGTACGGGTAATTTTACTAAAACATAACCAAAAGATCGTATGTTGAATATTCAATGATTCAAACCATTTCACGGGTCTAGGGCATTGCAGTTTAATGCGCTAACGACTGGCAATGAACTACGTGCTCGGATAATTGAAATGATTAGGATTAATGGATTTACGAGACTCGCGGTGCGTTTGTGGTATTAGAGCTGTGATCCTCCTCAAGCGACCACTGTTACTGCAGAACAGCTTAACATGACATGTGAGAATTACCGGGGAACTTTGTTCTTTTATGCAATTAACATCTTACGATAAGAAAGACAAACACAGAAAAAATTAGGAAGATGAACAGATGGTGGATTTAGATAAATCGGTAGGAGTGATCTATGGTTACACAGAAGGTGTAATTAGGGTAGTGTAGTAGGTAATTGGTTCTGTCAATTGTTTCCCCGTTATTTTTGAGATTGAATCATAGAATTGAAGTAAATAAATCAATTGACAGGCGGTTACTGAATTGGACTTTGGACATTTCCTTAGTGAGTGGTACCATAAACGGTGAGATAGTAAAAGAAAAAAAATAAAAATTTTTTGTGCTTGTGGGTGCAATCTGGTGTGTGATGGTTTGCTCGCGAGGAGCTTGAAAATTTGGCAGGTTGCTTCAATTCGGTAGATTCGATCATATGTTAATTTTTTGCTGCTAAGAAAGTTTTGTTTTTGAGCTTTGAACATCGGGACGATGTTTCGACAAAACAGGGGGTATTGTAAGTAATAAAATGCGACAGCAGGAGCATGGCTGGAGACATTACGTAAGCCATTTAGGCTGAGCCGAAATCATGGGATTTCGAGAATTGTCCAGAAGCTTCAAGAAGCTGGGTTGAGTCATGGAGTAGCGATGAATACGGTTGAGCGTCGGAACCGACGCTCCCGAGCTGGAATTGATGGACGTAAAATAAATACCGCTACATGTCCACATCCATGCAGAACAACTTGCATTCGTAAGAACGTTCTTTAGAGACAACCTTAAGGAGTCATACTTAGTGGCTTCTATATATAAAGCGTCAGCTAATTATATACGTCAATAAAGAGCCATCCTTTCCGGCTGATTGTTTCTGTGCGATAGTTAATAAAAGATCTGACAAGAGATTATTTTATCTACTATTATTACGTGTCATAAAGAATATTATTGACCCCAACAAAATCTCTTACATTGCATAAATTGGCAATTTGTCCGAGTGGTTAAGGAGAAAGATTAGAAATCTTTTGGGCTTTGCCCGCGCAGGTTCGAATCCTGCAGTTGTCGAATTTAACAGATATTTTTTGTTTCCAGCTAAAAGCTTATTTTTTTTTAAATATGGTATATAACCTTTAAACCAAAAATACAAAAAAAATGTCTATAGATTGAATCTCATTTTTCGTCATTCCTTTGGACGAACATTGGTATGTCTGTTTTTATAAATGGGTTCTTTGGTAGCAATGGATTGATCATGAATTCACCACTATCCAGCTCATCAAATTCTATTTTAACTCTAGATGCCTTACCATCTTTATTCCCGATATCTGTTTCCTTTGATATCCACCACCTGGAGGTTTTGCTTGATGGTGCAGGTAACTTATTTTCCAGGGCTTTTCCTTGTCTGTAATTGTAAATAACTCGAGCAATGAAGGATAAAGAATAGGTGCTGTCATTGGACGTTTCATTGGCATAAAAATCCTGTTTTGTCTTCTTATACAATTCGTTTTCTATTCTCAACTTACTTTGATCATCAATAATTTCAAGCTGTGCCACAAATATTCCATACACTGGTTTATGATCACTGAATTTAAATTGTGGGATACTGTTATAAGCAAGTTGTTGCATTGGCGTCGCAGTTTTATTCTTCACGTAGATCAAAATACGGTCTGTCCAAGAAGGGACACGCTGTTTTTCTGAAGTGTCGTAACTATCTGTACCTTTATCAAATTTATAAGTTGGCTTGAATCGAATTTCCATCTCATCAAAATATGGAAATGACTGACCACTCTTCATCTGCATATTAAGTTGATCCATTTCAAAAAGCTCACTCAATACTTTTGTCAGTTCACTCAAGCTCAATTGTGATTCTGTTTCATTAATGTTATAAAATAAATTATTCTTCTCACTGCAATTATCTATCTTATCTATGCTGCCTGATGATGTTGACCTTTGAATTATTTTTGAATTCTGCTTTGAAGCAGAGTTGCTCATATTTTTCACATCCTTTAAATTTTTACGGGAAAGTTCTTCTTCATAATTTGATATTTTTTGATCAGAAAGTTTGATTCCATTTTCATCTTCCACAACTAGCTCAATTTTGGAACCACTGCTTGACTTATCTGATGACCAATTTCGATCTTCAACGCTTCTGTTCGTTTCCTCTTTGTTGTGTGATCTGTCGTGAGTTTTGATCTTCGTCAGGCTCAAATTATCAAGCTCATCCCGTGAGTCTGCAAGTAAAACAGAGCTTTCTGTCTCATTACTAACCAAGCTCTCACTGCTTCTATTCGGAAACACCGACTTTCCACACCGCAGTTTAGTTCTAACATATTCATTAGACGAATTGATTCTGTAGTTCAAATCTCCCATCCATATGATGATGTCAGAGTCTTTGATACTTTTACATTTCTTAAAAGTCAAACCATTTGCTATAGTTCTATAATTATTATGTCTTTCGTCAGCATTGCTCTGTCCAGCGGCTAAATGGGATGCAACAAAGCATAGTCTTGAATGGCGTGAAAAAGTGAATGTTATAGCGGCTGCTCCCTTGTTCGCACTTATACCCTTGAACCCCGTCTTCTTTATGCTTGTTTCTACATCTTTTATGTTATCAATGATCTTAGTGCTTGCGTAAACTAACAATAACACACCGCCTAATTGTTCACTACGCAAAAGCGTGTAACCTCTTTCATGCTGTTCATCCAAGGTTTTTTTTATTTTAGTTTCCCAAAAGCTTCTAGTTTTAGCATCAATAGACATCACCTTACTTGGAGTGAGTTCGATTACTTCTTCCAAAGCTATGGAAATCAAATCATATTCACTAAAATTATCAATGTCTGGAAATAAAAGATCATGTAAATCACCATCATATAGAATAGCATTAACATTGAAAGTCACTGAGTATATTCTCAAATCTTTGACTTTAGTAAATTCCTTTCTTCTCCTTTCCAAATTACTTAAAAAATAATCATGAATAGGATCAAGTAATATAACCTGAACTTCTCGGTTTCTTCTTCCTAGTAATCGGTCAAACTGATGCTGTTTGCCTGTATGAGAGTAATTTGCACTCGTTGAGCCATAAGAAACATAATGTTTGCTTTGTTCGGCATACTTCTTGCTTTGTTCAGCAAATTTTCCAATTAAACCACCTGTTTTATTTTTGGTTTTGATAGAAGTATTGTATAAATCTGATAACTTGCCCAAAGCAGCACCATTGTAGTTCCATAAAATACCGTGGATCCGCCAAACATTTGGTTCAATGGTATTACCAAGAATATCTTGCAAAAGAGCTTCACTAATTTTAGATTCAATCATATTGGATCTATCATTTGAGTCAAGAGTATTTATAATGAATGTTCCTAGCTGTCTTGATAGTCGTCTACGCTGGCTAAAGTCAAATTGGTTGGCACAGTAATTTTTTAATGCAAAGCAAAACTGTTCATCATTCAACATTGAAGTAATGTAATCTGCTTTTGTCTTAAACTTGCTGCCCACTGTTGGATTGACATATAATTTTTTGTATCCAACAGATAGTTCAGTATTGTCATCAAGTAACTCCTTTAGTGCCGAGTAATATCTTTCGCTCAGTTCAGGTTGGTTTCCTTTCCCACTCAGTGCTTCAATAACATATATCATATTATATTCGGAGCACATTGTCTCAAAAAAACGAGTGAACGCATGTTTTGAGGCAGCTTCGGATCTTGGAAACTCAATTTTGGTACTAAGCAAATGGGAGTCTAATTTCCAAAATAAAGGGACATTCCCCTTCACTATAACATAACTGGTTAGAATTTTTTTGTGATAAATAATGACTTCAGTTTCAACAAAATTTGCAACATTTCCCTCTTCGTCCATACACGAAGGACCAAACAACGGACCTATTTTACGACAATCTTGTCTAGAAATTATACTAACACGTGTCGCATCATTGCCATCTCCAATAATTTCACATTTGGCAAAGCCCCTAATCAAAGTAATGTAAAAATGACCTTTATCAAATGCCGACTTCTCCTCCGGTGCCAATCTTCCACGAAACTTTGATAACTCACTTATTAAATTACCGTTCCAAACAAACCTACCTGCATAATCATCTTCTAAGCTTTGGACATTTGTATAAAAACCTGAAAAATTATCATACTTCTCTAAATCCATTTCTTGGATTTTGGTACTCAGATCTGTTTCATATGAATAATAGAAAGTACCCGTTTCCAACAACTTCATCACGGAATTAATCCGTGAAGTCGACGAAGAAGACTCAACGGAATCGTTGTAGTCATCATACTGATACTGGTTCTGCATTTGATTTGCAACAGTGAAAACCTCTCCGCTAAAATTGACAAAAACTGTGCTTGTCAACCTGCATATTCCCTGATGTGGTAAAACTTCACCTGTCGGGTCGAAACAGCTGACAAAGCCAACATACGTTACACCCTTTAGGGAGATCAACCCCAAACAACCGTATACATCCTTGTGTATTTTTTTAAAGTTTTCCAGAGGTATGTTTTGACGGGGCAAAAACTGTACTACAGATAAATGGGACAAGCTGTGTTTTTGTCCGGAAGTAGAAGTAGAGGGATGTTGGCTGTGATGATTAGCGTTCTGCTCTTCAAAATTTGACGAATCAACAAGGATAAGCACATAGTCTTCAGAACATATAGCTAGTGTCTGTGTGTTTGCATTGACAAATAACTCCATGTCTATCGAATTAAACCACTTCTGGACAGTATTTAATAAAAAGAGTATCCTCAGGAAAGTCTTATCCAAAGATTTATACTAAAAATAAATCTTGAAGCGCCTCGAGAAAAATGAAAAATGAGGCTTTTATTTTAAGGAGATTCGCAAAAAGCTGCCAGTATGCCAGAGATGTTCACAGCAGAGGAGACTTCACAAGAGGTAGAACGTATTGGGTTTCAATTCAAAAAAAAAGTGGAAGTAGAAATATATTTTTAAAACATTAAATATGCATTTTTTGTTGTTGATGAAAGATCGTATAATGTAGATGAATTACGTACGGGTAAAGAGCAATAAGTGCTTTGATCTTCTTACACAAACAAATGTTTTTCATTGAGTGTTATAAAAGGACTGAATGATGTTCTTTGATAATTTGATTACATATGTTTTAAATTCACATAAAAAGCTAATAAAATAGATTGGTTTTTTCTTGAAAAAAAGTAAGTAATAACTATAAACATATAAGAATTTGGTAACCACTGGAAAAATGATTGTAGATCAAATAATACCTCCTATTCTGGATTATGCCTGAGCCATTCATCTATAACTTGAAAAGCTTATCCCTGATGCATCCGTTAAATGCATTCACTAGCGCAGACATACCAGCGCTGGTTACATCTTCATCAACACCAACACCCCAAACTATCGAGCCAAATCCGCCCACACGAACACCAATATAACCAGCTGCCTTAGAATTTGAATCCGTACCAAGAGTGTGTTCATTATAATGAACAACTTCAAATGATACACCAGTGCATTTAGATAGACCATTGGCTAGTGCAGAAATAGGTCCATTACCGGTACCATCTAAAGTAATTTCTTTACTTTTTGAGCTAATCAATGCACTGATCTTTCTGTTCTTACCATCATTAATAATCTTGTAGTCGACTAGATTGTAAATATCAAGGGAAGCAATAATTTCCTTGTCCGCTTCATCAGATTCATCATAAAGAAAATATTTATCTTTGAATAAGCTGATAATTTCTTTCGTTCTCAATTCTCTACTTCTCCATTCAGATTCCAGTTGAACACGTCTAGAAAAGTCAACTTGTAGGCCTCTTGGCAAATCTAGCTCAAGGTTTCTTAGAATAACCCATGAAGCACCACCTTTACCGGACTGTGAATTAACTCTGATAATGGCCTCATAGGTACGACCAATATCTTGCGGATCTAATGGTAAATACGGCATTTCCCATGTAATATCGCCAGTTTTTCTAACTGTTTCATCGTATTTTTTAAATCCTTTCTTGATGGCGTCTTGATGAGAGCCTGAAAATGCACATACAACTAATTGGCCCCCGTAAGGTGCTCTTGGATGGACTGGAATCTTATTACACTTTTCAACAACCTCTATGACTTTGCTCATATCAGAAAAATCTAGGTTCGGGCTAATACCTTGCGTGTAAAGATTGAGTGCCAAAGTCACAAGATCAACGTTACCTGTTCTCTCACCATTTCCAAAAAGACAACCTTCAACTCTATCTGCTCCCGCTAACTGAGCCAATTCCGCAGCTGCAACCGCACAACCACGGTCATTATGAGGGTGTAAAGATAAACACACGGTTTCCCTGTTACTGATGTTTTTCGAGAAATATTCGATTTGATCTGCATATACATTTGGAGTTGACATTTCGACAGTTGCAGGTAAATTGAAAATAATTGGATTATCAACAGAAGGGTTCCATGCTTCTTTGACTGATTCACAAACTTGTAAAACATACTCAGGTGATGAATCTGAAAAGGTTTCTGGTGAAAATTCAAATGACCACTCCGTATCGTTCATACTTGGATCATCTTTTGTTATTTTTCTAACATATTTAGTACATTCTGTGGCTTTTTGTAATGTCTCCAGTTCGGATAAACCAAAAACAACATTTCTAAAACAAGCAGATGTTGCTAGATAAAGATGCACGGTTGCCCTCTTGGCTCCTTTCAGAGATTCAACTGTTCTTTTAATCAATTCGGGTCTGCATGGGGTTAAAACTTGAATAGTCACATCGGCTGGTGCCGTTTCAACGCACCAACGAGTGAAATCAAAATCAATTTGGGAAGCTGAAGGAAACGCTACTTCAATTTCCTTAAAGCCTATTGCCACCAATTCTTGAAAATACAATTTCTTTTCTGGAATAGACATGGGATCTGGCAATGACTGATTACCATCCCTTAAATCAGTAGACAACCATCTTGGTGACTTGGTGATCGTTTTGGACGGCCAATCACGGGTGGAGAGATTGACTGGATTTTTAAAGGCTTTGTATTTAGTTGATGGATCCTTGAGCATCGGCATTATGAGATAATATTATATACACAGTAAGAAGGTGTGTAGTTTGTAGTTCCCAGAAGAGATTTCAAGTACTATCGCAAAAACAAAAAAGGAAGTAACGAACAAAAGGATGAAAGATGTATAGTTTTATATAGATTATTCAAGACAGATTTGTGGAAAGCTATGATTCACACAAAATCGACAGATCGTAGATTACTCACTCAGCTCCGTCCTAGCCCCGTCCAATGCGTTTGACACTTAAAAAACCTGATATCATGCGCTCCCCCGCATTATTTGCCTCTTTTGTCTCGCAGGAGAAAAAATTTAGTCATTTGCGGCAGGAAAAAAAACTCGGGTGTGAGTTAACGAGTAATAAATAGGACTTTTCTGTCCCAAAACGCCGGTACAGGAGAGCTGAAGATATGGTGACAGTTAAGGTAGAATTTCTTGGCGGTTTAGATCAGACATTCAATGGTGTTAAATCATCTAAATGTACAATTCCAGGGGATGGACCAAAAGTGAAGGACTTAGTGGACTATTTAGCTAAGAATATGATTACCAGTGAAAAAGATCTTGAAATGTTCATTCAGGAAGACACAGTTAGGCCCGGTATTCTTGTTCTTATTAACGACACAGATTGGGAACTTGAAGATAAAGAAGAATACATTTTAGAGGACGGAGATCTTATCTCCTTTACCAGTACTCTTCACGGCGGTTAAACACCGACTTGTTTATTCCTGGAAATAGAAGGCCAAAAAATTGTCACCTTAATTTTTATTTAGGTATTGCATACATGATAATAATGGTAGATTAATTCACGTTTATAGAGCTATGTTGAGGGTAGATCACAAATAAGTAAAGTTGTTGTACAGAAATAAAATAAATGTTTCAATTTATGAAGTGATGAGATTACGTCAGCGTATGTGTTTATAAGTAATGACTGATTATCGTGGTAGATCTTGTAGTTTTGTTTATAGATATGAAACCCATATTAAAAGAACAAGAAATTTTACGTTTCTTGTAAAAACGGGTATGTCATAATTATTGCCTTGATGCTTCTAATCTCTCTCTTAAGATAAAAGCAGCAAATATGGACAGACTGATGATAGTGTGTGTAATACATACATAATTAAATTTATGCCGCGTTTAAATTTTGGGGTTTCATACGGTAGCAGTTAAAAATGTGATCAGCTATTCATTAAAAAACTACAATATCGTAGTTATCACCTTTTAACAAGTACAATTAAAAGTCAGATGAATTTTCAAATTGTATATATAAAACTTTTACGAAAACAAAACAATATGAAACATAATTATTGACAGCAAACTTAAAGGATTATAAACCAACTCTTATTGCGACGCATATTTTTGTTCAATTGGAAATGCAGTTTCACGCATAATCTAAACTGGCGGCTCAAACTGCTGTGATATAAGTGTACAAACTTTGGTATTGCAAAGTAACAACCTATAAAATATTTTAGTGGGAACTCAAATAAACAAAAACATAAACGTATATTTCATTATTTTTCATAAAAAAAAGATTAAGACTATGGAGGTAATATATGTATACAATCAGGAATTTTTTGCCAACTGTTGTTGCATCTTATCAAGAAGAGTCTCTGATATCCACTTGTAATCGTTCTGTAATTTAATTATGCGTGCTCTACAAATTCTTACTTGAACCACATCAATATCAGAGCGCGGATACCCATCTTCGGTGAGTAATGGAGTATTCATATCGGCCTTTAATGTGGAGCCCAGATGGGAAAACAAAAGCTCAAGATCAGAATCAATTTGTTGACGATATGTGGTGAGCAATTCAAAGCTAGTTTCCTCAAGCTGCTTTCTAGATGTTATCTCTGTTGAGTATTTAGTAGCAGGTAAAGAATTTGTAAGCGACATTCGGTGTGGTAGACAAGAAAACAGTGGTTTTATCAAAGAAGAACTTCCCTTTTTACCTGCATGTTTAACATCTCACACTGAAAAAATGTTCCGGAGTTTTCATTACGTAACCGAATCTTGGTAGGTGATTTTGGGATTTGCAAAGTTTCGGGTGTTGGCTGATTTTCAGATTCATTATTAGCTTATTAATGTTTATAAATACTCAATATTATAGAACAATATAAAAAAAAATATATAAAGATTGGAAATCAAAAATTATACATCAATGTTTTCATTTTTTTTATGACGGCAGTAAGTTAAACCTGTTTACATTAAACCTTCTTTTTGTTTTTCTTGGAAAGGTTCTTGTGAGAATCAGGTAACCATGATTCGAAATCAGAAGTGGAAGCAGATGAAAGCTTTTCCTTTGAAGCATCCTTCTTTGCCTTTGAAATTCTTTTCTTATCTGCTGGTAACATTGATTCTGGTAGAATTCCAGCCAAGTAGGTTGATCCAAATGTGTTATATAGATAGTAACCAATGGCAGCAAGGGTAACACCAAGAATCAATTCAGCAACAAGTAATTGAGGGTTGAAAAATGAAACAGTTGGTTCAACAACATTGACAATCTTGTTTGTAGAGCCTAAAACCATAAATTGTTCTTGGTACACAATATAAATTGCAGGAACCATTAAGTATTTTCCTGGGTTCATGTTAATACCAACCTTTTGACTGAAAACAACAGTTTGGTTGTTAACAACAGAAACAGGGCCAATTTGAGTCGCAGTAATGTTGGCAATGTTTTCACCAGTGATTGGGTCATTAAGTTCACCACCAACACCAACGATGGAAACCTCAGTTGGTTCCAAAGACGTGAATGAGTAGAATAATTCGACTGTTTCACCGTTATAAAAATCGTCAATAACACTCAAGCCGGAAGATTTGTCTTCTTTAAAGGAAATTTCATAATCAATTTTGAAGTTAAATGGTTTTTCAGGAGTTGGCACAAAGTTTGGATCAGTAACTATTTGAACATCTTCAACGGTTTCGGCGGTCTCAGCTGCACTGAAAGCAGCAAATGCAAACAGCGGCGCAATAACAGATGAGAACTTCATTGTAGCTCAAATATTTGTAAATTTTTTAAAACCACTGGAAAATCTAAATAATAGAGTGAAGGAATGAAGAAGGTCAAATTCGTATGCACATGGATGATCGATCAACAGTCATGAAAAATTCCTCGACGAACAACTGCCACGTATTACCGATCATAAAACAAAATTTTGGTTGTGTCACGTGAACAAAAAAAAATCTCAAGCTGTTGAAGCAAAAAATTCTAATCTGCTCGATTAGGAAATATAAGATGGCTTCGTCTGGAGGCTGGTTTGTGGGTCGTGCTTTCTCTGAAGGTATCAAATAGAGGATGGCTGGTTGCTGTACCATAGTTTGTAGATCATTTTTTATTGCTCTAATTGTTTCTTTAAACACTTGGACTACTCTATTCAAACTCAAAATTCGACAAACCCGAATGGCTGTGTTTTTGAATCCTATTTAACTGGTCGATATCCCAGTTTGAATAACTTTTTGTTTCCCTCTGTTGCTCTCTTGAAATTTATTTTTTTCTTCTTTCTCTTTCAGTAATACATTGCGATACCAGATATAACTACCACGTACTAACTATATTTTATTTTTTCTACGTTATATTTTAACTACAGTCTCTCCTTAAATAAAACTTCCCAAAT
This sequence comes from Pichia terricola, assembly GCA_030168465.1. Lineage (NCBI taxonomy): Eukaryota > Fungi > Ascomycota > Pichiomycetes > Pichiales > Pichiaceae > Pichia > Pichia terricola. The sequence continues at coordinate 2,139,697 of CP099445.1, forward strand.
ACAATTGAACTAGTTACTTCAAATTTTCCTATTACTAAAAATAGCAAAAAACCATTTGATACCCAATAAGTCAACAGTTCAAACTAACCCAAGTCATTCCTTAAAATAAACCAACTGAAATTTACACACAAAAAAATTCTAAACCGTCACTTTAGAATATTTCCAACTATTTCCATTCCTTTTAAATAAATTTAAATTATGTCACTCATTTCAGTTAATAATAAAGTTGCATTTGCACTTTTCTTTTACTTACTTACATTGCTGAATTATTCTTCAGCACTTCCAATTGATATCCACAAGCGTGCAGTGGCTTATGTCACCGATTCCTCTGATGCGGTTACTACTACACAATTAACGACAGTAAACCCTGCCGGTTACAAAACGGTTACCACTGTTATCAATGGTGTTTTGGGCACATATTTACAAGAGGTTGTTACATCATACCAACCTAAAACTATTGTTTCCGACTCTGTGTACACATCCACAGAAACTCCCTCTGTTTATGTTTCTGTTTCAACATATGAATACGTCACAACCATAACTTCTGAGTCTGTTCTCACTGTTAATGGTGAGGTTACCACGCAAACTGAAACATATCTTTCAACTGGCTCTTTAGTGTCTACTTCATCCACTTCATCAGCTTTATCCACTTCATCAACTTCATCCACATCATCCACATCATCCACATCATCTACTTCATCTACTTCATCTACTTCATCTACATCTACTACTTCATCTACATCTACTACTTCATCTACATCATCCACATCATCCACATCATCCACATCATCTACTTCATCTACTTCATCTACATCTACTACTTCATCTACATCTACTACTTCATCTACATCTACTACTTCATCTACATCTACTACTTCATCTACATCTACTACTTCATCTACATCTACTACTTCATCTACATCTACTACTTCATCTACATCTACTACTTCATCTTCCGCAACACCAAGCTCCACGGCTTCTGCTCCACAAATAACTTCGTCTTCCAGCTCGAATACATCCAGCACTCCATCTGCTTCACCTACAGTCACTTCCTCTGCATCGACAACTTCAGCTGCTTCCTCATCCGATCCAGGAAGTGGATTGTACTTTGCTTACACATCCGAAACTGTAGGCGGTACATGTTATATAATGTACGCCGAAGATGACGCATCAGCCACATATACTGATGATACACCATACACGACCATAACATTGACAAGTGTTGTGGGTACAGTCACAATTACAAGATGATTGTGCCAATTAAGTCGATACTTCAATTCGGCTCACTTTCTCTTCAAACGTGACATTTTGTTCTTTTCGTTACTCTTTCACAACCTCTAAGGCTTTCCATTAATGTATACTTTTATCTTCATTTTAATTAATATTTATAACGAAAAAAAAAATGGTTTTCTATTTGTAAAAAATCAACCGAACATTAATATTCGATTCGCTTGGACTCAAAACTTTGTTTTGTAAAGCAGCGACTTCACGATTTGCTTACTTCTGTCATCAGTAGTGCATTCAATTATATCTTTTGCTATGCAAACGCCAAACGCGAACTTTAAATAGTTTATTTCTTACGCGGTGTTTCTATTGTAAATATTTCAAAACATGTCTTTGTTTATCATTAGTTTTTTCAACCATGAGAAACATACTTTTTCTCCAGAACTAGTCAAACACCTCACTTTGATTGATTGTTGAAATATGGAACTGTTAACAGACACTCAAACTCCATCTCTTCCACCTCCTTCTACACCTACCGATTCAGATCTTGGATCATTTGTGGACTACTCGCCCATTACCCCCTCGATTGCCAAAACTGAAACATATACAACCAAATCTATATGCGAGGATTCAGTGACTGGACGAGACTCAAAAACAAATGACTCTACGGTAGATTTGATTGACTTAACTAAATCAAAGTCTCTTTCTTCAATCAAAACATTTTCCAGTGATGAAGATGAAACTTTTAATCCAGCTGTTTCCACAAACGTTGGATCACTTCATGATGACAGTGTTTTATTCGAGAAGTATAATGGCAGTTCCTCTGATTTGGTCACCAAGAATGGAAATGCCACCCCGGATCACAATTCTGTTGTGGTTAATAACTTGGATACCATGTCACTAAAAATAGAGAAAATTAGACAAGGAGAGCCAGCTGAACCTCAGTTTGATGACTCTGTTGTGAAAAAATTCAAAGATACCTCAAGAAAAGTCACACCCGTTTTGAATCCGGTAAAATCAGTTTCAGAAATAAGTATCTCCAACCGAATTGCTGGTTTGGAAAAACAAATCATAGAATTAGAGATCAAAATCACAAAATTAAATAGAGAGATTGTTTATGTGGAGAAAATGATTCAAGACATTGAGTTTTCTAGCCACTTGAATCAATCCAACAAAATTGAACTTCAAAAGCTGTACTATGCCAAGGGTAAACTGGAAGAAAGATTGATGGCTGCTAAAAAAGACAAGTACATGGTAGGTGTGACCCTTAGTAAGTTACGCAGGAACTTGTTTGGTGATAACAGTGGTGATATGACAGACTACTTCGCTAGAAAGGTCAGTCATTGAGAATGAGAACCAAATCAGAGGTTTCACGTTTAAAGTCATGTATTTACGGTTAATTCATATATTGTAAACTCGTTAAAGAATAACCTTGATATCTTGCAGACCAACTTACCACAACATATAAGCACTGACTTGATTAATACAAACCTAGTAAAACCCTATTCGAACCTTATGTATTTAATGTGTGTCTTTTCAAACCCTCGACAAATCTGGAAAAAAAAATATAAATAGAGCTCGTTTCCCACCTTTTCTTTTTTTTTTACCTTTCGTAGAACCTGCTCACTGCTTTTCAACCCTCTGCATTAATACAGTTTGCAGCACAACCAGCAGCAGCCGGTGCCTTAGTAGTTAGAATATTACTAAGGTGTTCACTGATGATAACCAAATTCTTACTTGACCTATACCCCCGTCTTTCAACGGGCTGGTTTATGGAGGGTATAAGATTATAGACTACAACGGTATCTGAGAACTCTTCATCTGTCTGTTATCCCACGTAGGTCAAATGATGACTAATGTATATTTCTTTCACTCCTGTAACCGACGTAATGTTTCACACCTTATCTTGTTATCAAACTAAGCTTGTATGTAAATAGGGAGCTCCCTATAACAGTAAGGTATCTCTTACTTGAAGATAAAATAGGACGGAAAAAAATAAATATTCAGCACCTAGATCAGATCCATCACTTTTCCTTTCTACTCTAATCCTTTACCAAGATCAGTAAGCCAATCCACCACTTATTTTCAATGTCAAAATTGTCTCAAAGAGAACATAACAACAAGCGACATCCACGTCCTCTGCCTCTAGGGGTTCCTCTATCGCATATTTCCCCTAAATACTATACACCTGGTGAGGTGTGGGAATCTATTCGTGACACATTGAAACATATTTGTGAAATTGGATTGTTTCGAAACACGCCCCCTGTTGATGTCGTATTTGACACCTACACCGATATATCATTCAAAATAAATGACAGAGATGGTATGAAATTTATATGGGACAATGGATTTTACGGTAAGGGCATACTCAGTAGAAGTGATCCAACTTGGGTGGACAGGATGCAGAAAAAGGTGAGTTCTCTACTGACTTCGAAAGTTGGCGATGAAAGTCATTTGAAACATGGCGATAAAAATAAGGATCTATACAGTGAAGAAATCACCAAAAATAGGAGGCTTCTTAGAAATGCTTGGAAAAAAGAACGTGATTTGTACATCAAATTGGAGAAGGAAATCAAATTGAAGTCTATCAACGGTGAAATTTCAACTAACGACAAAGAAAAATTGGATCTTGAGAGAGAGAGATTAAGTAAACTCAAGGAGAGTTTGAACAAAGGCCCTAATGGTGTTAATGTCGATATTTTGAACCATTTATCTAATATCAGCAGCGGAACAACTTCCCCCATTTCTAACGTTGACATTTATGGTGAAATACCTTCTGATGTTAATAATTCCTCATCACCTTCTACATGCAATCTTTTGCATCCTGAAATATCCGAACAATTAAGAATGGAGGATTATGATGTGATAATAGATTCGAAAAATATTAGGAATATAGAATATTTGGAATTAGATCCATGTGAAGCTTTATTCTTACTACAGTTGGATCTAATTCGTGTCAAAGCTAATGATTCTTATATTGATTTTCATGAATTGTTAATACTATTAGTCAAAACATTTGGCCAGATAATAATCAATGAATATGTTGTGTATTATCATTTCCGCACGCTGGGTTGGTGTGTCAGAAACGGTTTGAAATTTAGTTGTGATTGGGTGCTTTATTTGCGTGGCCCGCCTTTCTCTCATGCGGAATTTGCCATAAAAGTAATCAACGAAAACATGGACATCAACACTGATTATGATAATTTAATTGATTACCAAGCAGTTTCTCGTGTAGTTTCTGGTGTCAAAAAATCTTTGATTTTATGTTTTGTTGATGGTCCTATTTTAGAATCGCAAGAATGGAATCTGGCATGGAACGATTATATTGAATCGAAAGATTTCATTTCATTCTTGAATAAATTCACCGTTAACCAAGTAGTGTGGCGTAGATGGACGCCATCACGTACTAGAATGTGAGTGGAGTGATTCGAGGTTTGGTTTTACCACCTGCTTTGCTAGAGAAAATTAATAGAATAAGAAATCACATGGTTATTATATATACCTGAAGTAATTTATAATGTATAAATTGATTATCTAAATTGGTGTTACGAAGAAATCAACCATTTGTTCATTCGAGACCTTTATAAGCGTCAAGCACAAATTTGCAATCCCTCGTTCCTTTACTCACACACACAAATGTCTCAAACTGGGATTTAGCTGCTCCTTCCTCCTTAGGTATTATACATTTGATTTGACTATCTGGAAATGGACACGAGCATAGTGTAGGGGAATTAACGCATTCTAATGTTTCAGGACATAAATATTTATCACAAACACGTGAATTATACTCGTTCTGAAAAGACCATTGGTTTTGTTGAGTTTGTTGCTGTTGTTGCTGTTTTTGTTGACCAAATAAATGATCGAAAAAGGCCAAAGATGGCGTTATCATGAAAAAAAACATTATTACCGAAACGGCCTGTTGAAATCTCGTCATTCTATGTAAATGCTAATATGAATATGTTCCTAATTTTTCAATTCGATTGTATATGTAATTTAGTCACAGAAAACGTGAACCTTTTATTGTATATTATATCTGCAATACGATATAGTGTATATGTACTCAAAGAAAGGCCAGGAAATATGCCACTTGGCAGTTGACAACTTTTTCTTCCCTCGAATGCAAAGCATCAAAATTCATGTTCGAAAATAAAAGGAACGAAAAAGGCAAAGAAAAAGAGAAAGAAGAGAGTTTTGGTCATAGATACTGTAGGAAAGTAACTCTTTCTTAATTTTCTTTCTTCAAATACGCTGTAATTCTTTTGGGCTTTATAGCCATAAGTTTTGATTCCTAATAAATAAATCAATTGATCCATCATGTTCATTTCCTAGACTATTTGTCTTAGCTCAAGTTTCTGGTCTGAATATGGAATGTTAAAAGATATTTGAGCACACAGAGCTTAATTTTTTATAGTAGTAAAATCATATATTATTTCTATCACATGTTTGATAATAAATTTAGCTTTGCTTCAGGATAGTCGTGTAAATAGATGCAATTTAGGCTAAATGATTAGTGCCAAGGCAGATTTTCATTATATGCATTTTTATGCGGTGTTGTCTTCAGAAAAACTATATAAAAGTCGGTATCAAAAAATTATATCAAACGGTAGTATTATGTAAATCTTGACGCAATCTGGATATACGAGATGAATATTCGTTCAAAGAATACTCATAAATAACAGGGTAGTTGATTTTTTCTTCTGAAAGATAATGACTTTTCACATATTTATAAAGCTTTTCATCTTTCTTCAGATCTTCATTCAGCAATACGCTACTGTTAGCGTTATCATCCAAACTCACTCGACTACTTTCCTCGTCATTAATCTGTGGGGCTTCAAAAATAAAGCTGTCCTCCTCATCTATCAAATCCTCAATATTACTCAGATATCCCCTCTTAGATGGAGAATCTTCTAGATTTGGAGCTAACAAAGGCGTCGCTGAGGTTATCGTTCCATTTGTTTCTGTTGGCTCTTTACTTTTATAGCCCTTATCCAAGCTCTTTTTACTCAATTGGTCATCAAATGATCCGATCGTCAATTTAGCTTGGTTTTCAATGTGATCCCCTTTGGTGATGTTCTTTCTATTCGTTCTATTTCTGTCCATCTCCCCAAACCATCTAAATCCCTCTGTGGAACTATTATCGTTGTTATGACTTATTTGATTTATGTTACTAACTCCTGAACTTGTCTTGTTGGACATGGAAGGATATTCATTGAAATCGGATTTGTGTATGCTATCATTATCGTTCATATTGATCCAATACTTCCTGCCGTCAGCGGAAACACGCAAGCCCTGGTATATTTTCTGGTTAAATGTATCCGATTTGTTATATATTTTGGCATCAGTTATAGAATCAAAATTTTTCAAATTGTAGTTGTCACCATACATAGTCGTTATCTTCAAATCATGAATCAAATCGCCAATGAAGATCCAGTCTTTCATTGCATGAAATGTTTCCATACGAGCAGCATCTGGTATTTTTGATGCAACAAAGTCGGTATATGGAAATGAATTCCAATGTAACCATGCAAAGAAAATCATTTCTAAACATAATAATGCGTTTTGAATTTGGAGTCCTAGATTTTCTTCATTTTCTTTGGCCAGACTTGTAACTAAACTTTTTATTTGCTCTTCCTTAAAAAAGCCTAGCCAGTTGAACAAACCAATAATTATCCCTTGCCAATATGATGCAAAAATAATTAGCTTGACGCAGAGAAACTTTCTCCATGGATTGTACACACTTAACTCATCATATAAGCATTTCCAAAACATCGCAAGAGAATATAATGAGACTGTCACACTGATATTATACAGAATCCCCATCCAGACAAACAGACTAGTCAATGATACATCATTCACATCATAAAATCCTAGTATGCTTGTGATAAACATCGCCAAATAAAGTAACGGTTTAAACCAAACATATTGTAAAATGCAACGTTTGATCATCAAAAAATGCTTTGGATCTGAAATATTCACTTTGCGTAAAAAAAGACTTGTGGGGAACGGATGTGATGTCGGTTGTTTATCAACTGTCATTAATATTATCCTTCTTTCTCCCCCTAGCATCAAAACTAGCAATTTATAAAAGGTGTAAATGACAAAAGCTTCATATATCTCCCGTATCGGCTCTATAAATCTACCTATATTGTAATTTATCAGCACCGAATAACAACTAATCGCAAAGAGGGGCACAACCGCAAGAATTCTCACAATCAATCGTTGCTCAAACGGTTTGCGGTAATTCAATATATGCAAAATTATGCCTAAAAAAGACACTATTATTGAAGTTGTTGTGGTGATTCCACATAAAAGTACCACTGTATGTGGAATCATTGCTGTTATTCCTATCTTTGCCCTGGTAAGATGACAGACACTAAGAAAAATACTCCAACAACATTATTAGAAATTGTCTGTATCAATTGATAAAAGAGGTGAGGAATTGTTTGGGTTACGTAATTTTGTGATTTTTGTGGGCCGTGGAAGCAACAACAGGGTAAAGTAAATCATCTCCGATTACTGTTTTTTTTTTTTTGGCTTGTATTTCCAGCCATCTCAAACAAATATTTATGGTAAATAATTTCTAGAATGGATGGAGCAGCATTTATCTTTATAACTTGGTGTTTTAACGCAGATGATACTTAAGAGCAGAAAGTCCGCTTGTACTATCGGTAATAGCTTGAATAACTTCCATAGAATGGCATTGCATGTCCTTATAGTCTAGTTACTGAGAGTTCCCATTGTATAAAACAATACTTTATTGCCACCGCTTACATACATTAGCAAGTTTTGCTAAGATAAAGGCTTTGGTGACTATTTTCTTTTGACCCACGTTTAGCATGTAGCAACAGATAAACATCAGGAAACTGAAATTCGTTCGAAAAAAAAACCACATTTTGATTTAGAACACAATTTAACTGCAGTGTACAGTTAATCTGCCTTCAAGTGTAACATCTACTCATTTACGTTTGCTCAACTGCTATTTGTTGCTAAGACTGTTTATGACACTATATTTGTCACTTTTGTTACGTTCGGAATTCTGAAAACGCATTACAAGAAATGCACTTTATTCTCGGTAGCGTAATGCTTGGCTACCTCTCAGATCCTTGTCATAAATATGCCGTGGATGCCACGAGCTTTTAATCAAAACAACCAGACTTGTGTTGAGCAGAGTATTAGACTTATTTCCTAATATAGTATAACTGGCGTTTGATTCGGTCAAGGAGTCACACTATAAAGAAATTATAAAATGTTGAATACCACTATATATTAAAAACATGAAAAAGTTAGTTGAAAACTTCTTCCACAATTCTTGCTAATCCAGCATATGGATTGCGACAGTATGCATATTTTCTCGTTTCGCAAAAAAGGGCACTAAGAAAAAGCAAAAAAAAAACATAGCAAAAACTAGAATACAAGAAAAGATCAAGTGGTTCTTGCTCTTTTTCCTCCGTTTGCCTTTACTCTTTCTTTATTGTTTTTGATTTCTGTTGCCCTTTTTTTGGTCTTGCGGTTATATCCTTACTCTTTTTATTTCTTATTTCCAAAGAACTACATCTGTAATAGACTCATCCAGTCCAGCCACCAAGGCGCACTGCTTTCTTTGCAGCAGCTGCAGCTTGCAGCTTTCCCTTTAAAACAGGAAGCCTGCTGAGAAAGCTGATATTGCCCCAAAGGCAAATGGTGTGCCACCGCCACCACTTTGAAGCTTAGTACTTCTGAATTCTTGATTGTTGCTGGTACTCTTGAAATGCTGAAGCTGATTCATGCGTTGATGCTTTCATATTTAAGATTTCAATATTCACGAGTATTACTGATGCTGTTAAAAAACCAATTATTTTTAAGAGTCAGACATGCTTTGGTGCCACAAAAATAACTAAAGGATCTGCTTTACCAGTTGTTTCACTCCCAGAAGAGTTTGCTAACTTTTTTGTTCATCTTGAAAACAATGCTATGTCTGTTGATTCCAAATCATTTCCAACTGCCGTTAAAGAGTTTACAATACAAGTTGTTCTACATTTAAATATTCAAAAAAAAATGCTATTGAAATTGTCAAAAGGAAAACACAAACCATTTGTGACCATCAAGGAAGAATCGTAAAAATATTTCAACAATAATAGAAAGTGCAGAACTAATTGCAAAAATGATGAGAATGGCAACCATTATTCAAACATAGAAAAATCGTCCGCCACTGAAACATTTGCTCCAAAGTTCCAGAGATCGAAAATACTAACCATGTCCAGCCTTTTATCAATAGGAAGACATTTCCAATATGAGGTTTTCCTCAATTTATCCTGTCTTGTTTGTTCACTATGTAGGATATCCTTCCCTGAAAGTAAGAAATCAATGTTAGATAACAATTACTCAAGAGATATCAAGTTATTCGGGGATATGTACGCCCATATTGAAAAAATTACAAATCCGCATGAGCTGATATTATTACACCTACCTAAAGCCAAACGGTACTGATTATTATGTGAATTGAATTTTTTGATGATAAATTCAACTTGATATTTTAATGACTGATAAAAATGATAGATAAAAAATGAGTAACACGGAAATGTTCAATGAAAACAGATTATGCACATTTAAAAAATTAGTTGATTGTGATCCCTAAGTCCATTGAATTTGTTGTTCATCCGGAACACAGTGTTAGTTCTGTTAATACCGAGCCATGATTGATTGCCAATAATATGTCAAGTCTGTTAATCATTCTGAAAAGCTAATTTTGTTCCAGAGAAAGCCGTTGCTCTCCAAGTTACAGTTGTTGTGATGTGGTGTCGTGCCTGTTGCTCCAAGAGTGCGATCTCCAGATCCTTCGCTGTTTCCTAAAGTCCGACAGCTTTTTGTGGGGGAGCGACAGAATTAGCAGCCTTCTCAGAGTGAACAGATTCGGCAGACTTATCAGTAATCAGTAATCAGTAATGTGCAATTGGTAGAGCACTTCCTTCAGAAGCCTTTGAGGCAATCAAACACAAATCGGTATTGACAATCCAACATTGCTTTCGGCGGAAGAAGAAATCCCAGTAAAAGCCTTACTCAGGGACCACCTGTAGTCATCAACTAGGCCTTTCAGTCTGTCTAATTAGCATTTCCAATAAAAGTCATTTTTTATCCAACCCCATTTCTATCAAAATCATTAGGATATTTTACTAAAGATTGCCATTAAAAATTCAAAGAGCAAAAACGAGCAGTACTTGCGGCTTTTTAAAGGTTGTAAATTACACCAATATGAATTTAGACGGCGTTATTATTTTGCAGGTATGAAAATATGTCTCCAAGTCTTATCAACACTTTTTGAAACATTAAGATCGAAAATTGAGTTTTGAAATCAGGGCAAGAATAAATTTTATAAGAATCTAACAAGATGAGTAAATCTGAGAATACCAATTGGCGGAAAAAGAATCTTATTGAGTTGGCAGGATATGAACGGGACTTTTCGTATTTGGATTAGTAAAGCGAGTGCCCTTCAGGAAAAGGTGGCGGTTTTGTTGTTTGAAGATGAGTTCCTTCCTTCAAGTTTTGCAAGAAGTTCAGGTCTCTTTCTATTATGACCGAAATATTTGATAAGATTCTTCGCCATATCCACAAATGGCGAGTGTTTCTTCAGCAATTTTGATAAAGCTTCTGCAGATTTTTTTTGAAGATAGAAAGACTTGTTATTTAAACACTGCAGTGGGCTTTGAGGCAGTGGAACACAACGCGGGATCAGCAGTAAATAGTTTGGAAAAATCATCAATGATGAATCCAGTTGCAGATAAAGAATTTGGGAAGAAAGTTTGGTTTTCAAAAATTATGGCTGGTAAAAGGAAACATAAGTCCGAAAACATTTGATTTTTCACAAGATCCTGTTGCTGAGATTTTTGGGCATATTTGTTTTAAGGTGATGGCTATACCTTTTGATACATTGATGAAAATAATGTGGCTGAATGATTCAAAAAGTAGATGTTTGGTTATGTTAATTGCAGACACATAATTTAAAGGAAGAGTTGGTTTTATCACAATTGAGGTTTTTTGGGGTATGTTTTTATGTGGATACAAGTGAATCTCAGAAGCACAAATCAAAAAGGAGATAATTTCTGAGTGGGATATCTTAGGACCGACGTTTCTTTTTTGAATGAGGAACAGCATGGATGGTATGAATTCAAGAAGGTTTCACGCAAAGCCAGGTCACCAATGGGAAGACAATAGGAAAAACAAAGTGTCTATAAGAAAATGTTTTTGATATGACAAGAAGTTTGAAGAGTACTTACCGAAGGTTCATAAATTTGGTCTTGTTGATACACTTTTGTTTGCTAGTTGCAGAAGCATTTTCATTTTAAAATACTTGGAGATGGGGTGTAATATGGTTTTTTGTTTTTACTACAATGGCCTTATTAATACACACATTAGTACAATACTTAACTCTAGCAATTCTTGTTGAAAATATAAATGAATCAAAAACACAATAGCTGATTGCTGTGATGGTACTGGTAGTGGTAGTGGCGGTGGTGGTGATGGTACAAATCTACTCAAACATAATTTGAATTTTTTTGAAAAGTGGATCATAAGAAGAAGTTACTGCTATGCATGATTGGATTTGTTTTTCTTTTGAAAGAATGAAAAAATTAAAAAAAGCATTTTTTACCAATTACACACAGCATATTCTTAGATGAGAGCTTTGCTATTATATTATTTGTTTCCAATTTGTGAAACGCCTTATAAAACACACACACACATAACAAAAAGAATAAAAAAAATAGAGATAAAAATATCTCAAGCTCAATTGTTCTTTGCTAAATACAATTATTCCAATTTTAGCTCAGAAATCGAAGTTGACGACGATGATGGTGATGGTGATGCCGATGATATTGATGAAGCGATTTATGATGAAGACGAAATAAGCGAAGATAAGCCAGATGAACCGATAAGATCAAATGAAATTTTTAACTTACAAGGTCCTTCCTCATCAAAAGATTATGAAATTACAGAATAAATGGAAACTGTGTGAATAGATACTATTACTGGAGTGGTTGATAAAACAATTGTGATGAAGGTTTTTGGAAGCACTGAAGTTGCAGTTTCTAAAGAAGAATCTGTTTTGAAGGTCTTGTTTTACTTTACGAAGTTTGTGGAAGAGTATAATTGCTTGTGCATACTATTAATTTTACACACAGGAAGAAACTGATCAGTTTTTTTCCAAGAAGGGAAGCAATGGTTAATTTGTTCAAGTGCAGAATTTTTTAAATCCGGCTGAATTTGAGGAAATCTAAGGAACAGATGAAAGTGAGTGTGACGATGAAGAATGCCCAGAAGAAGAAAAGGAATGCTTAGATGATGAGAAGGAAGCAGTAACACTTTATGTGTTGCTATCCATTTACGACATTTATTATTAACAAAAAAAAATAAAAAGAAATCCAGTTCAAAGTTGTGATGGTTTACACTTTCATATTTTAAATGGAGATGCTGCTATTATGAAATCATCCTGCTGTTCATTTTCAATTTAGTTATTAGTTATTATTATTATTATTAAAAATCAAAAAAAATAAAAAAAATAAAAAAAATAAAAAAAATAAAAAATAAAAAAAATAATCCAGTTCAAAGTTGTGATGGTTTACACTTTCATATTTTAAATGGAGATGCTGCTATTATGAAATCATCCTGCTGTTCATTTTCAATTTAGTTATTATTATTATTATTATTATTATTATTATTATTATTATTATTATTATTATTATTATTATTATTATTATTATTATTATTATTATTATTATTATTATTATTATTATTAAAAATCAAAAAAAAATAAAAAAAATAAAAAAAAATAAAAAAATAAAAAAAATAAAAAATCAAAAAATTAAAAAAAAAGACCAACTCAAAGTTGTGGTTGTTTACGTTTTTCATATTTTAAATGGAGATGCTGCTACTATGAAATAATCCTGCTGTTCATTTTCAATCAAGTTATTAGCTATTATTATTATTATTAAAAATCAAAAAAAAAAATAAAAAAAAATCAAAAATAAAAAAAATAATCCAGTTCAAAGTTGAGATGGTTTACACTTTCATATTTTAGATGGGATGATACTATTATGAAATCCTCCTACTTTTCATTTCAATTCAATTATTGAAAAAATAAAACCCCGTTCGAAGCTGTGATAAGTCACACTTTCCATATTTTAGGTGGAGATGTTACTATGATATTCTCCTGCTGTTCATTTTCAATTCAGATATTAAAAAGAATCATGAAAAACAAAAATAAAAGCCAGTTCAAAGTTGTTAATTAAATTTTTCATCTTTCAGCTAGCAACGTTGCTAGACACAAAATTCCCCAATTGTTCATTTTTACACTCATTATTACAAAAAATAAAATAAAAAAATAAAACAAAATAAATACACAGTTTAAAGCTGTTGTTAATTACACTCTACTTATTTTAGATGGGGATGTCTGATGTGACACATAAATTGCTGTCCTTTTTTGGCACCTAATATCTAAAAAAATAAAAAATGACCAATACAAAGTTGTTGATGATAACACTTTGTAATTAGATGGGAATGTTGCTACACTCAAATTTTTGTAAAGGTGAAAAATGAAACGCTGATACCAATGGCTGAAATCATGTTATACTTTGAAACAACCTGCTTTAAAGAAAGAATAGGGGAAAGGAGTAAGCACATAGTCAAAGCAAAAACAAAACTGATGCTTGTCTTGCGTTGATTTGGCCGGACACGTTTATCCCGTGCATATGGTGTCAGCTTCTGTGATCAAAGACCGCCCTGCGGCACCCTTTACATGATTGCACGCTTATCAGACTGGTTCCACTACACAATTCTCGTATTAGTGGAATATCTATTCTGTAGTTGATACCAGAATAGTGTCAATATGCGTTATAGTTTCTATAATATACTTCGTGAGTATAAATTCTAATAAGTTTAAAGATTATTGTTAAATATAAAGAAATAATGTAAGATATATGTAATATGAGATATTTTGGTAGTTAACAATCAGTTATTGATTAAGGAACACCAGATGTTCGCTCAATCTGATGATGTAGGAATTCTGGAATCATAAGATTGAATTTGTGGGAACTTTTTTCCACGACTCTCGCTCGTTAATCCAGAATATGGATTGCGACAGTCACTGATAGATAATTGCAGCGACTTTTCCTTATCCCAAAAATCTAATTTTTTTCTTCAACTGATAGGGGCCCAATCCCTTTGGTTTTGTTATATATTGGATCAGTTGACACTTCAATGCTTCCAAGAATATATGCCAAGGTGTGTGTTTTAGACTAATATTATTAAAAGAGTTGAGCTGTTGAAAAATCATGAGAATATATAACGTTGTTATATTTCTCTTTACAATCGTTGGTTATGTCTCCTGTGCTGGAATATCGGCCCACTTCAATATTGCATCAAGAGTAAGTATGCATATTCCCTATTTGAATAAGGAACACGAAAGTGCATATTATGCAGGATCGTTTTATCCTGACGCTTTTTATAATTGTTTTGGCGATTCGATACTTGCTGAAACTGCACACTGGCCCCCATTTCTAAAAGCTGCTGTGGATTATTACCATCAGGAATACACAGCAAAGGGTCTTGTAAATGATAGGCTGAAAGCTTTTATTTACGGGATCTTTACTCATCAAGTTACTGACGTTCCGTGGCATTCGTTGCAATCATCTCAGGGATTGCTGGAAATGATCACGGAGGTTGAATTCAGTGGAGATTTGGAGAGTGCCCATAGTTTTTTGGACACAATAGGTGATTTCATAATTCTCAATCAGCAATTTCAGAACCTATCGAAAAAGGACAGAAAACAGCTAACTGATTCATTGAGCAAAAAATGGGTATATCCAATTGATGATATTCTCGAAATATACAAGAGAATGGAGTTTTTGATCAGCAAATCAAAACTTAAGATTTGCATGGATAGAGGGTATCTGGCTTTACAGGGAGAAGTGTTAGAAATAATTAGGGAAAGAATTGATGGTAACAATTTGGGTATGACCTTGAAAGAATCACCGTTACTGGTATCCATCATACACAATTATTATTATGGTGGGATCGACCAAATTGTAAATTCTCTTCAACAATGCTTGATTCAACTAAATTGGTGGTTGTCTGAGTCTACATCGACAGATCCGTGGGAAATTTGTCAACCTTTATTTAAACCGCATGAAATTAAGAGTATTAAAATCCCTAGCTGGACTCCTGAAACTTTAAGCTGGGTTGAAACATATCCTAATATTACTGTTGAAGGAAATGCTTTGTCAAATGAGTTATTTTTGTCAAACGGCGTTATGAATTCACAATTTGGAAGTGCTATTAATTTTGGGAGCTTCCTTGGTGAACCAACAATCGCCATTTCGGCACCTTATGAAGACACTGTTGGTAACGTTTACTTGATCCCTTTTTCCGAAATTTTAGGGAAAGAGGGCCGCCGTGAAGCAGTTTTTGATATTATATCTAAAAAGATTAGTTTAGATCATGCCTTGTCATCAAACAAACAAAAAATTGATTTACCTTTGAGATTCGGTGATGCGCTTTTTACATGGTCCATCAAAGGTACCAACTATTTGGTTATTTCCGAACCCGGGACCTCTCGATTTAAAGTGTACTTAGATGGGAGTCTGATTGCGATCCTAAAACTTCATAATGGTTCCCCTGAAATTGGCCTCCCTGGTATTAAACAACTAACAATATTAACTGATACTCAATATGATATCAATGAGGACGGATATCCTGATATGATAGTTGGTTCGCCATTTTCTGACAGCACTGAGAGACGTCAACAAACTGGATTGGTGATAGCTATTAGCGGCAAAAAATTCTGTTCAATCATTGAAAGGCATAGACTGCTAAACTTCCAAGCAACTGTGATTGATATAAACATTGAGGATATTATTTTACAGGAGTTCCAAGTACCAAAGATTTTGTACCAGTCTAATTCCTTTGAAAATTTTGGCACTTCTTTTGCTGCTACCAGAAATGACATTTTAGTTGGTATGAATTCTATTGGTAGTGTGATAATATTTGATAAGAAGTCTGGCGATTATAAAGGTTTGTTGAGAAGCATGGATCCATATTATATTGATGCAACGGGAAGCTTGAATTTCAAGCAAAGAGTTTCTTCCAAGTACTCTTCACTTTTTGCTTTTGATGCAATCGTTACTGGCTGTTCAGAGGGAGTTGAGTGGGTGGCTGTTTCTGCATCTGGTCATTCATATGCAGATAATTGCTTTTTGTGCGGGGTCGTTTACCTTTATATCGTTAAAGACGGAGTTTATGAGCTCGTTTCTAGAATTGCACCGGCAGTGAAGATGGGAAAGGAATATACTAATGCAATGTTTGGAAAAAGTCTGAAGAAAGTTTCAGAGTCTGTTGTTCTCATAGTAAGCAATGGTTATAATGATGGAAAAGGAGCATTGTACATGGTGGACTTGAAGGACTCAATCCTGCAAGACCAGTCGTTGATAATTGCTGATCTAATTTATTGTGGAGACTCTGGTACAGGATTTACAGATTTTGGAACAGGGATAGAAACGTTTATGTTCAAAGATGCGCTATATGCGGCAATTGGTTTCCCCAAATATAGATTTTCCAGCAATTTCGACAGTGGTAATAAATTGACTGGTGCAGTACTAATTAAAGAGCTTGCGAGGTTTGCGGACTTCACAGGCGTGTAAATAACGGATACATACAATTAAAACAAAAATAAAGCTACCGCAAGTTTGATGTGTAAAAAGTAATGGACGAGTTGGGAGTCGAACCCAAGACCTTTCGCATGCTAAGCGAACGCGCTACCAACTACGCCACACGCCCAAGAAATGTGGTCCCTAGCAGGATCGAACTGCTGATCTTGGCGTTATTAGCACCACGCCTTAACCAACTGGGCCAAGGGACCATTTCTTGCTGTTACAAACAACAACGTCAGTGACGTAATTATTTTATCACGTGATCAAGCATTTTTTGACGTAACGTTCAAGGCCTTATTGGAGATTTAAGTTAGACGAACCTGCGTAGGACATTCTTAATCTTCGGGTGATTTCGGCGTTCAGATAAGGAAATATAAAAGTGATGGGAAATTTTTCAGTGCACTGACCGGGTATTTAACTTGGCCCAATGCCCCGTTTCAGATCGTCGTGGGGTGGAGCGATTGCTATTGGCTTTATTTTAAAATCCTTTGGTCTGTCCAGTCAAAAAAAAAATAGATAAGGGGAATTCAAGATCATATTCAAAATCAATAATAAAGTCAGATTTAAAGTGAAGTTAGTAAATTTGCAGACTGGGGAAGTCAAGGGCGTTTCCTTTCATGACATATTTAAACATAGTTGGGAAATTTGTCAAATCTGTCGCAATCCACATATTGGATTAGTGAGAATCGTGGAAAAAGTTTCCAACGAACGTTTTCATGTGTTAAGTATGAAACATTTTACAGTTGCTTTATATTGTGAATCCTTGACTGAATCAAACGCCACTTATACTATATTAGGAACTAACTTTGATACTCTGCTCAACACAAGTCTGGTTATTTTGATTAAACGCTCGTGACATTCACGTCATATTTATGACAAGGATCTGAGAGATAGCCAAGCATTACGCTACCGAGAATAAAGTGCTTTTCTTGGAATGCGCCCTCAGGATTTTCCGACAACCACAGAAGATGGTTTTCCCTGGTTTAGTTGCTACGCAAGTTTGTACATTAGGTTAACCATCTAAATTCAAGAACTGCCGCGATTAGGACAAGCCGATGCTAACTCAGGGTTTCACCGGTGTTTAATCAATCAAATTCAGTGAGAGATCAAAATTTGTATTTTCTGATGTTTGGCAAAATGTCAAAGAGTATGTAGTGAGCACTTTTTTGAAATAGCTAATAATTACGTTTGAAGAGGTAAAAACTGTTGAAATCCTAAAAGGGCAATAGGAGAAAAGCACTTTATTTTTGGAGAGGTAATCAAGCATTACCTCTTAGATTCTTGTCATAAATAAACCGTAAACGTCACAAGAGCTTAATCAAAGTAACCGAACTTACGCGTACCAGAGTATTAGAATTATATTCCTAGTTAGTTGTAACTGGTGCTTTGTTGGGTCAATGATTCACACTATAAGATGTTTAATACCACTTTTATATTTAACACATGAAAAAAGTTTGTTGGGAGGTTTCTCCCACGATTCCCTTTATGCCGGTTATGGATTACGACACCATCCATAATGTTATAAATCAGTCTATCACAAAACAAATTGTTGGGAGAGCTTATGTTCCGTATTTGCGATGCATTAAAACTCAAAGAAAAATTGATTTTTCCTGTTAAAAAATAACAAAAAAATTAAGCTAATGCCTGCACCCATGCTGGGAGTCGAACCCAGAATCTTTTGATTAGAAGTCAAACGCGTTAACCATTACGCTACACGGGCATTGCTTGCTGTTTTTACACTTGTATCAAGCTTGAGATCTAATCTTGTACCTGAATGTAAAGTTGCGATTATGAAACTAACTTTTCCTCTTAAAACTTGGTTTTAACAAAGTACAATACTATAAAAAAGGAAAACTGCTTAGGTCAAATATTACAAAGCAGTGTTGCCGTTCGTCTACAATTAGTAACACGGTGGCGTCATCGCTACTGATGATGCCAGTTACGCTTCAATGATTTTATTCGTGCAGTGATTGCCTGGTTTGGTAAAACTTGAACGAACCGTCAGCAATACCGACCCAATTAGCCGCAAGTGAGGCTATTTTAAACCTTATACATCTTAGCCCTGGCACAATACCGCTAGTGGGTCTAATACACACCGATGCAAAATTCTATTTTATTGGAATAATTCCAAAGTAGAATGTTGTATCCTATTTGTTATATAGTGGTATCCGTAGGCAAGTATAAGTAGTTTTATCCTGGGATAAGACAACGCTAGTTGGTTAGTATTGAAATTGTCGAATGTTGGTTCGGCTATCGGTTCTTGGTGAAGATAATGTCTTGACACCTTAGAAATATAAATGGAAAGGTAGTAATCTTCATAGACATCCGTGTCAGGCACATGGGCTGGGTTTATTAATTGATCCGGAGATCATGAAACCTCACCCGATCATCAAGAATGCCATAAATAAGCTCATGCAATCTAAATATCCAATATCGCTTTGAACTTCACGTTGGTAGACCTATAGTGCCGTTAAGTTATTCAGCACTATCTGAAAATGTGTCATGAATAACGTCGCTAGTCGCTATTGAATTAAGCGAACGTTCTTTATTTATCGATGAATTAATCGACGGTTTGCAGCCATTTGATATCTCTTTATGGAGATATCTTACATTATTATTTTTATATAACGAACTTAACAACCCCTTTTATTATTATCAATAACTTTACACTAGTAATTTATTATAAACAACTATTGTTATATTGACACTATTCTGGTACGAACTACAGAATATATCCCGCTAACGAGTGAACGTATAGGGGAAACCGGTCTTATAGACCCATGCTTACGCGATAAAGACTTATTTTAGAAAAATTAATGTTTTCCTCAATTTTCCTAGTATTTGTCAGGCTTTGTTTCACAACGAATGTAGTATTGGGGCACGAGCGGTGAATGCGTTGATTAAGCATTTGTGAAGTCAATATTGGCGCAAATGACTGGTTTGTTTAATATGTTGAAGGATATGAATCTGAGAACTGGGGCAGTCAGGAGTGCTCCCTCCAATGACCCATCCAAACATAGTTGCGCGATTCATCAAAGTTATTGTAAAATAAGGTTGAGTACTTAATAGGTGTTGAAATTGCATATGCTTAAATTAGCAACTATGCAATGTTTCTTAATCCAAAGTTGATGAGAAACCCTCCTTCCATGTAAATAGGGTTAAATGTGTGTTTCTTGCTATAAATAGAAGCACTTTTCCCTTTCTTCTGTGTAATTTCCACTGTATAGCTTCTTTATATAACTTTGATGAAACACTCAACTATGTTTACATAGGTCATCAAAGGGAGCACCCTTGATTACCCCAGTTCACAGATTATTCCAACTTTAACAGGTTATGAGCCCTGAGACGTTTCTTTAAAAGATTCAACATCTGGAATCGAACTGGGAATGCTTCACCGAAAAAAACCAAGCTGTTCTCCACTGAGCCATTCTATTGTTTGGCAAATGTACACATTTGGTTTGTCTAAGTTCCAAACTTCGTTAAGCACAATTTTTTACCTTTCAATAGTGTTAATAAACAAAATACAACAATTTCAAGAATTTGACTTTGTTAGATGTTCTGCAAAATGGTAGGGAATAGATATACGTGATTTATTACAACATCTGATAACACGTTGGTAACGGAAGTATAGCAGTCAATTTACTGGCCATGGTGCGGGTCTATGAGTTTGTGATGTGTGATGCGTTTGTACCAATGATAAATACCAACACTATGCTTAATTTTACAGCTCATAACGACTTTAGAATGGTACCATTATATGGTAGAAAAGGTGTCTCCTGGAACCTTCCCCCAATACTATTTTATATTCCCCTGTGGCAATGAATGTGCACGGTCAAGAGGACAACCAACGGGCAGGCGGTCAAATGGATCAGTTTATTATATTTATACACCGAAGTATGATGATAATGGTAAGTCTAGTGCCATTAATAACAAAATTATGAGCTCAACAAATATTGCGTATATAAACCATGCTTCAACAGGTATCAAGACACACACATCGTGTCATAAACGACACAATCTTTTCAGTGTTTTTTTTTGTATCACCGGACAAGGTATTTTTTACACTGCCTTTTTAAAAACATATGCATATGATATATGCTTATGGTGTGAAGTATTTTGCAACGTTTGGATTATGGTAGGGTGTTGAAATTGCATATGCTTAAATTAGCAACTATGCAATGTTTCTTAATCCAAAGTTGATGAGAAACCCTCCTTCCATGTAAATAGGGTTAAATGTGTGTTTCTTGCTATAAATAGAAGCACTTTTCCCTTTCTTCTGTGTAATTTCCACTGTATAGCTTCTTTATATAACTTTGATGAAACACTCAACTATGTTTACATAGGTCATCAAAGGGAGCACCCTTGATTACCCCAGTTCACAGATTATTCCAACTTTAACAATAGGTAGGTAATGGGGCCTAGTACCGACTGAGTATAAAGGTTATAAAGTGAGTATAAAGTGGGAATAGTACAGTATTTATAGATCTCTTGGGAACTCCCTAAATACTGTCTAGCGAAAGCGTGTTGGTACATATGTGATGTCTCACTTACGTAATACAATATATGAGCTGAGCCTCACTATGTTACAGTCATATAAAGGAGCTATACAGCGGTATTCATACAGGAGAGAAGGCAAGACGTTTTTATTCATAGCAAAAAGCGTATTCGGAACCCTCTTTATGTGGAAAGATGGTTTCTCACCACGTTAGATTAAGAAACATTGCATAGTATAGTACCTTGGATGCTAGCCAGAATAGACACGATAGTCGAAATGAATGCCTCGACATTTTCTATTATGAAAATAATGCACATTACAATTTTGTGTTTATATAACATTAGTTCGGTATTAAAGCAATCTACCTGTTACTTTACAAGCTATTATAATTGTTATAATCAAGATTACATTATTGACCAATTATAGCAATTTACAAGTATACTGAGTTACGACTACTAGTATATCAAAGAGTATAATTTGTGTACGACACCCACTTGACATTCTTTAGCGTCTTTCCGGAGAAAGAAAACTATAATGAATGCTGAGGTAAGAATATGCAATTTCAACATTTTTTATGGTCACAGATACGCTTGATATAATTTGCATTGAGTAAAGCTTTATAGGTACATTAACACAGTTTTAAAAAAATATTATGTGATAATATTTTTTTACCTACTTTAATTTTGACCTGATTCCTCGTTCATTGGTTTGTTTTTTCAAATTATTACAAACCAGTTTATCTTGTATGTGCGTCGTGATACTGTCTTTAACCAAGTATAACCTCATATAGCTTTCTTGCGGAACTTCAAAGCATCGCTGTCAAACGAAAGGTAGACGGTTTGGCAGCAATACTAAATGAGCTATCAATGGGTTTTTTGTTGAGCTGAACATATCAACTAGAAATATAAAACTTCTTAATTACCAAATAATTCTGATTGTTTGTTCTAAATATGTTCATTTTTATCTGAATGATTTGCGGTACTAAGTAAAATACTGCTCACGACTCACACTGTGTTCTCCAAAACCAAGCTATAAAATAAAAACTGTATCTGATACGATACGCTAAGGAACTCTATATAACTTGAACATTAGTTAAAAACAACCTAGCAGTTCTCTGCATTTACTCTTCAACTGTAGATATGGAATGAAACCTCTGTAAGAGTCTATCAACAACCCCGTCATCAAAGCATCATATCTTGTATATGTCTTTCGCAGAGCTATAACAAAAGCTGAGCTCAGATCTGTTCACTCTATAACCGAACTTGGTAATGGCTTATAAACTTTACTCACGGGCTTACTCCTTTAAGAATCGTCGGATGTGGAAGTGAACTCGTCAACTGACTCAATTATTCTTGTCCACTGAATAATCTTGATAAAAGCTCATGTATTCTGAAATACCCAAAATGTTAAAAAAGATAAAATTCTCCAGAATCCACGAGTGCTTTGCTAACCTATTTGAGTCATCAAAGTTAGATAAAGTAAAACAATACATAGAGGGGAGGAAGGAGCCGTTGTACTTTCTACTTGGAAACGTCTTCTAGACATAAATATGTGGAAGGGGTGTTCTCACCAACTTTGGATCAAGAAATTATATAATTGCTGATGGAAGCATATGCAATTTCAAGACAAAATGGCAAGTAATAATATTTTTGTGACACTGTTCAATTACTACTGTTCTCAACGTGCTTTTATTGAAAGCGCACGCTCGTATAGATTTTTTGTTTAACGTTGAAAGGAAACTCTTTGAACTGGGGTAGTCAAGGGTGCTCCCTTTGGCAACTTATGTGAACATAGTTGAGTGATTTATCAAAGTTAGATAAAGAATTATGGGGTAGAATACATATATGAGAAGAAAAAGCGCTTTTATTCTACCAAGAAACGTCTCTTATTCTTACTTATGTGAAAGAAGGGTTTTTTATCAACTTTAAAGTTAGCAGCATGGCAGAGTTAAAACTTGCAAAACGAATATGTGTACTGACATCTATATCCAGTGAATCAATATTAGGAAAACCTGGATAATGCATCCGCTGCACAATTGGTGTATTCTCCAATATATCTAATATCAAACTCAACTGACATGAAAAAATCCGCTCCTCTTTCTGATCTCCCTTTATTTACCTCTTAATTGTTTGAGCTAAGTTAGCAGATAGTGATTGGAACAAATCAAAAACACCGTGAGCTAAGAAACATTTCAGTTTCCAGACAGTCGAGTACTGCCAAATTTTTTTCCTTTAACTAAATATCTTAATTTTATTTGATTAGCTTTTTTAAATAATATTGTGTTGAAAGTGCATATACTTACATCAGCAACTATGCAACGTTTGTTAATCCAAAGTTGATGAGAAACACTCCTTCCATGTAAATAAGATTGAAAGTGTGTTTCTTGGTATAAATAGAAGCACTTTTCCTTTTCCTCTGTGTAATTTCCACTGCATAGCTTCTTTATATAACTTTGATGAAACACTCAACTATGTTTACATAAGTCACCAAAGGGAGCACCCTTGACTACCCCAGTTCAAAGAGTTTCCTAATTTAACATCAATAGACCTGGGGTGGGACCTTGTCAATCCTAGTAAACTTAGAGATTCCTTGATGGGTTTAGGCATTGTTCAGCGTGACCCTCTTTTACGGAATTCCTCTTTACCTCTCTGTCGATAAATTCCAGAAATTAAGTTTGTTTATATAGAAAATTACACCTGCTCAGTGTAGCAACAAACTAACTTTCTTTCAGTAAGTGAAAAACGTGTCCTAAATGATCCATATATTCTTAAACATCTCAAAAGTATATTACCATATCATCTAAATATGCTGCTGCAACTAAGGTGCCATAACCTGATTGATTTCTGGGACGTTTTTCATGCATCATCTAAATTTTCTGCTGTGGAAACACAGGCTTTTTACCAGTAATGTCTTTCCTGCTTGTAGCCTAGAAGTAGATTCATAACGAGTAGCATTTGAAAAGGCACTTATTGGCCCAAAAACTTTTACTGTTTATTGGTTGTTGGTGATAAAAACATATCTGTCATTTTATTCAGTGACATACAATATCAGCATAATCTTGGTGTTCCGTCATTTTCTTCATAAGTGATGTAGGCGTACTGAAAAAAAGCACTAGGCATTCTATAAGATTCGGGTATTTGTTTATCTCATTCTTTTTTTGAACGATAAGCTATGTTGCCGTCAACGAATCGCTTTGATTGCACATAAGAAGCTTTCTCACTCATTTCCCGTTTTTGTGCATTGTAAAACCGTGGTGACACGGTTTTATTGAGGTCTTCAAAAGTCCTGCTCCTTTTAAATTTGGTATATACCTTTCGACAGGTTGTATTATGTTTATTACAGCAACGTCAAATTTCATATTAGCATAATAGCACCAATTTTGTTTTGAATAACTTAGAAAGCTTTCCTGGTTGATGCATTGCCCATTTTTTGTACGATTCCTGGTGGGAAGTACATCTTTTTGTGAAGTTTAACTCATACAAAATATTCATCTTGAATTTGAAATGAATGGTAAAAATTTTAAGTCACACCCATACTTTTAACTTTTGTTATTCACGATAGAATATTAAACAACCAGTAAAACAGTCTCTTGTAAAAATAAACCCGTGAATCTAATAAACCCCAACTATGGCCTCTTAATTTACGCCCTGAAACAACGGTTTCGACCTTGTTCATCATTTTCAGAGAAGACAACAAGCCGCTCAATTTTGTTGCCGGTTTTTTTTTCAACCAACATTCATGGTTTTTTGTGATCTTTTTAATTCCAACTATGGCGTAAAAGTTCTCCATCCTCTTATTCGCAGCTTTGCCTCCATTAATTTAGTTGTAAAATTGAATACGAAAAATCCTTGATTGAAGCTTACAAAGTATATTCTGGAGGGCATTCCTCGCATCAAATTCGAAAGATTAAAATTGCATATGTTTTCCTCAACAGTTATCCAATATTTTTCAATCCAAAGTTGGTTAGAAAACCTTGCTTTCACATACATAGGGTTCAGAATACGTTTCTTGGTAGGATAAAAGCGCTTTTTCTGTTCTTCGATGTTTTCCACGGCATAATTCTTTATATAATTTTGACAAAAATCATTCAAATATGCTTACATAGGTCATGGAAGGGAGCACCCCTGATTGCCCGGCCTTTAAATTTTTTTTCTTCAACACGGAACTCTTCGACGTGGTCCACGGTTGAATTGAAATGTCAAAAACTTTAAGTTTACTGACCAGCGTCGTCTTCAGGTCCCCTTGCAAAGGCCTCTGAGAAAAAAAAATCTTTTTGTAGAGACTCAAACAAAAAATGTCCGGTATGTACATCACCTTTAAAACCTTTAAGGAAGTAATTAATTTTGATAAGGTTATGGTAAGATGTTTTAAGTCAATTTTTGCCAGAAATAAGGAAACCTTTTATTATTCATACCCTTACAACATAACGCAATCAGCTTTGATACTAATTACATCATACTCATTTGCATGATGGCAATTTTTTTAACGCCTTGTAAGGCCACACTAGTCAGCTAAATTTACCAAATCTGCGCCGAAGTTAATTGTTTAAAAAAAACGTTAGAAAAGAGTATAAATGCACAGCTATCTTAACAAGTATGTCACCTCTAGTATTTGTCAATATTTTATAAGTGGGGGACAGCAACTTTACAATTTCCCTTAATCCAACGTTAATGAGAAACCCCTCTTCAGTAAATAGATCCAGGAACACCATTTTTGATATAAATAGGGTATCATTTGCTCTCCTCTATTTGATTTTCGCTTTGCAATTGTTCATATAACTTTGAAAAGTCACTCAATTATTGTTCAGTTTCATTTTTGCAAATGCTACTTTTGACACAAGCGCAACTGAATTTTCATACAGGCGGTAAGTTAATTGCGGAAAATTTACCTTTTACCTGAGTTTCTTGAAGTACGCTAGGACTATTTGGTTTAAATAGTTTCACCAATGCGGAGCGTGCCCTATAATTTACATTTACCTGCCCAAATAGCGCTAATATTTTTTGTAACACTTTGTTTGACTTTTCCTGAACACTAAACACCATATATGTTCATGCTTTTTGAAGTTGTTAAATTAGCTAATGCTGAGAATTGAAGCGCCGGGGTCTTCCCTTTGAGTACCTATGAAAACAAAGTTGGGGGATTCGTCAAAATCATCTAAATAAGATATATAATAGTATTTACATAGCGGAAAGGAAAACTCGCTTTTATCTATAACAAAGAGCGTATTCTGCACCCTATTTATGTGGAAGAAGGGTTTCTCACCAACTCTGGAGTAAGAAATATTGCATAACTGCTGAGGTAAGCATGTGCAATTTCAACACTCTTACTCTTCTTGTGAGACCCAGTTTACCAATTAGCAATGAATTTAGAGGGTGAAATCAAGTTGATTTTCCATATGCCATTTTCGGATGGGCACTTTGTAAATCCAATTCTAAGTGCAATGAGCAATACTTGGAAAAATAAAGTAGAATTTTAAAACCTGTTTGTTCATGTTCATGTCGACAACTTACATATTCTCAAAGATAAATTAGTAAGAACAACTTTCAACATCAAGTGAGCACAACAACTCCACTATTTCTGTGTGGTTACCTTGACATATCTGATTTATTTTGATTTTATTACTCAACATTGAGTGATCAACAAATAAGTACTTTCCTGAGGAGAGTATTCCTTGCCTAGTTAGGCTTAGATTATTCCCATGCAAGTTGAAGATCATTTATCGTGTGCATCAATGTCAATTCCAAAGTTTGAATCCTTTAGGGTTTCAACAAAGATTTAAACCACTTGCATCTTGTAGCTGGTTTTTTTACTATAATATTCGACGTTGCAAAAAACATCGTTAGTAGTCACTTTTGTTATTTGGGTGATGTTGCAATGTTTTCAAGAAAGATTGATTCTCAAACTTCAAGCATTGAGTTTTTGAATTAATCCCTACCCATTTCACGGATGAAGTTCAGCATTTTTGCCAAATTTTACTACGGAAGTACAAGGCACAAACCATTCTACATTGGAGCCTTTTTTTTTACTATGCGAGCCGGTTTCATAATTGTTCTAATTTAATCTTTAGCAGTTTTACGATTAGCCATGTGGTATCAAAAATAGGTTGCATACAATGTAAGAGATTGAAGTTCCATTTCCTATTAATATGATGCTCTTGGACTCCCTAAGTATGTGCAAATCATGCTTTTTTGCCTTTTGTAAAGTGGTTAAGAGGTACCTTCTTCACTTACTGCTTTTGATTTATTATCCTTAGAGACGATTGCCAGCCATTATCAATACCTAATAGTGTTGGGAGATCAGTTGAGAACAAATGTTATCACAATTTATTTTTCCTTCCTTGGTTTTTGAATGACCTTCCGCCAAAAAAAATAGCGCTCTTTTAAGTCTTGCATAATATTATACCAGAAATTATTTATGAACCTAATGTAACTATTAATGACGATACGCTTTGAGCTCCACAGAGCTTGGCAATTTGCTCTTCTGTGCTTCAAGTTCATGATTTATGTTATAAGTAAGCTATCTTAATGAGTTTGTAAGCTCACAGTAGCTTTCTAAACCTTTTCCTTCTTGTAACAAATAAGGCCACGCAAAGTGACTAAAACAGGAGACAATAATATATTACAAAAAACCGGCTATTCACTTGGATAACTGTCTGTGAACTTAATTGACTGATTTGTCAAAGCCGTAACTTTAGAGTGGAAACCACGGCCAGAAAGTGAAAACAATGTTCCATGTAAACTGAATTAGTGCGAATTCTTTCAAAAATATATGGAACTTCGTTTTCAACGACTTTACCAATCGGATCGTAAGTACTGGAAAGGTAATCTATGGTTTATGAACTAACTCGTAAAAAACGTTATTAAATATTTGTTGACATCAATATCTGGTAATGTTCTGGCTTTAAATTTTTTTTTTAAACTAGCATAAACAAAGTTGAGTGGTACCCTTTTTCAATCAAATCAAGTGTTTTCCTTGTTGAGATTTTTTTAACTTTATAATACGTGAAGCTTTTTGATACTTAATAATTTTCTGTAGCTTTTAAATTTGATTCCTTGGATAACAGATTTAACTGTGTAGCCGCTACGCTGAAGACACTTTGAAGCAGTTTATCGCCAGTAGTAGGAAACCAATGAACATTCGAGCTTCAGTGGTTTTGAATTTCGGCTGTCTACCGGTAGCACTATTAATCTTTTTGGTGTTGTTTAAGCATAACGACTTGGCTTCACAACTTTGGATGTCAACAAAAAACCGCATGTGTGTAACAACTGTCTGGGTTAGTCACCGAGTGTTCATTTCTTGACGCTTTTAACATTCTGCACACAGTGAGAGTGTATTTGTTAAGCAGTTTAGTACCTGAAAGTAATACTTACGTTGTTCTTATGATTCATCTTAGTGTTTTAGGAGTTTGTTCATTAAGCTGGAAACGCCGATATCAGAAATGAATTCTTTTTCAACATTTTTCCTCTGTACTTCGTACTTGAGTAACAGCTTATAATATCTTTTTAGGCAAACTTGAGTATGTTCTATCAATACTAGGTGTAAAAATATATCTCCCCATGTGTAGTCACTCAAAATAATCCACAGACACTACACAGCATTGGTTTATTGTTTTTTTAAGGAATCAAATAAAATTGTAATGCTGATTTTGTACTCATGTGGTTATTTTTTTTTGTCCCATTAGTTAAGCAAGCCTTTTGTAAGGTTGGTTGCTATGCCAAAAGGATAGTTGCGCATAGCAAAATTTCAAACAAACTAAAGCAAAAAGCTATGTGAAATGAAAGAGCTGAAATTTATAAAATTGAATATGTGACAGATATTCTGAAAAGCTAGGAAAGTTACTAGGTGCACAATCAACGATGCACGCTCTACCCGTCTGCCTGAATACTTCCGCACAAAGGCGATCTTTTAAAATAGATATTTGAGATTGCATCTAGTGTTATCAGCGGTTTATGCAATGTTTTCTTAATCCGAAGTTGGCTAAAAACCCTTTCTCTATTTGCCGTTGAATATTGATTAAACAAGTTGTAAAATAATTTTTTATAAGACATTCAAGTTAAATAAAGTTACCCATATTTAATATATTGCTAGACTTAAAAAAAATTGATAAGAAGGTAGTGAGTGCTCTACTGAACAAACATCCCAAAAGAAATGATGAACAAAAGATCCATTGATACACTTTGTTGATAAAATTTCAGAGCGGGTAAGCTGGTTTATAGTTTCGCAAGTCATGGTTCAACCGTAAGAATATCATTTGAAATTGATTTAAAGCTACCTAAAAATGGCTCGAGTTTTGAATTAGTGAGAAATAATATGGGATATGATGATACAGCAAAGGAGCCTAGTTTAATTTAAATCAAAAGGCAATATGACCACGTATTTTAAATGAGCTGCTCCATAATCGATCAGCAGTAAATAAAAAATCAATGAATATCCAACATACGACTGGTAAAAATCGATGAACGGGTCTTAAAGGATGCTTCAGGGTAGCAACCTAGTTCCACATATTTGAAGTTAGATCACGGATATTGGGATATATATAAATATACAAAAAATTTGGAGAACGATCCAACCTATTATATGTCACATCAAAGAATATTTATGGTTTGCAACACGAAGTCGTGGTCATAGCCTTCACTCTAAGATACCGCGTTGTAGAAAATAGAGATCAGGTCTAGAACAAGTAGGGCTGTGGGATTCTGTTGAGTGCGACACATCATTCTAGTGTTTTTGATGGAACCTTTATCCAATATTGATCCCATGTATTACGTATGAATAATTCGATTGACTTGAGGAGTCTTTACATCGTTTACTAATTGCGCCAAGCGCGACCGTTTTTCGCTATAGAAGTTGAAGGCAAGTCTTCTTTAGAGGAAGATTATATAAACGATTGACGGTGGTCTGTTTGCAATTCTATCACATCATTGATTTAGCGAGATTTAGTGACATCGATGTGATGATGTCGTATCCAGAAATGTTGCAATGAAGCTGACCAAGCGGGCTTATGCAAAAACACCAATTGTGTCATTTACCATAGCGAATAGTAAAGGGAAAAGCAGAAAAACATGTTTGTTCCCGATCGCAGACACAAGATCCGTATTTTTTGCATTTGTTTTTACAATCAAGCTTTTTAAAGCTGATTTTGTTGAAATTGCATATGCTTAAATCAGCAACTATGCAATGTTTCTTAATCCAAAGTTGATGAGAAACCCTCCTTCCATGTAAATAGGGTTGAAAGTGTGTTTCTTGTTATAAATAGAAGCACTTTTCCTTTTCTTCTGTGTAATTTCCACTGCATAGCTTCTTCACATAACTTTGATGAAACACTCAACTATGTTTACATATGTCATCAAAGGGAGCACCCTTGACTACCCCAGTTCACAGAATATTCATACTCTAACAGGTTTGAGAAGTCAAATAATATAAATGGCAAAAGCGCAGCAAACAACTGTTACGAATGATGATGAGGTTCCAATCAATATAGTAATCAAGTTTTTCTTGATCCCCGATATATCCTGGACTGACCATGCCCAAGTCATTAACCCGGACTGTACAGCATAATAGGATCGAATCAGTGGAGAGTCGTCTGCTCTGTTAATCCATTCATAATTAACCCTTTAGTTGTTGTAACCATTAGTAACGTCAATAGATGTGTAATAAGTTATTCAACAAAGCTCTATAAAATATAATAAATATTCATCCAAGAGGAAAAGACTCTTGCATACATAATATTTTCTTTGAGGAACCCATGATGTGGCAATTCAATGTTGTTGTGAACAGACAAATTGTCCTCATCGGTTAACTTCCTTAAACATCAATTTAAGCACAGATTACATTTGCGCATCTGTAAGACTATCCCCCCCCCCCCCTTAAAAATAAAATTGTCCTCGATTTGTTACTCGGCAGTAAAAAAAAAGCATCCCCATGGGAGTAAAAAAATAGGATAACGTTTGAAACAATTCACTTGTAGTTCCATTTCATGCAAATGTTAACATCCACGATGTATAATCCCTCAAATCTGTATTGTGTCATTCTAACAAACAGTTAATAAAATAAGATCCAGTACCAAATGTACCAGGAATATCATAATTCCTATTTTGCCACTATACTATCAACAACACTTGCTTATTTCTAAGATTAACAACTAAAGTATCTGAGACTCTTCCTAATTACTTGCACATATTATCATCATTCTTCTCCAGTGAAAGAGTTGATTGTTTTGTAGCTAGCATCTTTTGTAATCTTCCCTAACTTCCTCAAGCTTTCTTTCTTCCTTAAGCTTTCTTTCTTTCTTAAGCTTTCTTTCTTTCTTAATCTATCTTTCGTTCTTAATCTATCTTTCTTGACATTCTTTTTCATAAACATCTGATTTATCTTAGTCATCCTTTAATAAGTTAATACACGAGGTGATAAAAGCTTACATCCCAACCTCCAATATTTCTTGATTGTACATATCTGTAAACTATCTGACCTTTGAATTCATAAAGTGATATAGGTTAAACTTCTGTATCATCTTTTTTAACCAACATGCAAATGATTATGAACAACTTCTTCATACGCACACGTAGACATAAACTTAACTGCAGTATACACATTTCCATGTACAATCTAAATCATTCACTCAATCGCACTGAACCAATTTTTCAACAATGACAATACTTTGTACCTTCCTAAATGGTTTTTACCTCAATACGTTTAACAAAACTGTTTTTAACTGGAATAGTTAAAATATATCAAAATCTTATTTTAACCAACCCACGAACTCCATACTTTTTTATAATGAACGATTGAAGCAATCATAAACCCTCTTGTTTAAACTGGGTAGATCCCAACAAACAAATCCAACTAATTAAATATCTCTTTGAATCATAGCAGAAATCAGAACATTCCTATTCATCTCAACTGAAATTTAAATGATCTCGCAGCAGTTGATGTTTTTGTATGTCTAGCAAATCAGCTCTATTTGTTTTTTCAAAAGGGAAACCAATTTTTTTTTTTTATGTTTTAAATTTAAATCTGTTCCTTCAAGCTAACCAACATTCAAAGCCTTTTCATAAATCTAAGTTCTTCTCAACTTCTTGTTTTTTTTGACGTGAATCGAATTCTATCGTTTCCAGCAATTGAAACGCAGATCATTACATAACTTAATTATTTTCGCGTGGAATACCAAGATCAAATCTACTGTTTTTCCACCAGACAGACCCCATCTTATACCAGCCCAATGATGTATTATTACTGGTTAATGGAAACGAACTTTATTATTTCAAATTAAAACGAGACATAAAGGCCACTTTCAATGGCTGAATCCTTTCACAATAACTCCTTAAAACTCTAGGCTTCTCAACATTCAATTTCTAATTCTGACTAGTTGAACTCTCCTAGTTCAAGCCACTAAAACACAAACCTTATTCGTCCAGTTGAAGTCTACTGCTCCTTAATATATAACTTTTGACCAACCGAAATCTTACTATGTCAGGTCCTTAACAGATACCATTTGCCTAACTGATTTCTAATTATATCGGTTCTTTAACATATGACCTTTCACTAATTAACCTCACTCTTTTCTTACAATTTCTCAAATGGTTCATGACTCCATTTATTGTAATATTGAGCCCCCGCTGATATGCACTTATACCAATAACAATGGATTATCGATTTCTTTTATAGTCTAATAGTGTTCTAAAATTTACCCTTCTCGTAAATTGCTCAGCCAGTAATATCATCTCACTGACCTCTTACTAGATCTTAATCTTTCGATTTATTTTGTTATCTCATTCAACTCCACCAATCAAATCAACCTATTTCTTTTACGGACTTGCGTTGATTTCTATTGGCTACACACTATAACCTTGAAAATTATTAACGTATTGGCTTCGGGATACTTTTTTTCTAATTTTGGATATCCCTTTCTGTGTTGAGCTTTTAACACATAAATCTCACTAATAACAATCTTTTCTTCAGATCACTTTCAATATCGTGTTTACACATGATTCCACAAAAGGTTTTCTGTCAGAGATTCAATTCTTTTAACTACAGTATCACTACCAGGTCCATCCTAATCATTATAACAATTGCATTCGTTCATTAATAATCATACACCGTTAAAACTGGAAAACATTTTTTCGTGCAGAATTTTCATTAATATGACTAAAAGGCCACAATCCCAAAACCAATTTATATAATCCAGGTGAATCAATTCAAACTTTTCGAAGCTTCTATTGGGCAACTCAAATCACAGATTACTGAAAAAAATCTTTCTGGAATATACTCTCGTTTAATGGAGATCAGAAAAAGACAAAAACTTTTAATATAATTAATCATCATGAGTCTAATTCCATGATTCTTGTTAAATTTATCATTGGTTAGTATTGTTGTTTATTTATGACCATCCTCTAACTTTCGCAACTCACTAAGCCTCATTCTTATTTACTTCAATGTATCATATTGCAATTTAGCAGATAGTGGATATAATTTTCTGGCGTTCTATTCTATCATAATTCATTCGAGAAAACTAATTTCTTAATCTTATCCGTGATGCTTCTTTGGTCTGCCATATGTGACAACCCAGGCTTTGTTTTTAACTTCTTAACATTGCTATCCAAACTTGACTCTAGCAATCATGATATCAACCGATGGACAGATGTTTCCTAATGCATGATTCTGCAAGTGGATTCTTTGTACCAAAACAGAGAATCAAAGAGGGTTGAAGCTAAACACAATCCATACTAACCATATTAGGGTTATCTTACAATATCAATTCCATTCCTAAACCAATTTAATTCATCTAAGGGGACCGATATATTTTCAAATTTATTCATGGATGATTCCTATAACAATTTCTGATGAATCCAATCCAGTCGGTCTCTTCCCTGGTTTCTATCAAGAGACTTTTGTACCCGACAACCGACACTCATCCTAAACCTTTCAAAACCTTAGAATTTTCTTCACTGAAATCTCTAACCCTTTAGCGACCAATCTGTCAGCCTACTAAACCTATCCCCACATCCTGTTGGATCATAACATTATGGAACTGCTGCTAGACGAACATAACCACCCAGTTCCCAAGAACGGTTAATTACAAAACCCGTAATTGTAGTAACCATCCGGTGCTACCAAATGTTACGATTGGTGATGGAGTTCCAGTCGATATATACATCAAGCTCCTCTTGATCTCCAATATATCCTAGACTGGACATGCCTAAGTCATTAATCCTAACTATAAAGCATAATAGTGTTGAAATAGTAATTGAAACATTGAGGGTTAGCACGTGATTACACGTGATTCATTACCCCTAACACCCTCGTCACAATAATTTCATTAGTGACGCACAAATTTGTCGACGCACAAATTTTTCACACGCACAGTTTTCGAACCGCGACGTGAAAATTTTTCAGTGCGCTGACCGGGTATTTAACTTGGCTAAATGCCCTTTTCTTTAATTGTTTTGAATTTATGTTATTTGTATTTCTTTATAACTTATTTATAGTTTTGTTTATTAATCAATTAACTATGGATATTAATAGTAGGATAGTACACCTCCAACAGGTTATGAGCACTTTTGTGTACACTTTTCCTAAGACTGCTGTGATCATGCTCGATTCTCATGAGAATTACTACCAATGGTCTACTGCAATTACAAATATTCTTCAAAATTTTGGTTCAGGTCTACTGGAATTTTTTTCCAGTGGCGATCTTCTTCTTCCACCAGACACTGTTCAAGATGATCCATCTGTGACACAATTGACTGTCGCACTGAACAACACAGTTCATGTCATATTGAACCAAACCGTTAATCAAAATATTCTAAACAGATATCAAGCTGAAGGTATGCATGGTCTTGCATTGTTAAATTGTTTGAGAAGAGACTATTCTAAGCTCTCTGCCAGACAACTATACAAAATGGTATGTGATTTCAAAGCCATTGACAACAAGTCAACTATCCAAGCTGCCAAACTAATCAGATCTCTTAGATTACAGTTCACTCACGGTGGTCTTTCACTTGATGAATTGCTGGGTTTAGCTTTTCTTCCATGTTTTGGTTCGGAAGATGCTATTAGAAGGGTTGTTGATGATTACAATCCTAATTTTAATTTCACGGCTGTTGAAAACAAGCTTCGTGATTTGGTTAATGATGTTCCTCCTAAAACATCTGTTTCTAATCAGGCAATGGCTGCTGTCTCCTCTAAAAAGAAGACTTTTAATCCAAAATGCAGAAGATGTAAGAAATATGGTCACACATCTCCGGCGTGCACTGCGCCTGCACCTGTTCCTGACTCAGGTCCATCCCCAAATAAAACGGATGGTAATAAATCAGGCAAATCACCATCCACTCCATCTTCTTGGTGTGCCACTGCATCCTGTGGTGGTGATTCTGATTCTTATTCATTAGATTCTGGATCTACTCTTCATTTGTCCAGAAATCTTGATCATTTTACTGAGTTCACTCCGAATGATGGTGGTGTAATCTCAGGTATTGGTGAATCCAAAGTTTCGATTAAAGGCTTTGGCTCGGTTATTTTTAATGTTGGCAATGGTAAAACACTAAAAGTTACCAATGTTGCGTATGTTCCTAATGCAACCAGGAACCTATTATCTGTGAAGGCAATTACGTCCAAGACTGGTCTGCAAGTGCACTTCTCTGATGCGAAATGCATCCTATCCGATGGTATGGAGATCGGCAAATATGTTGCTGGCTCGTTGTATGAGTTCATTTTCCCGGCTATCATTCAGAAGAACGTGGCATATTCTTCTGTTTTCAAGAATGATCTATGGCACTCCAGGTTGGGACACCCCTCTTCTAGTGTCATGAAATCAATTGGTTATTCTCCTTCAACTGATGTTAATTTTTGTGAAGATTGCTGTGCTGGTACTATGACTAGAAAATATCCCAAACAAGCTGAAACCAAGACTTCGTCTCCGTTACAGTTGATTCATGCTGATGTTTGTGGCTCCATTTCTGTTCCTGGAAGAAATGATGAACGGTATTTCCTTACTTTGGTAGATGACTACACCAGATGGACTTGTGTTTATCCACTAATGACCAAGTCTGATGCTACGGCATGTGTTAAAAAATTCATTTCCATTGCGGAAACTCATTTTTCTGCATCCGGCTTAAAGGTGCAAGCTGTTCGGTCGGACAATGGTGGTGAATTTTGCAATGCTGGTTTGTCCGCATATTTTATCGATAAAGGTATTGTTCATCAGCTAACTGTTCCTTATAATTCTCATCAGAATGGTGTTGCTGAACGGAAACACCGTACCATTCAGGACAAATCCAGAACTCTGTTGGCGAGCTCTGGTTTGTCACTGAAATTTTGGAATGAGGCTGTCAAAGTCTCTGAGTTTTTGATTAACAGATATCCTGTTCCAAAGTTTGGCGGGGTATCTTCCTTTGAAAGATGGTACGGGTATGCACCCAACTACTCGGTGTTTCATCCGTTTGGTTGTGCGTGCATGGTGTGGATTCCACCTGAGAAAAGATCGTCTATTTTTTCTCCAGTTTCGTCTGCTGGTATTTTAGTTGGTTATAGTCCTACTCACAAGGCTTATCGGGTGTATGTTTATGCTACTAATGATGTGGTTGTGTCCAATAATGTGAGATTTGATGATCAAACTTTTCCTATGTTGAAATCTGATGGTAACATCGCTTCCACTACCGAAGCTGTTGTTAACTCCGGTACGAATTCCTCTGATATTTATTTTGGTGGTGTTGCTGGGGGTATGCCAATGCTTCCTGACATTATGACTCCATCATCGTCTGACTTCTCATGCTCTGACATTCAATCGTTAATTCAATCTTCATCTGGTACATCATCTGCTGCTTCTTCATCTGGTACATCATCTGCTGCTTCTTCATCTGGTACATCATCTGCTGCTTCTTCTCATTCTATTTCATCATCTGCCGCACCATCTGCGAGCTCATCATCGGCTGCTGCTCCTTCAGTAGTCTCATCATCATCTGCTGCTCCTTCAGTAGTCTCATCATCATCTGCTGCTCCTTCAGTAGTCTCATCATCTACTTCCTCTGATTCCTCATCGTCTTTTGTTCCATCTGATGACGAAAATCTGGCTGAAGCTTCCAATAATGCTGCAAATATGCTTTTGCAGGGGCTTCAATCTTCTGATGACTCTGATGACGACTATGTTGGATCTGATTCTGATTCTACAACGTCTTATGTTTCTGCGTCTGATTCATTGCACTCATCTGCTTCTGAGGTTGCGCCAGTAGCTGCTGCACCAGATGTTGATGAGTTGCCTGACTTGTTTCAGATAAAGACACCTCCAGTCGAGGTTTCCCTTCTTCCTATGCGGAGAACAGCATCACATTTAACTGACGAGTTTCCATCCAGCGTTAGACCACAACGTTCTGCCATCACTCCCTTGACTTCCTTACGAAGAACTCATTCTCAGGTTTCTGCAGCCTCCACATCATCTGATGGAGCGATCATCAAACGCTCTCAGCCTCCACCATCAGTTCCAACAGCCAATATTGCATTTTTCACATCCGCTGTTGAAGTCCACAACGCATTTGCAGCTAGTGCTTATAGTTCTGGCATTCCCAATACTTATGCTGAGGCTGTTCAGTCTCATCAAGCATCTCTTTGGCAGGTTGCTATCGCTAAGGAACTGGATGCTCACAAGAAAAATGGTACCTGGGATCTGGTTCATTTACCAGTTGGTCGTCGTGCTATTGGTTGTCGTTGGGTTTTCACCATCAAGGAAACTACCACACCACCCACATATAAAGCACGTCTTGTTGCTCAAGGTTTTCGTCAAGTATATGGTCTTGATTATTTTGAAACCTTTTCACCTGTGGTTCGGTATGAAAGCATTCGTATTTTGTTTGCTGTTGCTGTTCAATTTGATTTGGTTGTTCATCAGATGGATGTTACTACGGCGTTTTTAAATGGTCATCTGCAAGAGGAAATTTATATGAATGTTCCTGCTGGCG
Organism: Pichia terricola; assembly: GCA_030168465.1. Taxonomy (NCBI): domain Eukaryota; kingdom Fungi; phylum Ascomycota; class Pichiomycetes; order Pichiales; family Pichiaceae; genus Pichia; species Pichia terricola. The sequence continues at coordinate 2,178,039 of CP099445.1, forward strand.
TTAATGCTCCTGCTGGTATGGTATGCAAATTGAATCGGAGTTTGTATGGTTTGAAACAGGCACCACTTGCTTGGAATGTTGCCATCAATAAGGTGTTGGTCTCTGCTGGTTTTAAACGGTCTATTTCGGAATTAGGTATTTATTCATTGGTTGATGGTGAGTCGATTGTGCTTGTTGCTTTATATGTTGATGATCTTCTGGTCTGCTCCAATTCATCGAGCTGGATAACCAAAATCAAAGGAGTTCTGGCTTCACATTATGAGATGAAAGATTTGGGTCTTGTCAAGACATTCCTCGGTATGAATATTCACCAAATGGTTGGTGCTTGCTCAGTTTCCAGTGAAACTTTTTTGAATGGCGTCCTGGCTAGTTTTGGTATGGAATCAAGTAACTCTGTTACCACTCCCTTTGCTTCTGGTTGTGATTTTACACCTGGTGGAGATTTGAATGATGATGAAGTGACCTGTTTCCGCAGCATGGTAGGGAAATTGTTATTTGCTGCGAATACATGTCGTCCAGATTTGGCATTTGCCACTTCCACGTTGTCAAGGTTTATTAAGGATCCTAAAGCAAATCATCTTGCAGCTGCTAAACATGTTTTAAGATACATCAAAGGTACTCTCAAGTTGGCTCTGGTTTTCAAGAAAACGGTTGATTTCAAGCTGGTTGGGTATAGTGATTCTGATTGGGCTGGTGATAAAATTGATAGAAAATCCATCACTGGATATGTTTTTATGCTAGGTTCATGTGCTATCAGCTGGAAATCAAAGAAACAACAAACTGTTGCTTTATCATCAACCGAAGCTGAATACATGGCACTTGGTGATACTGTTAAAGAGTTATTGTGGCTTGTTCAGGTCATTGGTCAAATTGGTTTGAAACTGAAAGGTCCTCCAATTGTATATGAAGATAATGAAGGTTGTAAGCTTTTGACCAGTCACCCAGTTCATCATCAACGTACCAAACATATTGATATTAGACATCACTTTATTAGAAATTATCTGGCAGATGGTACGTTTGATCTTCAGTCTGCTAGAACTGACGATATGTTTGCAGATATGTTTACGAAAAATTTAGGTAGGTTGAAATTCAAAGGTTTTGTTAGTGACATTGGATTAAACGAAATTTGATAGTTTCAATTATGGTAGGGTGTTGAAATAGTAATTGAAACATTGAGGGTTAGCACGTGATTACACGTGATTCATTACCCCTAACACCCTCGTCACAATAATTTCATTAGTGACGCACAAATTTGTCGACGCACAAATTTTTCACACGCACAGTTTTCGAACCGCGACGTGAAAATTTTTCAGTGCGCTGACCGGGTATTTAACTTGGCTAAATGCCCTTTTCTTTAATTGTTTTGAATTTATGTTATTTGTATTTCTTTATAACTTATTTATAGTTTTGTTTATTAATCAATTAACTATGGATATTAATAGTAGGATAGTACACCTCCAACAAATAGGATCAGTAAGAGAGTAGTCTGCTCTGATTAATCCAGGATGGATTAATAGCTCAATTGTTGTAATTACTAGTAGCGTAAAATAGACGTGTAATAGCTTATTCTACAAAGCTATATAAAATATTATAAATATTTGTCCAAGAGGAAAAGCCCCTCTTTTTATAATAATTTTGTCGAGGAACTAATGATCGACAATTCAGTTTTTTTGTAAACAAACAAATTGTCCTCATCGGGTAACTTCCGTAAACAGTAATTTAAGCACCAATTACATTGGCGCATTTGTAACAATTGCTGAATAGGATTAACTGCGTTAACCACGTGATGAATCTTTTCTAGAGGCGCACGAAACAATCAGCCGCAAGTGTGGCTATCTTCAACCTTATACAAGCTAGTCCTAGCACAATAACGCTCCTAGGTCTAATATACACTAATGCGAAGTTCTATCTTATGAAAGTAGTTCCAAAGTAGAATCTCGTATCCTGATGTTTATATATTCGTATCCGTAAGTAAGTACTAAGTAACTTAGTCCTTGGTTGAGATAACGGTGGTGAGATAGTGTTGAACTTGTGTTCTTCGTTAAAGATGAGATGTCTTGACACATGAGAAATATAAGTGGACAAGTAGTAATCTTTATAGACATCTGTGCCAGGCACATGGGCTGGGTTTAATAATCGATCCGGAGATTATTAAACCTACTACCTTATATTTCCTTATCTGGACGCCGGAATCACCCGATCGTCAAGAATGTCCAAAATAGGTTCGTCTAATCTAAATCTCCGCTAACGCCTTGAACGTTACGTCGATAGACTTTTGATCACGTGATAAAATAACTACGTGATTGACTTTATCCTTTACAATTGCAAGAAATGGTCCCTTGGCCCAGTTGGTTAAGGCGTGGTGCTAATAACGCCAAGATCAGCAGTTCGATCCTGCTAGGGACCACATTTCTTGGGCGTGTGGCGTAGTTGGTAGCGCGTTCGCTTAGCATGCGAAAGGTCTTGGGTTCGACTCCCAACTCGTCCATTACTTTTTACACATCAAACTTGCGGTAGCTTTATTTTTGTTTTAATTGTATGTATCCGTTATTTACACGCCTGTGAAGTCCGCAAACCTCGCAAGCTCTTTAATTAGTACTGCACCAGTCAATTTGTTACCACTGTCGAAATTGCTGGAAAATCTATATTTGGGGAAACCAATTGCCGCATATAGCGCATCTTTGAACATAAACGTTTCTATCCCTGTTCCGAAATCTGTAAATCCTGTACCAGAGTCTCTGAAATAAATTAGGTCACTGCACAATCAATGAAGGTCATCATGCTGGGATTTAAAAGCTTCTGCTGTAGCAGGTTCATTAATTGCTCATCTCTCGTATAGGTGAGAGTTGTTCCAGAATAACTATGTTTCAGTATAAAAGAATATTGCTGTATCGAGATACGATTACATGAAAAGATGACGCTTTGTGAAATTTCTGCTAAAGTAAATATACTGAGCACAAAGAAGCAAATGCGCGTTCATAGAGAAACAATCTTTGCCCTAGTCTCAATATGTCGGAATCCTGAGACCGCATTTCAAGAAAAGCACTTTATTCTCGGTGGCGTAATGCTTGGCTATCTCTCAGATCCTTGTCATAAATATGCCGTGAATGTCACGAGCGTTTAATCAAAATAACCAGACTTGTGTTGAGCAGAGTATTAGAGTTATTTCCTAATATAGTATAAGTGGCGTTTGATTTGGTCAAGGATTCACACTATAAAGCAACTGTAAAATGTTTCATAATTAACACATGAAAACGTTCGTTGGAAACTTTTTCCACGATTCTCGCTAATCCAATATGTGGATTGCGACACAATAGATCATACATCTGGAACACACTATTGTGCTCTGATCTGATTTTTGGAAATGCTATACTAAAAATAAAACAAGAAACTCATTCTTGATGAGATATTGATGTTTTGGCATAAATATCTTATTTCCTTTTCAAATCATCAACATGTTTGGCATTTGGCATGCGACATAACAACAAAAGTTCAGCGCAAAACAGAATGATTAAATATATTCTTGTTAGGTTTCGTATTATTTCTTGTAAGTATCTGCCCAGAAAAAGGAAATCATGAGTCATTGTACAGTTCTGCATTTATATGGAAGGAATAAATATTCAGAGAATTTTGCCCCTTCAAAATATGAATTGCCAAAGAGGTAGTATAATAAAACTTGCAAATTACAGTTGTATTCATAAAAAAACATGTTTACTGAAAAAAGTTAATGTTTTGTTGCCAGTTGCAAAACGAAAGGTGCTTTGTCATTGGAAGCAAAATAAAACGTTGAATCTGTGAAAATACCGGAACGGTGCAAAAGCTTTTTTGATCAAACATAATCGACATATTTTTGAAAGTTTTTTTGATATAAAGAGGCAATTCTGAGAGGGCTACATGGAGGAAAGAACATTTTGTCTATTGTACTTAGATGAATTTTAACGACTCCTATTTATGTTAGAGAGTTTTTTTGTCATTAGCTTTGTGAAAAGGCCCGAATATACTATACTGGCTCTATGAGGTCGAATTTCGGAATCAATTTGTTATAAAGCGTAAAGTTTTGATACGGAAATTGCAAATGCTAACTTAAGAGAATATATGCAACGGTTTTCACCAAGTTTGATAAGAAACCCTTCATTAAGATTAACAGGGTTAGTAAGTTGAGTGCAACTATAACATTTCGCGAACAGCCTTGTACATTGCAGTGTGTAGCTTTGTTACATATTTTTGACAAATCATTCAATAAATATATCATTCATGAACGAACACCAACTTTTCTCCAGGTTACCACCTTTTTTTTGTAACATTTGACCCTACCATTGAGATAATCTACCAATGCGCTATATGATTAGAGAGCAGAAATGCTTATGCAGTATCACGTGGTGAAAATCTCATGTTTAAGATCCACCGAAATTTATGCTCCAGGCAGTTTTTGTTAATCTAGTGAATCTAGATGACGAGAAGTGATCTTTCTCCACTAGCGAGGTCTTCACTTTTGAGTATGAACTTAACGGCATTGTTGACAAAGATATCCTTAGGAAAAAACATAAACCCACAAACTTTGATAATAATTAAATGAAAAAAAAGTTGATTGAGTATAAGCTTTATTAGAAGCACCTTATGGTGAAAAAAATGTTTTATGACATGCGGCAAATGTAACTAATATGAAGCTAACTTTTCGAGTATTGAAAAACAAAAACAGTTCTAAATATTGACGAAAACTTTGAGGGCAACCAAAAACCTGGCGATACCAAACTAAGCGGATAAGCCCTTGAGTTTACCGTTCAATCACCCTATTTTCAGATGGAGTGAGTTAATGCAGCCACTGCCGATGTTGAGTCATCAAACCTTTAGTCAGCCATGACATATTGGAATTTTTGACACACTTAAAGAATTTTGGTACTTATTTCCGAATAAGGGCTTGTTGCTATTATAGCTACTACCATCAGTAAATTAAGGAAAGTTTACTGCAAACAAAAACATGCTGATCTACCAATCATACCGAAATATGTATTATATGATCATAGTAATGAATAGCGCGCATCAAACTCTACCGGGGCATATTGATTACCGCTTACTTGAGCCGAATTATGCTTTTTGTTAAAATTGGACATTAAGTTAATGAACACTACAGATAAAAGCTTTCTAGGAAAATTATGCACCTTGGCTATCCCAATTTTCATAAAAAGAACATATTTATAACATCTTAAAGCGTTGATTTAGATTGTGAACTTTTTACCACCTATTTCCTGAAGATAGAATTATTTTTTGATGACTCAGATCAACAAAAAAATAGTAGAGCATACCTGTATATCAATGTTCTAAAAATTTAAAAAAACATTCCTTGCCTTTTTCTCAAACACAAAAATTATCCAACTCTTTATTGGGATTAGCAAGGTAATCCGATGCAAAAAACCTGGATTAAAATTTTGAATTGAAGATTACCCTTGTTCTCACGTTCTGTTCAATTTGTTAATTTGACTAACCACAACGGACAGATCTCTTTGAACAAGTCGCCCTTGCAAGACTAGAAGTTCTTGAAGTTGGTTTGTAAAGCACCATTGAATTGGTTTAAGTTATTTTGCAAAAAGTTGGAGATTGGCCAGGCATTATCTCTTCTCTTATAAGACTATACGACAGTCATCTTTTGAACTGCAAAATTAGTTTTGAATATAGTTGAAATCGTGCATCTCAAACTAAAAGAAAACCCGTTTACATATAAAATAGCCGCCTAAAATGAATTATTCAAACATAGTCACGTTTTGTTAAAAAGGATAAATCTGTAAGCTGGTGCAGGCAAGGGTGCTCCCTTTAATGACCTATGTAAACATAGCTGAGTGATTCATCAATCTTATCTAAAAAAAAAAGCTATACAGTCAAAACTAGATAGGAAAAAATGAAAAGCGTTTTGATTTATATCAAGAAACGTAATTTACCCAATAATGTGAAAGGATGGTTTCTTATCAACTTTGGATTAAGAAACATTGCATAACCGCTGAATAAGCTATGGAATTTCAACACAATGGATGTCATTCGCATACGCTTACAACAGCCAATATGTTATTTTGACTAGAGGTCAATAATGTTTATTTGCGCTGGACCACAGGTGGCCAGATACCAATAACATTATACCAATGTGTATGACATGAAAGTATGCTGGCAGTACTTAAGCAAAAGAATTTTCACAGATTAAGTGTGATGCATCGCGAATGAGATTACCACTTCAATTCCTGCTGTAAGTTCATGACTTCAATGAATTCATCTTACTGCATTCGAATGTTACCGAATCTTACTAGGTTGGCGAGGCAATAGGCAAAAAGTATAAAAAAATGATATAATGAAATAGAAAATGCCAATTTTGTAATGATGCAATTATTCCGGAAAATGTATTGATTATCTTCAATGGTGAAAAGAAAAATTAGCTATTAAAACTCAAACCCTTGGCCTAGTTCAGTGTCTTATTGTTGGTTAGTTTTCAGGAGCCTTCTTGATATCACTGTTTGCAAAAACATATGTGAGAAGAACAAACACTTTCTTTACAAACCATACTTTAGATGTATCAGGGATACAGAGTTGTGTTGGAGCAAGTGGAAGTTCCTTACTGGCATTCAAAAAAGATTTTTTAATACTTGAGAGATAAACTATATAAAAAAAGGTGTTGCGCCTGTGCAGATATTCTATATTGCTCTTTTAGTAAATCGTAGCTGCGAGCTGAAACATAATCTAGTAGTTGATCAATTGGCATTTCAAGAGAATTGACTGAGAAGTAATCATCCTGTTAATTCTGGATGTAGAAATTATTTTCTGCGTATATAAAAGTTTTGTCGTATTAAAAGAAACAACTTACCCCTGGACGTTCACCACATTTTTAAGCTTTAATAACAGTAGGTCGCGGGCATGTACCATGAGACATTTCGGTTCGGTCCAAAGTAGTGTTGAAATAGTAATTGAAACATTGAGGGTTAGCACGTGATTACACGTGATTCATTACCCCTAACACCCTCGTCACAATAATTTCATTAGTGACGCACAAATTTGTCGACGCACAAATTTTTCACACGCACAGTTTTCGAACCGCGACGTGAAAATTTTTCAGTGCGCTGACCGGGTATTTAACTTGGCTAAATGCCCTTTTCTTTAATTGTTTTGAATTTATGTTATTTGTATTTCTTTATAACTTATTTATAGTTTTGTTTATTAATCAATTAACTATGGATATTAATAGTAGGATAGTACACCTCCAACAGGTTATGAGCACTTTTGTGTACACTTTTCCTAAGACTGCTGTGATCATGCTCGATTCTCATGAGAATTACTACCAATGGTCTACTGCAATTACAAATATTCTTCAAAATTTTGGTTCAGGTCTACTGGAATTTTTTTCCAGTGGCGATCTTCTTCTTCCACCAGACACTGTTCAAGATGATCCATCTGTGACACAATTGACTGTCGCACTGAACAACACAGTTCATGTCATATTGAACCAAACCGTTAATCAAAATATTCTAAACAGATATCAAGCTGAAGGTATGCATGGTCTTGCATTGTTAAATTGTTTGAGAAGAGACTATTCTAAGCTCTCTGCCAGACAACTATACAAAATGGTATGTGATTTCAAAGCCATTGACAACAAGTCAACTATCCAAGCTGCCAAACTAATCAGATCTCTTAGATTACAGTTCACTCACGGTGGTCTTTCACTTGATGAATTGCTGGGTTTAGCTTTTCTTCCATGTTTTGGTTCGGAAGATGCTATTAGAAGGGTTGTTGATGATTACAATCCTAATTTTAATTTCACGGCTGTTGAAAACAAGCTTCGTGATTTGGTTAATGATGTTCCTCCTAAAACATCTGTTTCTAATCAGGCAATGGCTGCTGTCTCCTCTAAAAAGAAGACTTTTAATCCAAAATGCAGAAGATGTAAGAAATATGGTCACACATCTCCGGCGTGCACTGCGCCTGCACCTGTTCCTGACTCAGGTCCATCCCCAAATAAAACGGATGGTAATAAATCAGGCAAATCACCATCCACTCCATCTTCTTGGTGTGCCACTGCATCCTGTGGTGGTGATTCTGATTCTTATTCATTAGATTCTGGATCTACTCTTCATTTGTCCAGAAATCTTGATCATTTTACTGAGTTCACTCCGAATGATGGTGGTGTAATCTCAGGTATTGGTGAATCCAAAGTTTCGATTAAAGGCTTTGGCTCGGTTATTTTTAATGTTGGCAATGGTAAAACACTAAAAGTTACCAATGTTGCGTATGTTCCTAATGCAACCAGGAACCTATTATCTGTGAAGGCAATTACGTCCAAGACTGGTCTGCAAGTGCACTTCTCTGATGCGAAATGCATCCTATCCGATGGTATGGAGATCGGCAAATATGTTGCTGGCTCGTTGTATGAGTTCATTTTCCCGGCTATCATTCAGAAGAACGTGGCATATTCTTCTGTTTTCAAGAATGATCTATGGCACTCCAGGTTGGGACACCCCTCTTCTAGTGTCATGAAATCAATTGGTTATTCTCCTTCAACTGATGTTAATTTTTGTGAAGATTGCTGTGCTGGTACTATGACTAGAAAATATCCCAAACAAGCTGAAACCAAGACTTCGTCTCCGTTACAGTTGATTCATGCTGATGTTTGTGGCTCCATTTCTGTTCCTGGAAGAAATGATGAACGGTATTTCCTTACTTTGGTAGATGACTACACCAGATGGACTTGTGTTTATCCACTAATGACCAAGTCTGATGCTACGGCATGTGTTAAAAAATTCATTTCCATTGCGGAAACTCATTTTTCTGCATCCGGCTTAAAGGTGCAAGCTGTTCGGTCGGACAATGGTGGTGAATTTTGCAATGCTGGTTTGTCCGCATATTTTATCGATAAAGGTATTGTTCATCAGCTAACTGTTCCTTATAATTCTCATCAGAATGGTGTTGCTGAACGGAAACACCGTACCATTCAGGACAAATCCAGAACTCTGTTGGCGAGCTCTGGTTTGTCACTAAAATTTTGGAATGAGGCTGTCAAAGTCTCTGAGTTTTTGATTAACAGATATCCTGTTCCAAAGTTTGGCGGGGTATCTTCCTTTGAAAGATGGTACGGGTATGCACCCAACTACTCGGTGTTTCATCCGTTTGGTTGTGCGTGCATGGTGTGGATTCCACCTGAGAAAAGATCGTCTATTTTTTCTCCAGTTTCGTCTGCTGGTATTTTAGTTGGTTATAGTCCTACTCACAAGGCTTATCGGGTGTATGTTTATGCTACTAATGATGTGGTTGTGTCCAATAATGTGAGATTTGATGATCAAACTTTTCCTATGTTGAAATCTGATGGTAACATCGCTTCCACTACCGAAGCTGTTGTTAACTCCGGTACGAATTCCTCTGATATTTATTTTGGTGGTGTTGCTGGGGGTATGCCAATGCTTCCTGACATTATGACTCCATCATCGTCTGACTTCTCATGCTCTGACATTCAATCGTTAATTCAATCTTCATCTGGTACATCATCTGCTGCTTCTTCATCTGGTACATCATCTGCTGCTTCTTCATCTGGTACATCATCTGCTGCTTCTTCATCTGGTACATCATCTGCTGCTTCTTCTCATTCTATTTCATCATCTGCCGCACCATCTGCGAGCTCATCATCGGCTGCTGCTCCTTCAGTAGTCTCATCATCATCTGCTGCTCCTTCAGTAGTCTCATCATCTACTTCCTCTGATTCCTCATCGTCTTTTGTTCCATCTGATGACGAAAATCTGGCTGAAGCTTCCAATAATGCTGCAAATATGCTTTTGCAGGGGCTTCAATCTTCTGATGACTCTGATGACGACTATGTTGGATCTGATTCTGATTCTACAACGTCTTATGTTTCTGCGTCTGATTCATTGCACTCATCTGCTTCTGAGGTTGCGCCAGTAGCTGCTGCACCAGATGTTGATGAGTTGCCTGACTTGTTTCAGATAAAGACACCTCCAGTCGAGGTTTCCCTTCTTCCTATGCGGAGAACAGCATCACATTTAACTGACGAGTTTCCATCCAGCGTTAGACCACAACGTTCTGCCATCACTCCCTTGACTTCCTTACGAAGAACTCATTCTCAGGTTTCTGCAGCCTCCACATCATCTGATGGAGCGATCATCAAACGCTCTCAGCCTCCACCATCAGTTCCAACAGCCAATATTGCATTTTTCACATCCGCTGTTGAAGTCCACAACGCATTTGCAGCTAGTGCTTATAGTTCTGGCATTCCCAATACTTATGCTGAGGCTGTTCAGTCTCATCAAGCATCTCTTTGGCAGGTTGCTATCGCTAAGGAACTGGATGCTCACAAGAAAAATGGTACCTGGGATCTGGTTCATTTACCAGTTGGTCGTCGTGCTATTGGTTGTCGTTGGGTTTTCACCATCAAGGAAACTACCACACCACCCACATATAAAGCACGTCTTGTTGCTCAAGGTTTTCGTCAAGTATATGGTCTTGATTATTTTGAAACCTTTTCACCTGTGGTTCGGTATGAAAGCATTCGTATTTTGTTTGCTGTTGCTGTTCAATTTGATTTGGTTGTTCATCAGATGGATGTTACTACGGCGTTTTTAAATGGTCATCTGCAAGAGGAAATTTATATGAATGTTCCTGCTGGCGTTAATGCTCCTGCTGGTATGGTATGCAAATTGAATCGGAGTTTGTATGGTTTGAAACAGGCACCACTTGCTTGGAATGTTGCCATCAATAAGGTGTTGGTCTCTGCTGGTTTTAAACGGTCTATTTCGGAATTAGGTATTTATTCATTGGTTGATGGTGAGTCGATTGTGCTTGTTGCTTTATATGTTGATGATCTTCTGGTCTGCTCCAATTCATCGAGCTGGATAACCAAAATCAAAGGAGTTCTGGCTTCACATTATGAGATGAAAGATTTGGGTCTTGTCAAGACATTCCTCGGTATGAATATTCACCAAATGGTTGGTGCTTGCTCAGTTTCCAGTGAAACTTTTTTGAATGGCGTCCTGGCTAGTTTTGGTATGGAATCAAGTAACTCTGTTACCACTCCCTTTGCTTCTGGTTGTGATTTTACACCTGGTGGAGATTTGAATGATGATGAAGTGACCTGTTTCCGCAGCATGGTAGGGAAATTGTTATTTGCTGCGAATACATGTCGTCCAGATTTGGCATTTGCCACTTCCACGTTGTCAAGGTTTATTAAGGATCCTAAAGCAAATCATCTTGCAGCTGCTAAACATGTTTTAAGATACATCAAAGGTACTCTCAAGTTGGCTCTGGTTTTCAAGAAAACGGTTGATTTCAAGCTGGTTGGGTATAGTGATTCTGATTGGGCTGGTGATAAAATTGATAGAAAATCCATCACTGGATATGTTTTTATGCTAGGTTCATGTGCTATCAGCTGGAAATCAAAGAAACAACAAACTGTTGCTTTATCATCAACCGAAGCTGAATACATGGCACTTGGTGATACTGTTAAAGAGTTATTGTGGCTTGTTCAGGTCATTGGTCAAATTGGTTTGAAACTGAAAGGTCCTCCAATTGTATATGAAGATAATGAAGGTTGTAAGCTTTTGACCAGTCACCCAGTTCATCATCAACGTACCAAACATATTGATATTAGACATCACTTTATTAGAAATTATCTGGCAGATGGTACGTTTGATCTTCAGTCTGCTAGAACTGACGATATGTTTGCAGATATGTTTACGAAAAATTTAGGTAGGTTGAAATTCAAAGGTTTTGTTAGTGACATTGGATTAAACGAAATTTGATAGTTTCAATTATGGTAGGGTGTTGAAATAGTAATTGAAACATTGAGGGTTAGCACGTGATTACACGTGATTCATTACCCCTAACACCCTCGTCACAATAATTTCATTAGTGACGCACAAATTTGTCGACGCACAAATTTTTCACACGCACAGTTTTCGAACCGCGACGTGAAAATTTTTCAGTGCGCTGACCGGGTATTTAACTTGGCTAAATGCCCTTTTCTTTAATTGTTTTGAATTTATGTTATTTGTATTTCTTTATAACTTATTTATAGTTTTGTTTATTAATCAATTAACTATGGATATTAATAGTAGGATAGTACACCTCCAACAAGTAGTAATCTTTGCTACTCTTATAGAAGCTCTAAATCCTCACATGCAATATTGGTAGTAATGAATACGGTCCGGCGTTTTTCAGAGGATTTGCAGGTGGAGAGAGTGAAAAACATTATGAGGGCACTAAGATTCTGGCTTAAAATATAAAGAAACACCAGTTTTTTTTTGTTGAATTGGCAATCTGGAGTTTTTTCAGAAGCTCCAATTGCTGACTTTCATTTTTCATTGTATGTGCTTTTCATACAGATTGACGAAATTTAATCTTCCCAAATTCCACCTCTTGGAGAATACTTGAACAACTAATTTAAGCTTAATCCTGAAAGACTACATTTTTTTGTGTAGGGTATTGTGCTGTATAGCTACTCTTTAAAAACAAACTGTTATGGATGTGTTGCGGGTTCCAGTCGATATATATATCAAGCTCCTCTTGATCTCCAATATATCCCAGACTGGACATACATAAGTCATTAACCCTAACTATAAAGCATAATAGGATCAGTAAGAGAGTAGTCTGCTCTGATTAATCCAGGATGGATTAATAGCTCAATTATTGTAATTACTAGTAACGTAAAATAGACGTGTAATAGCTTATTCTACAAAGCTATATAAAATATTATAAATATTTGTCCAAGAGGAAAAACCCCTCCTTATATAATAATTTCGTCGAGGAACTAATGATCGACAATTCAGTATTTTTGTAAACCAACAAATTGTCCTCATCGGGTAACTTCCGTAAACAGTAATTCAAGCACCGATTACATCGGCGCATCTGTAACACTATCCCCCCTTAAAAGTAAAATCGTCCTCGATTTGGTACTCGGCAAAAAAAGCCTCCCGGTGGGAGTAAAAAAAATAGTGGATAACGTTTGAAGCAATTCCCTTGTAGTACCATTTCACGCAAACGTTGACATCCACGATGTGTAGTCCCTTACACCTGTATCCTTTTATTATAACAAACAGTTAATATAATAAGATCCAATACTAAATGTACCAGGAATATCAAGATTCCTAGCTTGACACTATACTATCACAACAAACACTTGCTAATTTCTAAGATTAACAACTAAAACATCTGAAAGTCTTCGTAATTATTCTCATATATGATTATCATTCTTCTCCAGTGAAAGACTTGATTGTTTTGTAGCTAGTATCTTTCGTGATCTTCTAACTTTCTTAAGCTTTCTTTCTTTCTTAAGCTTTCTTTCGTTATTAATCTATCTTGCTTGAACTCTCTTTCTTATTTAATCTATCTTGCTTGTCTTTCTTTTTCGTAGACATCTGATTTATCTTAGTCATCCTTTGATTAGTTAATACACGAGGTGATGTAAACTTATATCCCAATCTCCAATATTTCTTGATTGTAAATATCTGTAAACTATCTGACCTTTGAATTCATAAAGGGATATAGGTTTAACTTCTGTATCATCTTTTTAACCAACATGCAAATGATTATTGACAACTTCTTCATACTCACACGTAGACATGAACATAACTGCACTATACACATTACCATGTCCAATCTAAATCGTTCACTCAATCTCACTGAACTAATTCTTCAACAATAACAGCACTTCGTATTTTCCTAAATGACTTTTACCCAAATACGTTTAACAAAACTATTCTTAACCGGGATACCTTCAATATATCAAAATCTTATTTTGTCCAACCCACGGTTCTCCATATTTTTCATAATGAACAATTAAAGCAATCATAATCACGTTTTGTCTAAACTGAATAAATCCCAACAAACATATCCAACTAATAAATATCTCTTTGAATCATATCAAAACATTTCTACTTATCTTAACTGAAATCTAAATGATCATGTAGCAGTTGATGTCTCTGTATGTCTAGCAAATTATCTCTATTTGTTTTCAAAACAGAAATCACAATTTTTTATCATCTAAATCGAAATCTGTTTCTTCAGGCTGACCAACCTCTAAAGCCTTTTCATAAATCTATTTCTTTCAATCAACTCATATCGTTTCCAACAATTGAAACACAGATCATTCCATAGCTTGATTATTTTCACATGGATTACCAAGATCGAAATCTCCTGTTTTTACACCAGACGGAGACCATCTTATACCAGCCCAATAACGCATTATTACTGGTTAATGGAAACGCACGTTATTATCTCTAAATGAAACGAGACATAAAAGTCACTTCCGCTAGCTGAATCCTTTCACCATAACTCTTCAACATTCTATAGTTCTTACCATTTAATTTCTGATTCTGACTAATTGAACTCTCATAGTTCAAACCACTGGACCTTAAACCTTATTCGTCCAGCTGAAGTCTACTACTTCAGGTCCTTAACATATAACTTTTGACCAGACGAAATCTCACTATTTCAGGTCCTTAACATATAACTTTTAACTGTCTGACTTCTAACCAAGTCAGCTCTTTAACATATAACTTTTAACTGTCTGACTTCTAACCAAGTCAGCTCTTTAACATATAACTTTTAACTGCCTGACTTCTAACCAAGTCAGCTCTTTAACATATAACTTTTAACTGCCTGACTTCTAACCAAGTCAGCTCTTTAACATATAACTTTTAACTGCCTGACTTCTAACCAAGTCAGCTCTTTAACATATAACTTTTAACTGCCTGACTTCTAACTAAGTCAGTTCTTTAACATATAACTTTTGACTACCTGACTTCTAACTAAGTCAGTTCTTTAACATATATAACTAATTACCAAACCTCACCCTGTTCTTACAACTTTCCAAATGGTTCATGACTCCATTCATTGTAATATTGAGTTCCTGTTGGAATAAACGGATACTTCTAATAAAGGATTGTCAATTCCTTTTATATTCTAATTGTGTTCTAAAATTTTACCTTTCTTGTAAATTACTCAACCAATAATATCTTTTCACTAACCTTTTACTAGGTCCGAATCTTTCAATTTATTCTGTTATTTCATTTAACTCCACCAATCGGATCAACTTATTCTTTCTATCAATTCCCGTTGCCTTCTTATTGGTTAACATACTATAAATTTGAAAATTATCATTGTACTATTTCCGGGATAATATCTTTTTCAAACTTTGGATATCTCCTTTGATTTATTGAGTTTCTATCACACAGTGATCTCACTAATGACAGCCTTTTTCTATTGATCACTTTGAATATTGATCTTAAATATGATTCCACAAAAACCTCTCTCTGAAGATTCAACTCTTCTCATAAATATATCACTGCCACGCCCTTCCTAACCATGCTAATAATTGCCTAATTTCATTGCTAATACTATACTATCCAGGCTGGAACATATTTTCTTCTAATTCATTTTTATTACTATATGACTAACTCCTAAGCCTCATTCTTATTCAATTCAGAAATCCTTATTGCATATTTATCACATGGTGGACATAATCTTCTGGCATTCTATACTATCATAGCTTCATTTAAAACAATCTAATTTTTTGATCTCATTCCGTGATACCTCACTTATCTGTCATCTGTGACAACCCAGCTATTGTCTTCGACTTTTCGAACGACATTAACTATTCTAACTTGTCCTCAATAATCATGATATCAACCGATGAACAGTCGTTGCATAATGCATGATTTTTGCAAGTGGAATTCTTTTAACCCAAATATGGTATCAAAGAGGGTTGAAGCTAAACACAATCCATACTAAACATAGTAGGATCATCTTACGATATCTATTCCATTCCTAAACCACATTAATTCATCTTAGGGAACCGATATCTTTTTATTCATTCCTGGATGATTCCTATAACTAACTCTAATGAATTCATTCCATTCGGTCTCTTCCCTGGTTTCTATCAAGGAACTTTTGTACTCCACAACCGACACTCATCCTAAACTTTTTTCAAAACTTTTAAAACTTTCTTCAATGAAAATCTCTAACCCGTTTAGCGACCAACCTGTCAGCCTTACTAACCTATCCCCACATCCTGTTGGACCATAACATTAAGGAACTGCTGTTGTAGCGCAACTGCCTAGCTCCCAATACTGAACATCAATCACCTAACCCGTCATTGATGTAAGCCACCGGTGCTACCAAATGTTATGGATGTGTTGCGGGTTCCAGTCGATATATATATCAAGCTCCTCTTGATCTCCAATATATCCCAGACTGGACATACATAAGTCATTAACCCTAACTATAAAGCATAATAGGATCAGTAAGAGAGTAGTCTGCTCTGATTAATCCAGGATGGATTAATAGCTCAATTATTGTAATTACTAGTAACGTAAAATAGACGTGTAATAGCTTATTCTACAAAGTGTATCATTAATACTATTTGTGTTTATTAATTATCAGTCTGTGATAGACGTTTATTGTCTTGTATAAAGTGTTATACTTGTACCTTTGGGGTACCACTCGAGCCTCTCTAAAGAAACTATATAAAGGATTCTACATAAAGGTAAGTGGGATGAGATGAGTATTTATAGTAGCGCGCTGTACGAGCTGCTATTTAGACTAACAATAGTAAGTTGTAAGTTACTTATGTTACACGCCTTTTTTATTGATGATTAAATGATGTAACAAGAAAGATGTTTAAATTTGGTTTTATAATTAAATGGTTTTCCATTGAATATAGAGATTCGGTGAGTATATTTTCCATATGTGGATTGTGTGGATATTATGATTAGGTGGTTGTAAGTGGTTTGCTTGTGAGTGATATCAATTCTAATACATAGAGTAAATCAAGGTTATAATGCATAGCCTTCACCCTTTCCTTTTGGTGTTTGTAGAAAAAATAATGTTTGAATCAATGGTGTGTTGACTGGAGTGTTGTTAGTTGAAGTTGTCAATAAACTATTCGGGTTGATCGTGGCAAATAATAGAGTAAGGTGCGTTTATGGGGTCGATAACAGATACTTTGCTAAAATTGCCTGCAGAACAATTCTCACTAGGTAAAAGTAAAGTTGAGGATGATCGTAATAAGTGGAAAAACAGTAGTGACGGTGAGTCAAATCGGTTGATTGTGTGATAACTAAATGCGGAGATTGAGATGCTAGTGTTAAGTACGATAAAGTGAAACTAAAATGAGTGATAAGTGAATTGTATGATCAACTCAAGATAAGTGAAGTCTAAATGAGTGTTCGTTGATTGAGTGTCGATAACGGTCAAAATACCATGGGGAGAGCAGAAATAGCGATGAATAATTAATTTGAAATGGGTTCAAATTCGATGATGTAGCAGCGGTGTTTTTATTTGCTAATAAATGTAAAATTGAGGGACTCTCTGCGGGGAGGGGTTTAATTACTCTTGAAAATGGATTTGCAATGGTAGCAAGTAGCGGTGTAGCTAATGTGTAGAAAGTGCTTTGTACACGGTCAATCGTCGCGGAAGTAATGCTAGTAGAAGCGGTGGCGGCGTAAAATAATGTGCTGAGTATTAAAAGAAGGCAAATCGTTTCGCTGGTTTTCATCGTGAAAAAATGGTGAAAATTTTTAATTCTGTTGAATAACATGCTAGAGGGTAGCTGCTCGGATATGTTGATATAAGTAGACTCAATGAAGAGGACCTGTAATAGTGTAAGTTGATAGATTTGGTGTACCTATCGTGTGATTTGTAATGTAAGTTTCAAAAGATCAATGATTTGAAATCAGTGAATAGTAATACAGTGGCGTTTTGTGTAATGTGGCCAATGCGGGTAATGTGACTTGAGATAGTCGATAATTCTTAACCTGTAGTTAATGTGGTCAAGGGGGGACAATTGTGGGATGTCGTGAGGCTCAAAGCGTTGAATTTCTGGATGCTCTTGGAAAGACAGCGGAGAAATTAGACTAATAATCAAAAGGGGAGTTCAGTGCGTAATCGGGTTCCATGTATCATAAGCTAAGCTTAGTGGTAGTGATTTTCTGCTGACTTTTAACGTCTTGTATAAAGTGTTATACTTGTACCTTTGGGGTACCACTCGAGCCTCTCTAAAGAAACTATATAAAGGATTCTACATAAAGGTAAGTGGGATGAGATGAGTATTTATAGTAGCGCGCTGTACGAGCTGCTATTTAGACTAACAATAGTAAGTTGTAAGTTACTTATGTTACACAAAGCTATATAAAATATTATAAATATTTGTCCAAGAGGAAAAACCCCTCCTTATATAATAATTTCGTCGAGGAACTAATGATCGACAATTCAGTATTTTTGTAAACCAACAAATTGTCCTCATCGGGTAACTTCCGTAAACAGTAATTCAAGCACCGATTACATCGGCGCATCTGTAACACAAACAATTCTTCCGATATAGTGTAACGGCTATCACGGTCCGCTTTCACCGGGCAAACCCGGGTTCGACTCCCGGTATCGGAACTTCTTAAGCCTGGTTAGCTCAATCGGTAGAGCGTTTGACTCTTAATCAAAAGGCTGCGGGTTCGAGCCCCGCATCGGGCTTATTTTTTTGTGTATCAGTTGCATATTTATAAAGTAGTTTGGTGTCCTTCAAAACATTTCTTTTTGAAGTTTGTTACTACGCAAAGAATGAATGCAATCCGGACCTACTTTGATAATGCAGAGATTTCGACCTGTAGCATGGACGGAAAAGAACCTTCTGAGAGTACCTCTGTCAATGAGGAAACTGCAATTCACACAGTTGAGACCCCTCTTTCGAATCAAACATCTCTACAGGATGCTGAGGTGAAGAATTACAACGAGGCAGACGATCCGGTAACGAGCAGCAAAGCTAATCAAGAAATTTTAGAATTAGCTACATACAAATCTGAAAAAGAAGAAACTATGTCATTCTTTGCTATGAGAAAATACTACAAAACTAAGGAAGAGATGGATAGACAATTCGATACAATTGAGAGAGATTTATATGAACTAGATGTGTATCGTGGTATTTTAGTGCTTACACAAAAGGTAAAAGAAAGATATGATGGCAAATTCAAGAGGATGAAAAAAAGATACGAATCTAAAATCAGAAAGATTCAAAGAGAGAAAGGTATCGAAAAGGTATTCCATCAAAATGCGCCTATTGACGATTTAAATAAAATCAAAAATGTCAACAATTTACTGGAAAAGAAGTATCAAATGTTAATGCTGAAATATGAAGCTAGTTTAAGTGACAATAAGGAACTAAGGGAAGAAAACGTGGCCCTTAGAAGACGTTTTAAATTTGCAATGCAGCGGACCAAAAATGTCAATGAAGTATACGATTGTGAGTACGACGATCAAGGGAGCGATTACGAAGTACTATCTTTTCACCACAAATAAATTACTGAGAGGTAAACAATCATCTGAAGGAAAACAGTGTAAGTTTATGTAGCAATTATATCATCTATCTCTAATATTGATTTATATCTTTATAGAAAAGATAGAGATATATAAAGTATTTTGAAATTCATGCAGTTTTGAAGCAGAGGAAGGCGCAGTCTTCTGCGTAGAGATAGAGGAAACCGTCTTGTTCATGTGTTATACTTGAAGTAAAGCTTTTACCTACAATGACTTGCCAAGGTGCGCCTAGTAAATCATCTAATGACGATTTTATTTGACCAGCTAACTCGGATTGCTGACCCTTTAAAGTAGGATAAAGTTTAGTTATTGTTTGTACGACCGTTTGTTGGTCCACTTCAGACTGTTGAAAAGACAGAAAAATAGTTAGTCATTACATAACAGAGAGCTGTTGATGAAACATGAAATCAATTACGTACCAAATCAGTTGACTTGACAATGAACTCTATTTGCGACATTTATGAGGAATGGAAAAGTCGTGGTAAGAATGTTTTGGAAGTAACTACTTGTTAAATCGTGATATAGTTCAAGGTGAAAGATTGGTTTTTTTAACTCTGTAATCTCATCCACAACATATATTGTGTCGTAGTAAGATTGAGATTAAATAACGATAATCATCAGTTATGCCTTAAAGTATAAATATGTCTAGATAATCAGTGTAGGATTTATTTACAAGAGTGCTACACCTTTTTCGGTGCTTATAAAGATTAATTTGCTACAGAAGCAGTTTGATTTTGTTCAGCAACTTCTGGGGAGTGAGGGAATTTGGAGTTAAAATCTAAAAGACCTTTTTCCCTGATTTCATCAAGAATGACGAATTTTTCCCTTCTACCAAATCGCTCCATATCCACATGTTCAACAGTAGAATTCCACGCTGCGGCATCACCTTTCCACCATAAACCATCCCAGTAAATTTTACAATCGTTTGCCAATTTCAAGTCATCAATAACTGCGGATAAGTCTGCAGTTGCTTCCATGGTGTAAGTTGGTCTATACTGAGCAGAACACCAGATTCTTTTGTACTCATTTAGCTTACGTAACTTTTGGGCTTCATCTTTACGTGAAACTTCTCTCATAAATCTCAATTCTACCAAACCGTGGTATGCCTGGATGGCCTTTGAATAATCTTGAAACTGTGCAACAGCAAGGGGACGCCAAATATCATGACGAGTATGAGGTTTTTTGTTTTCTTTGTTTGGGCGGAAAAACTGTTGATTTATTTGGTATTTTGTTATATGTGGAGTTTGTGAATAGACCACCTGTCCAGTCTCAATATTTCTGAAAAGAAAAACCTGTGGTGCAAAATCATTAGTTTTCAACCAGTGTGAGTTTCTAAACTTTGTTGCCATGTCTATATATGGTGTTGCTGGATTTTGCTGGAAGTCTTACCAAGATGTCGCCTTGTTGGAAGCGGTGAAAAATGAAATGAAAAAAAGTTGAAAAAGTCATAGAACCATGCATCGATAAAAAATACACAATCGACGCGTCGATCACATATACCCTTATATGATATATTGCTATCAATGTACATGACTGTTTAAAGATAATATGATGAACCAAAACGTAGCAGGTCACATTTATTTTGGACGCCGGTCGGTGTACGTTACTTAACAATGGATGTAATTTACTTGAATCCAATAAGTGATCACTTTTCGTATTGCGTTCAATATACTGTTTTTTTCAATATCATAGGGTATGCGGCTTGAACGAGCGCTTGAGAATAGTGCGAGCAGCTACTGTAGTATGTATTAGAGGTTCGTTACCCCACTCAACAAACATATCATACCAAATACTATTTAATCAAATTCGCATATTCTTTGATTTTTTTCTTTCAATATCTTATCGATTAAGTGCTTTTAAGTAGGTATATAGTTATTATATATTGGTTGCGGAAAAGTCCGTCAGTGTCTCCGCAATCCATTTTAGCTAACTCATTTCCTATCAACTTTGTTTCTTGAGTTTTTCTTTTCTTTCTGCTAAGAACTGCTTATATTTGGCCAAAGTGATTTTTTCTTGCTTTTCCTTATATTCATCAATGCCATGATAAGTTGACCCTAAAAGACCGTCCCAAAAGGTAAAAAATGGTTGAGAAAAATTGTACTTTATACCAAACATTTGGTGGTGAATATCATGGTAGATGGAGTTGTTTGGAAAAATCTTTTGGAAAATATCCCAAGGTAAAGAATAACCACAATGATCATCTACTGTCTTTAAAGTTGAAAAAGTGTAAAGGAAGATCGATTCACGTGGAGTCAAATTCAAGGCCAAAGAAGCAATCCCAGTTCCAAGGGTATCAAGTAAAAACCCTTCTACAGGATTATTGAATAGAGCCCCAAAAGCGTATGGAACATAGAGCTGGTGGTGTCTAGAATGGAAGTATCTGTACAAAAACTTGTTCTTGTGCATCAATCTGTGTAGAAAGAATTGCCATGTATCAATAATAACAAAAGCGGAAACCACTTTGATTAGTGGCAAAAGGTACCAGTAACTTAGATAGATGAAAATATTTGGTATGAATCCTGGTAAAACTTGTCTCCATTCCCATAGCAAATTGTTTTCGTAACCCACAACTGCAGCAGATTCGAGACGTTGTACTCCTAATCCTGTAAGTGTTTGAATGATGTGTTGAAATATGACATCTCTTATGACCACGAACTGAGTCACCTTGTTTTTAGAAAGCTGTTCCTCGGAAGGATGGATCCTATATTTTTCTAAAAGTTGATAAACATCTACAATATGAAACATCATAGAATAAGACCAGTATGCCACTATTGGAGCTATCAAGGCCAGAACTCCATCAGGAATCCCAGAGACAAGATTAGCTTGTGGCTCTAAAATAACTTTCGGAGGTAGGGATCCATCCATAAACGAAAGATCGGGGAGGCTCATCATTTAATTAGTGGTTAGAAGGATTAAAAAAGAGTTCAAATATCAGAGAAATGTTGAAATAAAATCCTTTTTTTGCAAGCTCTAGATGTGCAAACTCTTTATGTTTTATGAGCGGGATATAAAACCTATCACCTGTTACTTACTGGATCTTACTGATGGATCGGAAATAAAGAAAAGGTCTCGTCATTTTTTTTACAAGCAGAAGGTAGAAAAAGTTTCTCGGATGATGTGGTTTTTTTTATACGATAAACAAGTCAATCGACGCACTATTAACATTCCAATGGGCGTTTTTACGATAGACGCAATCGACGTCATCGACGCTTTAGAATTTTTTTTTCATTCCTATGCAAAGGCTCTCGTCGAACATGAATCTGAAAATCTTGTGGTAGTACTGGATTTCACGGTTTAAACTGGCTATATCTTCCATTTATCTACCAGGAAATCATGCTTTCAAGATCTGCAACAACTGTGAGATTATTTTCAACTTCTACTTCACAGAGACAATCTCTTTATGCATTCAAAAAACAACTAGACGAGTATGTGTATGCCAACAACTTGTCTTCTCAATGGAAGTCATTAGTATACAGACCTAGAAATGCCGACACTCTAGTTTCACTCAATGCACTAGACAAAAAGAATGATCCAATTTTACCAAGAAAGTATCCAGGTGTCCCATCAAAGAAAAAGCTTAACAAGTTCATTGAACTTTTATTGACTTCTAAAGAAGTTATGTTACTCAGAGAAACTCTTACTGAATTGTTCAAAATCAGACTCAACAAGTCTAAACAAATCAAGTACTTAGACCAATCAACCATCAACACCTTCCTCTACAAATCATATCAGATGGATGTGAGCCTTTTTCAACAAAATTTGATGTGGCTCGATCAAATCAACGAAAATGATTCTGTTTTTGGTGTCAAAAACGTTGAATGTATAGCTTTCATTCGTGCAATGATTTTAAGGAATAATGCGGCTTTAGATTATAATTCTTTCAAAGAAAAAATGTCACATTGGGTAAAAAAAGCAAATATGAATGATAAAGGTAGCATTCTGTACAATGCTGTAGCAGTTATCGCTTCAAATGGTACCGACTCAACAGCTTTAAGAAACCTCTCTGAATTAACCGAAGAAAAAGTGTACTCTGTGATGCCAACGGCAGATTTCCATCAATATGATCACTGCTATTCAATCTTGTCCGCATTGAAAGAAGTATCTGCTGCTCACGAAATCTCATCAAGATATGAATCATTCATGAGAGATGTAGAAAATTTAAAAGGTGAAAAGAAGAGCACGTATGAAATTTTATTGGAAGCCAATGAAAAATTCAAACAAGCGGAGCAAAACAAGAACTTGGAAGAATCTGAACTTCAAAACTAAGATCAGTGACTAATATAAGTAGTATCAGCCATGTATATAAATTTAGTATCATATTTATTAACTTAAATAAGTGTATCAACTCGTGCAAAGTTTTAAAAAGAAAAAAAAAAGAAAAATAAAAAGACCTACTCATTTTGAATTTTGTGATCTTCTTGAGTCGGTATATAGTCAGTCATTCATGATATTTTAGATGGTTACGAGTATATTCATTGGAACACAGAATTATTTTTTGCAATTAAGCTATAATGCATTCACATCCTTAATTTAAGGATACATCCGTGTCTCAGTATATGCTTTTTACTAGATACTACCACGGACTTCTTGATGCTACCTAAACCTTTGTTTCGCATTGATACACACTTACTTATACATTGCTCTTGTAACGTTTAAAACCAACATTTCACAAGAATGTCCTCACCGGTTTGATACGGCTTTGGAAGAAATAATTAACATTTCAGTCGTATGGTACTTATCATTTCACCTAAATAGCATGAGTGGATGTATCTTACGGCCGAACTTTTTAATACCGGTTCGCTGCTTCTTTGGATTAAGGCGGCGTTTTTTTCTTGTATGTGGTTTTTTTTAAGATACTTTTTTTAGCGATTGAAGGAACCTTCGGCTGGATTCAAAGTTAAGCCACTAAATATTTTTTGAACTATTAATATACTAGGGAGTTACTTTGATAATGTCGAACTTTTCTCAGGGTGTGACAAACCTGCAAAATAATATGCAATCGATTTTTGGAGGACTCAAAAAACGTAATAACAGAAGTCAAGATCCTTCTTCTAACGAAGAGACAAAAGATAGATTAGATTTAATGGAAGATGATGATGAATACGACGACTTGAAGAATTCAAAAGAAGAGAAAAAATCAAGACGTCCAAAGGAGGATAATTTTACTCAACAAAGATTAAAGGCTGTACACCCAATTCTGACCGCCAAGGCGATCATTCCTTTACTTGTGTGCTTGTCAATAATCTTCATACCAATTGGTGCTGCCATGTTAAAGGCCTCAAACAATATCCAGGATTTTACTATCGATTATTCGAGATGTTCAGCGAATGCTAGTTTTGATGATTGGACCACTATTCCAGATGAATATTACGTCCATCATTTTAAGGATGAAGCCAAACTAACCTTTAAACCACAATGGAAATTAGCAACCAATGACTCGTTTGTATGGAAGGATTACCCTGAAGAAGCAAAGATTTGTCAAATTCAGTTTCAAATTCCAAATGAATTACCAGCTCCAATTTATTTTTACTACAAACTGACAAATTTCCATGCTAACCATAGAGAGTATGTGAAATCCTTTAGCGAGGATCAGCTTAATGGAGATGCTGCTGATGTCAGCATAATCAAGGATACAGTAGGTCAAAATTGTCAGCCGTTATCAGTTGATGATACGACTGGGAAAATTATATATCCATGTGGTTTGATTGCAAACTCGATGTTTAATGATACGTTTGACTCGACTCTGAAAAGTATCGAGGATAATGTAAAGGATTACGAGTTTTCCACCGATAACCTCTCATGGTCGACAAACAAAAACAGATTCAAAAAGACTAAATATGATGTCAATAAAATAACACCTCCACCAAATTGGATTAAACAATTTCCAAATGGTTATAATTCGTCGAACTTGCCTGATATTTCAACTTGGCCACAATTCCAGAATTGGATGGCGCCAGCAGCATTGGCCGATTTCAGCAATATTGTTCTTAGAAATGACAATGACGATTTACCAGCAGGTACCTACCAGGTGGAAGTAGGATTACATTTTCCAACTACTGAATACAACGGTGGTAAATATGTTTACATTTCTACCGCATCATCAATTGGGGGTAAAAATCCATTTTTGGGAATCAGCTGGATCGTTGGAGGAGTCATTTGTATAGCATTGGCCATAATTCTTGGATTTGGTGCGCTGGTCTTAGGGAGAAAATCTGGTGATACGAGATTGCTAAGCTGGAATAAGGATAATTAAGTTATTTATGTAATAGTTTATGTATGATGGGTCATGTAAACACAAGTGATTCATGAGGCGACGCCGAACGGGGTATCTGTTTTTCCCATGATATTTTCGTTTCTTTTGTGCGTTAAAATTGTCCGTTCCTTGCAAACCAGCGTAGCGTTAATACGTCAAACGAGGCGCTAATACAATTACAATAACAATTACAATTACAATAACAATAACAACAGTAATCTTATTCGAAAAAAAATGGGCGCCAACGCTTTTCTGTATTTACGCAAGCATGTAAATATATTTATATATAGATATATAGCACTTACGCCAACTACTTTAATTTTGCAATTCCGAGTCAAACGAAACTACAACTGAGGATGTTGTTTAATTCCGTCCATCGCAGAATAATATTCACTCAAAAATTACATAACAGAGACAACCGGCAAGATACGTGGAAATATTGCGCCGTCCTATTGTTCGTAAAAAATTTCTCCTATTATGAGTATAGGGTAAGATTCTAATTTAATTTTCTCTCCCGTTTTTCTTTCATTCTCAGTTTCTGGTTGTTTGTTCTATTCTTGCTAGTAAGGGCGAAGGCACTTTAGACTGCGAGTATTCTAGATTCTACATCATTGCAGCCCAATCTCACTACTGCTTTTTCATTAGTGCTTAATCTGTGTTGATTACGCCGATATAGAACTAGCACCTCCTTTTTGCCTCTCATTCGACACGGATAAAATAGCTTATTTATCCCACGAAAGATTACTGTGCCTTCACTACGTTGTGCACAGCATATCAAACAGTCATATCATAATCTCCAATCCAATTGACCATTAACACCGGGTATTTTTCAAAGCTCTTCCAGCACACTTAAATCTTCATTCAAACAATGTTCAGCGCCAATTCGTATTCGGTTTCTGCACCGGGATCTAAGCAAAACAATACACAAAGTGGCGGTCTTTCAAACCTAGCTAATGTCGCAGCAACAGCGGAATCGGGCAACAAGACAAATGTCCCAGTTTCAATGAATAACAACACACTTCCTCTTAATTCTCAACAAATGTACTATCAATCACACCCGGTCCAACCAATAGCTCCCCCACCGCAACAGCAGTACATGCCCATGATGATGCCTCCACAATCAGGTGCTCCTTTCTATGATCAGCAACACTTCAATTCTATGTATCAGCACCAACAGCATCAATCACAACACCCATTCAACAACCAAATGTTTCAATCCAACAACCAGTTGTATAATAGTCAACCCCACAACAACATTCCAATACTGCAAATTCCAGTCAACAGCGTGAACCAACCAATGGGTATGCCAATGAACAATGGTTTGCATATGGCTAATATGATGAGAAATACAAGTTCTATGAGTAATTCCATCAGTTCTTTGGGGAACATGAATAGGGTGGAAAGTATAAACAGCGAAATGGAAGATCAAAATCCTAATCATCATAACGGATCAAATAATAATAACAGCGGTATCAATTCTCATTCCGGCACCAATATCACAACAAGAAAGAAGGACATTTTATTAGGTCCATCAAAGTTACGTCGGGGTCCATGGTCTCAAGAAGAAGACAAACATTTACTTGATTTAGTTGGGTTGTTTGGAGGGGAAAAGAATTTAAACTGGGTCAAAATTTCCCAAATGCTTGAAACACGAACAGCAAAACAGGCCAGGGAAAGATATCATCAAAATTTAAAGCCTTCGCTCAATCGGACTCCAATAACAGCAGAAGAGGGTAAATTAATTGAAGAATTAGTTGAAAGGTATGGGAAAAGATGGGCCGAGATTGCTCGCCATCTAAATGGTAGGAGTGATAATGCTATTAAAAATTGGTGGAATGGTGGTGCCAATAGGAGAAAAAGATCATCAGACAAAAAAGAGGATGCTTCGATGATAAACCATGGCCACGAAGAAGAAGTTGACCCTAGATCAATGTCATGTAACTCATCAGGAAACGAGGATGATTCCAGCATTAGCGAAAATCACAATAACAGATTTTCAAATGAAGATAAGAACAGTGCCAAAGATATTGAAATAAATGTCAGTGATGGAAACGAGAATGAAAACAATAGAGACGGAATTAACAATAGCGGCAATATCAGTACCGCTAATAATAATAATGAGAATACACTACAGCTACCAAATATTTCTCCTATGACGATGTCAAAACGGAGCTCGTCAATTGAAACGAGATTACATGCATTGAATGGGTTGGGCACTGCAAGTAACCACAGCAAACTGCACAATAATACCAACAATACCATTAATTCCGAGCTTTCGGATCACTCATTGCGCAAAAGGAAATCTGTGAAAGATGATGCGATTTCTAAAAGAAGACACTCAGCCGCATCCATCGGTAGCGTTGGAAGTATAGGAAGCAATGGTTCATTGCCACATCCATTGAGTTCAACATCACCCTATCTTGGATTGTCTTCATTTTCCACCAATCACCATCCGTCAAACATTGAGAGTATCATTTCAGGTCAATCTTACCGTAGCTCAAGAGCGTCTTCTATCTGCAGTGGTGAACTTAATAGTATTGTTAGCAATATCAGCACGAGCGATAAAGACCTTAACAGTGCGAGCGTAAGTCGCCGTGGGTCTCTTTTTGGACATCCTCCTTTGACCAGTTTGAACAATAGAGGAAGTGTTGGTAGTTTGACGGGCCTTCGTCGCGGAAGCGCTAACTTCAATGTTTCTAGTTTCAGTGGGTCCAGAAGAGAAAGTCTAACGAATGCCGCAAATAGCGCAACAGGAAACGGAAGGTTGAGTGTAACTAGTTTGACTCAATATTCCATCAGTGGAAATTCTTCAAGCAATGGAAACAATGTTAATCTTCCATTTGAGGAGGCAAGCAGTGGACTGAGAAAAGATATTTTCAAAAAGGGTTTCCAGTTCTCCAAAAATGCAACAACTAAGCAAACTGAGAAGAATCCGCTTTCTTCAAACATGTCTACTATACCCACATCCACAACTCAGCAAAGTGTCCCATTGCAGAACATATCTTCCCAGTCTTCCTTACCGACAGCAAATGTAGTGAAGCCAGAAAGTAAACAATTGAGTTATTCTACAAGTTCGTCTCAAATTCACAACTCAGACTCACAGAATCACCTACAACTCAAACCTTCAGAACCCGAAGAGTCGCCGCTTCAGACATCACAAGAAAATGAAGAAGGGGTCGGGGAGAAGAATAAGGTAAAAATGAGTATAAGTTCCTTAGTGACGTGATTACGTAAACACCAACTTATAAGACCGGTTTCCCCTATACGTTCACTCGTTAGCGGGATATATTCTGTAGTTCGTACCAGAATAGTGTCAATATAACAATTGTTGTTTATAATAAATTACTAGTGTAAAGTTATTGATAATAATAAAAGGGGTTGTTAAGTTCGTTGTATAAAGGTAATAATGTAAGATATCTCCATAAAGAGATATCAAATGGCTGCAAACCGTCGATTAATTCATCGATAAATAAAGAACGTTCGCTTAATTTAATAGCGACTAACGACGTTATTCATGACACATTTTCAGATAGTGCTGAATAACTTAACGGCACTATAATACACCTCTTCCTGGAAAAAAATTTTGTGTAACAAAATTTGTTGTAGCTCAGTTCTCACCAAAAGTTTTGGAATACAGTTGTCTTTCAAAATTTCCCATGTCAGCAGTATAATCACTGATTGATCGCATAGGTGAGCCATAGTATTGGTAACATGGACGTAATTCTTTGACGTTTACCGAAGCCGGGAGTATTTTCCCATCCATATCCTTCAATTTGTAAGAATGTTTTGGAGTAGCCCTTGTAACGATATAAGGTCCGTCCCAAGATGGATCTGTTTTCTTACGCTTTTGTTGAACCTTCTTGTAAACGTATTCACCTACTGTAAAAGTATTATGATTTGACTTTGGATCATTCAATAACTTAAACATCCTTCTGGAGTGAAAACGTCTATCGGTTACCAATTTCCTGTTTTCGGAAATTGTTTCAATCTGAAAACGTCGCAAACAAACTGCATCTAGACTTACAACATCTAAATTGGTACTAAGCGCATCATAGTATTTCGTCAAATCCATGAACTTGAAATCAACATGAGATTTAAATCCAAATAGTAATTACTGTGGTGCGAATCCATAGATGGTGGAATTATTGTTGTAACTCCTGATTGCTTGTTTTAGCAATTCGGGCCATCTTCTGAAATCCGGATCGTGTGATTTAACTAGATTCTTTAACAATCCATTGACTCTTTCAACTTTGGAATTTGCCTGCGGATAATACGCACTGGTATATCGCCATTGAATACTAAGATTTTTTGTAAAATTTTTGAACTCAAAAGCTGTAAACGGTGCGCCGTTATCGCTCACTATCGTCGCCGGGAGTGGAAAAATTGTAAGTAGCTTGGAAAGAAACAGTTTTACTGTTTCAGTGTCTTGAGTCTGAGTAGGTAGTGCATAACAAAAACCCGTAACATACTCTACTGCCACTAACACAAACTTTTCCCTTAGTCTAGAATTGACTCTGTTTCCCAGCGGGCCTACAAAATCAATGTGCCAAATTTCCCCAGTGTGTGGAATTTTGATCTGCTGCATCACCTGCGGTAAATCGCTCCACCGTGTGTAGAGGTCGCAAGATTTGCAATTCTGAACAACTTCTATTGCCAGTAACATTGATCCAGGATGAAAGATCCGCTCATCGATTAAGAAATCAATGAGTAAGCTCGGAGAACCGTGAAAACGAAAATGCATCCGTTCCAGGAATTGGAAACAGTCTCCTGTAGACACCACCTTGAGTAAAATATAGTCCTTGTGGATGTAGTATAAGACATCGTCTCGAACAATAAAATATTTTAGATATGATTTCAACTTCTCATATTCATCCTTGTCTGGTGAGTCCTCTGGGATTTCTGATGAGCTCATCCCTAACAGTCTTTTTATCGTCTCCATTTCGGTATCACTCAAAGAATTGAAATTCGGTAATTTCCTCTTCTTGAAGTAATGTTTGTCTGTTGCATCTTCTGATTCAATCCTTGCATTGTCGTCTGCTTCTTCATCACTTTCCTCAACATCGTCTTCTAAAGAATCAACTGCGTCTAGGGCAACAAAAACGTAATTCAATTCCAATCTCGGTTGATCAGTAACATGAAAACGACTTAGAAAGTCAGCACATATGTTTTCAACACCTTTGATGTATTTAATCTCAGCGGGATAGGTTGAGAGAGTTTCTAGAAAACGCAGAATTCGATGATTCAACATTGAATTCTTTTTGGAAATACTCACTAAAGCTTGATGATCCGTATAGATGATAATGGATTCCGAAAGTAGTAAGTAATTACTGTTCAAGGCCATTAAAACTCCCAATAGTTCCCTTTCGAGGGTGCTGTAACGTCTCTGCACATCCGAAAAAGATTTACTGAAAAATGCAATAGGCACTAGTGACTTACCGTGACTCATGTCCTTAGATTCCTGCATAATCATTCCCCCGACTCCTAAATCCGAAGCGTCAGTCCAAATGTGAACTGGTTTTGCGGGATCGAACAATTGTAGCCCAACTGCTTTGCTTAGGTGTGACTTGATGGTGTTAAAATTCTCTTTTAACAACTTGATTTCAACATCAGACACCTTTTTCTTCTGTAACAACGTCAAGTGTTTGTACATCGGAGCAAGTAGTTTTGCACAATCAGGAATAAAATGATTCAAAAAATTAACGAATCCGATAAAACTATGCCATTCCTTTCCTGTTGTAGGTAACCTCCAATTTTTAACCATGGATACCTTCTCTGGTGTAGGGAATCGTTTGCCGTCTTTAATTAAGTAGCCTAAAAATTCGATTTCACTGTTAGCTAATTTGATTTTCTTAATCGTCAAATGTAAACCAAAATTCTGTAGGATAATAAAAATGTCTTCTATCAGTTGTAAGTGTAACGTTTCGTCATTCGAACCAATAATAATATCGTCCAAATAACAATGTACTGTATGCAGCGTATCGTCAAACTTTAAATGTGACAGAACATATTTCATGAATCTCGTAAAGACTGCAGGTGCCGAAGCCAATCCGAAAGGTAGCCTGTTAAATTCGTAGTTACCAAATTGAGTAGTAATACCAATTCGTGCACCAGTTCTATCCAAAGGAACGTTGAAATATGCACTTTTAAGATCCAAGGTAGTAAACAACGTAAATTTCGCTAAGCCTTGTATCAGAACTTGAATCGGTGGTATTGCTTCCATTCCATATTTGAGAGATTTATTAATTTCTCTAAAATCTGTAACAACTCTAACCTTGTCCCTTTGGGTGATGGGAAAGATTGGGGCTAAAGCAACCAGACCGTCGTCCTTAATCTCCGACAAAACCTTTTTTTCCAAACCATCGTTTAGAAACTCCTTAATGTGTTTCTTCGACAGTTCATTTGCATAAAAAGGACGTGGCTTATGATAATCGAAATTCTCAATGAGTACCTTGTACTTGAATTCATGTTTAGGAATCGTTGCCAAGACATCTGAGAACAATTCAGGATATTTCTCTGCGTATTCTAGCAATAAATCTTTCCTAGGAGCAATAGCGTTGATTTCCTTCACTTCCGAACCTGTTTCAAAAATACCCTTGAATTTGTCATGTAAATCAAACTCCTTTCCGTGGAATGTCAAATATTCGACATTGTCATCTAGTCTGTATTTAAATCTGCCTAATGTGGGTTTTCCAATAATCAACCGTCCTTTCTCGTCGATTGGTAACACAAGAAATTCTAACTCGATGGAGATCTGCGATGTCAAAAAAATTCTAATCAAAGCAATCATCTCGCATCTGATATTATCGCCAAACGCAGCATAAATCTTATAAGTTTGCTTTGCAGGATAAATATCTACCACTTGTGCGTACTTCGGACAGTCATCCAAGAATCGTTGATATACCAAATTCTTTGATGCTCCCGTATCCAGTAGCACTAATTTTTTTATGTTAGATAGGCCTCGCCTCACCGTCTAAAGAGTTGATGTATTCAAACTCACTTTTAAAAATTCCATCGGGATCTTCGTTACCGGAAACAACAGCAGTATCAGAAGTGGAATAATCAATAGTTTCATCAACTTCTGAATCCAGGTCAGAATCCTCAAAATCCACAACATCAGCGCTATTAACAGTCGCGATACTCTTCCTCTTGGTGTCATCGTATTGCTTGGAGTTTTTGTTGCAAGTAGCACAGCTGCAATTGCGACAAAAATTTACCTTCTTGTTGAAAACTAAATTCTTCATGGTTCTCTTCTTCTTACATTTCAAACATTTACAATCAGTACAGTAACCTAACCTTTTTCCTTTCTCGCTGTAATTCTGTAACTTGTAGATCGGCTTGGAACGAATCGCCATTAATTCATCTGAATTATTCGATGAAGCCATGCGTAGAATGGATCCTGTATTAAGTTGCACAAATTGTAGTAACTTCTGGACCGTAACGATGGTTGTAACCTGCTCCACAAGCTCTGGCTTTTTCGCTGCTTCCAAATCCGCCACAATTCTTTTCTTAATCGTGTGGAAAACTTCACTGGCGAAGGTTTGATACTTCTTGTACTTCCGAATCCATGAAGAATAGAAAGGCTTCATGTATGGATTGTTCAGATCAAATGTTGTTAGCTGCTTAATTTTCGTCTTACCATATGCGTGGAACTCATATTGGTCAAATAAGACCACCAGCAAACCGTTATAATCCTTCGGATCACTCTCTTGTAACTGATCCATAACCTCTGTGCAACTGAAAGATTCGATTGCGAACTTCCAATCATCCACCGAATTTGTCTGATTTCTCAAAATCGTTTGAATCCTCATCATGTAGACTATTCTCTGTTGGATGGAGTCATCTTCCGTGAATTGGATATCCTTGAGCATGTTTGAAATCGTACTCAACTGAGCATCCTTTGCAGAATTGTATTTCAGCAAGGCTCCTGAAACTTGTAATTGTGGAATCTTCTGGGCAGTAAAAACTTCTGGAAGATAAATCCTGATATTTTGGAAGATAACATCCTTATTTGGAATGTCAACATTGACGTCGGGGTAGTTTGGTACTCCGGAATTATCCGCAGAACCCTGTGATCTCCCAATAGGACGTGCTTGTTGGGCAAGATTTTGAAGTTCAAACTTAAGATTCTCGTTAAACTTCTTGTTTTGTGCTGCTTCTAATCGCATATTCTCCAACTCTTGCCTGATGTCCTCCATAGAGTCACGCAGAAACACTTGGTTGTCGTAGCTTTCGCGTTCTTGAGCCTTAATTTTGGCCATGTCTTGAGCCAGGATGTCCTCTTTTTGTTGAATCTCTTCAAGATTATGTTGAAGTCGTTTTCCTGTCTCATGGTCAATATTGTTGGCGACCAACAAGTTCTTTAGTCGTTCCATTTCAATATGAACGTCCCTCTCCATGTTGAGTTGTTTTTGTTCCAACGAGATTTGACTCTCCAACAACTTGTTCTCGTTGACCCGATGTTGAGCGTCATGCTTAACTAGCTCTTCAATTCTCTCTTCATCGGCGTGTAACTCCTCCTTAATATTCTTAATCTCACCTTCTTCCTTCACTAACTCCTTCTTGATACCTTCGGCTTGTTCGAAAAGATAGACAGCTTTGCCTGAAAGATCAGTGTTGTGCGCTTCTTCTTCCTTTTCGACTTTGTCGATTCTCTGCAACTCTTGATCAAACTCCGTTTGAGTTGCTCTCTCCAGCTGTTGAAAACGTGCCTCAAATTTGGCAGTGGTAGCTTCCATCATTGCTGTGATTTGCTTCAAGAGTTCTTCGTTATTCATCTTGACTAGGTTGTTTAATTATCTCTTTTTGTTTACTAAGTAAATTTAGATTTACTTGTGTCTATTTTGTGTGTTTTTTTTGTTTTAGGTATTTTGTTTAAATGAGTTGTGATTGGAGTGTTTTATTCTCTTTTTTTTTGTTTTTTTTTTTTGTTTATTCCTTATAATTATAGCTTAAGGCTTTATCACTTGTTTTGTTATAAAAATTAATTTTTATAAGACCGGTTTCCCCTATACGTTCACTCGTTAGCGGGATATATTCTGTAGTTCGTACCAGAATAGTGTCAATATAACAATTGTTGTTTATAATAAATTACTAGTGTAAAGTTATTGATAATAATAAAAGGGGTTGTTAAGTTCGTTGTATAAAGGTAATAATGTAAGATATCTCCATAAAGAGATATCAAATGGCTGCAAACCGTCGATTAATTCATCGATAAATAAAGAACGTTCGCTTTGTAAGAGATTTTGTTGGGGTCAATACTATTCTTTATGACACGTAATAATAGTAGATAAATTAATCTCTTGTCAGATCTTTTATTAACTATCGCACAGAAACAATCAGCCGGAAAGGATGGCTCTTCATTGACGTATATAATTAGCTGACGCTTTATATATAGAAGCCACTAGGTATGACTCCTTAAGGTTGTCTCTAAAGAACGTTATTACGAATGCAAGTTGTTCTGCATGGATGTGGACACGTAGCGGTATTTATTTTACGTCCATCAATTCCAGCTCGGGAGCGTCGGTTCCGACGCTCAACCGTATTCATCGCTACTCCATGACTCAACCCAGCTTCTTGAAGCTTCTGGACAATTCTCGAAATCCCATGATTTCGGCTCAGCCTAAATGGCTTACGTAATGTCTCCAGCCATGCTCCTGCTGTCGCATTTTATTACTTACAATACCCCCTGTTTTGTCGAAACATCGTCCCGATGTTCAAAGCTCAAAAACAAAACTTTCTTAGCAGCAAAAATTAACATATGATCGAATCTACCGAATTGAAGTAACCTGCCAAATTTTCAAGCTCCTCGCGAGCAAACCATCGCACACCAGATTGCACCCACAAGCACAAAAAATTTTTATTTTTTTTTCTTTTACTATCTCACCGCTTATGGTACCACTCACTAAGGAAATGTCCAAAGTCCAATTCAGTAACCGCCTGTCAATTGATTTATTTACTTCAATTCTATGATTCAATCTCAAAATTAACGGGGAAACAATTGACAGAACCAATTACCTACTACACTACCCTAATTACACCTTCTGTGTAACCATAGATCACTCCTACCGATTTATCTAAATCCACCATCTGTTCATCTTCCTAATTTTTCTGTGTTTGTCTTTCTTATCGTAAGATGTTTATTGCATAAAAGAACAAAGTTCCCCGGATATTCTCACATGTCATGTTAAGCTGTTCTGCAGTAACAGTGGTCGCTTGAGGAGGATCACAGCTCTAATACCACAAACGCACCGCGAGTCTCGTAAATCCATTAATCCTAATCATTTCAATTATCCGAGCACGTAGTTCATTGCCAGTCGTTAGCGCATTAAACTGCAATGTCCTAGACCCGTGAAATGGTTTGAATCATTGAATATTCAACATACGATCTTTTGGTTATGTTTTAGTAAAATTACCCGTACAGGAGAGTCTCCTATCGTTTTTCACCAACTTCCACGAACCAAAATAAACAGACTGTATCTTTCAATACTAGAGTAATCAATCCGAATGCATTATGATGTAACAGATATTTTGGCCTACCCTATACTCCAGAAATCTTTATTCCGAGTAAATTTCAATCATAATTTTCTTCCATGTTGCACTAAAATATAAGTAATTAAACACAATCTTATGTGAATTCTCTCAGTATATCTTTCCACTAGAGAATTTCAGTTATTAAGCTCAATATTGATTGTGCTGACCTCTTCTAAGTCAGACATCTAACCAAATGTACTTCAAATGGTTACATTCATGTGGGCATGCTAAGTTGAATTACATGCAGATACGTTATGGGTAAAACTTTCTTCCAATCACGTAAATTCATCTATCATCGTTTCTTTTCAAATGGTTGACTAAGTCTTTATTAAAGTTTCTTATGGTTTATCCATTAGCTTATGCAATGATTTTACGAGAACTTACTTTCGAATACTTGTTATGTTGTGCAACGTTCCCAAAAATGTTCACAAATCAGCACATTGTGTTCAACACAAGCATCTAATGATAACATTCTGTTAATCTGTGATTATTTGCATGTTCAAATCACAATCAGTTCTCTTTTTTTTTTTGTCTATGTTTAAGGTATGTCGTCTTCGTTGTGCAACTCTGTTAGTTCTATTAAGTTATGTTTATGTTGTCGTCAGGGTGGCAATTATTCGGTGGAGTGTCCTTCACGACATCTTCTATCTTCAATTTCGCAGCACAAAATATTAGCTTGGGGTGTATCGACCGGAAAATCGATAACGGTAGAGGATCTCTGTCTGTAATGTAGCTGATGTGGAGGTGGAGGTACCTGAATGACAAACACAGATAATCGTCCGTTCACTTAACTTTAAGTAACCTCACTTTAAATTCAATAAACACATTCTATTTCACTGGACTCCTTAGTTACTTCATCTACGCACTTTTCAACGGAGCATCCAACTTGATCTCCTTGTTAAACTTGCGGATAAAAGATACCAGGTGAGATTTTTCATGGCTGCATCGACAACATAACATTAACAAATGAACACTTTTCTTCGTCTTTAACTCAAACTCAATTAACATATAAACTTTACCAATAATATTAACAATACCAAAACTGATTCTTGATTCACTGAGACTTCAAATACATTATGTCAGTATCTAAGTTGAACTTTCACAAATCCATACTTATGAAATTAATAGTTAACTTGTATCTAGTAAACTTTCACGTTTTTATATTCAGATTTTTTACCAGTGTAGGGATTCTTTTCTCTTCTAGACTTATGGTCATTCCCCCCTTTTTTGGCAAAAAAAAAATTCTCTGATTTTTTGAGGCAATTTTCCCCCTTAATAAACTTATTATAGCGTCTTTGATTGATTGATTCGTCAAGAGCGTTAATTAGCAGCTGATAAGATAGTTAATAACTAGCCGGTGCTACCAATTGTAAGAGATTTTGTTGGGGTCAATACTATTCTTTATGACACGTAATAATAGTAGATAAATTAATCTCTTGTCAGATCTTTTATTAACTATCGCACAGAAACAATCAGCCGGAAAGGATGGCTCTTCATTGACGTATATAATTAGCTGACGCTTTATATATAGAAGCCACTAGGTATGACTCCTTAAGGTTGTCTCTAAAGAACGTTATTACGAATGCAAGTTGTTCTGCATGGATGTGGACACGTAGCGGTATTTATTTTACGTCCATCAATTCCAGCTCGGGAGCGTCGGTTCCGACGCTCAACCGTATTCATCGCTACTCCATGACTCAACCCAGCTTCTTGAAGCTTCTGGACAATTCTCGAAATCCCATGATTTCGGCTCAGCCTAAATGGCTTACGTAATGTCTCCAGCCATGCTCCTGCTGTCGCATTTTATTACTTACACGCTTAATTTAATAGCGACTAACGACGTTATTCATGACACATTTTCAGATAGTGCTGAATAACTTAACGGCACTATAAACTTCTTTATAGCGAAATATGTGACCCAATTTTTAATGTGTACTGTTTGAAAAGTAAAATACTTGAGGTATATAAGATCAATTGGACTTACTGATTTAAGGTCTTTACGACGAGTATATGTGCCTATCCAGATCATGGCAGCCTGGCAGCAAATAATTAATCAGGTAGAAAGTGCCTCAGATTGTATACGAACAGGAAGTCAAGATGCCGATATTCCTATCAGAACGTTATTAGAAGTTGGAAAGATTCTGACCCATGTAATTACTGACGTCGATCAGCTCATAAACCAAGACTCTGAATTTCAAATCCCAGTATTATCAGAAAACGAAAGGATTGATGATCTTTTAAATCGATTGCCAAGATCTGAGGGCAATGAGCACGAGAAGTCCACCGCAGATTCGACAGAACTGAGTACCAGTGTTAAGACAGAAGAACCAGCCATATACGATAATAATTACCCAAGGGGCAGCGGCGATAAAACGAATCCCGAAGTTGTGGATGAAATGGACGTTGATGAGGAAGTTAGCGGAGCCCCTCCGCCTAAAACGTCTTTTGGATTGAACAAGGGAAGGGGAAGAAGAGGACGACCTACTTTGGCTTCTGCATCACTGGCGTCGAAAGTTGCTGGCAAAAACCCTCCAGCACAAGCACAAGCACAAGCAGCATCACCAGCATCATTTGCATCAAATTCACATCCAGAATCTCCAAACAAGGTAACGGTTGCCACTGCGGCTTTAACAGAGATAAATACCAATAAAGCAACGACCCCCACTACTAATTCGAAGTCTTTACCAAGCACCACTTCAGTCTCAACAAGTAAACCAATCAATACGATTCCTATTTCGACTGATCCTACGAAAAAGTACAACTACGGGTACGAGGCTCCACCTTCGCTGTCATCATATAATGGTAAGATTGGTAGATCTTTCTACACTTCAGCTTACAACCCATCAACGCCCATCTTGCCCAACTCCCAGGTGGCTTATAATCAGGGTGGAGCTGGAGAGTGGATTCTCTGCAGAGTTTTGAGGGTTTCATCAGAAACCAGGTTTGCTATTCAAGACCCAGAACCGGACGAACAACACCCCAACGGTCAGATATTCCGCGCCAATCACAAAGAAGTCATTTTAGTCCCATTACATAACGGTAACAACAAACTCAAACCTTATAAACCAGGAAGTCGAGTATTGGCAAAATATCCTGAGACGACAACATTCTATCCGGCGGAAGTGACACATAGTACGGCGCAGCATTGTACATTACGCTTTGAGGGAGAGGAAGATGCTGACAAGCAAACTACTGTGGATCGGGTGTTTGTTCTTCCATTTCCAACTCAGCTTCAGTGAGAAAAGTTAGAGATGCCATTTTCTTTTTCTTGATGCGGCGTAGACTTACGCCTCTTGATAAATCCTACTTTGATGGAGTTGGGTTCAAGACTTTTTTTTTTCTCAGTATATAGGATTTCTTTCTGTCATGTGGCTAAGAATACATTATCGTATTTTTTATTGTATATTCAATCATTAAATAAAAGTAAAAGTATTTTGTATCAGTTGAAAGAAAATATGATAAATAGCACTCAGAGATAAAACATAGAAAGCTTACATAAGCATTGGTATTAAATATCAAGGAAAATTTCCGCTGAAAAAAAAAAACATCCTTCGAAGGTGAAAAATTCGAGGAAGTTGAGGAGAGTTGTGAGGTGAAAGTTTGAAGTAGGAAGAAGGAGATACAGCCACAAGGATGTTTACAGCTGCTATCGATGCTTTCAGGGGCGCTATACGTCCTCTGATTTTTGTTAGAAATGCTCATAAAAAGGTTGTTTCATCGAAAACCCACATGCAAGATTCACCAGGTAAACGTCTTGGTGCCAAAAAGTACGAAGGCCATTTAGTCAAGGTTGGACAAATTTTATATAGACAACGAGGAACCAAATGGTATCCAGGTACCAATGTCGGCATCGGTAAAGATCACACTTTATTTGCTCTTGAACCAGGTTATGTTAGATATTACTTGGATCCTTTTCACCCAAAGAGAAAGTTCATTGGTATTGCTTTAAACAAAGAAGATAAATTACCATACTCTCATTTCGATCCTACTCCAAGAAGGCTCGGTAGAGTTGTTTTGAAAGGTAAGGCCGCTGAAGAGGAATCATCATATTTACCTAGAAAAGTAACTCTTTTGCAACCAAAGATTGAAACTGCCCTGGAACAAAGAAACGCTACAAGAAACACCAAGAAAGAAAATTTTGCAAAAGTCTTAAAAACTTTTGAACCACTTTCTTCTCTTTCATCTACAGAGATTGAATTAGCATCTGAAAGATTACTTAAGATTGATGCT
This sequence comes from Pichia terricola, assembly GCA_030168465.1. NCBI lineage: Eukaryota > Fungi > Ascomycota > Pichiomycetes > Pichiales > Pichiaceae > Pichia > Pichia terricola. The sequence continues at coordinate 2,218,390 of CP099445.1, forward strand.
TATTTACGTGGTGGTAAATCATTAAATGACTCCAGATTTTACGCAACATATAACTTCAAGTACGACACCAATCTTGCAGCATTACGTGGTGATATTGGCTCTGAAGAAGCTGCTAATTTGATTGAATCATATGTTGCAGTTTCTTCTAAGGTTGATTCTACCGTCATGTTTGATGCTAGATTTAACTTGACCAAGAACTTGACCGCTGAAGAAATAATCTCAATGAAAGAATCATCAATTGAAAAACTAAAGGCACTCATTCCTGATGTGACCAAGCCAGTTCCCAAGAAAACTAAAACAGAAGCATTGGATCTCATCAATGGTCCATGTTTCACCCTCAAGGAGCAAATTAGCTTGAAGAGAAGATTCCTCAAGCCAACTCTTCCTGAAACTGAAGAAACTCTTGCTTCAGCCACAGACAAGAAGACTGTTTCATTCCAGAGAATGAATATTGAAACCAGAAGAATCGAAACTGTCTACAGAAAGAAGAACGCCTTTCTTCCTTGATTATATCTATACTTGTAAATAACCATGATTTTAAATACTAAATTTATACAAAACAACTAAACCAAACTATTTAAGCACCCCGGACAGAATTTGCTATATGAATTAGCTATTCAACTGATTGGTAAGCAATGCTTAACAATTTGCGGCACCTCAACACTCTTACTAATACTTTCTGTATTACAGTACAAAATCCAAATATAGTTCCTTTTCTACTTAGATATCTTGCTATATGAACAAAGAATACCTCAGGTCAACAAACTTACCGAAGAAGAAGTCAATTGATGATGCTATAGTTCAATCTGATTGGGCATATCTACAAGCACCAGGGACCAGGGGCCAGGGAATTTATGACAAACTTACGTAAGGCCACGTATTACGTAATACATGAATTTTTCAAGATTTTCCGTTTGATATTGTGACAACGTTGAGTGTTGATGTGCCTCTTTCAGTTATATGTGGACCTTTATTTAAACACTACATGGATATACCGTACAATAGAACATTAGAGGCGGCTAAGGCGTGTTATAATCTTATTTGGAAATTTCTATCGCCAGAAAACGAGGAATCGCTCTATAACGGAGATCCTTACCATTTCCCTGTGTCTTTCAGTTCCAGTCTCCACAAGTCTACACAGACCCGAGTACGGGATTCGTATGACAAAATTAGAGCAATTTTGAAAGAATGGGATATTTCCAAACTGAGTATATCGTATAATGGAGGCAAAGATTGTTTAGTGGAACTGATTATATACATAGCCGCTGTTTACGAATTTAGGATGTTGAATAATTGTAAAGATGATCTACACATCAAGGCTGCGTATGTTCACACGGAAGAGGAGTTTGAAGAATTGATGACGTTTTTGCAGACCTCTGTTGCACAGTTTGGACTTGATTTCACTGCTGTCTACACAAATGCCAGCATTCAAACGATTCCATCCTCTCCTAACATAACTCGCCTCTACTCGGAGGACTCCACTTTACAATCAGGGTTTTTGAGGTATTTAGAGCACGATCCCGAAGTTGAAGCGATTATAGTCGGTATTCGCCGAACAGATCCATACGGTTCTGATCTCCAGTTACAACAGAAAACAGACATTAACAAAGGGTGGCCGGATTTCATGCGCATAAATCCGATTTTAGAATGGCACACGGGGCAGATTTGGTATTTCATCAAATGGTTGGAAAAGGAATCCAAAGACAGTGACTTTAATATAAAGTATTGTAGGTTGTACGATGAAGGATATACATCTATCGGTGGTAAAGACAGCACAGTTAAGAACCCCAAACTACGAAAAGACGAGAAATGCTTTTGGCCTGCTTGGTGGGATACAGAGGATGATATTGAGCGGTTAAGCAGAGTACAAAAGGGAAAGGTATAACATGAACTAGACAATTTTAGTTATTTCTTGCAGCAATGGCTTGTGCATCTTCAGCATATCCATCAACCAATATATAGTTTATACCGCTGCTAGTTAATTTATCATAACTAACATTCTTTTCAACAAATGTACTAGGCTCCATGACTCCGACGAAAACTGTGTAGATATTACCGTTTTGTTTGATTATTCGATCCAAACAAGGCTCGTTACCGCTTAGACGTAAACTGCATGGCTCCATAGAAGTATACAGCTCTGTTCCTACTGGTACTTCATTACCAAGTTTATCGAGAGCACACTGTTCTGCGTGTGTGTTACCTGGAAGTTCTCTAGAATAGCCAGTGGCTAAAATCTTACCAGCGTTAACAAGTACAGCACCAACACAAAATGCTGTCGGGACGGGTTCGGATTTTCTTGCTTGTTCAAGTGCCATGTCCATGTACTTGCTATACTCTTCTTTTGCCCAATAAGGTAGCTCAGTCTGGTATGTCCATGGGTTGTTCTCATCAGTGGACTCATATTTATAGGCATGAAGATACAACTCAAAATCGGCAGGGTCAGGATCTGTGTATAACTCTTGATTACAGACATCACACCTTTCTTCGGTCATGACTTCTCCCAAATTGTTTCTGTGTAGATAGCTCGAAGACTTGACTGTTTTACCAACAGATTCCAGCTTTTTAAATACCTCTTCTTTGTCGAATTCTCCATTCTTGCCTAAGTGATCACCCCAAATTTCCGGCGATGAATAAATAGGGTCATTAATAATCGGATGGCCAATATACTGTAAATGGACACGAATTTGATGTGTACGCCCAGTGAATGGTTTACATAGAACAATGGAATGTTCCCCGTCATAGCTTAATCTTCTAAAAACGGTTTTGGCCTCTTTACCTTTTTCCTCATCAACAACATTCAGAGATACTCTTGGATCATAAGTACATAGTGGTTGGTCCACAGTGATTTCACCCAATGGAAACTCTCCTATCACCTTAGCAATGTATTCCTTTGAAACATCTCTGTTTTTGATTTGTGTTGCCATTTTCTCTGCTGCTTTTGCCGTTTTACCCAGAAACATTAGTCCACTAGTAAGCCTGTCAAGTCTGTTACATGGATGAGCCACTATTCCGTGTTCCCTTTTCAAAATATAGGTCACAGTGTTGTGTCTATATCTACCAGTGGGATGAACGGGGATTCCACTCGGCTTATCTATTACCACAATTTCATCATTCTGATACACTATTTTGACTGGATGTGAAGATACAGGAGCTTCATGCCTATGGATTCTGTGCCTGATAAAATCACCATCTTTGATTATGGTATCCTTTCCGGCAATTTCACCATTCAAGGTCACAGAACCGGAGTCCAATGCATTAACGTAATAGGATTCCGAATAGAGTCTGAATTCATTGGCGAAAACATCTAGCAGCGTCCTGTTTCTCCACCTAAGTTTACAATATGTAGTATATGTGAAGAAATAAGGTGTAGACCTTCTATATTTACCGTCAATAACATATTCTGTCATCTCGTCATCCTCGTTTCTTCCGTTTTCCTGGACTTTTCTCAATTTGAAACCCTTTTCGTCCACCAATGGAGCGGCTCCTCTCTTTCCTGAACCAGATTGCATATTTTTTTCTGCCATCGTGGAAAAACGTCTAAGTTGCCTAATGAATATATTCCCCAAACTGGCCATAAAAGCCGTTGATCGGCGGATTATTGGTTCCCATGAAGAAAAAAAATCAAGTCTGAAAAATTCCTCATGAAAAAACCACATGTTCATCACGTAATAATAGCATACGACATTCATAATTTTTTTTGGCTTGCAAAAATCGTACTGTTCATAAGAAAGGAAAAGAAATACTTGGTAAAGTTGTTGGAATTTGTTTAAGAAAAATGAATACGTCAATTGTTGCAGAAAATGAGAATTCAAACTGATATGCAGTATATTTAACGGTATATCCTTTTTTTTTTGCAGTCAACTCTAGTCGTTTAGCAAGAAAGTGTTGAATTTGCTCTTTTTGATTGAAATTGGAAAACACAAACTATTGATACATGAAAAGTAATCGGCAAACAATTGCAAACCAAAATTTCCCTTCTTTTTTTTGCCTCTGGACTCGAAAGGCAAATGTGAAAGCGTGGTCAAAAAATATTTGCCACGTTCCTCAAAGAAAAGGTCGGGCAACAGTTACAAAAAAGGAACAAGATTAATGTGCATTATATACATAACAAAAGTGAACACACAGATACTTTGAAACCTCTCCAAACATTTCAGTAGTATCACCAGTCCGTTCTAAGACTGATTCAAATGGATACTTATGATATTTATGTTTCAGAAAAAATCACAAGACTGCTTTTTCTATGACAGAATAATTTGTCATGGCGTTGAAAGATTTTACAGTTTTTCACTTTGACACATGTCTTTTGGTTCTTTTACATTGGAAGAGGTTGTGTTTCAGGAGAAAAGAGATCGGTAAGATGTTTGGTTTTCATATGAATCATCGCTTAGCAAGCATATTGTGTCAAGCAAAGCGCAAATTTTCAACAATAAAAGTAGACAATCCTCCTTTGTCTAACTATATGTCATTCAATCCCATGTTAAGGGGAACAATTCAACAACTAGACGCTATTGCACCACGTTTTGAATTACAAAAGGGACAAATTGAAATTATTACACATCCAGTCACTTTTCATGAACTTTTGAAGGAGAAGATTTCAAATGCCAATACTAGAATATTTCTGTCTTCTCTATATATAGGTAAACATCAGACTGAGTTGGTTGATTTGATCCATCAAACGTTAGAAAAAAAACCCAAATTGAAGGTAGATATTTTACTGGATTGTCTGAGATCCACTAGAGACGTTCCAGATCATAGTACTGCTAGCCTTTTGGCACCTTTGGTTGAGAAATTTGGCAAACATCGTGTAAATATTCGACTATACCACACTCCACATCTGAACGGCTTTAAAGAACTGTTGACTCCGCCAAGGTTTAATGAAATTTATGGATTGCAGCATATGAAAATATATGGTTTTGACAACGAAGTCATGCTTTCAGGTGCTAATCTATCTGAAGACTATTTCACGGATAGACAAGATAGATATTACTTATTTAAATCACAAGATCTTACAAACTACTATCATAGGGTTCAAAACGCCGTCAGCTCCTTGAGTTACCAAATAGCTCCTAGTAGAGGTCGTAAAGAAGGATTTTACCTTGATTGGCCAACAACCAATTTGGCTTCGCAACCTAATCTCAACTTGGAAAGATTCATTAGTGATTCAACAAGAGTTTTAGTTTCCGTTCTCAAATCTAAAGTCAAAAACACTGAAGTCGAACCTTTTGATGAAGAAGATTCCAAACTCGAAGAACCGAAGGAAAATGATCCAGTTACGATCGTTTATCCAATTTCCTCATTCACACCTTTGTTGAAGCCTGATCAGTCAACAGAACTACAAGCCATTTTACGGATGCTTTCTCTTTTGGATAATTCCAATTCTAAATTCACTATTACGGCGGGTTATTTCAATGTTCATCCCGCAATCAGAGCAAAAATCTTGAACAATCAATGCAAAGAAGGTAACATCATCACAGCATCACCAGAAGCCAATTCGTTTTATAAGTCAAAGGGGGTAAGTTATTACTTGCCTGATGCCTACGTCTATAATTGCCAATTGTTTTTGAAAGACATACAAAAAAAAGGGTCTAATTTAGCGGATAGATTGAAGATGTACGAATGGCAAAAAGGCATTGTTAATACCCCCGGAGGATGGTCATATCATGCCAAAGGTATTTGGGTGACTGTTCCAGGAGACGAAGATCCTTGTATGACAATTGTTGGTAGTTCCAATTATACTAAGAGAGCCTATGGATTGGATTTGGAATCAAATGCTTTGATTATCACTAAAGATGAAGAGTTGAAGAAAGAGCTCAGAAGTGAAGTGGAAAATTTACTGAAGGAGACATCACCAGTAACTTTGCCAGATTTTACTGAAGGTAAAAGGAAAGTTAATTATGGAGTTAAAATAGCAACAAAGGTTTTGACCAGTATGTTGTAGGATTCAAAATGTTGCAAAGTTGAACTTGATCGACTCGCAAAAAAGCTTCTGTGTTGTTACCAGAGGAATTGCCGTTGCAATGATAAAGTTATTTAAAAGTTAGAGTTACGTTTCTTGTATATATATATGTGTAGAACTATACTGCATGAAAGGAAATTTTTGAATTTACTGTAAGGATGTTAATTTTTTTGCATCAAAGTGAAAAGAAATGAACAAAATGATATCCTGGTGTAAGAAACCTATGCGCACTTCCCGAAAGACAGCTTGACTTTTAAGTATTATGAGTGAGTCTTGAAAGTAAAGGCAAGTCAAGGTGAAGTGAGGCAAAACAGAGCAAAAAAAGCTAAACAAAAGGTTAAATCGTTTATACATATGTAAAGCAATTCATGCCGCAGACATTTGAAAATACCAGCTATTTAATTGGTAACTTCAACAAGCATTGAATCGTGGATAATATGAAAAAAAGCTAAATACAGAAACAATTCTTTTACTAAAGTAGAATCAAAAGAAACGTGAGAATCAATTTTTCAAGCTTCTTCTGCTCTTAACAGCAGCTGCAAGTTCAGTCAAAACAGAAACCGTATCATCCCAGGAGATACATGCATCAGTAATGGAACAACCGTAAACAAGTGCGTCCTTACCACCCTTTTCTAAAGGCGGCACATCTTGTCTACCTTCTACAAGATTTGATTCAATCATTAAACCACAGATAGCAGTTTCACCACTGGCAATTTGTTCAGCAACACAAGAAGAAACTTTTGGTTGGTTCTTGTGGTCTTTTTGTGAATTACCATGGGAACAATCAACCATGATTCTTGCTTCACTTTCCTTCAAGATTTTGGCTTTTGCAAGAGCTTCCTTTGCTTCTTTGACAGAAGCTGCATCATAATTGGTACCCTTCTTACCACCTCTAAGAATGACAAAACAATCTTCGTTACCTTCGGTACCGACAATAGCGACAATACCAGGTTTAGTGACGGATAAGAAATGGTGAGGATGTGAAGCAGCTCTCATTGCGTCAATTGCAACACCTAAGGTACCATCTGTACCATTCTTGAAACCTACTGGGAATGATAAACCGGAAGCCAACTCTCTGTGTAGTTGAGATTCTGTAGTTCTTGCACCAATGGCACCGACTGAAAACAAATCACTTAAGAATTGTGGAGAAATAGTGTCCAACATTTCACCGGCAATTGGCAGCTTTTCTGTCAATTTAACGAACAATTCTCTCGAAATTCTTAGACCTTTGTTAATGTTGAAAGAACCGTCAATATCTGGATCATTGATCAAACCTTTCCAACCAACAGTTGTTCTTGGCTTTTCAAGATAAGCTCTCATGACAATATGTAATTCACCCTTCAGTTGTTCGTTTAATTCAGATAATTTGTTACAATAATCCAAAGCAGCAACTGGATCATGGATAGAGCAAGGACCAATAACAATCAATAATCTGTCATCATTTCCCTTTAAGATCTCCACGGCATCATCACGACCTTTAAGGATAACCTTTTCGTTAATAGCTTTGAGTGGGAATTCTGATTGTAGAAGATCTGGTGGAGTTAAAGGATTGTAACCGGTGATTCTCCAATCTTCGGTTTGGGTTCTGTTACCGACGTTTGGATTTTGAATGAACATTTTAGATGCTTGCTATAGAAATCAATCCACAAAATATCTGCCCTTGTCAAATGGATATATATTTATGTACACGCTATGTAGTGCAATCAAACAAACTCCCAAAAGAAGAAACAAGTAAGGAAAAGGGAAACTTTTATACCGCCATATGACACGAGGTCGAAAACAGCGCCCATCCATGAAAAGACTGACATAATCGTTTATGAAAAACCTGTCATTTAAATGGGAAAAGGACACCCCATGAACGTATTTTAGCGGGCAAGTTTATTTTAATGGTCAGAGAGTAAGTAGACACCACAGAAAAGCTAATATATATATCCAACAGGGGAGATGACGGATGTTATAAGAGAATTACTGTTAGTATCATATTTGGTGTTTGATGTTCATATCATGTGATATTATTTTTCCGCTAGTCGGAAAATACGTACTGTCATTGTTATTTTTGGTGGGGTTATTTGATAGCTGGAACTTTCAAAAACTAATAGATCAAGGGTTACTGAAAGAACGAAATTTGGGAAAAAAGAACAAAATGTTCTTTAGTGATTACTGCAAGGTCAGCACCCAGGCTGTAGTGTCTCACCGCTTCCATTTCAACCGCCGGTTCTCGCTACAAAAGAGTCACCGCTGAAAATTTTTACAATTGGAAAGTTCAGATTGCGCTGATTTTTGCGTGAGAAACAAGATTTTAATTGTTCCAAAGAATAATGCCGGAAAAACAGGGACTTTTTTTTTGGAAGCTATTATTTATTTATTCCGGAACCGCCAGACGAGCGGCAGCTTTTGATAACTTCGCAATCTTCAGAAATCGTTATCGGCTATTTTGATGTGATTTACTTTTTTTGGGCTTGAAGGTGCTATCGAGTAGCTATGGTAGTTATAATTACTGCAAAAGGGAAACGAAAAGTAATGTTTTTGCACTGAATAATAATTTCGCCATAATAGGGCCAAAAATGGTAAAGCTTCTAACGAAAACTCCTACAATGTCCTGTAACTATTGTTTAAACCACAGCTGCGGATAGCGCATCGCGTTAAACGTTTATAACTATATCTTCAGATGAGGCAAGTGTTATTACGTAGAATGATTGAATAAAGAGCATTACAACAGGCTTCGATATAAAGCGGAATAAATCCTCTTACACATTATAATCTAATAGCACCATTACAAATTTTTTGGTATGCTTCTGCATCTAATGGTCTATAGCCCCTTCTACTATCTAAATAATAAACTTCTAAATTATTGTGTTTTCCGTTTGGCAAAACTGGATCACGGAAGATTTTTTTCGATATCTTATGGTTATCAGTAAACTCAATAGTTTCGAATGTGACAAACACAGGTCTTGCAAAATGAGGTAAGTGTTTGATTCCTACATCGTAAATATGGTCTAAAATCTTCATTCTTTCATCATTGGTCTCCTTGTTGTGATTTTTAGTTTGGATTAGTGCATAACCGGCTCTGCCCTCGTGGTTTAGAACTTTAGCCCCAACTACAACGCAATTATTCAGTTCAGGCACAAATTCTAAAAGCTGATTTTCAACTTCACTGGTACTCACGTTTTCAGACTTCCATCTATACGTATCGCCCATTCTGTCCACAAAATAGATGCAGCCCCATTCATCTTTTCTCATCAAATCGTCACTTCTCACCCATGCGTCTCCCTTTTTGAAAACATTTCTAATGATTTTGGAGTAGGTGGCAGCATCATTATTAACATATCCAGGAAAAGTTGCCTTAATGTTTTTTGGATTCAAAATCCTCATGATCATTTCACCCTTTTCGTTGATCTTGGGAGTTTCACAAAAACCAGTTTTAGGGTTACGATACACTACTGTTTCATCTTCCGGTTCCATTCTGACCAATTGGTATTGTAATGACAAAAACTTATCTGCCAAATAGCCGTTGTTTCTAATAGCCCCCACACCAATTCCATTGTATTCATAGCATGTTGTTGCAAAAGGTGCCTCAGAAGAAGAATAGAATTCACCAATGGCGAAAATTCCAAATCTTTCTTTCATCTTCATCCAAATATCTGGTCTCAAACCATTTCCATAGGCCAGCCTGATTTTTCCAAAGCATTCCTTTTCATTCAAAGTTTCATTAGAATCCACCAGGTATCTACAAACCTCACCAACATACTGGATCGTATTACAGCCACAGAGTTTTACTTGAGTCCAATAACTGGACAAAGAGAATTTATGTCCAATTGAAATTGTACCACCAACCAAAAATGCAGGTAAAACACCTAGAATTGAAGCAGTTCCATGATATAACGGCATTGCTGTATAGATATTTGAATCTGATTTGATTCTTAAGGCATGCGGAAATAAATGCGTGGCCATGTACAGCTTCCTCCACGAGTTGACAGCCGATTTTGGCAGTCCAGTGGTTCCTGAAGTGTAAACCAATACTCCAGGATCATAGTATCTAACATCCAAATCACGTACAGCATCTTTTTCACGATATTTTGGTCTACTTGGGTCTGTTAATATTTGCATCATAGTGACTTCATCAATCTCGAAAATTTTTAAGTCTGATAACTCAGTCTTAATTTGTTCCCGTGTCTCGTCAAAAGTCTGCAAACATTCATCGTCAAGTAAGAGCATTTTTGATTCAACAACCTTGATACAGTGAACTAATGGGTTGGATTTTAAATTGTAGTTGATAAATGCAGGAACAGCACCCACATTCCAAAGAGCAAACCAAATTATAATAAATAAAGGCTTGTTCATGTAGTACATCGAGATAGTGTCCCCCTTCTGAACTCCGTATTCAAAACGTAAAATGAATGACATTTTCAAAACCGCATCGTAAAATTCCCCATATGTCATATCTTGAATTGCAAAAGCCGATTCGCCATGAATTTTGAAATCACAATCTGGGAGTTGCTTTGGATACCTAATTGCCACTTTGTTAATATTTGCCTTATTTAGAGCAATGCTTTCAAATTCGTACCAAAGAGAAAACCGTTTTGTTATCAAACATTGAGTTACATAATGGTCAAAAAATTTCCCAAAAAGCTTCACCAAATATAAGTCGTCCAGGACACGGTATTTTTTATTCCATTTGTAAACTATCGAATTTTGGTTTGTTGAACATCTTTTCAGCCAATAAATAAAAACGCTAACTGAAGAAGTAGCCACACATAGAAACAACAACATTGCTCAACAAATTCCCTGAATTATTCTTTTCCCGCTACTTTCTTTTCCAGTAAAAAAAATATAGCAAATCAAAAGTCAACTCTCAATGTGATATTCTTTTCCACAAAGTCACCTCCTATCTTAGGGTGACAATCTTCCCTTTTAAACAATTTCACTACAAACAAGAAATATATATTTAAACTCGCGTCGTGTCAAATAAATTTTTGTTGCGCGGAATTAAGATAAGATGGCGTATTTTGTTTGATCTGATGTGGTCTGACGGATAGCCTATAATAAGCATTGCGTGTAACAAAAACTAATTGGTGGCTATTTTTTTCTATTTTAGGTAAGTAAAAAAAATTATAGTTTGAATATCCAATTCAGACCATCTAATACCATTTTTATTGGTTAAAAGTATTACTAAAAATCAAATTGTTTGTCGCATATCAAACTGGGAAAAAACTGCAGAATACGCCCACTGCCAGTTTTTACCCAAATGAATTTATAAGAATTAAATTATGATACCCATTTATTCACCTTGTAGCATATTAAGAGTAAGAAAGGGGTTTTTGATTTGGTCCCACAAAAAAAGCAACAATAAATTAATTATTAGCAGGAGGCTCATCTTCAGAATGATAAGAGATAATAAAAGCAAAGGGATGCACTAGCGTTCTTAATGCGCACTACTCATGACGTAACAGCGAGGCAGCATAACAGTGACTTGGTCCCACATTAGTTACAATATTATTGTTCTACTTTCAGACGAACTCGCTAATTACAGCCAATTACATAGAGTTGTAAGAATATTGAAATGAAGTAATAATTTGGAGCGCATCAATATATATTTAAAGACCGTTACCTGTAAAAAAAAAGACAATAGGTAAAACCATATGATCCAATTCAAAAAAATGATTTATTATTCCCTAGCCGTGAATCTATTTTACATGCACTGATTTCTTAGAAGTGCAAAGATCGGCATATGTAACTGAATGCCGTACACATCATTAAGCAACTATCTTTGTTACAAAATTTGCTTGGGGTTTTCTATGCTACTTTTGTGCTATGAATGCTATTTAATAATACAAAACGGTTTTACATGCAATTTTTCGTTTATAATGCGAAGTATTATGCTTTATTAACGGTCTAAAAGGTTGTTCAAATCCATTTTACTTTTAGCTGAAGAAACCTGCTTACTTATAATATTATCCTGTGTATATTCATTATTCGCTTTGGCTTCAACATTACTTTCAGTTTCAAAAGTACGATTTTCAATTTTAACTCTTTTTGAGGCGCTAACTTCGGGTTCATCTGCAGGCGCAGTGCTATCAAATTCATTTACCCTTTTTTCTCCAACGCTTTTTTCTTCGGCGTTTTCAGCACCACTTTCCACTTGCTGTTCTTTTTCCAAGTTTGTCGCAGCTTTGCTAAAACTACTTTCTTTATTCTTGTTGCTCGTAGAATTTGACCTTTTCTCCGGTTCCTGGATTTGCACTGTCTTTTCAGTTTCTGGTGCGTTGTTACTATTTTTATCATCCTCTGAACTGTCATTATGTTCATTTTCAATCCCTCCATTCATACTTATTCGTTTCCATCTAAATTGACACGCATTCAATGTCCGATTTGGAAATTTGGAAGCAATATCCTTCCAAGTAAGCCCACGCTCACGTAACTTCATTAAAAGTTTGCTTTCTTTAGCTGTCCAGGGAACAGCCGTTCTCAGTGGATGCAAATGTATGCTATGATGTTCAGGCAAATTAGAGTCATGCGAGCCAATTAATTGTGGATAGGAATAATAGTTCAATGTCCCCTTATTTTGCAAATTATTTGAATACATATTATGATATTGCAGTTCTGCTTGTTTTCGATCTTGGATGTTGTTGGTATCCAAATTCACCCCTAAATGTGGCTGGTTGGAAATTGCTTGGTTAGAGATAGGAATGGCAGGAAGTGATGTCAAATAATTTTTGGGTTCAGGGATCCGATGTTGAAATTTGTCGAACTGTGATTGCAAATTTTGTGGTTCATACATCACATTGGGAGTTTGTGCGTAATTTAAATTGCTATTCAAAAACTGAATTGGTATTGGATACTGTGACTGAAAATATGCCGGGGTGGGAGCACCTGGAGGTGGCCCATGTATCATATGAGATGGTACTTGGAAAAATTGATTTGAAGGTGGCCGTTGATTATAACCAGGGTTTATTTTTGGATTAGGATGCTGTCCATGCAAAGGCGGGTTTGGATACTTATGGTAAATAGGGCGGGGGTCTCCTGGATAGGTTTGCTCAGAGAAATTATTGTTTGAATTGTATGCCATGGGGATGAATTGGGGGGAGTTAAATATTTTGTTTTCATTTTCATATGACTGGAGACCATTCGTCATAACTGTAGCAGTGTGACTAGGCATCACATCACGATTATTTTCGTTGCTCCAATTATCTTTGCTGTTATCAGTACGTTGACTTTGATTTTGATCTTTATCCACAGGTGGAAAGGGAACGGACATTTTGAGAATACTATTTTGATTTGATGGTGTTTGATGGGATGCTTGTTATTCTGTTTATTAAGCCAACCCAACTTGCTGAAATAAAATTTCTTTTCGAACAGTATAATTGCTTTTATGACGTGAGTAATTGGCGAAGGTACATCAAGATCTCAATTATAAGCTATATTAACTCTATATCTAGACAGGTTCAGTTGGAAATTCGAACGAGAAAGACCTAAATGTCAGAGGAATTGAATAAAAAGCTTAGGCTGTGAACTCAGAACTCAGGCTTGACGAGAATATGGAGAAGTTCAAGAAGAATAGAAAAGGGAGGGTGATCAAAAAAATGGATGTAGCAATATTCCATCTGTCTTATTAACTCGTTTTTTTTCTTTCTACGAACTTGATACGAATCTAAGCTCCCGTAAGCTTAATCTGATACGGCAAACGGGTTTCTAAAGAAAGATGCGAATACGGTATCGCTACTCCTTGTACCAACAATAGAAATAAAAATTAAATTCGCTGAACGTAAAGTTAGAATTTAGATCACACCAAGACCTCAGCTACGGAAAAAACATTCCAAATCAGGAAAAAATGGAGTTTTCACAATCACCTGTTTCCTAACCGCGAGCTGTTAGGTTGGTATTTTTTTTGCCCAAGTCCAACTTATTTGCCGGATCTCAGCAATAATAAGAGTTCCTTGCATGAAAAAATTATCTGTAATGTGGCGCTTTCTGATGCACTTCACAGCCATAATTTAGTTGGGTAAAATCCTATAATAAAAAATGCTACATTTTCGAAGTCGACACATGTCTCTCATAAGCAATTTCGCAAATCGACGATTGCGATCTTACAGAAAGCTGGACAGTCTTTTAACCAAATTGCCCGTATTTCCGCAGTTTACCCACTGATAATCCTTATGTAAATATGGTAATTTGTAAGATCTTTGAGGAACTGAAAATAAACAGAAGCCAGAGTATATCAAATCATACTTCACAGATCTTGTCATTTTCATGCATGCTCTTCCAAAAAAGTCTAAACTATCAGTAATTTTTTATGTAACTGGTGCGAGCTTTTTTATGGCACCACAATTATGGTAAACTAGTAGCCGAGCTTTACACCATAATTAAAATCTGGATTCAGTATTGTTAAAAATACTCCATATCAATGTGAAAATAAAAATATGACACCTGATTTTTGCAATTAAAAAACATAGTTCGTGCCCGATGAATAGTTATTATGCACTTTGTTTTTACAATATAAGTTTGTCAATGTGAGTCTTGTACCCATAAGTTTTTAGGGGCCAATTCATATTTAAAGTGATAACCATTTTAGTCTTAATTTACACGCGGCTATAAATTTGGTATCTTCATTTATAAAAATTATTCCATGAGTGATTGGGAATCTTATGTTGAGAAAACTAATTAGATAAAGCAATGTCCGACGGTTTATTTCAGGTTCATATAACTATTGTTCCCAATCAAATAATTGCTGAACCAAATGACTCAATTGTAGAAAATTTGAATTTCAGATACAAATCAAAATGGATTCACAAATTATGTATGACGTAAAAACTTTAAAAACAGTCATAATCGCAATTTCAATCTTCATACTGATTTTTTTTTAAATAGCTAATGAACTACAATAAAGTGGATAAAGTTAAAACTGCCATCAGCGCAAAATTTGGAAAAATAGTAATCTGTAAGGATAAGCGGAAAAAAAAGACTTTCTTTTACCCGCATTTTATCATTAACTTGTTTTCGTCTTTGCTGATCAACAAGAACAAAAAAGAAACAGTACAAAAATTCGTATAAAGCTCTCTATCCGTATACGGCCCTCGGGGGTGAAGTTTTACATTATTGCAAGTAACAACTCATTCCCGAAAACTCAAGAACTTGATGATTTCACAATTCCTTGTTTATGTTTTAGTGAGGACGGAAACCATATTGAATTTCCTCGGAAAATGCGAGCTTAAAACCAGCAATTTTTCTCTTATACTACTTTCCTCAACGTAGTGTTGATTCGACCGAAACTCACTCTCTCATCTAGCTTTCATGTATCAAATATCATCTTTTGAAAATATGAGAGTATTGGTTTAGAAAAATGTTGGGTCAGCAGATATATGCTTTTGCTCAGGTTACATTGCTTGGGAAAGGAATTCGAAACACCCTGGCAAAAATTTGTAGAAAAAACTATTAAAAGATTCTAGAACAGAGGCACTAGTAAAAGTTTAAAACCATATTTTAAGTTCGTACCTGATCAGTTTTTTTAAACCGATATTTTTTGCAATTGATCGAGCCGAAGGTGCGTTATTAAAACGAACGCGTTTTAGTGCAATATTACTTATTGGGTGGGTTGTGAGGGGCTCTATTGATTTAAGGTTTCGGTTAGCTTCAACAAGTAGCACGCGTCTTTACCAAAAATTGAACACATGTGGAAATTTCCCCGAAGATTATAAATAACAATTTAGGCTCTAGTAAAAAGCTTCATTATGATTATAATACAAAGAATATAGATGCAAAATCGTTCTATATAGTTAGTCTTTCCTTTAAAGACCGATTTTCACTGAACTGAACTGAAATTAGGAATAAATTAATCGTGCAAAAATCAGAATGTTAAAAAAACGTAATTAATTTACGGTTTTTGTATTGCACATGCTGTTTGGTATTTCAACGAGATATGCAATCTCTTGTTTATGGGTTCCACCATCCTCTTTGGTTAGTGACCTTACCTAACATTGGCCATGCGAGGAAACTACCTAATGCTACTGCCCAACCTCCAATTCTTGGAACATGTCTTGCAATTTCAATAACATAAGGATTTGGTCCGATTCTTGCTGCTGCCATTTTTAGTTTTAATATGTTGTAATGTTTATTGAGAAATAATAATCTCAGAAGCTAACATGTTGCGTTTCATTCTGAATATAGGGAGGAAACATATAGAATTTATAGCACCAGGGTAACTGTTTTGGTTTGCAAAAGATAAGGGACCAAAACATTCCAGTCTAGGTTTTGCTCCTGGGTTCAGTGCCAGTAACACGCCATTTTCCTTAATCAAGCGTCCTATTTACTCAAAAAAAGCTGTAATTATCTGCAAAATGACACGATTATATCACGGCTGTTGAGTTTTCTCTCCTGTTTTCTACGGGCTCAGATAATGGAACGATAATTGCAAACCCCGCATGTAAACACTACACTTATTCGACGAAAAAAAAAAACACGCGATGCCGAGCGCAGAGATAATAACTTATAGAGTAAATAATATTTCTTAATGCGCTGGATATATATGATGTTGACGAAAAGGAGTAAACGGTCACTAGGTTTGGAATACTTGACCAGCAAAGGACAAAACTTCCGAAGTTTTTTTTTCCTTATTTCTGTTAAAATAGAAAACCAAGATATTTTTTGTTTGGCAAGCTTTTCATGATTTTTAATTTAGTGCGACAATTCATTCTAAGATATCATTCAAGTGCAGTTGACACAAATTTCGCATATATAAAATCTGAATCTAGCAAAACGCAAAGCCTCTGGAAATGCTAGATCTGCGTACCGTTATCGACGAAAAGTTTAAATAACAAAAAAGCCACCATGTTCCGAAGAATTGAAAATTATGATCGGAATTTCTAGAAAGTCTCAAGTCTAAACGTAATTTAAAAACAAACTAAAAAAATATAACCAGAACGTACAATCAGAAGATTAACGGCGGCACAAAGAGATCCATTTACTCGTCATGTTCGGAAACCACAGGATTAATACCTGCAATACCTCTAGCAGTTAAAAATTGGAAAATAGGTAAACCACTAGTTTCGCTTGTACCATTGAATGCATCAATGAAACTGAAGAATCCAGAAAAGACATGCTCCTGTTGCTCTTCCTTGAAAATTTTATCATAAATGAACTTGTGCTTGAAAGCATCCATTTCCTCAGTGTATTTGTCAAATCCTAAAGCTTCGTGGCCCCATTCCTTTAATCTTTCATTATAACTGTCGTAAACTGGTTGTTCAAGCAGTAAACCTAGAGCTGGAGCTTTTGGAATGTTAATTTTGGTTTCACCAAACGCTTCTTCGATTCTTTCCAGGGGGCAACCGGTTCTGATAACCAAAGAAGCCATACCAATCATCTTACGAATTTGATGCAACATGAAGGATTGGCCATGAATCTTAATACTAATCCATTCGGTACCTTCGATTAAAAATGGTTCACTGACTTTAAAAGATTTCATGTATCTTTTAGCACTAGGATCCTTGAAAGACTTACCATTGGTAAAGTTATGGAAATTGTGAGAACCAGCATAAATGTTCAAAGCTTTACGTACCAATTCCAATCTATCTGCTGAAATTCTGTAATTACCTCTACACTCTCTTGAGATCTTTCTGAATTTGATTGCGGCTGTTTCTAATGGAATCGATAAATCTAAACCCAATCTGTTTGCTTCATAGATTTGATCAATTTCATTGTCAGTGACACCTTCTGCTTCACAGTTAGACATCAGTTCTGTCCAGAATTTTTCACCTTCCAGATCTTCTCTAGTGGTACCCTTGAATTCTGCTTCTGCCTTGGAAATTTCTCTTGCCAAAACAGATCCTGGTCTTGGTGGTAAAAACGAGTAAGTTGGCATCAAATATTCGTAAATTCTGGATGAACACAACTTTCTGCAATCAAAAGATTTATTGGTTCTTTGATAACCCCATAATCTGATTTGTTCCGGTAAAAGATCATTGATTTTTTGAACAATGTCTTCATCTTCAACAATCATCTTCAAACTGATGACATTACCTGCAGCATGAACACCCTTATCTGTTCTTGCTGCTCTCATAAATCCATTTTTCTTTAAGTCGTTAGAGTTATTTTTAGAGATAGCACCGGCTTTCACAAATGCTTCAAATAATTCACCTTCGATGGTTTTGTTTGGAGGATTCAATTGCATACCATGATATCCAGTTCCACAATAACCAATCATACAAGCGACTTTACGCTTAGGCTTACGCTCTTCATTGGCATATAGAGGTTTACCTTCTTCATCCACAATACGTCTATACGAGAAAAAATATAAGGTTGAGAGTTAGTATTCAATTCATCTGATAATTCACAGTTAATATAGTATATTTGCATACCCACGTGTTCGGGTCTTTTTCGAGTAAACGCTGCTTTTTGGCTGCTGTGTTGACATTGACAGATTTGCCTCTTTTATTTGTGTTTCTTTTGGTGTCAGAGGAACCATTGTCGTCTGAAGTCTTTTCAGCCACAGATTCGACGGTAGCTTTTGATTCGCACGCAGCATCGGAAGCAACGCTGGCATTTTCAATAACAGATGTATTATCAGTTTCTGTTTCAACTGCAGCAACAGTAGCAGGCGCTGTTTCAAAATCAGACATAATTATTTGTCAAACAAGTAGACTCTAATTGGAAGCATGATAAAATTTTTTTTTTCACATCAAAAGTTCTCAACGCGCCCCAAGAAA
Organism: Pichia terricola; assembly: GCA_030168465.1. Classification (NCBI taxonomy): domain Eukaryota; kingdom Fungi; phylum Ascomycota; class Pichiomycetes; order Pichiales; family Pichiaceae; genus Pichia; species Pichia terricola. Next base: position 2,237,041 of record CP099445.1, read on the forward strand.
GAACAAAAACAAATACCGTGCAAGAGCGAATATTGAACGAACGGGCGAAAATGAGGGCGATGATATCTCAGCTGAGCAGCGGAGTATAAACAACGAGGGCTGAAGTATAGCTGGCCTATAAACAAATGTGTAGGAGCACTCGACTATGTTAATTGCGGATTGTAGTTATTCGAATAGTTAATATAGCTACCAGACAAGAGTACTGTTTCTGTGGCAGATGATATGTGCTGCTGTGCTGCTATTCCTATATTGCTTTTTAACCTTTCATCTTTTGCGTTGAAAAGGCAGTTATACAATTTGCCAACTTCCCTTTATTTTATGGAAACCAGGAATCGGTGTTCAGTTGGTTAGGCTCATATTTCCAGCTGGCAGTTGATTCCCATCAAATCTTACTACCCGTTCTTAGTCTTAGCTAGGACGTCTTGCACTCTTGATCGCACGCCTATCGCAGGTTCAAATGTTTCGGGGAGGATACGCGCCACCAATCCATCAGAAAGAGAAGGAATCTGAAAAAAATAAAAAAAAATAAAAAAAATAAAAAAATTTCATGTTGAAAATTTTTATAGCTTGTGGATAGTAGAAGAGTGAATTTAGTGACTTGATCAAAGATCCAGGTAATAATTCACATAAAAAAACATGAGAGCTTTAACTGAACCAGAGACTAAAGTTGTTTTTGAAAAACTTGCCAACTACATCGGTAGAAATATTGCGCTTTTAGTGGATAATCCAGCTGAACCATATGTTTTCAGAATTCAAAAAGATAGAGTATATTACATGAAAGAGTCAATTGCAAAGTTTGCTACATCTGTTGCACGTAAGAATTTGATGTCTGTCGGTGTTTGTTTTGGTAAGTTCACTAAAACGGGGAAATTTAGACTACATATCACTTCTTTACAATATCTATCTAAATTTGCTAAATTCAAGGTCTGGATCAAAGCTAATGGTGAGATGCCTTTCTTATACGGAAACCATATTTTGAAAGCTCACATTGGTAAAATGAGTGAAGATATACCTGAACATGCTGGTGTTATTGTTTATGGTATGAACGACACGCCTTTAGGTTTCGGTATTTCCGCTAAATCTACAATCGAAGCCAGAAACCTACAACCAACCGGTATTGTTGTTTTCAGACAAGGTGATATTGGTGAATATCTTAGAGATGAAGATACTCTTTTTACATAGTTATATATATATATTGTTTTAATAATGGAAAAATAGATTAGATACAAAATATTTTTTTATTCAAATTTTGCTATTAAAGTATGTACAATTACAAGTTTATTACTTCAAGAAAGGATGGATGGATGGATTAAGGGACAAAAAAATATCACTATTTTTTTCCTTTCTTCTTCTTTTTGTTCTTTGAGTTGGAAGAAGAAGATGGAGTCGTAGGTGGTGGCGAGAGTTCGGATTTAGCTGATGCATTTATATCCAAAACTTTCTCACTTCCGGAATCAATGGCACCTCCCTGAGTAAGTTTATTCTTCTTACTCTTTTTGGCCTTATAATAGGATCTGTCCTTCATTGGTAACCACCTTTCGTTATCTACAGGAGCACTGAGATTTTTTGGAAGTTTATTTGGTTTTGATCTAAGCCTGCGCTTTGAATTGTTGTGATTGAGCGACAACTTGTTTGCCGATGAAACCGCAGCGTTAGAAAGTAATGGTGCAATACCATTATCTACCAGAGATTCAACGTCGACGTTTTCGATTAAAGAATCAACTTCTTCGGAGTTGAAAGACTTTGAAAGAATGTCCAACTTATTCACTTTTGATAACAAGTTCTTTGATGACTCTTCATCTGTAGCCAGCAATTTGAGGGATACGAATGTGGCATAATCGACTTCTTCAGCAGTATATGAGTCTCTTTGGATCAGATCTTCGTAGATACTTTTTAATAACTTATGGATCAATGATTTACATTCCAATTTCGAATAAAGCGTATATAGCAATTTACCTATTGCTGGATGAGTAACGGATGTAGTAGAAAGATGGTGGACTGCTTCTTGAAGATTATTATTCAACACAGCTCTTTGTGCCTTTAAAAGAGCAACTTCCTCGGTGGATGAATAGAGAGATGTTGATTTACCTGCATGTTTAGCCACTAGCTTTGAATTTCTTCTTAGAATATCCATTTGTGGAATAGTCAATTTTGAGGCGGAAACAGAAAGAGAGTTTGGTAAATCTAACTCCCTAATCACTAGAGAGGGATTTGCAGAAGTCAAATCTTTGCATGCAAGTTTATTGTTATTTATCAGAAGAATCAAGATTTGAACATTGGGAGTTTGGCATAAAGCGTCAGGAGGCAATACAATCTGCTCAAGAGTGGATAGTGCTTTTGATTTTTGAGAAAGAAGAATGTATACGTACGCAATTTGGATGATGATTGGCGTGATTTCTAAAAACTTGTCAAGGTCAAATTCCGCACCGTCTTCTTCACCAAAGGAAGCCTTTGCCAATGAAAGGGTCTTTTCAAGACACAAAATTGCATTTTCATAATCTTTTCTTAAAATCATAATCAAAGCGTCATTGAATAACTGATCATATGAAGTGGATGAAGAGTTTGAAACTGGACTTGCCGCAAAGGATTGATTTTCGAAAAGGAGCTGAGAGATTACGGCTCTTTCATTAACTGCTAAATCAAGTTGCTCTGATTCAACATTAGCAGAAACCAAGCTTTTGTAAATTTCCCATGCTTTAGCATTTTCCCCAATCTTATAGTAATGTTGTGCAAGAATATGATTGTATGGTCTCGAGTTCACAGAGGAAACCAAATCGTTTAAAGCTAGTAATCTCTTGGTATCATCTAATTTGTAATATATATAGGCAAGTTCGACTACCATATCTGGGGCATTTGATTCAACTAGTTCAGAGTGCTTGCCAATCAATGAGGCGGCTTTGGAGTAGTTGTCCATAGAAATGAGTGCGATCAATGCCTGTTTAAGAGCATGCACATTGGAGGGAGATTTAGAAAGAACAGAGGTTGCTGTTTTCAATACATCCAGATGTTGATCATTTGCTGAATGGACATCCAGTGATGCAAGGAGGGCCGTGAGCGACATGTGTTTCGTATAGCTAACTATGCTGAACAATCACTAACAGCTGGTATTTCTAACCGTCCATTTTCTTCAAGAAGTCAACCACACGACGGACATGATTTCGCGCGCCGATGGTCTCTGGTCGGGCAGCGGAGCGAGAAGCATATCAAGTAGCAGAACGAGATTTTTATCAGATTGGAGTGGTTCGGGTAGGTTGTATTTACACCTAGCAATTAGCCTGTATGTATCAGATTGTGTTGGAGCTTCAAAGGGGGGTTTTCCGACCAATAGTTCATAAAGTAAGACCCCCACGGCCCAAATGTCTACTTTGCTCGCTACGTATTCTTGAGCGCGTACCATTTCCGGGGCGAGATAGTCAAGAGTTCCACACATTGTCGTGCGCCTATTCGCTTTGGCGTCTTCTTCTTTGTCAAGGCATGCCCAACCCAAGTCAGCGAGGCATACGTTGTTAACGTTGTCCTCGTTTAATAATAGTATGTTTTCAGGTTTAATGTCTCTGTGAGCAATTCCTCTGCTGTGCATTGCATCGAGCGCCTTGGCCAACTGGTAAATCACTTTTTTGGTATCTCTTACACTCAGCACCTTTCCGGGCTGTTTTCTCATGTATGAGTACAAATCTCCGCCGATAGCATACTCTATAACCACGTAAATCCTCTCCGCATCCATAAACCAGGTGAACATTGGAAGAATACCAACGTCTTTGCTGGATAGAGTCCGCTGTAGTTGCAGCTCCTTCTGAGCCTGTGCCAACAATTTGTGCCCCTTCAATTGCGCAATCGATAACACCTTCAATGCAGCAACGAAATGGGATTGCTTCTCCCGAACAAGATACACTTTACCGAATTTACCTGTTCCCAAACGTGGCCCAATATCAAAATCAGTTAAACGCCACTGACGCGTTCCAGATATCGTGTTGCTCATTGCGTCTATGAAGCTTGATCTAAATGCAGGATATGCATAAGGGGAACGAGTGTTGCTGATGTCAGGGCTTTATTTTTTTTTGAGAACTGAATTTTCCTAGAGAATATTCGTCATAATGTTAGATGTGAAAGTTACATCCAAGTGGGGTTATTTTATGCAAATTATTGTCACATTGGTGTCTAAAATGTCTTTTTAATATCTGATTTCTATCTAATACTAAATTTGGGGGACCCTCTGGCCCAAAATCATCCGTAACCTTCCAACTAATTCATTCTCAGTTTGCGTTACGTAATGGTTCATGACTACATGAGATTTGGAAAAGCTTTAAGATTTTTCATATTTTTTTTTTTTTCAGACCATTTTATTGTCCCTGGAAACAGCTTTACACGTCCTGATATACCAACAACAAAGAATGACTTTCAGTCTTGTTAGACATTTATCTACCAGAACAAGTCGTTCATTCAAAAGAGGTTCCCAACTTACTGGATCCAAAACGAAATCGTCAGGAAAAGTCTCAAAAAACGAATCTTCTTCCGGATCAACTGAATATCCGCCGTACAAGTTTGGGCCATATTCTCCTTTGAATTTACCGGACGAGAAAGCCAGACAAGGTATCAAATCTCTCGTTTCCAAAATTACGGATTTTAATGAGTTGAAACTTTTACCCGAAATCAGAACGGCCCTTATCAAGGAAATTAAGTCCAGCACTGTTCTAAGATCTCAGAACTATGTTTCATCAAATAAGAAGGTAAAAACTGAAGGTGAGTTGAACGGATTAATTATTCGTCCAACGCCTATTCAAACTGCTGCTATCAAAATTATCAATGAACGGAGAGATGCGTCGGATTTTTTCAAAGTTTTCACACTTGCAGCTGAAACTGGTAGTGGAAAGACCTGGGCATACCTGGCGCCTCTATTGCAGCAATTAATTGAAGGTAGAAATGCTCTTAAGGAAGATGTCAAAACGACCGTTCCTGTCAGTAATCCAGCTTTGAATCCTGAATATCCAATGATCAAACATAGAGCTGGTATCAAATCTGTGATTTTAGTGCCAACTCATGAATTGGTTGATCAGGTATACACCACTGTTGAAAATATTGCATCCCAACTTCAATTGAACACTCTGAAGTGGGATGTCGACTCCAACTTTAAAAACTTCATCGAACATTTCAGAAAAGGTATAGATATTATGGTCACCACGCCAGGTAAACTTAATTCATTGTCCAGATACGATTCCATTCAAAATCCACGAATGATTTTCGGTTCGGTTTCATTTTGCGTCATTGATGAAGCTGACACTCTCATGGATCCATCCTTTATTGATGAGACAAACTCCATCATCAGACATATGCACAGTTTGAACAGTTTGGTTTTTTGCTCTGCCACCATTCCCTCAAAATTTAACAAAACGATTGACCATTTGTTTGACAACGTTACCAGCATTTCAACTCCAAGTTTGCATAAGTTGCCAAAAGCCATTGAGTTTCGTATAGTCAATGCCTCTGTTTCACCTTATAAAGGTTCTAAGATCAAGGCTTTGGCTCAAGTTTTATACGCTATTCATTGTGATGGTACCGAACAAGGCTACGAAAAAAGAGCCATTGTATTTGTGAACAAGAAGGAAGATTGTTCAAAAGTAGCTCTCAAATTAAGCAGCTCTTATGGACATGATGTGACATATATCACATCTGAAGATACCCCAGAAGAAAGACGTTCAAAAGTTGCTACATTTGTGAAGCCAGCTGAAAAGCTGGTTGATCCTTCGAAGCCGACTTTGAAAGTTCTAGTGTGCACGGATTTGTTAAGTAGGGGTTTGAATTTCATGGGAATTAGAAATGTCGTATTGCTTGATGTTCCTAGTAACTCCTCCGACTTGGTGCATAGAGCTGGAAGAACGGGTAGAATGAACCAAAGTGGTAGGGTATTTTTAATTATTAATGACTCTGATAAAAGTCATGTCAAAGGTTTACCAAAAGTGTTGAGAAATAACAGAAGATTGGGTTAGGGCTATAGTTTTCTTCTTTGTAAATAAGGTTCTTGTATATACATTCTTGGGCGTCATTTGTATCTATTAAATCTAGATTTTTTTGTTTGTTTGGAGCAATTTTTGAAAGGAAGGAAAACAAACACTTCCCGTTACTTTTTTTAAGATTTGTCAAAGGGTTGCTTCTGTTTATATCACTTTGTTCCCGCTACTGTACGTGCTTTTCTTTTTTTATTTTTAAAACTGGGAGGGAAGGCTTTAATTGTCTGGTGCAAACCAAACTAACATAAAATGTGCTACGAAGTAATTTGCAATGCAATTGGTCAATGGGATTTATCATATTATATGAAAAAAGCAGCTAAAAATACATTACAAATTATTTAGGTAGTACATAAAAATTAGAAAATCTAGGACAGATAACTTGATAGATACATGACTGAGCTGTTCAATAACTTTTTCGAATATTCCAAATCGTAGTCCCTATCACCGTCATCTTCTTCGGTTCTACTAAAAGCCAAATCATCTTTTTCCAATAGATCGTTCAAATAAGCATATGACTTTTCGTTCAACAGCTGTGCAAATTCACGAGTGGATTCTGATTGAACAAATGTATTTTTGAAAGATATGTTCAATTCGGATAGATCAACATCACCCAACAAATCATTCCCTATACTTTCAGATTTATTTAAAAAGAGCTGTTCCACTGATTGCGTTTCTTCTGTTTTTACATTATGTGCTTCGCTCGCATCAACGACATCATTGGAAACTGGAGCTCTAGGCAAGGTGTTGTCAACATCGGAATTTTTCCGAATAATATTGACCTTCGGTTTCTTAGAAAGGTCCAAAAACGCGTTTATATCTTCTTCACTGTTTTCAGTCACCCAGTTATGGCCTTTGTATGATCCATCATCGTCTTCATCAAAAGCGTTTTCCTGTTCATCTCTAAAAAATCCCGAGTTGTATGATTTAAAAATATAACCGGATGACAAGATATCACGATCCAATCCGTCCACCTGGACAATTGGAGAAATTCCAACATTTTCTAACATTTTATCTTGTTTTTCTCTCATCCCCAAAAACCGAATATACAAGGAATCCGACCTCTTCAATGGGTTTTCCTCGCTCGTTTCAACGGTTACTGGGGTTACAATTCTTGTCGATTCTATCTCTCCAGCAGGTTTTGAAAAAATGCTGCCATCATCTGATAAAGCGGTTTTCTTAGTTTGCTCACCAACGAGTTCGAATAAATCATCATCGTAATTGTTTTTCTGTCCTGTCATGGATGTCGTGCCAGTGAGTTTAGTTGACATAAACTGGCCCATCAGATCGACTGAATCTTTGTATCCCTTTTGGTGGCCTGGATTTGTTTTGAGTGATGCATATTTGTACGGTTTATTGATAGGTCTGTTTTGGGAGTCCAATTGGGGTTTCGGATTAAAGGTTTCATAAGCTAGATCAGCTGGTTCCATTGGAAACTCAAAATGAGAATTAACATAAATACTTGCTGATGCAGTCGTATTGTCGTCCACTATTGTGTTATAATTCGTTTGTTTCTTAATATTTGTGAAAGATTGGGATAGCCTCTTCTTTGGCTTCGCTGGTTTCAACTCTTCATAATTGATTTCCCTTTTGATTGAAACTTTCCTTATGACACTCGACACACGATTTGGCTTTGCGATATTTTTAGTCGAGGTCGATGATTCTGATTGAGATTTTCGTTCGGATTGTGTCATTGACTTCGATCCTTTACTGAACAATTTACTCAGAAATCCTTTTCTTTCTTTCGATGACTTGTTTGTTGCTGTGACTGTTGAAGATAAGAATGATTTTTTAGCTAATGCATCTAAAGACTTCCTTTTACTTAACTTGGACTTAGATATCTCTTCCACTATTAACCTCTCATTTTTCAATTTCTCGACTGATTTGATTATGTGTTGCTTTTGAGTCTCTAGAGTTTCTAAAGGTAAATTAAGAACCTTATTTGCCTGTGCGTTGACAAACCCATTGTTAAGCAACAAGTAATCCACCATCATTGGATTGTAAATACTTAAATGTGTCGAGAATAGTTGGTTCAATATCAGTAACAAAGATGCATTTAAAATTTTGACGTTGACTTCATAGGATATTTTCTTCTTTCCTGCATTATCATCAAAATGACACCTTGATAATCCTTCAATTTTGACCGTATCATCATCTATAAAATTTAATGTCAAGAAAGCGTAGACATTATACTCAGACAACAATTCCTCCCTGTATTTTTCGTTGAACAGTATTATGAAGGGAGATTTTGTTTCTTCCTTTGCGTAAGTTGATAACTCATGGGCCGTGTAATATACTTTTTTGTTTCCTTCAATTGTATCATTATCATTTCCAACAAAAAGATGGAATGATTGACTTTTATTTAAAACTTTTGCTCTTGCAATCACTTCAGTAACATACTTTCCTGAAACCTTGTCTAGCTGATAGATACCTGTAAAAAGAGGATCTTTTTCATTAAAGAATCTGACAAAGGAAGAAATGCTATGGTCAGGAGTCAAGTTGTTCGTAAAATATAATGCATGCAAATCATTAATATTGACCCAAAACTTGACGGACATATGAGGTAACTGTGTCAAAGGGGTTTCATTTGTCAATGAATGGTTTAAAACGTCAGCAATTGAGGGTTTATGAATTTCATTTTGGTCTGTATTCCATAATTCTGAATAGTACTCTTCGTCGTCAATTGATAAAAATAAAATTGTGTCACTGAAAATGATTATCACCGAACGATTTTTAACATCATCAAGCAAGATATCGATAGCGTCAAAAACTGCAACTACACGCCGGGTGAGCCACCCATATTGTAGTTCAGATGGCCAACCTTTTGCTATTTCTGTCAAGATCTTTCCAGTTGGAGTGAATATTCGTCCGTTATACGGACTCAATTTGTCATTGGCAAAGGACGATATTGTATTGTCACACGAACTCAAAAAATTATTGACATCATTCTGTAGCCTAACAGGCCATATATTATTTTTAGCTAATCTTTGAATTATTAACTGAATCTTGACCAAATTCAGTGATGAGTAAACGCAAGTTTCAATCTTCCTTTGATCATAATTTATTATCGAATCTTCATGACCGATTCTTTTCAAATCTAAAATGAACTCGTTGTAGTTGGAATTGAAGTTTTTTATAGCAGCTTCATGTCTCATTTGGGCCTTGTAAAAATACGGTATCGTTGTTGCGCAAGCTTTTAAAATTTCATAGGAACCATAGGGTTTGGCCAAATTCAACATATCCAGAAAAATACAATTAATTCTAGTAACTTCGTCTATCGTTGGAGGAAAAACTGAATTCATTCTTGCTGATGATATGGTTGGAATTTTATTTTCCAAGATCTTGATTCTTAACGGAATGATATAATTTTGCAGAAAATTCACCAAAGAAACGGTATAGTTGGTTTGAACAGTTATCAGTTCTGAGCAGATCAACTGAATCAACTCACTGTCTTCATTGGATAGATTGGTGGAATTATCTGTTGGAGCTTTGTACACTTTTTCCGTTGGCTCAGGAGAGTATTCAGTCAAAGGATCAAACAATTGCTCTAATTGTTTGCCCAATAATAAAGCCAAACAGTTGTTATTCTCAGATATAGTTTCGTCGCCCGTATTGTCATTGTATATGATATCAACCACATACGAAGCTGTTGATAATTTTGGCGTTAAATACCCCAGGCTAAACAAATAAGATCCAATATCCGCTGGAGTCCTTGAGTCAAGTAATTTCATTTGAGAAGCCAGCAGGCCTGCTTGAGTTTCGTCCCAGTCAAATGAACTATTTGATAATTGTGCTTGTTTATACAATGAATCGATTGTTTGAACATTTAAATCTGCAAAAGACTTAAGTAACGAGACGGCCAAAGCTTTACGTACTTTGCTATTTTTCTGGATACTATTCAAGTTGTGTACTGCCGCATAATACTTGGACTCGGGTGATATATTGACTGAAGGATGAACGGAACATCCATGTTTACTCACAATAAACACTGATAGTGTAGTCGAACTAATGTCAGCTGACGGAGGTTTGTACACCATTGCAAACACATCACCTAAAACAGAGTTGTAAACGTGAAAATAACAAGCAGATGGGAACATTTTGGACCAATAATCTTCATTGTAGACATCGTCAGGTGAATGGAAGATGTTGTACTGCGACATAGACGCTGAAAAACCATTAGTGGCAGAATTGAAATATGTCATAAGTGGATTATTTTTTATTTTAAAATCGGATTGATTCTTGAAGTCGACACTGGCGGGTTTCGATTGCAATATCACGGATTTCATATCTTGACAAGAGTTTTGAAGCTCCATGGCTGAAAAAACTGAAGTTAGCACGGATTTTATTTATGAATGAGGAAAACTGACAAAACACCCTTCAAAAAACAACTAAAAAAATCGATATGTATAGATTGGATGTAAACACAATTGTTGTGACACGTCAATATGCACTTGCTTATGAAAGCATCTACTACCAATGAATTTTACAGTTGATTTAGCAGCAAGCTTACGCAAACTAGCTAAAATATGAAATTACCAGAAATGGCAAAATCAAAATAAACAAAAAGAAAAAATTGCGTCGATAGACTTTTAAAACAAAAAGGGGCGATCGTCCATGAAGCGAAGGAATGCTTACTCATGCCCGGAGTTTTTAGTAAGCACCTGTTTTAGCTTATCTGAATATTGTGCATAATAGCATGTGCTCGCTAATTGTTCTTCATTACGACCCTTGATTATTTAAACGTATAACTGGTTTACGTCACTTAATAAGGCACTAAATATTATTAAGCTAATCATGCGAAATTACGATCTTTGTAATTCTTAGTAATTGCCGAAGATGATAAATTTACCTTGGAAATGTATGAGAGAAGTATAAATATGTCTCTGTATTTCCTTTTAAGATGTTTCTATTACAGTTATCTGTCACACTCTCTTTTTTGCTTCTTTAGAAACAAACACTACCCCTCAGAAATCTGAACATCTCTCAATGACCGGAAAACAATTCAACATCGTTATCTATTCCATGTACCATCATATTGCCAAAATGGCAGAAGCGGCCAAATCAGGCATTGAATCTACTGGTAATAAATGTAACATTTATCAAGTTAAAGAAACATTACCTGAAGCTCTTGTCAAAAAATTAGGTTCTCCAGGTAAATTACCATATCCCGAATCCGATTTAAAGACATTGACCGATTGCGATGGATTAATGTTTGGTATTCCAACCAGATATGGTAATATGCCTGCTCAATTCAAATCATTTATTGACGGAACTGGCTCTCTTTGGGCCAATGGTTCTTTAAAAAACAAACCTTTTGGATTGTTTGTTTCCACTGGTACCGGTGGTGGTAATGAAATGACCGCTGCAAATGCATTATCAACATTTGTTCATCATTCAATGATTTATGTCCCCTTGGGCTATGCCAGTGTTTTCCCCCAATTGACTAACCTGGACGAAGTTCATGGCGGTTCTCCTTGGGGAGCTGGTACAATCGCAGGAGCTGATGGATCAAGACAACCTACTCCCCTGGAACTGGAAATAGCCAAAATCCAAGGAGCTGAATTCGCCAAGGTTGCTGCAAAGCTTGCCGACTAAGACCTTAAAATAGTATAAAATGCTATATAAACCATGTGTTTTTTTTTATTATTATTAATATCCATTTTAGAATTTTTTGATTAACTCGAACAACTACATGTCAACATGGTTTTGTCATTCGTTACATCCGATGTCCACCTGTTTTGTAATTCTACTAAATCGTCTCCCCATTGATCTTTGTTGTATGGATTCTGCGCCATTTTCATAACTTTATGGATATAGGCAGAAACTTCCTCATCATTGTTACACTTATCATTTAATTTCTCCGTGGTATATTCAATTACCTCGTCTAGAATCCAATTTCTTGGAACAAATAAGGGATTGAAATTAGAAGCACGCTCGTTTCTTGTCATATCTGTCACTTGCTCTTCTTCCAAACGTGCTCTGAAAACAGTAAGGAAGGAAGAAACTTCTCTAACGATTATTTTTTTCCAATCCTCATCATTTAGTAGGTGCTCGGGTATAAACGTCATAGCTGCTGTTTGAACGTCAAATGCAGAATCATCACGAATCTTAAGGTTTTGTAAGATAATAAAGAAATTGTTGTAGTCAATTTTAGTGATTTGTAAAGTTTCAAATAGAATGGAAAGAATAGAATTGTTATCGGTTTCCTTAGGAGTAATACCAAGTCTGGAACATACCAATTTCAAATATTTCTCAATGAACACACGTTCAAATAAATCACCTGCTCCTTTAATGAGTTCGTTGACCCTTTTCATAGCAAGCTCGATACTCTCATCATTTGGAAATCCATCATGTCTGAACTGTTCGTCATCAACTAACTCTTTACCACCTCCTAAAACTTCAGCCATCGACTCAGCTAATTTAACCATATTAAACCAAATTGCTGAAGGAGTATTCTTAAAAGAATATCTTAGCGTATGGTCCTCGCTATTAGATGTGAAGTTAGGATCAAATTTATCCATTATTGCGAAAGGTCCAAAATCCATTGCCAAGCCAAGAACAGAAGTGTTATCAGTATTTAAAACTCCGTTTAAAAACCCATATGCATGCCAATATGCTACACTGTTTGCGTTTCTGAAAACAATATCCAAGAAAAGTAGATCGTACCTGGTGAGATCGAGTTTTTGTAATGCTTCATCGTCTTTTATGTAATCTAACAATTCACTGCTATCACTCATATCGTTTTCAATAAGATAATCAGATAGCTCAAAGAGGGCTTTCCTGTCACCTTTCATTCTACAGTAGTCAAAATGCCCTATTCTGATCCACGAGGGTGACATTCTGCAAACAACGGCACACATTTCCGGGTATGATCTCATTGCTTTGTTTTCCGGATATGCACTCAAAGCCAATGCTCTTGTGGATGGAATCCCAATAGCGTTCAAACTCTCAGAAATGATATACTCCCTGATTGAAGACCTCAAAACTGCATTACCATCCGCAAATCGAGAAAACGGTGTCTTTCCAGCACCTTTCAATTGTAGCTCATAACCACCAGCCTTAAATAAGTTGACTACTCTGCCATCACCCAATTGACCTGCGAAACTGCCAAACTGGAAACCGGCATACGCCATAGAAAAGGGATGAACTCCGTCCTCTTCGGAATGATAGTACTTCTTTCCCGACACAATATCACGAAAATAACCTGATGTAGCTTCGTCTGCGGCCAAACCCAAATCGTTTAAGGCATTGGAAGATGCATCAAGAAACCTGACGGATTTCCGGGTCGTGGGATAAGTATATGTGTAAAACCCTGTTTCAAGCTGTCTCGGAACCTTGCACAATTTCTCTGTCATGTCTGCAACGTGTGGCACTTTGGAGTCAGGTGAAAGGGCCTTGATATAAGGAGATGATTTCGGAATCGACTTCATCGAGGAGGCCAGGGATGAGTAGTATCGAGAGGTTATTCTTTTAGCTTGAAGCATCTTAGAATGACAAGAGGAACGGAACAAAAGACCTCATGTTATATGGTTAACTGGTCCACCGAATTCATGGCCATCAAATCCGTTTTGTCAACCGCGCCACATACGCCGCCAAATTAGATGTCCCAATCCAGTAAATGGTGATGAAGCGCTCTCCATGATTTCTTTCTTCTTGTGGTGTTCCAGGAAAGCTGGATCTGTGCCACAAGACTCGGTGGTGATGTTTAGGGTCAGTTTTACCATCTAGAGAAAACTTTCTTTGTTGAGCGGTATAAAATTACAGAAGTGTATGTAATAGGTACTTAGTAGCATGATGCGAAGCAGATACGGACGGACTCGTAACCGGTGACATCAGCAATAAAAAGGCTTTCAGGCTTCATTTGGTGGGGTGCCGTCTGCTATTCTCGACTCATATTGCTCCAAAGGTGTTGGTAAGTTGACCTTTGGAAATCTTGCGTCTTTTTGAAACGAGGCATGATCACTAGTTCTAATGATCCAATTCAACAGGGCATCCTTGTAAAAAGTAACCTTTTCCGCATACTCTGGCAAATGCGCAAGGTTGTGGAGCTCTCCTGGATCGGTTTTGTTATTGTACAATTCAGGAGGCTCATAAACTCTATAAACATAGGTAAACTCATTATCTCGGATGGCAGTAACTCTACCGACCAACTTGATTTGACTGTGTTGAATATATGATTTGACATCATACGGGAAATTTGCATACTCCACAATTCTCTCTTCGGTTTCCAAAAATCCTCCTTCAGAAAACACAAAATCTTTGTGGTTGACTTCTCCTTCTCCTTTGCCGCTCGCAGCCTCAATCAATCCAAGTAATGATTTACCGTTATGCGGGAACGGATTTTCGTCAACTCCGCATAGATCAAATAACGTTGGTCCAAGATCCACCATTTCACACAGTGATTCAACAGTTTTGTTTTGTGGTATACCTGGACCATTTATAATCAAAGGTTGGTGAACCAAAGAGTTATTGACACCACTTGGCCATTTTTCAATTAGTCCATAGTCTCCTAAATACTCTCCATGATCGGTGAAAAAGAACGTGTAGGTATTTTCATTAAGCTTGGTCGAGTCTAACTTGTCCAAAACTCTTCCTAACTGGTCATCCAACCTTGAAATCATTCCATAGTAGTTGGCGGCAACTTCGGCCCAAATAGCATCATCCGCTCTTTCGGTTCCGTACCATTTTCTCAACTCCTCCATGAATTGTGGTTCATATCCGGTTTTATCTTCTACTCGCAGAGGTTTTGGTATTTTTGATCGATCATACATAGAAAAATAAGGCTCCTCTACTCCAAAGGGACAGTGTGGATAAATTAATGGAAGAAATAGCACCCATGGTTTGTCCTTTGGTGGATTCTCCAACCATTGTTCTGCCGTTCGGATTGCAGCTTCATCATAATCCAACACTGGTTCTTCACCTTTACTTCCCTTAAAAAAAAGGCTTTCCCAGATGGATCTATCTTGTGGTTCAAGAGCAAATTTTGAGGCAGGTTTAACGACAAATTGCTTCTCTGGTTGAGTTATAAATCCGTACTCACTAACACTTAGTTCGGCTGCACCCTCTCCAAATAAATCTCCCCTTGGGGCCAGCATTGCAATATGATAACCTTCCTCTTTTAATGTTTTGAATACATTAGGCTCCCATGGTTGCAATAAACTATTTAGGCCACGATGGCCGTCAACGTGGTTATATTTAGAAGTGAAAATGGAGCATCTGCTCTGAGAGCAAACAGAGTTTTGCAAAAAACACTTGGTGAACTTAGTGCCACCATTTGCCAGTTTGTCAATATTTGGAGTTTTGATCACTTCATTGCCAAATGCTCCAATACAGTCATACCTCAACTGGTCGGGCATGAAAAGCACGATATTTGGCTTTTTTACATACTTTCCATCCCAATCGCTCATGTTGATGCTGCTGAAACAAATATTATATTAAAGAATCGGTTTTTTGACTTGATTAGTTGCAGATCAAATCCACTTATATACTTTTAGTAGTTGACCTGCGTGAAACGGATGAAGGAACATCCACAGTTCCATTTGATATACTGCATCCAAGAAAGGAAATGATATGCCGAAGCCACACAAAGGCTTTATAACATGCACACGCGAACGATCTCAAAAAACGGTGGCAACAGTGTGGCAAAAGTGTAAAAAGCCACACTCTTAATAATATAGGTAATACTGGGTGTATTGTGGTCTTATAGACTAAACTTAGAACTACTTTCATTAGAAATAGTGGTAACATTAGCAATCTTCTTAACATTGTTGTGGTTATATATTTAGATGATGAAGGAAGAAAACTACAAAGATCTATAAAGAAGACCAATTTAATTAACGTAAATACGCAACCATAATCTGGCGAAAGTCAACGACGCGTCAGATTAGCTTATTTCCTAATTTGTTAATCTGAGTAATTCTACCATTACACTGGGGCTAATTGCGAAAAAGATGGAGCAATTCAGCGGAGTTACCAGTACCTCTTCTGGAGCTCTTTTATAAGATGTACATAACCACAACCAAAGAGCTGCTTAAATGTTTCATGTACGCATTTATGCATTTGAGTGAAAAACCATATATTTTGCTGTATAGTATATGGTAACATTCCAGCAACGAGAGTTACTTTTTTCTTTCTGCTTTCCGTCACATTTCTTCAGAATACTCAAGCTTTTAATCAATGGGAAAAAAGTGATTTGAAGCCGTAGTAAACCGTTTGAACTCGCTAACCTATTCAAAGAGCTATTTATAAATTATTGCTAAAATAATCACATATTTTTATTTTCTTGCGCTTTATCAAACAGTTCGCTAGATCAAGATACTTCCTGTTCTAGCTATTGAAGTGTAACGACGTATTTCACTTCTTCAGCTAGCAATATATACCATGCTATTTTATTTTATTGGAAGAATTCCAAAATTGATCAGTATCACTAACATCTAATCTGAGAAGTCTAGTTAATGCCTTTACTTTAGTTAGACTGGTATTAAGTACCCATTTTTTTTTCAAAAAAATTGCCTTCAAGTTGATCCGTTGCACCAACTTTGGCAATTGGCTGTACAAACGGGACTAGATGAAATAACTAACAAAGCTGGGGCAATTTTTTAAAACCTTTGCCGCATTTTTTATTGCATCTACGCTTCCGTAGAGGCCCCAAGTAATTTCCCAATTGGTTAACAGAATGAGGGTTTGTTGATGACAGCTACATCGATGCATCAAGCATATATTGTTACTGTGTTTGTAATGGAGGGATATACAGGAAAGACTTGTACTATAATCTACTCAAGGAAACATAAAAACTTGAAACAATAAACTGCTTGAAAGCAAGTAACTTAGATACTACCTTCAAAACATTTCATTTTGTCAATTCCCCACACAAATGCTTGCTTCTTCATATCTTCATCTCGGAGCCTCCCTTCTGCTACTTCAAGACTATCTCTCATCATGGTCGATCGGCGCCTTTTGGGTGTACTATGATTCACCGCGAGACTGGCCGCTGTGAACAATTTTTCTTACATGTGGAGGATTTCTCCTTCTTGCCCAATTTCCCTCGTTTCATCTATTGCAATAACCAATAACCAATAACATGTCCACTGTTTACGTCCATGCTACTACTGGTGCAGATACAGCTGCTGCCAGTGGTACTCAAAGTTCACCATATCAAACTGCCGTTTATGCATTATTTGCTACCGGTAATGAAAAAATTCAAATTTACAAAGACGCTACCGAAGAATCAGCAGCAGGCTATTACGATATCAGCGCTAGTGCTTTGAAGAAAGCCAAGAAAGGATCTGAAGCTTTAAAGAAGAAAGAAGAAAAGGCCAAGAAGCAAGCTGAAGAAAAGGCTGCAAAAGATGCTGAAGAATCTGCCAAACTTTTGGAATCCATGAAAATTTCAATTGTTGAAGACAAGTCTTTACCAGCTGCAAAGAAAATCAAGATGAACAAAATTTCTGATGCTGTTGATGTCAGAGTTAAAGTTCAAGGTTGGGTTCACAGATTGAGAGTTCAAAAGGGTGTTGCTTTTATTGTTTTGAGAGACGGTACTGGTTACGTTCAATGTGTTCTTTCTGGTGATTTAGCTAACGCTTACCAAACTCAACAATTAACCGTCGAATCCACTTTGTCTATTTACGGTACTATTGTCAAATTACCTGAAGGTAAGTCAGCACCAGGTGGTGTTGAATTAGTTGCTGATTACTATGAAGTTGTCGGTTTAGCCCCAAGTGGTAAGGATGCATTCACTAACCAAATTGCCGAAGATTCTGATCCTTCATTACTTTTAGACAGAAGACACTTAACTTTGCGTGGTGAAACTTTATCAGCAGTTATGAAAGTTCGTGCTGCTCTCTTGGCTTCCATCAGAAGAGTTTACCAAGAAGAAGAATTATGTGAAGTTACTCCTCCATGTATGGTCCAAACTCAAGTTGAAGGTGGTTCTACCCTTTTCAAGATGGATTACTATGGTGAAGAAGCATTCTTAACTCAATCTTCCCAATTATATTTGGAAACTCTATTGCCAGCTTTAGGTGATGTCTATTGTATCCAAGAATCTTTCAGAGCTGAAAAATCACACACCAGAAGACATTTATCTGAATACACACATATTGAAGCTGAATTGGCATTTTTATCATTTGAAGACTTACTCACACATATTGAAACAGTTATAACAAAGACTATTCAATATGTTTTAGAAGATCCAATTGCTGGTCCTTTAGTCAAGCAATTGAACCCTGGTTTTGTACCACCTCAAATGCCATTCAAGAGAATGGAATATATCGAGGCGATTGCTTGGTTGAACGAAAATGGTATTCCAAACGAAGAAGGTGAACAATTCAAATTTGGTGACGATATTGCCGAAGCTGCAGAACGTAAAATGACCGATACCATTGGTGTTCCAATCTTATTGAACAGATTCCCAGTTGAAATCAAATCCTTCTACATGAAGAAGTGTGCTGACGATCCAAGAGTCACTGAATCTGTTGATGTTCTCATGCCAACCGTTGGTGAAATTACTGGTGGTTCCATGAGAATTGACAACGTTGATGAATTATTAGCTGGTTTCAAGAGAGAGGGTATTGATCCTGCATCTTATTACTGGTTTATTGACCAAAGAGTCTATGGTACTTGTCCACATGGTGGTTATGGTCTTGGTACTGAAAGAATCCTTGCTTGGTTATGTAACAGATTCACTGTCAGAGATTGTTCATTATATCCAAGATTCAGTGGTAGATGTAAGCCATAATTTAATACATGTGGTCATAAAACTTCCTGTAATCCTGTATACTTTTCATTTATAAACGTATTTTTTTAATCAATTCATAGATATGATTTTATCCTCTCACCCCGGTTACAACTTAGTACTAATTATACATCCAGCACCAAAATAATTTGAGCTAATGTTTGGTCATACGGTCAGGACACTTATGAAAAGGTAAAAATATTGATTGGCAGGTACAGCAGAGACAAGCACATGATTATTAATGATATAGTACCTCTAAGAGTAAACATTTGGTGTTTTTGAAGGATATGAGATGTGCAATATATAAGTTTTACGTAAGCAATGGTATAATTAACAGAGTACAGCTCAACTGCACTAATCGAGCTATAAAGTCAGTAATCTAGTGTCATTTTTCCACTGTATACTCTCAATTTTGAACCTAATCAAAATAGAGCCTTGATCAAAAGAAATTTCCAGACTTCCACCAACAAGATGTGTCAATAAATTTTCCGATATCTGAGTTACTGAAAAAGGAAATTTGAAATATTTAAATCTTTGAGAGAAAATGTTGTGAAAGGATAATTGAGAAGTTGGCGTCATGTTATATGATGAGCTTTCGACAATATCAGTACAAAGGGAATTTGCAAGAGCCTAAGACTCCAAAATCAAAGAGATGTGATGAAGTTTTTGAAACAAAAAAGCCGGTTTTAACACAAAGCGGCTTGAGTCTATCTGAATTCAAGGACTTTGACAATAGAATAGGATTGCTAGGTCATGGGGGTTTTGGAGACGTTTATAAGATACGACAAAAAAGTACCGGTCATGTCTACGCACTCAAAGAAATTGACGTCGGACACGTAACCTCCAAGTTATTGATGGAATCTCCAATGAAAGCTAAAACTCCTATTAGAAACAAAGCGGGGCAAAAAAGGGACCAAAACAAAATATTACAAAAATTACTCAATGAAGTTGTGATGATGAAGGAAATGAATCATCCAAATATAGTCTCTCTAAAAAATTATTATTGTTCGATGGACCAGGTCACCACTATTTCACTGATACTCGAATATGCAGAACACGGTTCGCTTCTGAGATACATTAAAGAACAAAGTACTAAAAAGTTGACTGAACTGATTACTTCGGGAATAGTATCACAAATCCTAGATGGCTTGGATTATTTGGGTGATCACAGAATTGTGCATGGCGACATAAAAGCTGCAAATGTCCTTATTTTTGGCGATGGTGTAATTAAATTATGCGATTTTGGATTGAGTTTCCAGTTTGACTTGGAAGATTTTGATATAGAAAACATCAATCAAACAGTGGACACGTTATCGACTATTGGGTCAGCATATTGGATGGCACCTGAAGTTATTCTGAAAAGAATATGTACTCAGAAATCGGATATTTGGTCTTTGGGGGCAACAATCATTGAAATGCTGACGGGGAAGCCTCCATTTGCAGATTATGGGCCACTTGTCGCATGTCATTCGGTAGGAAAAGGTGAAAAGATTGATTACCCTGAAAAAATTAGTGACTTATGCGTCTCTTTTTTGAATGGATGTTTCCAGTTCAATCCTGTTTTACGGAGTAGCATCAAAGAACTGAAAAAGCATCCATGGGTTAAAGCCTGCAACAACATTATGAGCTATGTCGAGCTTGGTGACGACATCAAAGAACTGGATCTAGATTTGAATTTGGAATGTGATGGAGTTTTATATCCAAAAAGCACAGCAAAGCAAGATTTGCTGGAAAAATTCAAAGAGAGAGAGAATGAGGATGCTTTATTGTTAGAGATGTGTGAAATTGTCGGTGAAGAGAAAGGAAAAGCTCATTGGGAACCACTGTTGAAAGAAACATCTGTCGATTTTTTCACAAATAAATCCTCATATCTAGGGGGAAGTTCACATACATCAAAAGAGTTATCGCATCAACGGGAATTAAACCCGACTTTGGAAGCAGGATCAAGCACGGGAACTGGATTGTCCAGCAAAAGGAAAAACAGTACAGATAAAGATATTTGGCGGTTACGTAATCAGGGTGAATCAAAATCACACTCAAGGCTCCGTCCAGATACACGATCGAACCATCTGACAGCATATACCCAGCGTCTCATAGATACTATAAGACAATCGAATACACCACTCGTTCTTCAACTTCTCAACGAATCCCATCAGTACTTTGAGCGTCATCCACATGAATTAAAACGGCTATGTTTATCAGGTGCATTGCCTCAACTTTTCTCACTACCTATCCCGTTGGCAACAGCTGAATCACTATATAGCCTTGTCATCAAACACTATAAAATTAGAGGTCAGGAATGGTTCCAAGCGGCCGGTTACAAACTATCCACCGTCAAAACCAACTGTTCATCTCCGAAGGTGACATGAAAAAAATCAAAGACCGAAATAAAAAAATTTTTTTCTTTTCTTATCGTGTGCTGTTAAACAGAAGAATGTTTTCTACAATTTAATAATCTTTGAACTAAAGCACACACAGATCATGACGTCTTATTCCAGACGAAGGCCTTCTGAACCAAATGAGAACGAAAATTTACTCAGATCTTTTCAAAGTACTCAAAAGCTCTTTGACTGTCCAACTGCAGACTCTCCTTTGAGCTTCGAAGACTTACCCAGACACGTATTTGATTCGATTTGTGATAATATATCTATCAATGATACGATCTCGTTGTCTCTCACTTGTAAAAAAATTAAGGAGAAGGTTGAATGCCATATATACCAACATGTGCGAATAATAGATATTGACAATGTTGTTGATGAAGATGAGTTGATCATTCAAAAGCATTTTGGTGCCTTTAAAGATGAGTCACTGGAAACAGAAGCTTGGTGGGTTTATAACAATATCTCGGAGCTGAAATCTCCGAAAAGCATATTATATTTTGTTTACAATATATTGCTGAATCCAAGCCATGGTAAATATATCAAAACCATTGAGATCAATCCCAACCTCAAACCCTCTCCGTGGATAAGAAACAGAAACAACAATCCAGAATCAACATACTGGCGCCAGACATTAGAAAATTTGTTGTCTCCTGAAGAAATAGCTCCTCTTAAGTCCCATCCACTTTACAGAGAATCACTAACCTTGTTTGATGTTTTGATATTACTCTTAGAGTTTACGCCAAATTTGGAAAACTTGATTGTAGCTAGATTTGCTTTGCCTGATGTCTCTAAACTGTTAGTCAAAACACCTAATTTGAAACAGTTGAAGATAATGATTAACGAGAATGACGAGTTTGATGTATTACCTTTAAATCATTTGAAATACCTGAAAATTTTAAGGTTGAAGTTCCAAGAAAACACAGAACCCATTTTGGAGAAGCTTGCGATAAACTTTTTAAAATCTGATATTCTATCGAATTTGGAGGTATTGGTGTTAAAATATGATAAAACTGATTTCAATCATTTGACACATCCTACTTGGTATTCGTTTTTTAGACCTTTATTCTCATATGGAAAAATGGTTTTCAGTTCGTTGAAGAAATTGGAATTAAAAGATTGCTTTTTCGATGACAATCAGTCAGAAATCATTGAAAATCTATCCACCATTATACCCTTTTACCAAATTGAATGGATAAGTTTGCAAATATATGAATATTCCCATAAATGTTTAAAACACGAAAACTGCGAAACAAATAATAAATTAAATTATAAGAATACTGCCCTTTCATATTTGTCACCACTATTGGTTTCTTTAAAAACTCTAAGAATAAAACCTACCAAAAATTGCAAACTGTGTCAGTTTGATTCGATTTTGGAGTTTTTGAAAAACCATCAGAACCTAGTGGATATCTGGATTTCTGTGGACTCCTTAAATAAGGAGAACTACATTAAAATGTTAAAGACTTTACATCAATTCAAAAGGATTGAGAAGCTGGCTTATTTTGATGAGTTTATCAATAATAAACTGATCAATAATCTAAAGTCGTGGTTTTTATATCAAAATAAAATAGTGGATTTTGATATTTTCAAGCATTATGAGTCTGAAATATTCAGGCAAGATATAGATCCTCTTTTTGGGTGCTACAGGATTGAGGAATTCAAGCGATTTAATGAGCGAGAGATGAGTCTGCTAGTGTTATTCTGGCAAAAGATCATTGCAGAATTTGAGTTGGATCTGTTAATGAATAAGTATGGAACTAATGGTGCTGATGAATTGAAATTATTTGGTTACAATTTCAAAATAGACAGATACAGAAAAGTTATTCTGATTTATGTTTCAAAAGATGTCGGCTATGTTGATTTGAAATATTATATCTGATCTGATCATATTGGATGATCTTTAAACCGATTAAGTAAATGGGAATGTGTAGATTGAATCAAAAAATGACATAATCAATGAAACAATAGTCTACGTAAATAAGTATCATTCACATTTATGCGTAGAGACTATCTTTTTTTCCGTCCCATATAAAATATTATATACAAGTTAAACTGCTGTTCTATTTATCAACTTTATCCTTCTTTTCATTCTTCATTTCAATTGTTGGAACGGATTTATCGCTAATTATAGCTTTCAATTTGTTAATATCCTCTTTCATTAATTTGGCGCTGGCCTTTGTTCTCCATCCAAAACCCAATTCTTTCTTGAGTTCCAATTGCTTTTGTTTACGTTCTCTGATCAAATCTCCATAAACTGCATCAATCTTTTTGGCGCTTTCTACTTTCTCGATTGAATCGTTACTGAAAAGCAAGTCAAACACTCTACCGTCACCCCAGAAAAATCCCTTACGGTCAACAATGAACGGAATACGACTTTTGCCCTCTCTTAAAAAGAAAAAAAAGGACGAATCGTTCGTACCATAGAAACCTTTACCACTGTAGATCTTAGAAGTGATTGACTTTTGTAAAGTACCTAATGGGAATGTATGGATAGGAGTAGGACGGTTTGGTAAAAGAGGGTGAGTGGTGAATTTAATAAAAGCTTGGCCATCCGTTCTACTTAAACCAGTTGAGCTATGAGGTGGTAAATACCAAATTCTTCTTATGATTCTTGAGGGCACAAACAGAAAGGCTATACCAGCTAGTAGTGGCATCGATGCAAGTACTGTAACAATTGAGAGGTGCATGAACAGCTGAAGGTTAAGCTGAGTTTCGCCTAATTTCATATCGTTGTTTTCAAACATTGACCACGCCAAGTTGTAGCCAATATTGAAAGCATTCAAACCGTAGATGACAAATAGAAGTGCAAAGGCATAACAGAACACAAAATAGAGCTTATGTGGTTCGGCCTCATAAATCAGTTCAGGTTCTTCCTTCTTAGTTAGAGCATCATATAATCTTGCCAAAGGATATTTGTTTGGAGCAGGAACCCCTGGACGTGGTAATAAAGTCGGGACAGCTTCCTTTTCGAAGTTCAAAGAAGTAGGAAATCTCGAGTTGAGATCATTTTCTTGTGGTGTCTCTCCAGGAATACGTCTTGAAATGACTTGCTTTTGTTCATAAATTTCCGCAGGTACGGATCTATTGCTTGCAGAAACAGATACTTGTCTATCATTATCAGGTCTCGGTGAATCCACGTTTTTGTTTTCCTTATTAAATGACAATCTTGTCTGTGAGATCATGAAAGATGGAGTAAAACTCAAATTCCTCCCTTGATTTTTCAATAATACTGATTTATATGACGCTAAAAACTGTCTACCGGTAACAACCGGTCTAAATAGGCCTAGCATGTTGCAACTTTACTCAAAAAATGAATACGAAATTCTGACATTTAAAGTGTCTTCGATTGAAATTGAAAAAAAAAATAGTCAAGACGTAAGACGTTATTATTACAAGAGAAGAATTGGCACCTTTGTTACGCGAGGTAAACTATATCCAGCGCATAGTGAGCTAAGGGCAGCCAAGTCAAACATAAGCCTAGTTTTCAATAACTCTACAGGTCTTACTAATCATTCTGTAAAATTTTAACAAAATGAAACATTCAAATGTTTAAAGCCCTTGAGAATACTTTAATCTTACAATAATAAACGAATTAATGCTATTTTTTAGACCATTTCCACTTGCCTTTTGAAGTGACTCCCTTCGCTTGTTTATTCCGACTAATATTCTCAGAATCAATACAATGCTTCTGCCAGTGTTTGGGTGATTACTCGTTGCTGTGGTATATTTGTAGCATATGCATCTGTATTAAGCCATCGTTTCATTCTCATATCCTCCTTTTTCAACATTTGAGATGAATAGAAGCTGGTTAATCGAATCTATAAATAAAGCCAGTAATCTATGCATACATAATAGGAAATGTATAAATTAATAGTCTAATTTCTTTACCCTGCTTTGCCACGGATATTACACTAGTCTCGCTCTATTTGAATAAAGCACTGCATGGAATCAATTTTTCCTCTTTCTCTTTACTGCGCTGAATAATCGGGCACGCTTACAAAAGATATCACCTTTTTTGTTTTCTTGTTCCTAGGAAAGCTATAGGTATGAATTTGGAGAAAATATGGATAGATCTAGAGTTTCGAAAGCTCCTAAAAATAGGAAACCGGTAAACACGTATAAAACGTCTGACAGAAGAATTGCAGCTGGTGTTAACCCGTCAAATTACTTAAATAATAAAAACCAGGTCAGATTGTCCAAAGATATCACGAATAAAATTAAGACAAACACCCCAATTGAAGGAAGCAAACGAGCTGTAGAACGATTTGATCCTAAAACAGGTAGAAAATGGCATGATAAGTCTTTGATTGAATGGGATCCATCTCATTTTCGATTGTTTGTTGGTAATATTGGGCCTGATGTCACAGAAGATTTACTTATTGAAACCTTCATCAAATATAAATCACTGTCCAAGGTTAAGGTACCGATCGATGATAAACTAAAAAGTAACAAGGGTTATGCTTTTATCAGTTTTGCCGATGCTGATGACTATTTGAAGTGTTATAAAGAAATGAATGGTAAATACATCGGTTTAAAGCCTATTACATTAGAGAGAGCGAAAACTGAAATAGGTGAAGTGATAAAGGTTAAGAAACCAATAAAGTAAGAAAGAAGAAAACTCAGTATGGAAAAAGCAATTTGTTTACAAATGTATAAAGCTATATGGACTTATATAAAACGAATCAGGAAAATCGCAGTGATTTGAGGTTCCGGTTTACATGAGCAGCATGCCTTGAAAAGAAGTATCTGAATTTCTTCATGCGGCATATGATGCAAATAATGGAAAATTGGTTTATGTTTTGTTTTTTGTTCTCCCTGCTGTAATGTAGAAATAATATAACCAAAAACTATCTCAATTTCATCAGTTTCGGCGTTTCTGCATGATATGTAATCGAGTCAAACTGAGTTGTTCTATCCAAATCGATTATTATCTGGTAAAGTAGGAAACAACTTATTCCAATCCCAAAATATTCTATCATTCATACCCACCATCTGTGGTCTCGTTTCAGTGTTCATAAAATCAAGGATTCCAAAAAAATCTGTGTCCGCTAATGGATCATTCTGATTACTGTTTGTATTGGCAGGTGAGTTATCTGGAATTATATCAAGCTCGTGAACTGGATCTACAATTGGTTTTGAAGGGTCAATATTTGGGTTTGATAATTGATGCTGTAACTGTTGCAAGGGAGAAGAGTCTTGAAATTGCTGCTGTGGCATTATTGAGTTAGTCAGATTTTTATACTGTGATTGTTGATACTGCTGTTGCTGTTGTAGTAGCATATTGTCGTCTTTGTATTGTGGATGTTGATATTTTTGCTGTTGATGCAGCTGTTGCTGTTGGAACTGCTGCCTTTGACTTTGGTTTTGACTTTGGTGTCTTTTTTCATTTGACTGTAGTTGGCCATTTAATTCTTCAATCATAAAATATTTCAAAAGAAGGACAATATTTCTACTTGCTTCCTGCATCACACCTGTAGCAATGGATCCAAATCTTTCATTGACATCTTTGATATTTTGAATAGTCTGAACAATTATTGGCATGTCTATTTGAAACTTGTTCTTCAAAGTATCGGCTAGAAGATTATGTTCCTCTTTTGACTTTATCAAAGTATGACAAAGCAATAGAATCATCAGCGAGTTGTACGCATAAAACAAATCATAATATAAAATACCATTTAAGTAATTGTGTTCACCAGAAAACATAATAACATTGATAGAATTCACAGCTGATTTGACACCCATACATAATGTATCAACGCTTTCATTTTTCAATTTTAATGTTTTATCAGGATTGAATGCATAAGCAATTAAATAAGGTACGGTCAATGACGTAACGCAATAATGGTATTGGAGATGCAATTTGATCAGATATCTTTTAGGATTTTCTGACTTATAATTTTTTAAATCAGCGCTGAGATCATTGATCCAAGTAATTAAATCATTCCGAATCTTCAAAACTGAAACATAATTCAACTGACTCCAGGGATTTTTGCTTTTAATTAGATATTTTCTATTTTCAAGAATTTCATACATGATTTTGAGTAATTTAATCGATGAAAAATAATATCCTTTGAATTTTGGATCATCCACATCGTTCAGTTTAGGAAGATCGAGATCTGCCTCATACAAAGTTATATTTGGTAATCGACCTAAAACTGCACAATTATTCATATGATTTTCAAATGCTGACCAAAAGACAATTCTGATATTTTCCCTTTCTACCTCATCTTCAATTTTGTCTACCGTTGAGTTTGTGTGAAAACCCAGTCCAAAGCATTTAATGCAACAGTTCGCCATGAAATGCCAAGCGGTATTTCTATTTTTAATGACAGAATGGAATAAACTTGCTAGGAATAGCATTCGAACAGAATGTAAATTGTTAGTGAAAAAAACACCCGATAAACATAAGTTGATGGATGACAAATAATCAGTAATTACATCATCTGAAACCAAATTTTTCGGTACGGGGATTTTAGCTAGTTGGTGTTTCAAAAACAAGCTTCTTCGACCAATAATCCACACAAAATAAATGGTACAAATTTCTTCTTTGCAGAAAATGTCTTCAATTTTGACCTCACTTCCTAAATCTCCCAAAGCGTTCAATAAGTTGAACAGCTCTTCTTGTCTAATGCAAAACTGTTCCTTGTTGAAGACGTAAAAACTCTCATTGATTCTACTGAAAAAGGTATCCGCATATAATCTGCACTCGTTTATTGGTATTCGATTAAGAAGTAACAACCTGCTTATATCATTACCGTTTATAATATATGAAGGAGTAAACGTACTCAATTTACGTTGATGAAGCACAGAGTTCAAAGAATTGTTATTATCTAAGAATGGGGCCTTTTTGTGAGATCTCATCTGCTCAACCTCCAGTAAGGCAGTGAATAATCTCTCGGTACCACCGAGTCCTATCTCGTTTACTCCAGTTTCGTTGACATTTGGTTCGTCTGGCAATTTATTATCTCCTTTGTTTATCTGTTTGCCATTTGCACTCAACGTGTTAGAATCAGTATCCGTATTTGATAAACTATTGGTATCAACACTGCTTCCATGACCCGATTCTGCTGATTCGCCGTTTTCATTTGGCAATGACACATATAAAGCCTGGGCGATACTTTGGATATCGTTGAAGTTGTTCGGGTCTCTCTCGGGAAACATTGCTTTGACAATTTTAGTCAGGCATTTGAGCTGAATTATGGAAGATTCACTCACGGAAAAATATGTTCTCTTCTTTCTAGCAATCGTTGTTTGGCATACAGCGCCTGCGCTCTTACAAATTTGGCATTCTGTCTTGGTGTCGAACACTCGGTTGCCTTTGTTGTCATATCTCTTACATGCCCGCTTCCTTTGCTTACACCGGTCACAACTGTAAGTTGCTCTTTGTCTCTCCTTTGGGGGTTTTGAAACACCACCGCTTTCCGTGATGCTATTCATTATAAAAGCCCAAACTTTGGAAAATTCACTTTTCAATTACAGATCTATCTTTCGGAAAGGCTATAGATCGTTTATCTATCCTGTATGATTCACTTCGCCTATTGACTAAAGATTTTTTATCCAACAAATGACTAATATTCACAAACCAAACTTAATTGTGTGTAGCCGATATAGTATAGCTTGTAACTGGGGATGTGGATTAGTCAACAACTAGTATAGCGGTGCAAGGATCAGAAAAAAAGAAATACTTCTGTGGAGGATGGATAAAAAAGCGATGGGCGGAAGAGGAGGTACCGCGCAGGCTGCTACGAAATGGGAAAACGGGTGAACTGAAAGGGCGGTAAAGACAACCGGCGTTAACGGTTATGATGATGTAATTTAAAAGTGGGCAGAAGCATGTTTGTTTATTTTAAAAAAAAAACAATTTAATTATCGATTTATGTATCATTTATACGTGCAGCTTTTACATAGAGTTGGCTTTGAAAAAATGACGTAACAAAAATAGTGATAAAAAAACATCAGCATGCGTATTCATCATTACAGCTCGTCTTTTGCCAAAGAAGCGTCCTTAGAACTGTCCAGTGAGATACCTTGGCTAGTGAGGGAATTGGACTTGACGCGGAATAAACCTGTGTCGACACCTTGGCCGATTTCAGAAGCCCATCCTCTAGCCTTTTCAAACCCATTCTTGGCCGATTGATAATCGTTAAAAGCGTTGTAGATATCTTCCTTTGTAGTCTCGACGAAAGGACCGTATTGGACGATCGGCTGATCCAATGCCTGACCTGCAATAACAACGAAATCTGTCTTGGTTCCATCGGATGGAACACGACCTCTAATGGTATCTCCGTCCCTCTTGAAAAATGCAGTGTGGTGCTCCTTAACAGACTGTTCGCCCGTCGAGGATTCAAGCTCGACTGATCCATTGAGAATATACATAAATCCGTTGTACTCGGGGTTGATTTCTTGTGTGAACTCACCGCCTGGTAATACCGTGAACCAATAGTAGTCCATTGGAGTATAAGCTAGTTCTTTCACCGATTCAACTCCGTAAGATTTACCCGATATCACTTTAACCTGAACCTTGTCGTTCGGTTTGACAACAGGAATCTCTTCTGCTCTCAAATCTCTATATCTCGGCTCTGAGTGTTTGAGCTCTTTTGGTAAATCAACCCACAATTGCATACCTTCGACATTGGTACCATCTTCAGAATATGGCATTTCTGAATGAACAATTCCTTTACCGGCAGTCATGAACTGAAGGTCCCCTGGTCTAAGCACACCACTTTGACCTGTAAAATCTTCATGTAACATATAATTTTTCATAACCAATGTAACTGTTTCTTGACCCCTGTGTGGGTGGTCAGGAAAACCAGCATCTGGTGCAACATTGAAGTGATCCAGCATAAGAAATGGGGTAAAATTTCTCATGTTTCCGACACCAATAGATCTTCTGACTCTAGCACCAACACCTTCGGCTTGTTCAGCCGCATAAATGACCTTAAGTATGGATCTAAGTGAAACCATTTGTTCTGAATGTGTCATAAAAAGTTGCAAATTGAAAATTGAAAATTGAAACTTGAATTTAAAAGTGGTAAAAGTTTATTTTTGAAAGCTTAAAAGAGTAATAGGTCTTATTACTTGATTGACTTTGCCTGTTTGTTTGTAAACGTATTTACCTTGTTTATAATAGTAAGGATTTTGAAATAAAAGATTCTAAGTGTTATAGTACATTGGTGGCCCTTTTATACTTTTAAAAAAATTGACCTATTTTGCCTATCGTCTAAGCTGACTAAGAATTTTCAACTTTACTAAGAATTTCCTCGTGCTCTGATTAAGCTGAGGGAAAAAAATTGTTACAATAATATTAGTAATGTGCTGCGCCGAATTATCTTGACGCTGCCGGTGACTGGGTCGGATTTAGTTTTAGCATAATAATCTGCCGGGAAATACTAACTACCTTCTTTGAAAGCTTACATTTTAAATGTATTAATAATTTGATTAGTAACTTTATAATCGGGATTACGCACCACTTCTACAAACCCGTCACGATATTACGTAAATTCATTTTATAATTTCTTGTCTCCGGAAATACGCTAAAGAATATCAGGTGCGTGTCGTACACAAATTATACTCTTTAATATACTAGTGCTCGTAACTGAGTATACTTGTAACCTGGTTATAATTAATTAATAATGTAATCTTGATGATAACAATTATAATAGGTTGTAGAAATAGTAAAAGTAGATTGTCCTAATAAAGAACTAATGTTATATAAACAATAAAATGTTAATTTACATTATTTTCATAATAGAAAATATCGAGGCAGCCATTTCGACTATCGTCTTTATTCTGGCTAGTATCTAAGATACTGTAATTTCTGTTGTTTTTTTTGTAGGGTGAGAGGTTTTTTTATTACATGAATAAGCCCACATTTCACTCATGTTATATCGGGAGAAAATTGACTTTACTGAAAGGGTTTTCCCATGTCAAAAAAAGGTGAATTTTGGTTTTTCTTTTCGAAATTGTATCGCTACAACTGCCTTATTCTTGGCCTTAATTCAAACTATGAAAAAAATCAAGGTGCAGGTATAAAGCTCTGAAACGCTACAAATATGGCGGAATTTCAATTGATTCATGAATAAGGCCGCAGTACTGTCTGACCTACTACCTTCAATATTTTTACAATAAATGGTTAATGCTTTACTGTATAGTAGGATTGGCAGAAAGCCATATACATTTTTTTAATTGATAATTGATAGATTCCTTATGATTTAATCTGACATAAATAAGAATGTGATTGCGTACTTCGTGAAGGAACAAAAATCAAAATTAGCACTTCCCCGAGAAAAATCCGTTGAGAAAAATGGTATTGTTCTAAATACCCCAAACCAATGACCCTGCTGTTAACAAACAAATATAGTAATATTCACTAAAAAAAGCTTTTTTGAGGTAATCTACCCAGTAATATAGCTGACAACAACTGAGTTCTTTACAAGAAATGGTCCCTTGGCCCAGTTGGTTAAGGCGTGGTGCTAATAACGCCAAGATCAGCAGTTCGATCCTGCTAGGGACCATATTTCTTGGGCGTGTGGCGTAGTTGGTAGCGCGTTCGCTTAGCATGCGAAAGGTCTTGGGTTCGACTCCCAACTCGTCCATTACTTTTTTTTTATTTCAACCAACTTTTAGTTTTTTCAAGATATGTGTATCAAATGCATAGCAAAAATGTTGATCGGTTTTTGGTTATGACCTAATAAAGGAGACAATAGTACGAAAATCAAAATTTATGGTCGCCGATTTATATAAGCCGAAGAAAGAAGTATTTAAAAAGCAGGAGCTGAATCAATTTATCGAGAATGATACGGATAAATAAACTGCATGTTTAAATGTTGGTCAAATTTCTTATCAGAAAATATGGGGAGACTAAGAGAATTGTTCATTATTTTTTGGCCAAAAGTTCTATAATATTTCGTTGGAAAAACGATCGTCTTTTTTTACTCTGCATTGTTTTGCATATTATTCTTTCCTTTTCAATCCATTCTGGATATGCTCAAATCTTTCCTTGAACATTTGTTCATTGACACCACCACCAATCTCTGAAAACCAACTTTTCGCATTTTCAAATCCATTCATACCCATTTGATAGTCATATAAAGCATTATGAATACCGGTTTTCGAGCTCTCTACAAAAGGCCCATACTGAAATATTGGTTGGTCCAACGCTTTCCCAGAAATCAACACAAATTCTGTGCGTTCACCTTCAAAGGGGACACGGCCTCTTATTAAATTGCCGTCTCTTTGAAAAAACACAGAATGATGTTTTTCGACCTTTGTAAATTTCCCTCCGTCTTGTAATTCCACATACCCTTGAAGAACATACATAAATCCGTTGTACTCGGGGTTGATCTCTTGTGTGAACTCACCTCCTGGTAATACCGTGAACCAATAGTAGTCCATCGGAGTATAAGCTAGTTCTTTCACCGATTCAACTCCGTAAGATTTACCCGATATCACTTTAACCTGCACCTTGTCGTTCGGTTTGACAACAGGAATTTCTTCTGCTCTCAAATCTCTATATCTCGGCTCTGAGTGTCTTAGTTCTTTCGGTAGGTCAACCCACAACTGTAAGCCTTCAACATTTGTACCGTCCGGTGCATAGAGCATTTCGGAATGAACTATACCTCTACCAGCAGTCATGAATTGAAGATCTCCTGGTCTCAAAATACCCTTTTTACCTGTAAAATCTTCGTGTAAAACATAGTTTTTTATGACCAATGTGACTGTTTCTTGGCCCCTGTGTGGATGGTCCGGGAATCCTGCCGTTGCAGCACCATTGAAATGATCCAGCATAAGAAATGGGGTAAAATTTCGCATACCAAGTACACCAATTGACCTTCTAACAGTGGCGCCTACACCTTCTGATATTTCTTTGGCAGATACGGTTTTGAGAATGCTTCTGAATACCATTGTGTCACGTAGAACGCTGGTGCTGTAAAAGACTTGTTGAGGAACAGCGTGAGGTTTTGAGTATTTTATTCATCTGACAAATCCAATTATAAAAAAAATAGCCAATATTTGTCACCATAAATACCGGCTGCGCAGTGATCAAAATCGGGGGTCGAATCACAACGAGTGGATAACCAAATGATTTACGTATTCTTTTTTGTGCTTTAGTTATTTGAAACAATCATGATATGCAGACACATGGCATTATTAGTCTGTAATATCGGAGATATGGCTCTATTGTTTTTATCGTAATTTATGCGGATATCTGGGGATAATTCGAGCTGTTCAGGGTCCTTGCAAAACTGAGGGTATGAAGATCACCGGATGCTGCTGGCCGATGTACATTGAATATTATGACTGCAGTCCAGCATTGCATGAAAACCTTAGTAGTTACAGATATATGTAAAACGGGGGAAAAGAAATATTCTTAGGGCATAGCATTTAACCTCCATTCAGCAAACGCTATGATATGATCTATCTAATTAGCCGGAAAAACTTTGAAAATCAATGACTAAACAGTGCATACCAATGATCCAAAGAGTCAGGGTCTGCAGCAAACATTGTTCAGAGATTTTTAGGTCGTTCTATAAATAGTTTTATTGAATTGATATAAAAAGAGTAAGAGAAAAAGTGGGAGTACTTATAAAAGGCGAAAAAACATCAAAGTCCATCAGGCAAAATTGATCTGTTCAAGGACCTTAGTAAACTCGGCAACCAAAGTCCGATTTTCTTC
Organism: Pichia terricola; assembly: GCA_030168465.1. Taxonomy (NCBI): domain Eukaryota; kingdom Fungi; phylum Ascomycota; class Pichiomycetes; order Pichiales; family Pichiaceae; genus Pichia; species Pichia terricola. The sequence goes on from CP099445.1 coordinate 2,270,836, forward strand.
TTCTGTACCAATACTGAGACGTAAACAACCTTCACATCCCAATTCCTTTCCTCTAAATCTGACAACAATCTTATTTTCAGTGGCCAGTTTCATATATAATTTGTTGGCAACTTCGTTGTCAGGTACTAAATCCTTGTTCAGTATTTCAATTAAGATAAAGTTCGCATCTAAGCCACCTTTGTTCTTACCGACATATTTATGTGCAAGCAATTTTTCAAGAACCCATCCTCTTTGTTCGATAATCTTGTTGATTTTGTTTTTAGTTTCAACAAGACTTTCAGGAGTGGTGGCCCGGATCGCTATGTCACTTGTAAGGTTACTAATATTATAAGGATATTTCATTGAATTCAATAGTAGAGAAATTTCAGGAGTCGAATAGGTGATACCCAATCTAATACCAGCCAATGCAAAAGCCTTGGATAAGGTTTGAAGGACAACCAAATTAGGATGTTCATTGACGAGGGTACACATGGAAGAGCCTACAGGCGCAAAGTCAATATATGCTTCGTCGAGAACAACCAGAACATTCAAGGATTCCTTTTCAATGCTTTCTAATAATTGAAACAATAAAGATTCATCGATTTTTTTGGCCGTTGGATTACCAGGAGATGTAATATACACCAATTTGATAGAGGAGTCATTTTTAATAGCAGATAGTATATCCTCTGGAATGATATCAAATGTTTCCAGATTCAATGGAACCTTAACGATACCAACGTCATTAACGACTCCACAGATAGAATACATACCATAAGTTGGAGGACAAATTATCATCTTTTCCTTACCAGGAGCAATAAAACATCTCATTAATGCATCAATACTTTCATCAGAACCAACCCCAAGACATAAGTTTTCAACTTTTAAATCTCCATTTCTCTCTTGGTTACGGAATTCACAAATCTGCTTTTTCAAATCATGTTGATGAGGATCTGGGTATCTGTTTAAGTCTAGATTCTTCTCATAATCGCTGATTTGTGAAAAAGAAGGACCATGCGTGTTTTCATTGGCATCTAGCAGAATTCCCTCTTTGAAGTCATCTCTGGCACATCTGTATGGCTCTAAAGTGAGAATATTAGGTCTAGCAATTTTGGAAAGATCAAACATATTGAAAGAAAACCACTACTCAATTAAAAGAACCAAATGTTCTTCTGAAGTGTAAAGGTATCCTTTTTATATATCTTTATCTCTCGAAGGATGAGTCAATACTGTCCGTATAGGGAAAAGTGAAAAAGCGCGCTTAATAGCGTGGATGTTCCGTTCCTTTCCTTCCGTATGCGGTTTGAGTCACAGAGTAAGCATGACAAAAAAAATGACATGGTTAAGAGTAGTTTGTAGAGGAAGCTAAACGGCAACGGCAACGGCAACGACAACGGGCAAGGCATCTTTCTTTAGCAATAAGTTTTATAGTTTTAATAGTTAGAGTTTGAATTCTTTAGTAGAGTTTTTTTCTTATCTTCACAAAAATCTATCGCTTGTCATATGGAAATCACGCTCATTCACTGCCTCTGAGAAGAGAGCGTGAAGTGATGGTCAAATAAACGCGGCATATACGAGCTAAGATAATGAGATGGTCTTAAGAAAGATATTCTTTTCAACTTCTGATTAACTGCTGCTGAGGTAGAAGCAGGTGCTATCTACATATGTGATTTCTATTCGGAGTCCAGGTTCTCTCGATTTATGCTATATTCATTTTTTTTATTGTACTTGCTATTTCACAATTGGTGTCCACACATGGAGCTTCTACCTTTTTAAAAGACTTTAATGTATATATGGACGTTCAATCAACACATCCTTTACGTCATCTCCAATGATTCGTTTCGGTATTTAAATATTTTTCTTTTATTCTATACGAAGTTTTATTAGTTTGCATAATTCATTATAAATCTACTACAATAAAATTACTTGCAAATATCTCCGAAATTGGTGGAGTGTGTCAAATTATATTTTTCCATTTTCAGTTTACGCCTTGCACGACCATCAATGAAACTAAGTTCATTCTTTTTAGTTGATGTCATACCAATATGCTCATTGTTGTTATTATCATCTTCATTATCATCTTCTTGGATTTTAGAACTTCCTAAAGAGCCAAGCTTTTTGTCACTGATAATGGAGTGGTTTGTCATTCTAGAAGCCCGAATCCTATTGGCGCCTATCATATTATTCCCGTTTTCATGATCATCATCATCACCTTCTATCAAATTATCATTCCCTAAATAAAGGACTTTCATAATATTTCCAAAAGTAACCACCATAGATTTATGTCCAAATTTCTGTACAGGTCCCAATTTTTTAATCAGTAAACCAGATCCTGTATCATCAGGTATCTCATAAAACTTTATTTCACCATCTGCATGCATAGTCCACCCTTCCCAAATATCACTCAACCGAGGTGATGAGTTTGTGCTGCCAGTTAAATGCTGTTTTGATGAAGAAGTTTTCATCATATTTTGTTGTGTGTTTTTTCTCCTTCTTAAGGTGGTCACATCATTCAACGAATTTGAATTGAAAATACGTTCAATCATGTCATCATCTTGATCAATATTCCCACCACTTTCATTATTGGAATCTTTACGACGAATACCCATTAAAGTATTCAGATCAGTGGATGACCATCCTTCAACACCACTTAACCAATACCTATGTTCATTGACACTCGCAAAACCTAGACAACGTGTTTCTCTAGAATCTCTTTCCACTCTAAGACAGATGTTATTTTTCGCTCTATTATCAATTGAAAAAGTATGTAATATCAAAAACTCTGTATTAATCTCATTATATGAGACACTAAATGACTCAACTGAAGCACAACCACAAAACTTGCAATGAGAAGGTTCAGGATGGAAAACTTGAAAACTATTTGGAACAAACTTACCAATTTTCCATTCTTTCAAGACTGTACCTGTTTGAACATCAATCAATTGACATTTTGAGCTATATGCTCTGACAATCATACCAACGAATGGAACAGCCTCCATAAATATTCCACTAAAGTTATCACTCGAGATCATTTGCTTATTATTTACAGTGTCATTGTAATTATCATTGTTTTGTATCGGGTATGAGTTTAGCGTAATTTCAGAATATGTTGATAAAACTGCAGGAGTAATCAAACTTTTACCCATGTTATAATTATTCGCATCAATTTTAACTGGCCTGCTAACCCACCTGTTGTTAATACAGGTGGAAACAACCAGTTCACCGTCTTCTTTGATTCCCACAATTCTATCGTTAACTCTTGGTGATAATAATTTCTTAGAGCAAAGAATTAAGCTATTGCTCAAAACTGATCTTTCAAATTTACCATCCATACAGTTGATCGATATAATTGCACCATTTTTCAAAACAATAATAAACTCCATTTCACTGTTGTATGAAAGCTGATTTAAATTGACTGTTTCATCAAAATTAGAATCTATTGACAATGATCTTTTTGGCCTCAAGGCATTTGGAGTTAATTTGGATAATCGACCAGTTCTGGTTTTAAGCGTTCTAGTTGGGGTTTTGGTTTTAACGTTTTTTTCATCGTCATCCGGTTTGCCAAGCACATCATCGGTACGGCTTGGCTTTTCCTTCTTCAATGTTCTACTGACTAGTTTTCTTCTACCATTATTAACTATTGTTTTCCTACGGAAAAACGATTCCAAAGGAACATCATTGTTCAACTCATCAAATGAAATCGCCCATATCCAAGTCATCGCTAATCTTGACCAACATTTTATTTCCCCTGTTTTACTGAAAACACATATCAATGAACCAGAATCAGACATTACAACATGACTAATTGGTAGGAATTTATTGGAAATCGGTAACTGTGTAGGAGCAGGAATTTCTTGCTTTAATGGGGACCAAACTAATATTTTATGATCAATACCGACAGAAACAATAAATGGACAAGATGACGTACATAACTTCACAATATCTAAAACATGTCCTTTGATTAAATCTTTTGAGTGGAAAAATGAAGATTTTGATTCTGATGGTATAAGTGCTGTATTTTTATTGTTTTTGAAGTTTATCAGCTTATCATTGAAATTTGAAATTTTCAAGACAAAGACTATCGTTGAAGCAACAAATACTAAAAACGAAATGAATTCAAATAAGTAAAACATATTGAACTTAGAAGCACTCAATCCATCTCCTATTGGTGAATTGTCAACTGAAAAGTCTAAAGGATTGAACACTTTTATTAGTAATTTATTAGTTGAATTTTCGTTATCACTCAAAATTTTATCTGATTTTATCAAGTCATAAACAAACCCACGTTTATTTAAAAACATATTCAATGTAAAATTTGATTTCAACTTGAATGATGTAGTTATACCTTCAATCCATTGAAACATAAAAATATTGATAATGATTAGTAAGACAGAATACAAGTATGTGTATCTAGTCGCAAGTAGTGAAAAAATCTTTTTTTTGTCCTTACCGTTTGACATTAAATCTTGTAATTCCACACGGCGATTGAGATCAATAATAAGAATAGTCAAAATATACGTGTGGGTTAAGAAATAATTAAATGCTATGAAGAATATAGTGAAAACAGCAAAATATAACGTGCTTGGGGTTTTTGAAACGTAAATATTTATCATTGAAAGTATTATTGCAAAAATATTGAAATTCGTCGATTTTGGAAAAGCTGTAACTATTGTTTTCGTGATCTTGACAGCATTTGAGAGTTCATAACTATTTTTCGACAATTCTATCAGAAATCTTGAAATATTTTCACACACCACAACCAAAGGAACTAAAACGAAGATGGGCAGCGGTAGGCTTGAAAACTCTTTTGAATCAAAAAATATCGAGGTAATAGTTAAACTAGCCAAACCCGACAAACAAAATTGAAACAACATTGCAAGTAATATCGCACATTTAACCTTTAAATCTTTCATCCTCAATAGAGGACATAATAATAAAATCACTGGTCCTACCAGGTAGACTCTAAGTAAATCAGACCATGACGCAAATTTATAGGAAATTTTGATCGTATCAAAAGTCTCTAGAGAATCCCGAACAATACTTATATTAGGAAACTTTTCATTCAATTTTGAAATGTTCACATTTAGTAAGTTATCAATGGCTGCATTCATTTTGTAATAAATTATTATATTAAGAGAGTGAGCGGCTCGTGTTATACCGTTTAAAATTCGAACATCTGAAAAGAGTTTGACGTTATTCAATGGCTGCCCATGAAACCCATTCAATTTCGGGCCATTTATTTGCACTGTCTTCATTATACTTACATCATTCAGAAGTTCATCTATATCTCGATTCCAATAATCCAGAGGAGAATATACCACAACCTCGTTGTTGTCAATTTGTTGTTCAAGATTGGTGAAAAGTGTTGATTGAGTTTCAGAGAATTGGTAAAGGAATTCACTGGACAACAAATTTGTATCACAATGCAATGAAAATGATCTATAGACATATTGTGACTCTTGCACAGACGACTCTATCGTCACATGTTTCAAGTATTTGGAAAAATCCCACAATGTCGAGTCTGTTAACCCATGGGGAGAAAGATAGAAACTATACATGGCAGGATATGCAAATATCAAGATAACAGCACATGGAATCAGAATTGTATGCACCGGGTTATGAAAGATAATGGGTCCAATGCTCGTAGCTAGTGTGGATAGTAGGTTATTCCAGCGCATCCACATTGATCGTTGTGCGTCTCGGGATTTGTCGCCACTGCCCATGATCATGTGTGTCTGTGATTCTAACGATGGTTCAAAATAATAGTAGCAGAGAGGAGCAAATGAAGTGTCAGGAGGAGGGGGGATGAGGCCGGGCTGTAATAATAATCAAATTAAATAGATAAGAGTCTGCTACTGACGAAGTCCTCAACGTTTGTCGAATGACCGAGATTCAAAGAACGGGAAAAATATTCAAAGACCAGAATTGTAAAAAAAATCACAGAACTTAATTTGAAAACGTTTGAAAAATACAAGCGGCCAGAAATGTAAATCTCTTCGCACGTCATTGAGGAGACTGCAAAACGGTTTTTTTTTGGCGGAAAGGAGGAAGAGGGGGGGGGGTGAAAATTGATGGGGGGGGGGAGAACGCGAAGTTGGAGAAAAACTTGCGTCACTCCGGCCCAACGTGGCGGAATCATGGGTGTGAAGGGAAACTGGAATAGCAAACCATCTATTTTGAGTTGCTATGTAGCTCGAAAGGATACCGACGTCTTTGCAGTGGATTGATAAAAACTATGTAGCCATGTAAATAGTAAAGTTTGATTCAGAAAAATCCATTTTTGAGGAAATAATATATACGGCTATCTAGTAAAGTAGTCATCGACTTTATTCTTTTTTAGTAGACGAAAAGAGTGCATAGCTGCCCACGGCAATATTGTACTTGACATATGCCTTTCCTTTTATTATATCACTTGTAACTCTATTACTCTGTTAGTGTAGCCCAAGTGAGCAGTCAAATATCTGGCTTACTGATAAAACCTTCTCAACAGATATCTTCAGATCCTGTAAACATAAAGTACAAAATCCACGTTAATTCAAAGCAAGGGACAAATTTAACTATACGAGTGAAATATACGACATTTATTAAATCTATTAAATTTTCAAAAACTAATATGTGAAACGTGTCTGCTCACCATCCAGAAACAGTTTCAAAACTCGTATAAATCATCAACACAGACCCACAGAAGCAAGTAAACCAACATAAGTATTTAGTTGAAGAACTTATTTCGTCTGCAAAACCATGTAGATACAATAATGGTGGATAAATATAAATCAATGGAACACAAGTGATCGAGCCAATAATTGAAACGAATTTATCCAATTGCGAAGAGCCAAAATATGCAACCAGACACATAATAAACACCACCACCACACGTAATACATTCTTCATGGTTTTAATGAATATATCTGATTTTCCTGACACCAGACCGTCTTCGTTGATAAGATTAAAATTTGCAGCACGACTGGCCCGTCTAATGGATGATACATCGTAATTTTGAGAGGGATTGCTGATAATTGAAATGGCCTCTGAATTCCTACGAATTTTGTTTTTCCATGTATTTCTATGTTTACTAAAGAGGTAATTTTCAATGATTTTGATCGCTGGAAATAGTTGAATAGGAGTGGATAACAAGATTGCAGTACAATATAAGATTTGAACTAACACTGTGATTTCATTTTGAGGGAAATCCATTAAAATGATCGTGTGAATGTTATCTCCAAAACTTAGGTAAGAGATCGAAGCAATTGAAGTGAAAACTATAGTAACAATGACCATAACATAGATCAATAAACTGTTGAATTTTTCAGGCTCTCTCATACTTTCTTGGATAGGAATTAACAAACCTATTCCCTCATAAGTGAAGACCGCAGTTCCTATGAAGAGGGTCCAAGATTCTGGTTTGAACATTTCAATTTTTTCGTTAACTCCGTTTAAGAATAAATTTCCAGTAGACTGGGAATATATATAGAGGATACCAGAGAAAATGAAGACATCTGCAATCAAGGCAAAAAATCCCAGTGTAGATATGTTTCTCGTTAATGAAATCGGCGTGAAGATGATGCATTGCAATAAAATGAATAATCCAAGCGTATAATCTTTCTTAAGTAAATGTGAAATTTGTTGAAAGTTTTCACTCACAAAAACGACATAAGTAGACGCAAATCCTAGTTGCGATAAAGCGAGTGACAGTAAAATGACGAACTGCATCCCTTTTCCAAAGATCTGATATCCAATATCACCATATCCTGAGACATTGAATTTACTCGTGGTTTTGGTCAGCATGACGAAGCAAAAATATGAAATAATTGAAAATGATAGGATCATAATATTTGAAAATAGCAGTCCACCATTCGACATTGCCTTTGGAAGGAAAATGATACCAGTACCTAAAAATGCCTTTAATAAAAGTAAGAAAGCTTCGGAAGTGGATGTCTTTTTATCATCACCACGACCATCATCTGTTTCGTTGAACTCACTTCTATCATCTAATTCTCTCAAATCTTCACCCGCAAATCTATCATAGAAACTCATAACGCCCAATAAATTTCTTTTCGTTGATCCACTATGATTGTATCCGGTACCCAGAGGAAACTGTTCGTGGTCAATGGATTGAACATCAATATCTGTTGTATCCAGAATCGGAGACCCAATTTGTGATGCGGATCCAACACTGATGACAGGATTCAGAGATGGAGATTGAGCTGCTTGGTGCATAGAAACATTTGAAGAGACAGGAGCGGACTTAGCAAACGTATTATAGTTGTTGTTATTATTCCCCATCACATTCAGTGCATTACTGCTGGTGTTATGAATATGATTCTTGATCCTTGCGGATTTCGAAAGCGACATACTCAATAAACTCTCTCTACCACCAGTATTAATACTGACACCCAATGGAGTCGATTCGTTGTATTCAGACGCAAACCCTTTATTGAACCCTCCAGAAATTGTAACTGGTGCAATATGGTGAGAACCAACCGGTTCTTCAATGTCGTCCTCGGTTCTATCGCCAGGATTTTGTGGGTGTTGTCTAAGGTGCTTGGCAGAGAAGTTCCCACTTGCAAAAGTATCCGAGTCATCCACTCGAAAAGAATTCGCAGTTATGTTGGGCTGGCGATTGTTCATTTATATGACGTTGCCAATGGAAATACGGCTAGATGTAAGAGCTTCATCGGCGTTACATCAATAATTTTTCGGGTCTCCTGGATATTTTACTGAAATTTAAAGAAAAACCGAGGTGACGAAAAACGCATCATCAACTCGATAAAGCAAATTACTCGAAGAGAATAAAGTTTGTGCTATTATTTGGTTTATACATGAAAAATAGCTACGTGGCATTAAACGGCGGTTTCTAAATAGCGGCTGCAGTTTTGGCTGCTCCAAAGAAAAGCTTAGCCTTTAATTTTTGAGTCTAAAACTGCTCACCGACATCATCGATGGGGTCTCACCATATTCTTTTGTCCGCCATTTCGAACCGAACAACGCTATTTAGATTGGACTGTTTGAGTTGTTTTTCTTTGTGCAATCTGCGAGAGCCCAATGAAGGAGGCAACTTCTCATTCGGATCATATAACATTTCACGAACTTCAGCCACATCGCATAATGTGACATTAGGATCCCCAGGTAGATAATCCGTGGTCCTCATTTGATGCGATTCTTTAATGATTTTGGTCGACCAGCGTAACAAAAACAATGAGAGTAATAAACGGATGAAAACCAATATACCAATCACGCCAAATATGGTTGTAAATATAATTAGGAAGCTCTTGATACGACTGTATTGCTGTAACAATGTGTATTGATACTGGATATATGGGAAAAACGTTAACTTACAAAAAACAATCATCACTGTTGTGATTGGCAAACCTGTACGTTTGGATAAGATACTTGGTGTATCAGCACCTGAAGCATTTAGTTTGAATCCGTCAATGAAATCACTGGCTAAAACTGTTGTATATTTGTCATAAATTGTTGGCTTTATTCGGTTGAATCGTAAAATATATGAATGTTTGATCCAATCCACCAAAAGCTCTGATCCAATAACATAAATTGAAGGGCCAATAATTATCCCGAGCCAGTTGTCAAAAGATTTCCACGGTGTCAACTGGGTAGACCACGAGTTTGGCTTAAAATTGTTAAAAAAATCATTCATAGTAGGCGTATTGATAATTATTTGAAGCACGTTTCTTGCTGAAATGATGACCAAAGTAATGAAAATTAAAAATCTTTCATTGAGATCGGCACAAGTAACCTGAAACAATCCCTCTCTCTCTGTTTTTTTGAAAACTGCACTTTTCAATTCTGAAAATTGGTTCGACAAAATGAGCGTTAACAAAGCATTGGAATATGAGTTAATGGCAACATTCATGGACATTACTTGGTAAACCAAGACATACGAATGAAACCACAGATATATGATGGAAACAATATAGAAGCAAACAAAATGTACCTTTTGTTTACCACTGATTTTCATCAATAATTTGAATATATCTTGACCACTAGCACTCAATAAACGGTCTCCAATTTCTAAAACTTGCATCATGAAATATAGCTTAACGGCAGTTCCGGATCTGATATTATGATATATTCGACTTGTGTCCAAATCTTTTAGCAGGATCCATGTAACCAAGATACTAGAAACAGTAATCAAATCGTTTTTAAACACGGTATTATATTTTCCACGTAGTAAATGTAGAGAGAATCTTAGTGGAATTATGACCAAACATTTGAGGAAAATTACAGCGGAGTAAAGAAGACCAAATATCATGAACTTTTCTAAATGAACAGGTAATTTGACAAAATTTAAGAGTTCAGCTGTTTCTAGTCCATTACCGGTTTTCTCGGAATTTTCAGCACGGGTTGGTTTATCGTCCCCAATATCGAGTTCAGAAAGCAAAAATTTCCAAAGAGAAGTGCTAGAATGCTTGATTTTGGTTGCTGACTGAGGTACCGGCGTGACAGCATCTGCCAATGGAACTTCTGGAGTTGAGGTGACGGAAATATCAACTTTCAAAGAACCCTTTAACTGTGTTTTATCATCTAACGCTGTGGTAATTGGCACATGTTGTCCTACATCAGAAACATTGGATTTTCGTCTTGATGGATTTTTACCCATATTTATCACTTAGCAGAATGTTTGTTTATTCACCAACAACAAGTTTTTGTATCAAATTGAGCAAATAAATGGCAACAGGTCAGATAAAATATGAATAAGAACAACCACAATTCGGTCTCAGCAGCTATTTACACAATAAACTAGTAGAAAACTCTATACGAGTTTAACCATTACTATTCACGGAGGGCAGAAAAGCTGATAGCGCATGTAAATAAACACGGAAAATGTTCCGGCCACAATCATTTTTCCCCATGGGCCGAGACGCTCAACTTTGCGCCCAGAAAATAAGACTGTCCCCCGAACTGTTCGTGAGTTGTTGCAATAACCATAAGAAAAAAAACGCTGGTTACATTCCCATTCCCATACCGTTTCCGCTTCCTCCCCCACCTCCAAAAAAGGTTGGATCTGTGCAAGTACTTTTTTTTAACTATTTCGGTTACCTCCAACATAGACTCCACTCTCTAAGAAATACCAGACTAAATAACAGCTATGGCAATTGAAACCACAGAAAGAGACGAAAAAACACTAACCACTGAAAAGGTGATACAAATATTGGCCCCAATCAAAGGCAAGCCAATGCTTACACCGAAGGAAGCCAACCAATTAACATATATGCTGACTGAAATGTTGATGTCAGGAAATTGTACTCCACGTTGTCTTCGATTATTGAGTCGATATTTGTCCAAAAAAGCTTACGATGAAATTGTTGATGAACGAGTCATTGGTCATACCTGTGGATATCCATTATGTAAGTATTCTGATGCCAAAATTCATGACATTCAAGTTAACAGACTTGTCAAATCGTTAAGAATGCCCAGTTATTATAAATCTCGATTTTGCAGCAAGGATCATTATTTATGTTCGGAGTTTTACAAACAACAACTTAGTACAGATTCTCTATTCATGAGGGTAGGATTGGAGAAATGTTTCTTCAGTAATGACAGCATAGAATGTCAAGTAGTGTTACTAGATGAATATTTGATAAATGGTCGAAATGATGATCTTTCCAATGTAATTACAACTTTACGCTCATTGAATGTGGACGATAGTGTCCAATCTCACACCAATGATTTGATATCACAGTTTCAAGATATACGAGTCATTGAACACAGTGGTCCTCATAAATCGAATGATGAATACGTATAGTGATGAAATTTTTGGAAATTGCAGCAATAGGATGGATCCTTCAAATTTATACGATGATGAATACTACTATGTTGAGCTAGCTCTTGTTTCTATTTACTAGACTATGAATATTTTTCTATTATTACATTTATACAATAAATCTGGTTGGGAATCTTTTATTTATTTTTTTTTGAAACATTCTTTTCGTTTACTTCTGTTAAAAGCCATGTTTTTTCATGATATTATCGAGACCTCCATCAATTATGTCCGTATAAGATCCTGTTCCGGATTTTTTCAAGTAATCAACCAAAACTTTAGCATTATTTCGACTTATCTGGTCCATTTTATCGAATTCTGGTTTAATTTTATTGAAAATAAGATGTTGACGTTTGTTGAATAAAATCACCTCATTCTCAAGACTGTTTAAACGTTTCTTTAAGTCATTTTCTGCTTCTTCATATACCCAACACCACTGATTATTGCCTGATAATGTTCTTTCGACGCCAGTTTCTCTCTGGCTGATATCTTGCTCAACATTTGCAACCAGTTTCTCCCATTTGTTCTCCTCATTGGCCCAAAATTGAAACTGTTTCTTCATTTCCTCAATCTCATGTCCTTCTAAAACAATATCGTCATACCTTCGTTTAACGTCTCCTATCCATGAAAAATCTTCAGTTCTTAAATCTCTGTTCCAAGGTGTATTTATAATACTAATCCAGTGTTTGGTACCAGATACAATCTTTATTTTGGCACTACTAGGAGATTGAAGCTTTTTCAAGATCTTGGCGAGTTTATACTTTTGTTTTTCAAATGAAATAACACTGGGCAAGATATTATGTATGTAGTTCTTATCTAACTTTCCCTTAATTTTAATACCCTTTTTCCCAAAATACCAATTTTGATGAACTTTTATATTTGGTACATATTTTTGGGAGGATTCAGGTAGATGAACAGTTCTTGTTTCTTTAAATTCCTGAATATCTTCTTCTGACATGCCGGCTTCGGCATAGATAGGGTTTTTGGATTTCTTCGGTAAATCAACAACAGGTTGTGCGGCTGATGATTCTAATATTTGCTCTTTATTGGGGATCTTTGTATCTATATACTTTATTAAATCTGATTTTTCTCCATTTAATGCCTTCAATAGCATGCCATTCAATGTGACAGTCTCTTCAAGCATACTTTGAACAACAATAGCATTAATAGCATCACGATTTTGACGGAATTTCAGCCGAATCTTGTGGACCACCAATTCCGATCTAAAATCGTCAACATTTAGTGCATTTCGTAAAAGTTTTCGGTAAACCGATAAAACAACACCACGATGCTTTAGATTATGTGATATTTGTAACACCATAGATACAACTGTTTATTATTGAATACAACACAGTAAATGGTTGTCACTTTTTTTTCAGTTTTCTTTACACCGGCCTGGTCTGGTGTTTAATTTTTTCTCCCTCAGGCAGTTTAACGAAAACCTGGTTAGGCGGTTAGGTTATAAGGGGTTGTGGTGATTTGAGCGATATTTTTGTCATTAATCATAACAGTTACATCACATCACACAAGTTTTAATATTTTAGTACACTATTTATTTACACATCATTCAGAGCGACACAAATTACACCTTTACTATGTCCGTTATATTGTCTAACAGTTTCGTTACTTGCTAAATCCCAGAGTCTGACGTAATGGTCTGAACAGGCGGTTACTAGATACGCACTGTCAGCGCTAAATGCACAGTCCCATACCCACCTTTGGTGTCCCTTGAGGGTTGTTTCTAGGCCAAAATTTTCAGTGGACCAAATTCTCGTAGTATGATCAGCTGAGCAAGTGGAGATGTGTTTGCAATCCGAAGACAGTAACACTTTTGTTATATATTTAGAATGAGCCTTAAACTTGTGTAATGGCTGTAACAGTGTTTTATCAACCGAATTCTTCATTTCCCACATATAAACGTTACCTTTGGTATTACCGGCAACCAACATCGATCCATCACTTGCACAACTGATTGATTGAATAGAAACGTTATCATCACCACTTTCTTCCGGTATTAGCTGGTGCGTGCATTTGTTTTCGCCCAAATCCCAAACTTTTATAACCCCATTTTGATCACAGCTGATGAGTTCTCCTTGATTGGGATGAATCAATACTTCATTGACTGGACAATTGTGCTTATAGTTTCTTTGAATAGAAGGTGATCTAATATCCCATACTTTGATTGTTCCGTCATCACTAGAAGAGCACATCCATCTGTTATCAATCTGGAATTGAATCGATGTAACATTCCCCGTATGCCCTTCAAAAGTTTGGACAGCGTTGGGATTCGTAGATCTAATATCATATAAATTCACTTTAGGATTTCCAGCAGCAGCTAAATATTTTTTATCATTAGTAATTTCCAACCTGTTAACTTGCGAATCACTGTGTTGGATAGTTCGTGAACACACACCAGTTAGTGCTTCCCAAAATCTGATTGTATGATCGTAACCAGCCGATGCAAGAATAACAGACATCTATTGTTACTAGAAATAGAATAAAAAAGGGCCCTTTGCAACTTAATAACACAGAAACTTATACTCTTTTCAAAAATCATGCATTTTTGGTAGTCGCTATTAATCATTTTTTGAATTATCATCTATTTCGCCATACTGAACCCAAAAGGCCACACGTTACAGTTTATAGTAGAGATATACATTTTCTTAGACATTAATGCCTGTCTTTGTTATACAGATTACTGTTTAGCGTGAGTCTCGAACCAACTTTTCCAGAAAGCGTTGCAAATTTAAGATCCTACAGTTATTATGATGTAATTAATATATGTGTGACTCCAAAGAGAGCATGTTTTTTTCCCCTTCCTTCCTTCATTCCTTCCTTTCTTTCTTTTCAATTTTTTTTTTCTATTATATGCTATTATACACCGATATTTATTTGCTTCTTAATAAAATTATATAAAAGTATGAATATTTTGGTCTTAAAAATTGGCATTGATGGCTTGCTTTTGTTGCTCTGTTAAAAATACAGGATAATCTACCTTATATTCAATTATCAAATCACCAAATTTACCCGGTTGTTTAGAGATTGGCATACCTTGACCTGGGAATGTCTCTTGGAATAATGGCTGTGTTGGGGATGATCTCGATAAATGTAATTTTCTACCACCAATTGTTGTAAATTCCTTACGGAAACCTAATAAAGATTCCTTAAAGGATAATTTGATGACAGCTTTTAAATTGTTATCCTCTCTCTTGAATGTTTCATGTGGTTTATCAGCTAAAATTAATCTTAATGTTTGTCTCATACCATCTTTATAATCACCTTCATTTGGATATGTTATCTTAGTACCTGCTTTCCAACCAGGTTTTAAATTAATTTCTATTATTTTATTTTCAGTGGATCCATCTCTTCCCTTACGGTTGATTTTCAGTTTCTTGACATTACCATTATAGAAATCTTCTAAGGAACATGGGACATTTAGTTCAACAATTTCGGCTTCACGTTTTGGAGCACTTCTTGAGCTACCGCCTCCCATACCACCGAATTGAGAACCACCTCCCATACCACCAAATGGAGAACCACCTCCCATACCACCAAATGGTGAGCCACCACCCATACCACCGAAACCACCAAATTGGTTGAAAATGTTGAATGCATCATCTTGTGTAAATGCATGACCACCACCTGAACTGAAACCAAAACCACTTGGCATACCACCATTTCCTCCTCCACCAAAACCTGCAAATGGGTTTCCACCACCCATACCACCTGCACCACCAGCAGGTGCATTACCTCTGGCGGCTTCTAAACCATAGTTATCATAAATTTCCTTCTTTTCAGGATCACTCAAGATTTGAAAAGCTTCAGAAACCTGTTTGAATTTTTCCGTATCACCAGTTGGTTTATCTGGATGATATTTCAACGCCATTTTTCTATAAGCTTTTTTGATTTCTGCATCGCTTGCAGATGGAGAAACTCCTAATAAATCATATAATTTCGATTCTTTCACCATTGTAATACTTGATTCGTTCAAGAAATAACAAAAGGAAAAGAAGGGGGGAAAAAGGAAGAAAGTAAAGTAAAGTAAAAGGAAAAGTTATTATTTCATCAACGTATGGAACTGTTAAATTTAAACGGGCGTATTATATATATAACATTATCGTGAACTGCTACGGAGAAGTACGCGGAATGTAACGTGAAGCTGAGAGAAGTTTCGAGAAGTTTCTATATCGATAAATGATTACGTAAAAACTAGAAACTTTTTTACGTGTACTGATTCCCAAATGCTGAGCCGCTTGCTCCACAGACCTCAGTTGCTTTTAAAAGATATGATATAGCTCGGTTTTATGGCTTGCTACGGTCTATAGGATATGTATGGATAAATAAGCTTGGTGTGAGGTCACTCTGAAACTATCAGCTCAATACTACTATAGTTTATTTTTTAACTGATATTGGAATGAAAAACATATTAGGGGTATTGTTTTTCCGACTATGTAAAACGTTAGTGGATTGTTTTGTTAAAATTCGGTTCACTTGCTATAAGCCGAGTACAATCTAAGCACTTTTCCACTTAACGCTGTATTCGCAAAAAAAATGAAAATGGTACTCTACTATCGCAAGTATGGTCAAATCACATCACATCACATCACATCAAATCACATCACATCACATCACGTAAAGTTTGGTTTGGTTTACATAAATCAGTACTGAATCACTGTAATTGTAGATTGAAAAGAACCCTCCTTTATACCTTTAAGGTAACCGATTTCATGGCGATATTTCGACTAGCCATGAAAATTTATTATTCCAAATGAGACAACAAAAACAATAAAAAATACATGGAAAAGGGCTGGAAAAATGCCCTGAATAGCTACTCAATGTCTTTTCCAACTGACCAAATTGTTTGTCTTTTCTTAATTATACATACAGGAAAATATTCGGTATCAACCAAGTACCTCCAAAAAATTTGAATAGAAAACAACAAAAGATAAACTTTATGTACATAAGTGTTACCAATCACTAGATACATATAGATTGTGACATTATTTAAAACTATTTAATTCCCAGAGAACAAATATTCAACTTCCTCATTTCATCCAACATCTGGTCAATTCTAACATCCAATTGACCATTTGCGTAATCATCTCTCGTTTGAGGGTCCAAGTATTGTTGAATTTGTGCCAATCTCGCATATCCTTCAGTACAGAATCTGAGTTGAATCTTCACTAAAGCCTCAAATGATGGGTCAAAATATGGCACTCTCAAATCAATCAATTGTGGTAACTCGGTTTTCAATTGAACATTTAAATCATCGAAAATATCTTTAGCTAAAGCCAATTCTCTCTCGGCTCTTGGAAGTTTTGAGGCATCTTTGGCAGGCTTATCCACAAGTCGTCTCACCTTTGATTTGGCCTGTTCATAATCTTGCTTTTTGTGACTTCTCTTTTTAATCGCCTCTTCAATTTCGTTAAAATATGTGGAAAATTTAGTGATTGGATCAAGTACAGTTTCTCTGAATGGCCCATCTAATTGTTTGACTGTTTCAGTATCATATTCAGTAACTGCTTGTAAATAAAGTCCCCCTACATTGGCCCCGGTACTACCAAGAGTTCTTGCATCTTCATATAGATTATTAATCGTTTCACCCATAGAAACCTGTGACGCCGTCACCGCCCTTAAAGAATCAAGGTAACCTTTGGTTTCTTTCTGTAATTCCTTACCGGCCTTTTCTAATACCTTGTATCTTCTTTCTTCGACGTCATACTCTTTATCAGTGACTTTATCCGCTGCTTTCACTAGAACTGCACCGGTGGTTCTGTTAATGGCCTTTTTAAATCCTTCCCAAGACATCCTTTGCTCTATGTAAACTATTAGTGTTCTTCTTTTGGATTATTAATCAGGCGGGAATAAAAATCTACAAAACTCGTTTCAATAGCGAAAAGCCAAAAAAAGCAAAAAGGCCAAAAAAGCCAAAAAAAACCAGAAATGCCAAAAAAGCTAACATAGCACAGTTTCTTATTATGTGAATGATATGGCAAGCAACAAAAAGCTGCCCCACAATACGGTCAAGGCCTGGAAAACCGACTGCAATGTTAAAATGAAATGATTTTCACCTATTATAAATAACGAAATTGGTAAAGCACGAGTTGAAGCAAAATGTATCGCAGGTAATCTTATAGCGCATTAGAAATAAAATGAATAAAAGTAGAGTCGAGTCTCATTTGATAATTGCCGTTCTACTACACTTCACCAAGTCCTATTAGTTTCTTGCTTGTTCTGCTTATTCCGTTTATTTGTTTTTGCGCCAACTGAACTAACTTTCATATATGTACCGTTACCAGTCAGTACAACTTTTATAAGAAGGTACACCAATATCTCATACGGAAAACTCTCTTCCTGCAAAAAAATCCAAAAACAAATTTAGTTTGTTCTACGCTATATACTGGCTATTATATTACAATTTTATTCAATAAAATACTAATGAATGTATTTATTTAGCATTGAATTTGGTTCCTTGCTGAGTTTTTTTACTCTTAGTAACACTCAATGCAGCACTCCTATACCTCTCCATTTCTTCATTCTTTTTGACAATTCTTTTACCACGCTTTTCCAACTGGTAATTATCAAGGAAATCATCAACCATATCCATGAAATCGCTTCTTTCATTTTCAAGGTCAAAAGGCTGAAACTCCTCTTCTGGATCGTCCTCATCACCATATATGTATTTTTCTTTCATGACATCAAACTTGTCATCAATAATAGTCATTTGCTCTGTACGACACAATGCAGAAGATGACATCGAGTATGATGAAGTATCAGTAGTAGCACCCTTCTTACGCTTGGCATTTTTCTTTTTAGATTTGGTATTTGAATTTAACTCTTTCTCTCCTATATTCGGTAACTCTCCAACAAAATCATCCTCTTCATCATCAAAATCATCACTGAATTCGTTATCACTATCAAATTCGTCAACAATTTTACCCTTGGTACGTTTATACTTGGCAAAGTCCTTTTCCCAATTGAAATTATCTTCGTTTGGTCCGCTCACACCTTCGTTTCCAATAACACCATTTTCGTCATCTCCATCAATATAGTTATCATAATCCCAGTCTTCATCTTCGTCATAGTAAGAAGCATCATTTTCCGCATCTAGGTCATACTGTTGCAACGTCAATTCTTCTCTTTTACCTTCGCCACCCAAAAGTTCATCAAAAACATCAATTTCATCAATATCTTGCTCCCCATCTAAATAATTTTCGTCGTCTAAGGCTACCAATACTTCTCTCAAATCAGGATTCAAATCCGGTTTAAAACCTTTGATTTCTTCTGGAACATCCAACTGTTTTGTGTAATCGTATTTGGTCTCTTCACCAATTTTCATTTTTTCACCAAAAAGCTCCGATAATTTAGTACCATCGTATTTGTCCTTTTTTGAGGTAACTTCTTTCTTGGCAATAAAAATACCATCACCTTCACCAATCGGTTTCAAATGTTGCATGTAATTATATTCAGAATCATCAAATGTGATACCATAACTGGTAGCTTTACCTTCGTGCTCATTCATTAATTCTTCAACATCATCTTTTAGCTGTTCAACTGTCTCCGCTCTCTTGACTTGCTTAAAATTCTTCAATTTAGTCGAAGTTTCGTCTTTCTCATTACCCTTTTTTAAAGGCACCAAAACAGATGATGATGCTTCTGGGTCATGGTAACGACTGTCCTGTTGTGATCTATGCACAAGCTTAAAAGTGACAGAATTATTCTTATCAAAACGACGTGGTGGCATGTTTATTTGTTAAATAAAGAAGAAAACTAAACATATATTGTGATGTAGGGGTTATTCAAATATTTTTTTTCACATAATTTTTTTTTCAGCCGAAGACCTCATGAAGCGAAAAGGTTGTTTTTTTGTTGATATGTGGAAGGTCTGAGATCCTCTCCGTGATGCAATGAAGCTAACAATCAATTCTATCACTCCTGTGTATTCATGGCATTGGCTGGTACCTCAAGATGATGAGCTTTGCGGAATCTGTCGAGTGAACTTTGATGGAAAGTGTCCCAACTGTTTATTTCCCGGAGATTCATGCCCCGTTTGTATTGGTAAAGATTGCCATCACGCGTTCCACACTCATTGTATTAAGAAGTGGTTGAATCAGAGCAGTTCTAGAGGCTTGTGTCCAATGTGCCGACAACCATTTGTGGAGGATCAATAGTATGAACATGAGCCAGATGGGGGAGGGGGCGTTGTGTTCTTCATTCAATTGAAACATGAGTAGCCACTCATTACATACATACCCTTGTAATAGATCAGATTTGACACGTGATTTTTCACGCGGATTATCTATTTGTGAAAATTTTACTCTTCATGTTATTTTAGAATGGTTTTGTGGAACCATCTTTATGCTCTAAAGGACAACAAGAGAGCTACTGCACCATGTCACTCACTATAGTCGTAAAGTTGGGATCTTCATCTATTGTAGATGAAAAATCTAGAGAACCAAGACTTGCCAATATATCACAAGTTGTTGAATCGTTGGTCAAACTACGTCGACAAGGTCACAGGATTGTCTTAGTTTCGAGTGGTGCCATCGCAATGGGATTAAATGAAACTGGGATGGACAAAAAACCAAAGAAGTTAGCAGCAAAACAAGCTCTTGCTGCACTGGGTCAGGGTAAATTGATTTCATTATGGGATAATATGTTCAGATATTTTAATCAGCAGACTGCACAAATTCTTATTACTAGGAATGATATTGTTGACTTCAGTCAATTTAAAAATGCAGAAAATACACTGGATGAGTTGCTCAACATGGGTATCATTCCTATTGTTAACGAAAATGATACGATTTCAACACAAGAAATTAAATTTGGTGATAATGATACTTTGTCTGCGATCACCGCAGGTATGGTTAATGCAGATTACCTATTTCTTCTAACAGATGTTGAATGTCTTTACACAGACAATCCGAAATCAAATCCTGATGCAAAGAAGGTTCTGTTAGTCAACAATCTATCGAACTTACATGTGAACACCAAAAGTGGTGCTGGTTCCACTGTTGGAACAGGAGGCATGGAAACAAAATTAATTGCGGCAGATTTGGCCACAAATAATGGTATAACAACAGTCATTTGCCATTCGAACCACCCTGAGAACATTTTGGATATTGTTACCTATTCAAAAGAATCAAACTCTATTGAAGATAATACAGAACTGTCTTTTGAAGAGGTGAATCTACTAGAAGAACAAAAGCTAATTGAAAAAAATATTCCTTTCCATACGAGATTTATTGGACAAGATAGAGATCATGTGAAAGATAGGGAGTTTTGGTTGTTGCATGGATTGAAACCGAAAGGAGCACTTATTGTGGATTTTGGTTGCTTTTCAGCAATTACCAGATCCAACAGGGCTGGTTTGCTTCCAGTTGGTATTTTAAGAGTTGAAGGTAATTTCCAACAACTGGAGTGCATTGAAATCAGACTGGGCTCCAAGGATAGCAAAGAAACATGGTATGTAGGACGTGGTAGATGTAACTATTCCAGCAATGAAATTGATAAAATTAAAGGGTTGAATAGTGCCGAAATTCCAAATATTTTGGAATATAGTGATTCTGAATATGTCGTGCATAGAGAAAACCTGGCATTTATTCAGTCAAATAACTACGAAGCTGAGATGATGGAGTTTATAAAATTAAATAGAAAAGAGTTACCTATATAGATGAATGTTTATTCAAATGTAACATGGAAATAGCCTTGATATGTGAATATTTTCTAACTCTTTCCACGTATTCATTTAACGATATGGATTTTGAGTTCAACAAATTATCCAATAATTTGAGAGTATCAGAAGAAGATAAGATTTGGAACTTGAGGTCATGATTGGATACAGGCCTGATAATGGTTTTTTGTTGAAAGTTTACATTCAAATCATCAATTTCTCGTATTATCTTTGTCGAAGAAGCTATCAGATTATTCAGTTTCGAAATATCTGGTACAGCAGGTAATGAATCTATCGGTTTAATTGCAGATGTTTTCATTATTGGGATTATATTTGACAATTTTGGTTCAGGTAACGGAGTCTCAGGTTTACCAGGTAGCAGCGGAGCCTTTGGTTTATGTTGCTGGGCCTTCAGTGGTGATTTTATTACTGGTGTTTTGGAAACTGAAGGATGTGTTATAGGTTTGGGTGGAACCGGCGGACGTATTTGCGGACTGCTTTTGATAATTTCTAGCAGCAGGAGCAGCAATCTGTTTTGAGATGTTGGTATGTTCGAATTGGAAGTATCATTTTCATAGATTTTCCAATTGTCTAAGGTCGGGGATTGGATTTCATAGCTAGATTTGACAAATGGTGCTCGTCTCGGATAATCTATAGGAAATGACACCTCGACTGTATCTTCGATTGATAATTTAAGAGGATTGTATCCTAGTTGTATTGTTGGTATACATTGCAAAATTAGAGATATATCCTGATACAGTAATCCACGCTGTTTATAAGGCACAAAAGCTTTCGGGTCCATTTATATAGATTCCATTGACATTAATTACTACTTACACTTTTCAAATTATAATCAACAGACAATTTGATATTAAAAAGTGCGCAAATCGAAGCGAAAGTTTGAAAAAGCGAAATGGCTGCTTAAATCCTTTATTCTATGAGAGTGTAGTGATATTCTAATCTAGATAAAGATTATTTCACTTTAATAAAGAAGAGACAGAGATAACTATGAGTGGTTATGTGGTAATTGGGGTACTAATTGCTGTGCTTATTGCAGGTGCTGTTTTTTGGAAATTTGCGCCAAAAGAAGATAGAACTGTTTGGAGAAGTACGGTGTCACTTTCATTGGCAATGATGTTTTTGATGTGGGCATTTACATATTTGTGTCAATTACATCCATTGGTTTCTCCCAAGAGATCCGATCTGAGACCTGAATATGCCGAGTAGGCTAGTTGAATAGGTGTTATTAGAAACGGCAAGATTCCGGATTTGGTAGATACCATTTAAAATGCATATGAAGGAAGGCCCGTCTGAGGTCATTGTGTAACTTCGTTTAGCAGTGTAATAAATACAGTCAAAAATAAAACAGTTATAGCTGAGTATTAATTCTATACAGAGAATGAGCTTACTTTTATTCATAAAACACCCGTTTTTCTAATGACGCACATGTCTGGGTTGTTTTGTCTTGATATTAGACCACGATTAAGACAATTCGAATGATTTTGATGGAAACTGTTTCGTTTCCACTTCAAGTAATCATATGAGGCGAATATCGATGTTTAGGAGTAGTCGCACGTTACATTCTACCGAATGTTGTTCACGAGGAGAGATTTCGGTTATAATACCAAGGGCAACTCCTGTACGTTTCTGACGGGCGTTCCCAGATGATAATTTCATAGTGAACAATACATAAGAATCGTAGAAGACTGCAACTGTAGAAGAGTTACAACGCATTTTACAAAGATTATTAAGTAGATGTGTCCAGATACCACAGCACGAATTGCATAAACAATTCACAATTAGTGATACACTGGTGGTCACACAACGCAGGAGACCGGGTATCAAGCGGTCAAAACGAGATGCAACTGTACTCTACTCCACAACAAGACCCGTGATACCATTTATCTAGCATCCGGGGCAGAAACGGGAGTACCAAATGGAAGAAGCCATAATCGCTCTAAAACCAAGGGAAAAATGGTGCACTATTTATACAAAAGAGAGATTCGCTGATCCATTTTCTTCTCTAATCAAGGGTTTCTCTTTTATCGTCAAAGATATTGACATAATGATCCTTACGATGATCAAAGTGCTGTTGTCACCATGGTTGGTACTATGGATGCAGCTACAAGCGTTATTTGTTGAGATGCCGATGTGGGTTTTCAGGCATCTTGGCGGTAACAATACCCTCGAAGCTCTCGTTATAGTCTACCAGTATATCATCATATCCACATTCTGGGGAATGCTCATAGGGTATTTTGTGGGCATGTCATTTGTCGTGGTAAAGTGGATTTTTACCCGGTCCGAAAAGACTACTAGAGACCATGTCACTGGACAAGTTACAAACTCTGGGCGTACAGCGCTAGAGGAACAGAACCAAGAATCTATTGATGATCTGCCCGAGTCACCTACTCAATCAGATGATTGCTCAATAGAGGATGTACGTACAGATACACCAGGAAGTCCTATTCTGACACCTCACAGCAGTATAAACGCGTCAATCATGCTCAGTCCCGTAACTTCTACAACCACCACGGCGTTCGGTCGTGATTCGGATATCACTGACATCAAAAAGCGAATGCGCTGAGCCCTAATTGATAAATGCGATCCTTCCATGTAATTACGACTCGTCTCTTTTCGGGGGCACAGAAGTAATCATCTCAAAATACATGATGCACGTCGGGAAGGTGTCATCATCAAAGAATACCCAGTATACATTTATAAATATGACTCCGAAAAGAACCTTTGTTTCTTCAACATCAGTTTCACGGCATCCGCAAAAACACAAAAATGGAAGTGCAACTAAACGATCATGTATTTTACGAGCATTTGTCAAATTCGTTTCACAGAGTCATAAAAAAGATTTAAAAATTCATCTATCTAACTTTTTCACCAAACTGAATATAATACCCAGAAACTTACCGGGTCTTAAGCCTACTTTAACTTATTCCATTACTTTAAGATTCCGGTTGAATACAACTATTTATGAAAGCCGAATCGATATAGGTTTATATCCCATTAATGCACGTGCAAACGACCAAAAGATTATAAACCATCTCAACGCTTATTTTGTTAACAACACAGGCTTAATGATGATGCAAAAATTCACCTTCCCCGATAACGACTGGATCATCAATTCCTTAATCATCTCAGTGAATTGTTTACCCGGCTAGATACTTGCCTCTTTGAGAAATATTCTCGCTGAAAGAAAAATAAAGAAATTTTGGTTTTTTTTTTTTTTTTCTCTTCATGAAAATTTTTAAATTTTTTTCAACTTTAGAAAAGCTTTGGGTTCTTTTTCATTTTGCAAGTTGATAGATACAATGTCTGAGACTGAATATATGATCAAGCCTTCAACTGAAGCACCTAAGACAGATGCTTCCGAATGGCCTTTATTATTAAAAAACTACGATGAGCTATTAGTTCGTTCATCACATTACACCCCAATCCCTGCTGGTTGTTCCCCTGAAAAGAGACCAATTGATTCTTACGTTCGTAGTGGTATCATCAATTTAGACAAGCCTTCTAATCCTTCTTCCCATGAAGTTGTTGCATGGATTAAGAGAATTTTAAGAGTTGAGAAAACCGGTCATTCAGGTACTTTAGATCCAAAAGTTACTGGTTGTTTAATTGTCTGTATTGATAGAGCAACTAGATTAGTTAAATCTCAACAAGGTGCAGGTAAGGAGTATGTCTGTATTGTTAGATTGCACTCTGCATTAGATGATGCAAAAGATATGAACAGATCATTAGAAAACTTAACTGGTGCGCTTTTCCAAAGACCTCCATTAATTTCCGCTGTTAAGAGACAATTGAGAGTGAGAACTATCTACGATTCCAAATTATTTGAATTTGATAATGACAGAGGTTTAGGTGTCTTTTGGGCTTCATGTGAAGCAGGTACTTATATGAGAACCTTGTGTGTTCATTTAGGTATGATTTTAGGTGTTGGTGGTCATATGCAAGAATTGAGAAGAGTCAGATCTGGTGCTTTGTGTGAAAATGATAACTTGGTCACTTTGCATGATGTTATGGATGCACAATGGTTATATGATAACTCAAGAGATGAATCTTATTTGAGAAAGATTATTATGCCATTAGAAACTTTATTAGTTGGATACAAGAGAATTGTTGTCAAGGATTCTTCTGTTAATGCTATCTGTTATGGTGCTAAATTAATGATTCCAGGTTTACTAAGATACGAGAAGGGTATTGAACTGTACGATGAAGTTGTTATCATGACCACTAAGGGTGAAGCTATTGCCATTGGTATTGCACAAATGTCAACTGTTGATTTATCTTCATGTGATCATGGTGTTGTTGCTACCGTTAAGAGATGTATTATGGAGAGAGATACTTATCCAAGAAGATGGGGACTGGGTCCAGTTGCCACTAAGAAGAAGCAAATGAAAAACGATGGTAAATTGGATAAATTTGGTAGAGTCAATGAAAATACACCAGAAGACTGGAAGAAATCTTATGTCAGTCACGAAGACGTTAAGGCACCAGCAGTTCCAGAAAATAAATTAGTAGCACCAGAAGTTATGAAGAGTAAGGGTTCTCTATTCGATAAAAAGGATGAAGGTAAGAAGAGAAAGGCGGAAGACTCAGATAATGAATCCGAAGAAAGCAAAGATGAAGAAAAGGAAGTCAAGAAGGCTAAAAAGGAGAAGAAGGAGAAGAAGGAGAAAAAGGAAAAGAAGGAAAAGAAAGAGAAGAAGGAAAAGAAAGATAAGAAGGAAAAGAAAGAAAAAAAGAAGGATTAATTTAACTCAACATAATTTAAGTGTATTGTAACTTTTTATAAATCTAAATTTAAACTCAGTAAAGAATTTTGGTAATTTTGAAAATACTAGTGATACTCTTTGTATGTAATCTGGCAGACGATCTGGTAACGATAATAATGTGGAGTGGATTCAATTTTCATTATGTATAGTGGAGGAACTATTAGGTACATCGGACTTTAAGATTCAATATGTTGTATTCCCTTCAACACATCTCCTTGACTCTGTACAAAAGGATA
The DNA here is from genome assembly GCA_030168465.1 of Pichia terricola. Taxonomy (NCBI): domain Eukaryota; kingdom Fungi; phylum Ascomycota; class Pichiomycetes; order Pichiales; family Pichiaceae; genus Pichia; species Pichia terricola. The sequence continues at coordinate 2,297,284 of CP099445.1, forward strand.
CTGCCAATTAATAAAAACTTTCCTGTCAATTATTTTTTTAACTTCAACAGTAGACTCAGCAAAAACTTTTTCGTTTGAGCTGAAATTTAACGTAGAATAAATAAAGTTTGAAGTAGACCGATGCATCGAAGAAAAATCGTATGAAATTTTAAATCTGCCAAAAAAAATTATAAGAGGATATTAAATTATGCCACGTCTACTACATTGCATACTCTTTGAATTTTCATGGAAGTTATTTCCCTAGCTGAAGGTATTCATAGGCTTTTGGTCGTAAAGAAAAATCTGAACGACCAAATCCACCCCTAAACGTTAATCAAGAATAGCTTAGGACCGGAAAAAACCAGATTTTAATTATACCATTGCGTCATACTTAAATGCATAAGCGGCTTGTGCCAAAAAAAAAAAAACTTGCTGGCTCGGTTTTTTCCACATTTCCCGTCTGTGTCAAAATGAAAGACGTGATACAGAAAAGCTGACGTGTCTAATACAAATCTTACATCTTTTATGATGTTATCCACTTCTGTCTTGAAATGGGAGTAAGCGCTTTGTTAACCACGAGCAGGATGATCAAATTTGGAGGGGGAAATATTGTTGCCAAAATTGCAATATGCTATTTTTTTTAATTAACTTTGACAGTCGCTTTTGCAGATTCCGGTAAATCTTCTGTTTTAGTAAATTCGTCCATATGTGGAAAGATCGGAATTAGGCGTGAAATAGCCACGCAGATCAAAAAAAAAAAAAAAGAATGTTTAATAAAAAGAATGTGCAAGCCCACGTATGGGACAACTTCCTTTGATATTGGGCTCAACCTAGCGGCATTGTCAAGAATTAACTACCCCGAATACAGAAACAACCTGACCACACTATGCAAGTTGCGTAATATGTGTTTTTTCATCGTGGTTACTTTGTAACTTATCGCTTTTGTAAGTTATGTAGTCACGGCACATAAGTACAAAAACACATACGAAATGTCCTGTGTTGGTCTCTATGAGGCAGGTGCTTGTCTGTCATCCCTAAACCCCTCCGGGAAAGTCCCCGAAAATATTAATTAGGTTGCCTTTTTTTTATAGAAGCTTTTTCAGAAGTAAAAAGCGGCTGTATCTTTTGTCCGTAGCACATGATCGGTTGTTGCCGAAATTTCCTTGCGCTTTTTCCGTCTGCAGCTGTGTCAACCTTAAAGAAGAAAAAAATTTAACTTCTGAATTCTTGGAGAGCATTGACTTGAAAATGTATTGAACAATAAAATTAACACGATCTGCATCAAAATGAGTTTATTTTTTATTCAAATTCTCTCTGCCCTACTTGCCCAATATTATTAAACTCACAGTGTTTAGTCTATATGCAAGGCGGAACGCGGTTCATTAGAGTTATAGTATATATAGTACATCAAGGACACTAACATTTTTAGCTTTAAAATTTGCTATAAAATTTAAAATGTTTTCTGCCCAAATTTCACGCTTCTATAGGTCAAGTAATCGTTTGAACCAGAAGTAAGGTTATATGTTCCCCCAAGCTCATGCAAAGCAAAACAATCTCATCAATAATCTACCAGTACAAAACATGAACGCCGTATACCCAAATTATCCCAACTTTCCAACACAAACTGCAGTAACTTCAGATCGGATAAATAAACCAAACACAATACCAAGAAATATCAACACGTCACTTTCTATTCAGTCGGAAGTTGTCGCCAACAAATCTTATAAACCCCCTCTCAATAATCTTTCCAATGTGCCTCAAGCCATTCAACCACAGCAATTTCAACCCTTGACTCACTCCGTTCATACCAAGATACCTTATTTGGGAGCACCGCAAACCATAATATCAAGTCCACAGAATCTTGGTTCTATGCAAGTTCATCCTTTCAGTCAAGACAGCAGGTATCCTTTGGCGCAAAAACAACAAACAACGTATAACCAATACCTACCACAGCCTAGGGTTGTTCCAAACACGACAGGATGGATAAATCCTATTCAATATCACCAGCAGGTAGTAAACCACCCTCAGCAACCATTTCTGTATTCACAGAAACCATCTCAACAGGCTTTAAATTGTCAGCAATCTCCTTCACATCCTTTTTTCTATCATCAGCAACCACAACTACTCTCACCGCAATCATTACAACATCAATCTCCGCAAGAATACGGTAACAAAAGCTCAAGTTATCCATTTATGCACCCATCGAACTACCAGACTCTTGCATCCAATAATATTCAACATCCAGAGGTGCGTTTCCCCAATATAAATGAATCAGGTATGGCGACCCCATTTGGTGTAACTGAATCAGTTGACAGAAGTGATCAATTCAATTTTAATAGCCGATTTGTATCTGGAGGTCACTTGAATCCAAAAGTTCCTAAACGATATCCAGTTGTTGGATCACTTGTGTGGACGGAGGCGGACGATAACTTACTGAAAAAGCTGAAGCTTGAGAAGAAGATGCAATGGAAAAAAATAGGAATGTACTTCCCGGGAAGATCCATCAACGCATGCCAATGTAGACTGAAGAGGCTAGTTAAAAGTAAGACAAAAGGCTTTGAAACTCACGAGGAAAGTAAAGAATAATAAGACAGTTCAAAACTTTAAGACGACTTCTTTGGACAAAGAGCAGAGCACAAAATTACATTAAGGTAGCATATGAGAAAGCAAGAGGGATTTTTTATTCTTTTTTCTGACATGTTTTACATTGTCACTCTCTTGCAATCAAGGCAAATTGCACAATTTGATGAAGTGCTGGATTCACTTTTTATGAAAATGTTTTTGTAGTTTTATGGAATAATTGAATTGATGACCAGACAAAGTTTACATTCCATCACTTTTTTTACTTTGTTCAAAAATAGTTTTTCTTCATAGACTTGAAAAATATAGTCCACCTATTGGGCTTAAAGAAAACATTTATTTTTTAATAGTTAATTTTTTATAAACCAAATTAATTTTACTACGGACAACCAATAAAATAATGGTACGATCTTCAGGTATTGTATTTACGGAAATTGAAATTGAGGATATGCTATGGGTAAACAATACTAGTACATGGCATTCAGGGGAACGGTTCAAAGCTTCTTGTTGAAAAGTAAAATCGGATTAAGGAAAACGATTACAAATATCCATATTATCTTTCTGATTTTCTATTACTACAGAGCTTAGACGAGGTCGACCAAGAAAATCCAACTTGAGATATTTCACCGAGCGTAAACTTTTAAATTGTTTGAATGATGTACATAATTATTGAGCTATCTAATCTCTACTTGTTTCGTCAATACTATTACAAATACTCAATATATTTGATGGATTTGCTTTATCCCTTAGGCCTTAGCACGAGTTTAAAGCATAGTCGTAAGCTAAAATATGTTTGGGCCAAATAATTCTTGGATCATTCGAGGTCAAAAATAGCGGAGAAGTGAGGTTGTTTGGACATTCCTCTGCAAAATAATATTTTACCAATACGAACATACAAATAAGCGGTATGTGGTTTAATGATTCAATGTACAAGCATTTCAAGAAAAAAAATCTTGCCCTCTTTAAAACAATACATCACCCTGAAATTATCCGCGAATTTTCTAGACTTTTTCGCAGATAGCTTTTTTGTTAACCCGCATATTTGTGAACAAAAAATAAGATTTTCAGAACTATGTCCGAAAAGCTAAAAGAGATTACCTAATAAAAAATTAGCTAAAAATATGAGCAAAATTCTACAAAAAAAACATGCAAGAAATATTTGTTATTGTAAATAAAAGAAAAAAATGAAAAATAAAGACATTATAATAGTTGTTTGCTGTAAGTATAACAATAGCCCTTGAAGAAATCAAATTAATGTTGAAATGAAATTACGTAAACTATGATTGAAACATTCACCTTTCTTGATTTAACACTAGAGGAACAAAGTTTTTTTTGGGATGGCTAAAGAGGTTACAAGACTTTCATATTACAGTCTAACTCGGACCAAATTGCTGCAGAAACTGATCAGTTCACTTTTCTTCCCCAATTTGTAATAAATCTGCGTGTCAGGTAATATACTACTTGTATGTACTTCCAAAAGAAGGGAATATTTTCTGGGAGTTACCGAAGCGCGAAAACTCAAATTTTTGTATAAAAAATTATGTCCACGAGCGGATATTATCATCTCGTACCATCGAACTGCACACTGAGAGGACTTAACCGAATTTCCGTAGGCCAATCACAGGCAAAAATCCAAAAAAAACTTTTGAGGCATGCTATTACCTCTTGCATAATTTCGGAGATATGATTCTTGCCGGTATTTTTAATTTAGCTTTGTGTCGCAAGAACAGCTTTGCCTCTTAACAGACCTTGTTGATTCCGTGTAACGGAATAAACGAATACACATGGTATTTTCTTTGTTAATTGGCCGCTTTCTGTGCCGTCGGCATGATAAAGTGTTTCTGCTTTATAGCACGGCCATTTCGTATAAAGGCTTGAATTAATGTAGGATTTAAAAAATAATCATTACCTAAATTGGTTGTCACTTGTAATCAACCTCTGACGCCAGCTACGTTGTTTTTCACTCTGATGTTGTGCCAAAATAATATTTCGAATTTTTTATTTAGTCACTAGCCCATCAACCACAAGCTGCTTCTTTGCACTGAAAAAACAACACTGCAAGGTTACCAGTACAACTATCACACTGTTCGGCAACAGGTCAAAAACCATCTATACCAGACTAATTTTTATCATGAGTCATTACAAATGATATTGAGTCATTATCGCCACTTCTTCTGGTAGCACTCTGCAATCACAAAAAAACCAGTATATTTTTTTCGGATACCAAGCTTATATTCTTATGACATTGGATGCGCTGACATCGGCATTAAATTCATCAGGAAATATAGCCCCAATAGCCCTTTGATTTCTGGCACCAAAAAGGTGGCTGCTTAGAATTGCTTCCAATAGAAAAATCATGAAAGAAAAAAGGTCCAAGGGAGATGCCAGCACTCAATGTTTTATATGCACAACACTAATGTCACCTCACCCAAACGTGAAAGAAGTCTTTGGGTTAAGAGTAACGTACCAATAATTTCTTCAATAATCATTAAATTTACGTATGTGAACAAAGGTTTCAGCCGACAGGTTCTAGAAAGTTTAGATCTTTTTTTTTTGTTTTTTTGAGAACCATAAAAATACGGATGACGAAGAAACTTTAAGGTATTATACCTGATTACATGAGAGTAAATAGAATCAAATATTTTATTTAACTGAAAGTCCCCATACTTGAATAATATCTTTTACTTCGTGATATTCAATAACTTGTATGCCCTTATAACATTCAAATTCAGATTACAATCTTAATCTCATTGACAGATTCAGGAAATCAATAGATCCATTTTACAAGAAGCATTTTGAACAGTAGGGTTATTCACGACAGATTATTGCTTTGGCTTTTTGGAGTTGTATTCTTTTTCAGTAAAAATGGGGGAGCACTGAGAAAAAGCAAAAAAACATAGCAAAAACTGGTTTATAAGAGGAATAGACTAGTCCTTGCTTTTTTTCTTCCCAGTTACCTTCAGTCTTTCTTTCTTTCTTTCTTTTTACTTTTGATATCTCTTGCTCCTTTCTTTCTCGGCTACTTCTACCTGTGATATTATGTTAGGCCTTTTCAGACTGAGAATCTTAGTGTTGGACACTTTCGCAAACTATAAAAATGAACAAATTAACCAGCTCATTCACATCAAAGGGATCTTTGCAATTAAGAGCTAATGAGCTTTCGATAAAACAACCCCTAAGAACAACTAGCTATTACGCAATTGCTGCAGCACTTAATGCTCTCTTCTTAGAGAAAAAACTTTCCGAAAAGGACGAAATATTGGCATCGCTACCTAACCTGCAACATATCGGCTCCAAATTCACCACAGTTGCTTCTGATCAAAAAATACCTTTTGCTGAATCTAAGTGTTGCATGGCTACTGCAAATCTCCTTGAAGAAACCAGGCCAAAATTGAAATTACTGCGAAATCTACAAAACACGCTAAAGCAAAGAAGCAAGTTAGGTTCAAACACCCGCTCAGAGGATTCTGTGATGAACCAAAACCTGGCCGCTTTGTAAATGAATTTGCTATTCCAGCAATGAAAAAACCTTTGGCTGCATACCTCGAGCGGGAAACCTTAGGATTTTTCAGAAGTTTGTTGAAAAAGGAAGCGGAATCTTGGAGAGAAACTCAATCCGTGTTGAAAAACAAAAAGCAACTCGGTAGTGGGAAAGATGAGTGGTCCAATCTTGAACAGAGTTAGCTGGGGAAAGTGATGCTCCTAGTAAGCAATTGTTTGATTTTCATTTCATCCCGCTAAATAATTGAATTTTACCTTCTCCATCGCTTGAAACGGATTTGTTAAGTATAGATGTTATAAAAAGTTGAGCATGAGTCTGGAAACATATTATGCTAAAATTCTATAAGAGCTTATACTTTTAGAATAAATATAGTGCTAGATTTATATGAAGCCTCTGTTACTGGAACTCGTAGTAATTTTTCAAGTTCAATAATGATAATAATGCAGTATGATAATTATATTGGATATAAGTTAGAAGTTAATAAGAATAAATACAAAACTGACAATAAATAAAGATATGAAAATATAAATTAAAATAATATATACCAAAATCATTAAGATATAAAAAGTAAAGATTATCAGTCTACAGCACAGTTGCCATTTGTTAAAAAATATGAGGTACTTAAACACTCAATATGTTTGGGACTGAAGCCAGAATAAAAAAATCCCCAAGTGATTTGCGTCTGTAAATAGAGGCTATATAAATATATTTCTGTTCTCACCGTCAACTTTAATGCTGAACTTAAATTGGTAATAGCTTCATATCTAGATTGATTATGATAACCGTGTTTTGCTTCATCCAGAACAAGCAAGTTTTCAAATTTTGTTACCTAGTGTTCCAATCTTTTCAATCAAACAGACGTACTATAATTTTGGTGGCGGTATTTAGGTTTACAGTCGCCGCATTCAGATTTATTATTGAAGTATGAAAAGAAACATTTTTCTCCGCAAAATTGGTTCTTCCTGTAAAAAACCAAGAAAAAGCTATAATTTTTTCTTGCTTCTCACACTCGGCATATTATTAGATGGAAACTCTGGTATATACTATAATGCTTTTTGCCTTCTTTCATGAGATTAACTAGTTTTTGTTCTTAAATGTTTCACTTTTATTCTAAGAGCAATCATATGAACGTTTAGAAAACTTATCAACTAAGTACCAAACAAACCCGAACTACCGCTACATTATATTCTTGGTTTAATACTTAGCTTATTTCACTCGAAAGGCCCAACATATCCAGCATGTACATAATTTAAAACTATATTTTGGGCCTCTTCTAAAAATTTCATGTATACAATTCAAATCCTTTTGTCGATGGAACTATGCTACTTGCAAATGCTAATTGCAGCACAGGTTTGATGTGCGATGGCGAGTTTGAAAACACTTCACTGGCGTATTAGCCTATTTTTAAATCTAAACACTGATGAAAACATTGCTAAATCAGTTGAGAGTTATTCTGACATTTCTCTTTACTTGATTCAATTACGTAAAAATGGTGGTTTTGCTGGTGTACATTGCCGGGATGGAAAGTGAATACAATAATAGTTTGATATGATGATATTTACTGCCAACTTATTTCTGGCTTACGTAATTTGTTGAAATGATTTGCCAATTGAAAAATAAAAAAAATATTTTTTTTTGCTAATAAAATTTTTCATTTGTTTAAGCTATCTTTTGTTTCATTAAGAAAGGTGAAAGAGCTCTATAAATAGCATGGCTAAGAAATCTCTTAATGACAAATTGTTAGCTAAGCTGAATAAGCCTAAAAACAAAGATTACGACATTGAAAATGAGGAATGGGAAGCAGTACCTCGTGACGATGAACAATTAAGAAATAACGACGAAAGTGAGGACGATGATGATAATGAAGATGAAGAAAAGGCCAAGAGAGGCCATTATGTGAATGTTGAAAAAAGTAGGATTAGAGATGATGCAATGGATGTTGGAAGAAAATATACGGGTTCTAAAGTTGGAAGAAAAGACATTTATGAAAATGAAAGTAACAGTGAAAGTGAAAGTGAGATTGAAGATGAAGATGAAGGAGAACAGAGTGGGGATGATATACTAGCTGATGTTACAGACTCAGAAGGGAGTGAAGTTGAAGATCAAAGTGAAAACGAAGATGAGGCTGAGAATGATGCTTCTGAACTTGAAGACGAAGCTAATGATGATACGGGTTTCAATTCTGATGAAGACGAAGAAGAACTTTACAAGAGGAAAAAAGTTACCAAACTTCTAGCAAACGAGAAAAAGCAGATTTTAAGTAGATTATCGACATCTGCCAAGTCAGACGCTTTGAAAGGTTATACCGTTTTAGAACAAGGTTCCGAATATGATAAAATCTTAGATGCTCGTATCAAAATCCAGAAAGCAATTCATGCTGGTAATTCTTTACCTATCAAATATAAATATTATAAGCAAAACAAGACAAATGATACAGAAATAATAGAGTCGTCAGTGGAAGAAAAATTATATGACCTAATAGATAAATTGGTTAATGTAAGAAATGAACAATTGGTCAAAGATGGATTGGTCAAATCAAAACTTGAAATAAATTATAAAAAAAGATCATTAGATGAAATGATTGAGTCAAATCAAAAAATCAACGATGTATTCAAACCTGTTTGTAAATCTGTTTTGACTAAGTGGTCAAACAGAGTTCAGTCAGCATCGGGTGTTGGGGCTCTTAACCAGGGTAAATTTAAGGTGGTCAACCAAAGTGTCTGGAGTCAAGTTAATAATCAACTCGATGATTTGGACAGACTTGTGAAAAAAACCAAAATCAATCGTCGTGGCGTCAACCCGATTGGTTATGACGAAGAATTAAACGCAGATAAGCAAGTTGATAATGATACTGAATCCGATGAAGATGATGAAATTGCTGCGGGTTTAAGTAATATTGACAAAAGTTTGCAAACCAATGAATATGTGTTTGATGATGATGATTTTTACAGGCTTTTATTAAATGATCTTATTAACAAAAAACTTGATCAAAAACAAGCAAACAATTCAGCAGCCATTCTCATGCTTTCCAGAAACAAAATGCAGAAAAACTATGATAGAATGGCTACCAAAGGTAGAAAGCTTAAATATACAGTTCAAGAGCCACTTGCGCAATTTGAAATTCCAAAGAGAAAGCAATACAGTTGGAATGATGAACAAATTGATGAGCTATTTGCTGGATTGTTTGGTATGAAATTTGATTTAGATGATGACGAAAATGAAAGCGAAGCTAATGAAGAAACCAGTGAAGATGTTTCTGCATTAAAACAATCTGCTGTGAAGATGTTTGGTTAGAGTATATCTTTATCTATTTGTATAATTCCGTAGCTACATCTTTCTAGAAAATATTCATTTCCAAAATTCATTGTAAATGCGAAACTGTATAAATTGCAATAGCAAAAACAAGGTATGCCTTACCAATAAAGACTCATAAGTCTTTGCTTTTTGTTCCAGTTATTTGAAAAATAAATTGTTAAAAGTCTATAGATATATCATTATACATATCTAAAAAATATTAAAAAAAACGGTTTGAATACTCCAAGCAATAATTAGTGCTTTAATAACCAACGGAGTCATTGAGCAACGTTTTGGTGCACTTGGTTGTCCTAAAATTAAGCAATAGTACAAAGGGTGTAATCGTACTTGTTGGTACCAAAAATGACATCCCAATCCCAATCTCTGAAATCGGCGTTATCAATGTTTTCGACTTGGTTGTTTGCAGCTTTAGTGTTCATGTTTGTTTGTTTAGAGTGGTTTGTTTTTTGTTTAATATAAAAGTAATAAAGTATCTGCTCTTTATTTTGCTACTCTTGCTCATTATTTATAATTATTGAGTACATTTGAAAAAAAAATGTAAGAGTAAAATGTGTAGCAACTCAGCTGTATTGAGATGTCCCAAAAAGGAAATATACCAAATATTTATGCAGAGAAGTGTTACTACTTCATGGATGTAGTTTTCAAAATCTACCTTGTTTCATAACTTAGCATCATGATGCCTTCATTTGTTTGTTTCAAAAAGAGATTTTTATACAAAATATGCCTAAACTATTAGTTAGTATCAAAGAAGTACAAAGATAGCATTAACGGATGGGATGTGAAGCAGCAACTTCTTTTTCGGTATATTTTTGCATCTACGCTATTTGTTTTCTTCCGGCTTGTGTTGCGGTCAGAAGGTCTATGGTGCTACATATCTATGGTGCTACATATCTTTGTTCTTTTGAAAAACAATTAAGGCTTATTTTTACCCCGTTTGCTGCAAGCATCTTTACAGTATAACAGGCATTTCAGTACACTTGGAATTTTTTCAAAGCCAACTCGCATCCGACTGAAGCTGAAATGAAAATCTTGCTGATAAGCTGCACTTTGGTACACTACGCATGTTGAGTTTAATATTGTTTCAGTAACCACCACGGCGCTAGATATATTTCCAAGTGCCGACATTCGACGGCCGTTATTTGTTTTTTGAAATATACTAATTGAGAAGTCCCGAAGTGGAAATTTTGTGTTTTTCCTACTATTATGTCTCTGCACAAGCTATATCTTTAAAGAAGTTAAACATGCTTTAAAATTTAAACTTTATAGAGCGCATTCACCTTGAAGGGCAACTCAAACAATATAGACCTGACTTGGATTTTGCAATTTATTTGTTTTGTGTGAAGACCTAAATTAGACAAATATACGGGGTATACTTGAAAAGATAGCACCTTATTAACAGGATTCTATGAAAATTGGAAAAACCACAATTAAAAAAGGGCTAAAATTGTTTTCTGGTAACGGGTTTATATTTTCCCATCTCCTTGGGCTTTTTACAGCCTGCGCTCTGTGAAAATGATCAGTAGATTCGACAATATTTAGTGCTGTTTAAAAACTATTATATAGATTATAAAGGCAGTTGGTGTTGAAACTAATGAAAAATATAAACTGCTTTGTAGAATCTGTTAATTCCGTTTAAGCAATAGTACAAAGGGTGTAATCATACTTGTTGGTACCAAAAATGACATCCCAATCCCAATCTCTGAAATCGGCGTTATCAATGTTTTCGACTTGGTTGTTTGCAGCTTTAGTGTTCATTGTTGTTTTGTTTTCTGTTCGTGTTGTTGTGTTGTCCAAAGAATCTAGAAAATCAGTTTAACTAATAAGGATGTTTGCCGTCTATTTATAATGAAAAGATAGATTAATCAGAAGAAGCAAGTACTCAAATTCCTGCTACCTATTGTTTTTTTTTTAGCTTATTGATTAATCCCAAAACGGCAAGTTTTCGGTTTTATAACATCTCTAACATATTGAAATATGTAAAAATACGTTTCAACTCACAAATTATGGCTGTTTCATAATCTTCATCATCTTGATAACGAAAGAACGACAATAGGACGAAACAAACTTTTCAGCTCGGAAAAAGAATCAAAAAAGGAATATGTCATATGTAATCCTTAAATCTTCAAAAATTAAAGCTGCTTAATATCTAAAAGTTTGTAAAGCCAAAGCTGTGTATTCCAAGTCTCGATTCTGTGCATTTGATGAAATATCAATACTATTTTTTCCAGCCTGGTCTCTATTAATCGCCCAAAAACTGATTCTTCCTATGTTCTTCTCTTTTGTGTAATGGAGCACATTTTTCCAATCGCTAAGACTAAACACAGTTTTGTCATCATTTACACCAAGCATAGGACATATACCAAGTTTGTCCCAAAGGTTTCTTTTTTTAAATAATACAGATAAACACTGATGACTTTTAGTCAGAATTTGAATGTGTTTTTGACCCCATGAAGAAAGATCCAACGGTGTGTAAAAATCCATGGTCATAAGACATATACACACCGGATTGATCCCATGTTCCAAAAATATCTTGATTGCCCTGATAGCATCACTCCCTAAACCATAGAATTCCACAGGTAACGTTAAAGAAATTTTTAGGTTATCAACTTCTTTAGAGATCAGTTGGGCTATACGTGCCCACTTCTTGACCAGAACCACATTTTCTAGTGTTTTACCTTCGATATCAAAATCCAATTCGGAGATACCCAATTCCTTCATTAATTGAATCACCTTCTGAGATTGTGTGCATTCGTCAATTTTCGGATGTGGAAACGTTCCTGTTGCACCCCCAATACTCAAAATGACGTTAATTCGACCCCGGTACCTGTCAATATCGGGTTTCCAACTTCGTATCTCCTCAAAGTGCGTGTTTCCCCATGTCAAAAACCCTATAATGATATGTCTAATACCTGAATTATAGACGTGTTCCAATTGGTTTGTGCGGTAACAGTCATCGTTTCCATGGCCCCATGAAAATATGTACGGAGCAATTACGGGACGGGTGTTAGTATTATTAAAACCCCACATGGCTGAAAGATAGAACTATAGAAAAGAGTGCTTTGTGTAGCGGTACTCAGTGGAAATACGAAGGCAGGGCAACGAAGCTATGTGTGAGTATTGTTATAATTCCTGGTAATGTCTATCGGCCGATAGATAGGTTTATATTTTAATAAGTACTAATCCCCTATGGGATGCAATGATTCGATAATCGATAAAGAACTTCTATATATCTTTTACTAAATTCTCTTCCAATAATTTGTTCATAAGTTTTTCCTCGTCGTCGGTCCGCACTTTCTTGCCTGACTCGACAACACAACACTATATTGCGTCATATTTAATATTTCCCTATTCGGGATAGTTAACCGATCCAATGGATCTGCGGTAAATTTACCCTCTATATTCTAACACATGGGGGGGCAGAACATGAGTAGAATTAATGAAACATTCTATAGCCCGTGATGAGTGTGTTATTGAATCTACGAGTATCGTTCGAATACTGTAAACCTGAGTAGTAGTGGGTAAATTTATTGGTTCCACCTACTATTTAGTAGTTATCACTTCTCTCTTTTTTAAATATCGTAATGTATGAATTTTTTCCATTATATCACCAGTCATTAACTCTTTGATTGTTGTAACCGCTAATGGTTTCGTGAATATATCTGCTGGATTTTCATATCCCCTTAAATGGTGTATTTCGAATTCTCCCCGTCGATACATATCTTGTAATGCTGTATAACAATTTTGGTAGATTATGGTACGTGATTGCCTGGGGGAATACTCTCCTTTTACCAGATTCACTACTGGTAAATTATCACAGTATACTTCTATTTTTGTACGGTTATAATGATAACCAAAATCCAGTGTTTTAGTGACAATTTCCATAGCAGCTATTATACCTTGTCTGAGTGCTAATAATTCAGCATCAAAGCTACATGATGTAACCACTTTAATTCTATAGCTCTTAGAATCCACAAGCATGTCGTCTACTAAAACTAAGTAGCCGCCTTGTGATGTATAGTACAGTCTACTTGCATCAGTATATACCTTCACCGTTAGAATATCATCAGTGGTATCAAAACGACGTTTCGAATATTTGTATACGGTATTTCTTGTCTTATATAAGTAACGAAATACTTGTAGTGCTTGTGCAAATTGAAATATATTTGGACAAATGGAGTATTGAGACAACGTACTTGCATGGTATTGAATATCCAACCTCCCTTGTGATGCTATGTAATTTAATAATCCAACCAATTGTTGATACGTTCTTAGACTAAAGTATTCTGTTGGGAAATTTTTAAATTCCCGTTTTTTAACAAAATGTTGTACGTATACTTCTTCGTGTATTAATTGTACCGCTTCTGCTTGTTTCTTATATTTTTCCTCTGGTTCCAGGTTATTGAATATTTGATTTAATTTGTTTAACATTTGTGTCCGGATGTTCAAATCTTGAATCGTCGGAGGAATAATGCTTGCTATATCTAGTTGGTTTAAATCAATCATGCCTTGTATGTAATCTACAGATATTAAACCATCATTATCAATGTCTGCCATTTTTAGCTCATCATTTTGTTGTTTGGCTATATCTTTCTTTAATTGGGGCATATATTCATGCTGCTTTTCTGATAACTCAGGAGTGTATCCAGAGCTAGTATTGATATTGTAACTTCCCATTTCTATCCACTGCCGCAATGGATCTGGCATATCTTGCACTCTTTTTGTTAAAAGGTGGTTTATTCCAATGGTGGTTTGTTGTGCACTTTGGTTAATATCACAGCCCAAAAAATATTTAGGATCAGGCTCTGTTGTGTATTCCACATGTTCGTTAAGGATGTTTGTTAATGGAGCAGGATCGTTGGATAAAACCAAAATATCATCCACATGCTGGGTCATCCAGATTCTTGAGTTTGTCGAAAAATAAACGCAATTGTCTGATCGCGCCTGCTGAGAAGTTTTTGTGAAAATATTTTTCATGAATTTATAAAATTCATAAGGTGAACGATTCAATCCATATGCCCATTTTTTCAGTTGTACATGTTTTGTTTTGTAATAACTTGAGAAGCCAGCCGGTGTATTCAACACAAACATTTGATCACCTTCTATTGGTACATGCAAGAATGCATTCGTGACATCATAAGCAGTTAGTTTAGTGTCCGGCATATGTGCATTCTTCACTAATAACAATCTTGTCGATTGTGATTCCGCTACTAGACTACTGGCTGTGTGATCTCTTTTTCCAACAGTCGCTGGATTAATCGTTATCAATCTTGCCTTTTCTGTATTGCTTGGTTGTTTTAAGGTAAATAACCAAAAAGTCCGCAGTCTGATGGCATCTTTGTCTATATCTTGTTCTTTAATTTCTTTAAATGCTTCCTTTTTAATAAATTTATCAATCTCTTTATTCGTTGCCATATTCCAGGTCCCATTAATTGCCTGTTTAAAATTCTTTGGTAAAGTTTTTGTTATGTCAGACGAGTCGTCGTCAGCTACTAATATTTCATTCTCTATTGTAAGAGCGTTACTGTTCAACTGCTCTATTCGTATCATGTCTGGATTATGTCCCATCCAATTGTACTCATTAACTTTAGATAAATAATGCATGTGGTACATCTCAGAGTCTTTTATTTTTAGATCTGATGGATCTATCGTTATCTGCTGGTGTTCGTCCAGTCTCAACGTTGTATTCTCTGATTCTCCATGTATCTCTCTTAAAGTCTTATTATCTACTTCAGCCAAATATTTATCCTGGATCTTTTCCGGATTTTCTATGTGCTCTCCTATTTCTCTTATTTGTGTCTGCTGGAGGTCTTCCAGGCTCGACATATTTTCCCTCGGGTTCCCAAGTTTAGCCCTCGTTTTCCCAAGTTTAGCCCTCGTGTTCTTATTATCTACTTTAGCAGGATAGTTCACCTGGATTTTTTCCGGATCTTCTATTTCCCGACTTCTTGCTCTTAATTCTGTCTGCTGGAGGTCTTCCAGGCTCGACATGTTTTCCCTTGAGTCGCTGTACTTAGCTCTCAAGTTCTTATTATTTAATTTAGTCGGATAGTTCACCTGGATTTTTTCCGGATCTTCTATTTCCTGACTTCTTGCTCTTAATTCTGTCTGCTGGAGGTCTTCCAGGCTCGACATGTTTTCCCTTGAGTCGCTGTACTTAGCTCTCAAGTTCTTATCATTTAATTTAGTCGGATAGTTCACCTGGATTTTTTCCGGATCTTCTATTTCCTGACTTCTTGCTCTTAATTCTGTCTGCTGGAGGTCTTCCAGGCTCGACATGTTTTCCCTTGAGTCGCTGTACTTAGCTCTCAAGTTCTTATCATTTAATTTAGTCGGATAGTTCACCTGGATTTTTTCCGGATCTTCTATTTCCTGACTTAGTTCTCTTAATTCTGTCTGCTGGAGGTCTTCCAGGCTAGACATACTTTCCCCCAGATCGCCATATTTAGCCCTCAAGTTCTTATTATTCAATTTAGTCAGATAGTTCACCTGGATTTTTTCCGGATCTTCTATTTCCTGACTTAGTTCTCTTAATTCTGTCTGCTGGAGGTCTTCCAGGCTCGACATACTTTCCCCCAGATCGCCATATTTAGCCTTCAATTTCCGACACCCATCTTTATTTCGTTTCTGTTTATTGCTCAGTTGCACTGACATACCATGTAATTTAACATTTTTGTATGGTTCAAATTCTGCATGTGCTTCTCTTACTGGTTCATTCTTATGTACACAGAAAGAATGTAATGGTATGAAATCATTCGTCTCCAATCTTTTTCCATCCCTAAACTGTACTATGTACTTCTTATCATTCGTATATCCCACAAAAAACCCAAGTCTCTTTTTGGTACTTCTACCTACCCTAACTACGTAAAACCCATCTTCTAAGAATAGTGGTAATTTGGGTAGTGTGTACTCATCACTGTCTTTTACATATGCTGGCAATGAATTAATAAAATATGTTTTCTTTTCTGTTTCGTCTTCACTCAACACACCTGTTCGTCTTTCGTAGTATCTACCATAGGGTTGTTGAAACAATATATTCGAATGTGGGGTATGATTATATACTGTTGTTGCGTAGACTACCGATTCTTCAAAGTATTTAGCTTGTGCTTCACTTGACAAATGTGCTGTGATTAATCTCTGAATAGTTTTAAATGTCCTAATGCTTCTCTCAGCTGCTCCATTCCATTCCTTATTTCCTGTTGGAGCCTTGCTTAAGACTGGTTGGTGCAATGGTGCTTGGTTCAGTGGATTTTGATCTGGAGTCGGATATAAATAATCTAAATCATTAAATTCTGTTCCCTGATCTGTGGTTATTTTTAATGGTGCCTTGAGATTAATTGCATGCTGTTGTTGTAGGAAATTCCGTAACAAGTCCTTTATTACATCCTTTGATTTTGTTGTGAAGGTCCACATGAATTTTGAATATTCATCTGTCATTACCGTTACATACCACTTATATTTCCCCTTTGTGATTGGTCCAGCTGTGTCCAAATGTAAATACTGGAATACTTCATTAGCCTGTTTCGTTCTGAACTTACTAACATGTTTTCTATTGTCTTTGTATGCCATACAAGTTATGCAGTTCTTTATTTGTCTTTCGTCTGCGGGTGTAAGTATGATTCCCATGTTTCTGAAGTTCTTATAATGTAAGTGTCCAAGACCACAGTGTGCTCTATATGCTAATGTAGTAGGAGCATTCCTCATGCTCAAATCTATATCCTTCAACATTATGTTCAATACTTGTTGATCATCCACGTCTTTGAATTCCATGGTCTTTCTTCTCTTGGTATGGCCTATCACAATCGGTTTCACATCTGCTTCTTCCTTTGTGATCCTCCTCTTTCGCGTAGTTACCTCTAATTCGTACAGGTTATTCTTCTTTTCTATTTTCATGATATGATTGTTGTAATTTTTTGTTATTTTATGTAATGCCTTCTTTACTTCCTTGTTTAAAGTATTGATTGGAGGGATTAATAGTAAAATATCCTCGTAAAAACATGCAACGTAACCAAGGGAGGTAAGTTGTCCCAAACTTAATAAGTTAGGACTTTCAGTAGATAGCCTTATACACGGGACTTGGTTATCGTCTATGTTAATAACTCCCTGTCCTAGTACCAACTTTTCACTACCGTCAGCTAACGTCACTGATTCCAACCCTTTTCCATTATATTCGTCAAAGTTGGTTTTGGAATTAACCACTGTTACGCTTGCCCCACTATCTATATAGAACGGTGAAACAAGTTCTCTTTGGTTCCTCTGTTGCATTTTTCGGATATCTATTTCTTTCAACTCTTCGTTTAATACCCAGTTTAACTCTGCGGATGTAGTTATGACTGATTTACTGTTATTCAGTTTATTTATAGCTACATCCTGCACATCCTATTTATTATCTAGATTGTATTCAGTAGGTTCTTCGGATGCTTTTTTCCTTCTCCATTCTTCATGGTGTAAATGATCATCTATAAACTCTCTGATGTTATCGTAAATCCACTTTCCTTTATAGCTAACATGTTTCCCTTTTAAATGAGGTCCTCCACAACCTTTACATAAATACGGTTCACCGTCTCCATATTTTGTACGATGATATTCTAGATCCCCATATAAGATTTTCGACACACCACGATTTGTTATGTTTAACTTATCGAGTTTAGCCTTAAGTTCACTCTCAACAAATTTATTTCTTTTGTTTCTATCATTTTTACCTTCTAACTTCCGCTTTCTATCTTTCCACGGTTTTCCTTCATCATCAGTTTCATAACCTTTGTAGTCTAAATATTTCATATCAACAATTTCTCGGTTGTGATTAACAGCGTTAAATAAGTCGTTGATTTCCTTCCCTGTTGGATCTTTTTCATTCAACATCCATTCATTGAACTTCATATTTAGAATCTGTCCATATATAATTTGATGTTCCCGTTTCAAGTATTTCTCCATACTTCTTAACTTACCATACATCACACATAATTTCAATTTTTGGGCACTCATTTGGTCTAGTGTTTCTTTAAAGGTTCCAGAAGATTTTTTCAAAGTTTTTATAGTAATATCCTTACCTGTTTGTCCGAATTCTAGAATTGAACCTCTGAAAGCTTTCTCAATTTCTTGCAATTCGTCACATCTTCTTAATCCTCCTCTATCAACACCACCCAGTTTAAGTATATAAAACCAATGGTCAACTGCCATGTTCTTAACACTTCTAGGTCTATCCTTATCTTCTTCTGGGTATAAGTCTAGTAACGCCTTTTCGATATCTCTTTTCTCATCACCCAAGTTTTCTAAAGCAGTATCTAATATCTTATTAATCATAAATTTAGCCAAAACAATTTTTAGAGCTTCCCTTGTTTCTTTGATATAATATTTTATTTCAGACTCCTTTTTTATCTTTTTACCATCTTCCTGTTTTATGAATTCTCCGTCATATTTGATTCCCCGATAGTTGTATTTAGTCAACGAGGTTGGTACATCTACCAATTTTCTCAAAGCAAATCCCAAGCCAGTCATATAATCTGTGTGTTGTTCAACTGCTCTTTTGAACACCCTAAGAAATGTACCAGGTTCACTCCTTGCTGATCTTGGGTAGGATTGCAATTGCAACTCTACAGCTGATGGGAAGTTGGTTACAAAGACATTAATTTTTTCCTTGAATTCCTTCTTCCTTTTGTGTATTCTTTTTTGTTTTTTATCTCTCTTTGACTTACTCATCGTTTCTTATTCTTATTAGTGAGTCTCACGTAAAGCTTTCGGCTTTTAACCTGTTATAATTCCTGGTAATGTCTATCGGCCGATAGATAGGTTTATATTTTAATAAGTACTAATCCCCTATGGGATGCAATGATTCGATAATCGATAAAGAACTTCTATATATCTTTTACTAAATTCTCTTCCAATAATTTGTTCATAAGTTTTTCCTCGTCGTCGGTCCGCACTTTCTTGCCTGACTCGACAACACAACACTATATTGCGTCATATTTAATATTTCCCTATTCGGGATAGTTAACCGATCCAATGGATCTGCGGTAAATTTACCCTCTATATTCTAACAAGTATTTACTTACGCACAGACGAGTGACTACCTCACCTAGTCGACATTTGACAAGCATGCGGTGAAGCTTTTTGGTAGATGATGAATATTTAGTTGTAGAGTAAAGTTAATGGAATAGTAGTTTTGATGTAGTCTCAGAACATGGTGTGTACAGCTGCATGGTTGAGAGATTTACCTGTAACTGGCACTTCGAGTAATGCTACACGTGTGTCCATGCAATGGGAACCAATTCACACATAATACATGAGTGGATCACTTAATTTTACAGCAAATAGTTCATCTATTAGTGACAACAGCTGACACCTACAACAGGTAACTCATCTACAGCTTTATAGATATGTCAAACGCAACATTCGATTCCATCGAATTCTATTTTCGGTATAAGGCGCAAAATGCGGTCTTGTTAAGTCGATCTTGAGTATTTCAGATCAACGCATCAGACTCACTCACTCTGTTTACTTGTTTCTGCAACCGCTGCAAAGCTGTAGGAATGAGTGATCAATTGAATGGTTCAAGTAATCATACTGGTGATGAAACATCCATTGTTGAAGATTCGGAGATTGCTGAAACAATTGGGGGAGATAAAAATGAGCAAACTTCCAGTATATCCACCGAGGGAGTTGATACGAGAGAAGATGATAATTCAGAAGGACCGTTCCAGTTAATCGACATATTGACAGATATCAACTTAAATTCAGAAGATCCTGATGGAACTATAATCACATGTATCGAAGCTTGGGAGTTGAATCTATACATCGGTACAAATCGTGGTGATATCATTCATTTATATAAGATTGACGATACGTCCGGATATATCCAGATATCGAGACAAACATTCAGCAGTACATCCCAAAAAGAAGTGAAGAAGATACTCGTATTACCTGATATCTCCGTTGCTCTTATTCATTGCGGGACAACTGTTTCTGGATACTTATTGCCGGAACTCTCGCCCGCAAATATAGGTAAGGCCAAAGAAGTGCGTGATATATCGATCAACTGGGCATCATTACCATCTAATAAAAAAGCTAATAAGAACACTCTTCAGAATAAAGCAAATTCATCAGATGAAATCTTCAATGAAGTTACCATTTTCACCAAAAAATCTATCAAATTGCTAAGAATTTTCAAAGATAGCATCCGCCTTTATAAAGAATTGCAATACACGGATTGTACCTCAGGACTACAAATTGGAACTTCCTCAATTGTTTCAAATACTGAAAATTATGACTTGATTGATATCTCTAAATCCCAAAAGATATACTTGTTTCCAATCTCACCAGATGGTGACAATAGGCTAAGACCTTTTATACGGCATGTTAAGAATGATGAAATAGTGTTGTCATGTGGAGGAAAGAGTGAAGGAGATTCTGCGATGGTTATGTTTGTTAATAGGAATGGTGATGTGGTTAGAGGAACTTTGTCATTTGAAAGATACCCTTCTTCTATAGAGGTTAGCTATCCATATCTATTAGCCTGCTTTGGAAATCTGGCAAGGGTTTACTCAATACATGATCAATCCATGATACAGGAATTCAATATTGAATCTGAAGGTTTAAAGTTTCATATTTCAGCTAAATTTTTTTTGATCAAGGATGAACAATTAGCTTCCAAAATCACACTAGCACCAATAGTTTCGACAATGGATAATGAAGAGATTGAACGAATAGCTGTTGAAGCTGATAATGCGGTCCGAATATCGAAAATAAAATCAAATTGCATTCTATATGATGAGTCGGGAAAGATCATGAAAATTCTCAAACCGATCTCAGATGTAGATAGATGGCTACAGCTGTTTACCTCAAGTAATGATCAGAACTATCTTGAAAATTTTGATTTGCTAATGAAGGAATTAAATGACGAATCAGACATGTTCTTAATCACCTTGATTGCATTGTTCTCATTGAAATTTAGAATGTTTGAGCAAGCTTTTGAGTTTTGGACTAAATACCATGATATTTTAGATCCTCGATTGCTGATTTATATTATTGACGAAAATGTTGATGAAACGTTTTTGGGATCCGTTTGGACTTACCAAGTTTTATTTGACATAATTGAACTTATAAAGACACATGCGGATTTAGTAGATGCGGCCGATTTCTTCAATTCATACTTAAGGTTTTGCTTGAAAAAGGAGTTCAAAGCCGACGAGAAACTTATAGGTAAAATCATAGAAGTCGAATTTGTCAAGATAGGATTGAATAATGGTTATGATCTGGAATCTGGGATTCATGAAGTAAAATATGCAACTAATGAAATTATCGAGTTGCTACTTCTGAATAAAAGATATTATCTCTTATCTCGATTTTATTCCCGGTTGAACGATCACAACCAGTTTTTGTACTATTGGAAAGGATTAATAGATGGTGAATTTCAAGATTCTGATTACAGTAAAAATTTTGCAGATATCAATAAAGCATTACAGTATCTAATCAATTATATTCCGGCTAATTGCGCTGCTGATCAGCTTATAGTGAAAAAATACTCGGAGTGGTTATTAGAAAAGCATCCCGAACATGGCCTAAAGTTGGTGACTAATAAAACTATAAATAAGACTGAAATTAATGATATCAGGGTACTGACTGGATTGGAAGGATTACCGGCCTTAAAGCTCCAATATTTAGAATATATTTTTGAACAAAAAAATGAGAAACAATTTGTTGGTGATATGATTTTAATTTACCTCAACTCGCTACTATCCATGTGCAAGGATCCAAAGCTTCAGACAATTATGAATAAATCACATGAAGATTATTTGAGTATGGAGGTTCCAAAACTATCCATTTATAAGTATTGGAAAGTGATCAAGGATATGAAGCTAATCGCATATGAGGATTTTAAAACATACTTTGATAAAATGTATTCGTATTTGAGTTTGGTTTCTGAGGAATCGAAATCCGTGCTTGATCAAAAATTGGTTTTGAAAACTTGCGAAAAGGAGTTGGCAAATCGTCCCAATCTCGCCATTCTAAGGACTATGGTTCTCTATAAGCTCAATGACTTTGATAGTTTAGTTGATGGACTTATTTCGATTAAAGATTATAAATCGGCAGAAGACTTTGCAAAGACTCTAACCTTGCCGGGGTTTGATGCTGACATCTCATCGGTAAAAATGCAAAATGATTCCTTGGCCAATGATTCAACTTTCAAAGCAGAAGGAGACATTGAAACTCTGAACTATTTGAAAGAGAGGGGGCTTTTGACAGAAAAACTACTGAAGAAGATATTTGATTTTTATCTTGTGAATAATGAAGTTAAAATGATTGACAGGTTCTTGAACAAATATGACCTATTAACTGATTCAAATTCAAAAGACACTTCTATGGTTGAGCGAATGCAGAACTTTGTTCATATCTTGAATAGGGTCCCGGATAACTTTCCTTTGGAAAAACTTCATGGTTTTTTGTCTCACAATTTGATAGAATTCAAGGATTATAGTACTAGTTTGCATGTGAAAAAAAACTTGATTAAACTGGAAGTCAATAGACTACAGAAATTAGAGGAAAATTTAACTGAGTAAAAAGGGGATATGGTGGTATTTGTAAGGAAATAAAAGTTGTATAGTAGCATTTACTGGAATTTATAATATTAAGAACATACAAAGTCATGTGACTCTAAGTAGTATCCAAGCTACATAGCAAACCGAAGGTACTTTCTTGCAAATATTGTCTTTTTAGTTTGAGACCGTAATTTCATAGAGGCAAGTTTTGTTTTCAGCACCGTTTTGGTAAAGATAGTTAGCTTGCGCCAACTCAAACTTTAGTATGAAAGAGCGTGGTAAGTATTATTTGGAAACACAACTTCTTCTTTTCACAGCAGCACTTTTTCTGTGAAAACAAAATGTGGATGAGCAGTTTTGGAATGTTTTCCGTGCAGAGATTAGGCCTTAATGGGCAAGGATGCACTTTGCCCAAAATTGGTAAATAAGATAATATAGTATTCTAAAAAAAATTGACTAATGTTGTTGAGCCTTTTAATTTTGTGGGGTGGAAATCCTACCAAATAATCTTGCCCCTTGTATAAAACTGTCCCAAAAATAAAAAAAACCAGTTTTTCTAAAACTCCAGAAAATTAAATTTTAGTGTAAGATTTGTTTTTCATGTTATGGATGTGTTGCGGGTTCCAGTCGATATATATATCAAGCTCCTCTTGATCTCCAATATATCCCAGACTGGACATACATAAGTCATTAACCCTAACTATAAAGCATAATAGGATCAGTAAGAGAGTAGTCTGCTCTGATTAATCCAGGATGGATTAATAGCTCAATTATTGTAATTACTAGTAACGTAAAATAGACGTGTAATAGCTTATTCTACAAAGCTATATAAAATATTATAAATATTTGTCCAAGAGGAAAAACCCCTCCTTATATAATAATTTCGTCGAGGAACTAATGATCGACAATTCAGTATTTTTGTAAACAAACAAATTGTCCTCATCGGGTAACTTCCGTAAACAGTAATTCAAGCACCGATTACATCGGCGCATCTGTAACATTTCATGTTATGGATGTGTTGCGGGTTCCAGTCGATATATATACCAAGCTCCTCTTGATCTCCAATATATCCCAGACTGGACATACCTAAGTCATTAACCCTAACTATAAAGCATAATAGGATCAGTAAGAGAGTAGTCTGCTCTGATTAATCCAGGATGGATCAATAGCTCAATTGTTGTAATTACTAGTAACGTAAAATAGACGTGTAATAGCTTGTTCTACAAAGCTATATAAAATATTATAAATATTTGTCCAAGAGGAAAAGCCCCTCCTTATATAATAATTTCGTCGAGGAACTAATGATCGACAATTCAGTATTTTTGTAAACAAACAAATTGTCCTCATCGGGTAACTTCCGTAAACAGTAATTTAAGCACCGATTACATCGGCGCATCTGTAACACTATCCCCCCTTAAAAGTAAAATCGTCCTCGATTTGGTACTCGGCAAAAAAAAGCCTCCCCGTGGGAGTAAAAAAAATATTGGATAACGTTTGAAACAATTCCCTTGTAGTACCATTTCACGCAAACGTTGACATCCACGATGTGTAGTCTCTTACACCTGTATCCTTTTATTATAACAAACAGTTAATATAATACGATCCAATACCAAATGTACCAGGAATATCAATATTCCTAACTTGACACTATACTATCAACAACAAACACTTGCTAATTTCTAAGATTAATAACTAAAACATCTGAAAGTTTTCGTAATTACTCTCATATTTGATCATCATTCTTCTCCAGTGACAGACTTGATTGTTTTGTAGTTAGTATCTTTCGTAATCTTCTAACTTTCTTAAGCTTTCTTTCTTTCTTAATCTATCTTTCGTTTTTAGTCTATCTTTCTTGAACTCTCTGTCTTATTTAATCTATTTTGCTTGGCTTTCTTTTTCATAGACATCTGATTTATCTTAGTCATCCTTTAATTAGTTAATACACGAGGTGATGAAAACTTACATTTCAATCTCCAATATTTCTTGATTGTAAATATCTGTAAACTATCTGACCTTTGAATTCATAAAGTGATATAGGTTAAACTTCTTTATCATCTTTTTTAACCAACATGCAAATAATTATTGACAACTTCTTCATACTCACACGTAGACATAAACTTAACTGCACTAAACACATTACCATGTCCAACCTAAATCGTTCACTCAATCTCACTGAACTAATTCTTCAACAATGACAGCACTTCGTATTTTCCTAAATGACTCTTACCTAAATACGTTTAACAAAACTGTTTTTAACCGGGATACTTAACATATATCAAAATCTTATTTTGTCCAAACCACGGTTCTCCATATTTTTCATAATGAACAATTAAAGCAATCATAATCACGTTTTGTCTAAACTGAATAAATCCCAACAAACATATCCAACTAATAAATATCTCTTTGAATCATATTAAAACATTTCTACTTATCTTAACTGAAATCTAAATGATCATGTAGCAGTTGATGTCTCTGTATGTCTAGCAAATTATCTCTATTTGTTTTCAAAACGGAAATCACAATTTTTCATCATCTAAATCGAAATCTGTTTCTTCAGGCTAACCAACATCCAAAGCCTTTTCATAAATCTATTTCTTTCAATCAACTCATATCGTTTCCAACAATTGAAACACAGATCATTCCATAACTTGATTATTTTCACATGGATTACCAGGATCGAAATCTCCTGTTTTTACACCAGACGGAGACCATCTTATACCAGCCCAATAACGCATTATTACTGGTTAATGGAAACGCACATTATTATCTCTAAATGAAACGAGACATAAAAGTCACTTCCGCTAGCTGAATCCTCTCACCATAACTCTTCAACATTCTAGAGTTCTTACCATTTAATTTCTGATTCTGACTAATTGAACTCTCATAGTTCAAACCACTGGACCTTAAACCTTATTCGTCCAGCTGAAGTCTACTACTTCAGGTCCTTAACATATAACTTTTGACCAGACGAAATCTCACTATTTCAGGTCCTTAACATATAACTTTTAACTGCCTGACTTCTAACCAAGTCAGCTCTTTCACATATAACTTTTAACTGCCTGACTTCTAACCAAGTCAGCTCTTTCACATATAACTTTTAACTGCCTGACTTCTAACCAAGTCCGCTCTTTAACATATAACTTTTGACTGTCTGACTTCTAACCAAGTCAGCTCTTTCACATATAACTTTTAACTGCCTGACTTCTAACCAAGTCAGCTCTTTAACATATAACTTTTGACTACCTGACTTCTAACCAAGTCAGTTCTTTAACATATAAAACTAATTACCAAACCGCACCCTTTTATTACAACTTTCCAAATGGTTCATGACTCCATTCATTGTAATATTGAGTTCCTGTTGGCATAAACGGATACTTCTAATAAAGGATTGTCAATTCCTTTTTATATTCTAAGTGTGTTCTAAAATTTTACCTTTCTTGTAAATTACTCAACCAATAATATCTTTTCACTAACCTTTTACTAGGTCTAAATCTTTCAATTTATTCTGTTATTTCATTTAACTCCACCAATCGGATCAACTTATTCTTTCTATCAATTTCCGTTGCATTCTTATTGGATAACATACTATAACTTTGAAAATTATCATTGTACTATTTCCGGGATAATATCTTTTTCAAACTTTGGATATCTCCTTTGATTTATTGAGTTTCTATCACACAGTGATCTCACTAATGACAGCCTTTTTCTATTGATCACTTTGAATATTGATCTTGAATATGATTCCACAAAAACCTCTCTCTGAAGATTCAACTCTTCTCATAAATATATCACTGCCACGCCCTTCCTAACCATGCTAATAATTGCCTAATTTCATTGCTAATACTATACTATCCAGGCTGGAACATATTTTCTTCTAATTTATTTTTATTACTATATGACTAACTCCTAAGCCTCATTCTTATTCAATTCAGAAATCCTTATTGCATATTTATCACATGGTGGACATAATCTTCTGGCATTCTATACTATCATAGCTTCATTTAAAACAATCTAATTTTTTGATCTCATTCCGTGATCCCTCACTTATCTGTCATCTGTGACAACCCAGCTATTGCCTTCGACTTTTCGAACGACATTAACTATTCTAACTTGTCCTCAATAATCATGATATCAACCGATGAACAGTCGTTGCATAATGCATGATTTTTGCAAGTGGAATTCTTTTAACCCAAATATGGTATCAAAGAGGGTTGAAGCTAAACACAATCCATACTAAACATAGTAGGATCATCTTACGATATCTATTCCATTCCTAAACCACATTAATTCATCTTAGGGAACCGATATCTTTTTATTCATTCCTGGATGATTCCTATAACTAACTCTAATGAATTCATTCCATTCGGTCTCTTCCCTGGTTTCTATCAAGGAACTTTTGTACTCCACAACCGACACTCATCCTAAACTTTTTTCAAAACTTTTAAAACTTTCTTCAATGAAAATCTCTAACCCGTTTAGCGACCAACCTGTCAGCCTTACTAACCTATCCCCACATCCTGTTGGACCATAACATTAAGGAACTGCTGTTGTAGCGCAACTGCCTAGCTCCCAATACTGAACATCAATCACCTAATCCGTCATTGATGTAAGCCACCGGTGCTACCAAATGTTATGGATGTGTTGCGGGTTCCAGTCGATATATATACCAAGCTCCTCTTGATCTCCAATATATCCCAGACTGGACATACCTAAGTCATTAACCCTAACTATAAAGCATAATAGGATCAGTAAGAGAGTAGTCTGCTCTGATTAATCCAGGATGGATCAATAGCTCAATTGTTGTAATTACTAGTAACGTAAAATAGACGTGTAATAGCTTGTTCTACAAAGCTATATAAAATATTATAAATATTTGTCCAAGAGGAAAAGCCCCTCCTTATATAATAATTTCGTCGAGGAACTAATGATCGACAATTCAGTATTTTTGTAAACAAACAAATTGTCCTCATCGGGTAACTTCCGTAAACAGTAATTTAAGCACCGATTACATCGGCGCATCTGTAACATTTCAGAAATTGGTCCCTTGGCCCAGTTGGTTAAGGCGTGGTGCTAATAACGCCAAGATCAGCAGTTCGATCCTGCTAGGGACCATTATTTTTTGCGTTTTTTTTAAATTTAAATCACTAGTTTTTTATGCTACATTACCGTTGGATCACGGACTTGTATTTCACCTCTCTGTAATCCTCAGCTCGCCCTTCTTAAACTAGAATTCTATTATTAATATTTCTTTATTTACAAACTATTCTAAAAACATCGCAGCTTTTTTTTTAAAAAAAATACATACTTCAGTTTGAATAATCAGCTTCTCCAGGCCTCGATGGCTAGTAAGTTACCACTAAATGCAGTACTAGAACATTTGCCCTCATATCACAAGCAATTAAGCACAATAATATGATGAGCCAATTTTACTTACTCAATTATTTAGCGCGCAAGTTTTTCAACATGAATATTATTAGGTGTTGATTGAAACGGCTCCTCATCATTACTTCACTATAAAGAGCCTCTTACATAGCTAAATCACTATTTGAAGAGACGAAACGGCTAGTTTTTTGTAATATGGCAAAAAGCAGATTTTATTTTCATCTATTGCAGATCACAATAGCTCAGATGCTGAAAGCCCATGGCTTTACCAAAGCAGCAAGTCAACACGTTCTGGAAGTGTTTACGGATATCGCCATTAGGTATTTGGATCTGCTGGTGAGGAAGATTCAAAAATACATGGAGAGTAGAGCTGATTCTTTGCCCAACATACGAGATATTTCACAGGCATTTTTAGAGTTGAAAGTAATAACCCCATCAACGCAGCTGGATATATTTGACACAGATAGACAAACGGGTATCGGTGTTGAAAACTTTGAAAACTGGTTCAATAGCGATGTAAATAATTCAATGAGAGAAGTTTCAAGGCCCAATAGAGAATTCTTGGAAGAACGAAAACAGGAAAAGAAGAGACTTCAAAAAAACACTAATTCCAAAATGGACGATTTGACAAAGGCGTTGGATGAACAGGCAAAACAAGCGCAATTGGCAAATCCGACAATGCCATATTTACCTCCACCCTCGGTTTCGAGCAGTAGACAGACTCCGATATCCACCCCATTTAGCTATCAAGGTGGAATCCAACCATTTTCACAAATTGATCATACTCGAGAGAATACCAATAACCATATCGATGACGAGGTAGACTATAAAATACCGCCAAATGCAATCGATGAAGATTGGGTTCAATATTTGATAAGAGATCAAATTCTAACTTATAGGATCTCCAATGGAATAGATGAGAAACAGAAGCAAAGCAGGTCACAAAAAGAGCATACTCAGCCAATGATCTCTGAAGTTGCCCATTTAAAACCTACACTATTTAAAGGTACGGTTTTTGAAGAATATATCCCTAAAGATCTACGGCCATTGATTCAACCCAAGTCAAAGAAACAGAAAGAAAATACAGATTTTTTAATAGCTGGTCCGATTCCAGAAAAACTAATGCATACGTTCCCATATTATAAAAGTGATGATGACAGTGATGACTTTTCATCAGATAGCGACGAAGTTGACAGTTCCGAAGAAGATGCCAGTGACGGGGAAGAAGATGACAATGAAGATGGAGATGATGGAAACGGAAAGACGAATCATACCAATCCTGGTCTTGCAGCTTATGATTATTATGAACATCATAACTTATATGACGATGATGATGGGGTCGATGTAGATTTATATGGTACCGGGAATTCTAACAATGATTTAAGTTTATTTGGTTGAGAAAATAGGGAATATACAAAGTCAAAAAAGATGCACGATGCTAGTTTTGAGAAAGCCGTGAAATGTTAATCTAAAGCCTCCCATTACCCTTACGACGACTTTTATGCTAAACCAAAACCATATAGCAGGTGGATAAAGAAAAAATTTCTTAATTGACGTTATTTTATTAACTTTATAAAACCATAATTATAAAAACAAATGTATATTACATACAAAAAGAGAGTAAAGCTAGATTGATTGAAAATCACTCTCTTTCCTTTAAAACTTCTTTCTAGATTTGAATTTTGGTTGAGATTTACCAACTCTACCTCCCTTACTCTTGAAATTGTTTCTTCTATCTGGTCTAGAAGACTCTTCTTTATCGGAATCGTTATCCCATTCGGTGTTATCATCAGCTTTTGATTTCTTCCACTTCAATTTGTTCTTTTGACCTCTGACTGGACCTTGTTGAACAGCTTCAACATAAGCATTAAGAGAGTTTTTATTTGATAAAATATCATCACCAGAGTTTTCTTTAATGATCAACTTACCATCCTTGGTCTTAAATCCCGTCAATTTTTCCATGGATTTCTTGTTGAACTTCTTTGGTCTTGATGTGGTAATATGTGATAAAGCCTCCTTGTCCAACAAATCAAGTGGACCATCTCTTGATTCAGAGATGAAACGTTCATTTTTACCCTTTGAAACTTTTTGTTCAGGTTCTTCGTCGGATTCATCCTCAGAATCAGAATCTTCATACAATGCCTTATCAAGAGCAGATAATCTAGTCTTATTTGATGCATTCTTGTCATCGACATCAACAGCCTTCTTTTTGGCGGATTTTCTGTTGGCCTTTCTGATACTATTTATGATCTTTTTATCTTCTTCTGGGATATTTTGATCAATGACATCAAAACCAAACTTTCTGATCATTCTTTCAATCAAGTGCTTGATTTTGGACTTGAAGTGGTTTTTATGCTTGTTGTTGATGATCATCAATTGAGTCAATAAGTTCTTCATGTTTGGTAAAATTTCCTCTTCTGGCAATGATAAGATTGCAATTTTAACAAAACCTAAGGTAGGTTTAATGACTTCTCTGTTGTTTTGATGAAGGAAGACTTCAACAAAATCCATTAATTCCTTCTGATAAGAAACTTCTAGATCTTTGTGAAATTCATAGAAAATACATGATAATGCAGTGATTGCGGCACTACGTTGATGAGGAATTTCAGGACCTGCAGCAGCACAACACATCAAGAATAATTCTTGAATAGAACATTGAGAATCTGGAATTTCAGCATCAATTAACGAGTTTCTGATGATTTCACCATTGTATTGCTTGAATTTTTCACCAATTTGAATCAAAAGCTCGAATGAGGTTGTTCTGGTCTTTTCGTTAGCACTTCTAGTTGAATCAATGACTTCGGATAAGATACCAGTAATGAAATGTAAAGAATCACGAGGTAATAGTTTAATCAATTTTTCAAGCGCTTCTAATCTTTGTGGTCTAGCAGAAGGTAAGGTGATAGTTGATGTTTCAACGAAAACTTGTAAAATATTGGAAATCAAAGAAAGAATTGATTCATTTTCTGAGTTATCGTCTAATAATTTAGACATGATACGATATGCTCTTTTTTGAATCTGGGAGTTGCTGATTTGAACCGTTTCATTAAAAATAGTCAATAGTGCATTATGACAATCTGATGGAATGTATTTGGTCATCAAAACAATTAAATCCATCATGGTAACAGATAATTTAGGAACGGCATTCTTAGACTTATTAGTATATGAGTCTTCCTTTGTAAGAGTACCGTCACTCTTTTCATCATCTAGAGATTTCCTTAACAATGTACAAACCTTGTTAAAAGTTTCAATCAAGTCTTCCTTTTTGGAAATATTAAAGTATGCTTCGATTGTCTCGGCAACATAATTTCTTTGGTCCATTGGAATTTGGGTGAAAACGTTAAACAAGACCGATAGAAGCTTACTTGCCTTAGTATCTCTCAAGTATTCCAAATCTTGTAAGGCCTTTTCAGTTGGAAATTGCTGATTCAAAATAACATCGGTTTCACCTTCAGTATCTTCATTGTTTGAACGTCTCTGTTCACTGATGACAATATTTTTCAAAGAGTTACATAAAACAGGTCTCAATTGAACATCTTCATATAACAATGTTGACAGCTTGGACGCAAAATCATCATCGAAAGAGGTTTGTAAGTCAACTGGTAAAGTACAGAAACATGGTAACAAGGACCAAATCTGATCAATAATGGTTTGAAAGATTTTAGAATTCATCGAGGTTGGGTTACCATTTTCGATTTTGTTTTTG
This sequence comes from Pichia terricola, assembly GCA_030168465.1. NCBI lineage: Eukaryota > Fungi > Ascomycota > Pichiomycetes > Pichiales > Pichiaceae > Pichia > Pichia terricola. The sequence continues at coordinate 2,329,280 of CP099445.1, forward strand.
AAAAATTCGGTAATTGGTAAAATTTCCTTAATGTAGAAATTGAGTTCGGACATTGCAACATTTTCCTTTAAAATAGGTAACAACCAAGCTCTACCTGTTTTATGAGAATCTGTCAAGTTGAGAGGTAAGGTTTGCAGAACAACTTCTGGTCCTAGTGACGAGATTGCAGATGCGATGATTTTTTCAGAAATTTCATTCAATTCAAAACCTTCTTGTTCATTTGATCTCCAATCACCAATTAACTCCAAATGTGATAAGAAATCAGGATTAGCCCTATTCTTTAATTTAATGAATAAAGAAGAGATAACCTCACAAACGTCCTTTGCGCAGTCTCTGTATCTGATAGTCAAGAAGGAAGAAGTGATTTCAGAAATTTCAGTAATGACCTTATCAACTGCGGCATAATTTTCATTGGAAACCAATGGTGGTAGTAATAAATCGGAATCCTTGATACCATCAAGGGTTATAGCAATCAGACATTGGGAGGCACTTTCGGTAATGTTTGAATTATCACTTAGCAAATAAGAGCCAACAAGTTTAAAGATTTCAGGTAACTTTGATAAGATTTCAAATGAGTTAATATTAGCAGAGAATGAAACAACGGCTTTGGCAATGACAGCTAACCAGGAAGGAGCTAAATGAGGATCATTGATTGAAGGTTTTAGATCATAGATGATATCTAAAACTTGAATGAACTTTTTAGAGTCAATTTCGTTAGTCATTGAGTTGAACATTCCTTCAAAAGCACCAAATGCAGAAGAAATCAGGTATTGGTCAGCACTTTTACAGATTTCCAATAGAACGTCACACAATGGGGTGATTTGCTTCAATGGCCAAGAATTTGCTGATGTGATGGAAGTGATTAATTGAAGATTATGTATTATTGTTGGGTTTGTGTTGTTCTTCGAGTCTTTCTTCTTGTTAGACAAATCACTGTCATTTAATAAGGTGATCAAATTATTTAAAGAAAATTCCGAGCAAGTAGTTGTAGCTGGATGGATTTTCTTAGATGATTTAGAAGAAGCTTTTTTCAAAAGGTTGGTAACTGCATCTTGAGCTCTCTTTCTAACTTTAGGTCTTGGATCCAAAGATAAGTCTAAAATGGCTGATAAACCTCTCTTTGGAGAGATCTTATAATTGCTAGAATTATTCCACGATTTCAAATCTTGTGCAAGCAAAAGCGATTCTAAAAATCCAATTGTTGATCTGATAAGTGGAGCATCGGCAGATTCATTAGTCAAAGCAGGCGCAATAATAATTAAAATTTCATTGAATTTTGAATTTAACAATTTTGCAGGAGTATAAGGTGAAACCAAATCTAAGAAATAAAGAGCACAAGTAGCTAGATCTAAATCCTTCAATTCATTATCAACACAACATTGATCTAATAAAGAAAGAAATGAAACAAAATACGTAATTGGAGTGGTATTTTGATTTTGAGCTTTCAAGTTTTCTTCAATGGTTTGTAAAACGACAGCCATTTTCTTCTGATTTTCCAATTTAGAATTGATTTGAGTTCTAATTTTCGCCAATTTGTCATCCATCTCCATGATGGCAAGAAGATGGTCGGTTTTACTCTCTTCTTGTAGTACTGACATGGCCGTTTGATTATTAAAAAGGGAGAATCAACCAAATAGTATAAGGATCAGAAAAAATTAAAAAAAAAAAATCTGAAAATTTTTTTGACCTTTTTTTTTCATGTTAGCGACTTCGAAGAAAAATGAGTTCTCAGACTCGTTCGTGATGAAGTTAGGAATGAGATACAGTATCCCCGTTTTGATTGATATTTGATTCGACAGCATAGACAACCGCACAATGAAAGGTCTAGTAAGAATCAGACTTGTGAGAAAAGGTAGAACGAGACAACCTGTTTACAATATTGCCGTTGGCGGTAAGAGAGGAAAGTTAGCAGGCCTACCAATTGAAGTTATTGGTACCTATAATCCAATACCGACTGCAATTTCACCCCTCATGGAAAAGAATGGTGTGATTCCAGTGAAAAATGTCGAGTTAGATTTCAACAGAGCTAAATATTGGATTTCTGTGGGTGCTCAGCCTAGTGACAGTGTAGCCACCCTGTTTAAGAAGGCTGGCATTCTTCATGAACAATGGCCTAGTCCAGAAAAAGTCTCTAAGGTGATCAAGAAGGCAGAAGTTTCTTTAGCAGGTAAAGAGTTTGCCTAAATGGTTACTGTTTAGTCTTCCCCACAGCACCAAGAACTGAATACATGTATATAAGCATCTCTATAACGAAAGTATAAACTACAAGCTCTAAACGTTTACGTAATAAACCGCCAATTAGATAAAATGGCGGATTTACAATGAATTGATTGATTATGCATGAAGTACGAGGAATGATTCTTTTTTTTTTCAGGACAATTCTTCAAAAGTATTTCTTCTCGAGAAGTAGGTGCTTTGAAGATATTCATTTGCTTGAAAACTCGGCGAAATGCATTGATTTCACGTTTATTACATTTTCTTCGTTTGAGAGGCCAATATATCAATCCTGATAATATGAAAGGATCAGATAATCATTTAAATGTATTTTGATGATCAGCATTATCATATATTGTGTTGGTGTATTATTTAAGTATCTATTAAAAGAATATATAACAAGATTGATTTTAGTTTAGTAAATATGGTCTTTCGTCCCAAAATGTCTCTTTAACGATATCACAGTGGTACTCATTGACAGTTGACTTCTTAGCCCTCTTAACAAGCCTCTTTAATGTTTCTGGAGTGGCCTGTTCTCGATACTTTGCCAGTGAAAAATCAGTAAGTTCTCGGACGTAAATCGTTCCCTTTTTGTAAATCTCCGGTTCATTATTATAGTTGATACCGAATTCAGAGAACAAAATTTCATTCTTGTCAGCACTTAAAGTCCCCATCAACCTGTTTTCGGCTTCTTTAGTGGATAGTCCACCCTTCAGCACAAGCGTCCAAAAAGACGTGTTATACAAGTTGTTGATATGGCAATCCACCTGCCTCCAGCGAAAGTAATCTTTCACGTTTTCATCATTGGGGTATACAACGGCCCTAGCATCAAAAGTTGGTAGTCGTTCAATGCTCAGCGGTTTATCGGGACATACCTGCCCCCAAAAATGCTGGTAATAAGCGGAAAATGTACTGGCGAAGGTTGATACCAGTTTGAACTCTCTACGGTCAAAGAGAACACAGTCTTTTTTGAGAAGAAAAGAATACTCGTCTGAATCCCCGTACGCTAATAGAATATCGGGAAATGCACTCATCATTTGCTTGGCTGCCATATTGATGACTTGGAGAGCTTTGTCATCATTCGGTTTGTCAAACTCATAATGCCCTGAAAACTGATGAAATCCTCTACCATCGACACGGAGAACGATATGAGCTTGTGGGATCAAAACCGTTTCTCTTTCAAAAGTTCGAACGTACTCAAACCGGGAATTTGCCATATCTATAGACTTTCGAGCCAATCCTAGCCTAATAAAACGCTATAATGGGTAGCATCTCTGTCGTACCCCTATTTCACCTTCGCCTGGAAAATATTCATGATGCAGATCCTTCCGAAAACGGATGCATTGTTGCGTCTACCGACGCGCTCCAGACCCAAATCGCGTTTTACGTTTTCAGGTGAAGAATGATTTTATGTGATATGTTGACAATACATACGCTCCTGCAGCTTTTCGAAAAGCCCCTCAACTCATTTCTCTTGTACAACATTGGCCCAACGGATTCTAACAACAAACATGTCTGGATTGTATCAAACCGTGTTCAAGAATCCTAATTCCAAATTTAGGGGTTTTTCTGTGCTGGCAGGTATTCTTATTGGATACCTTCTATTCACTCTCAACAATCATTCCTCCTTAGAGACCTCGAAAGCTGTTACCAACTTTTACAGATTCAACCCTCACACTAGAGGAGCAAATCCATATAAGTACGAAACCACTCTCAACAGACTTGCCAAGTACTTTCCCTACGATGATTCACCAAAAAGAATTGAAAAAAACATTTTCCAAATGTGGAAAGTTGCCGTCAGTGATCCTGATTTCCCAAACAAGGAGCTAGTCACTCAGTGGAAAAATGAAAATCCAACATATAAGTATAATCTTTACACAGATGCTGAAATTCATGACATTCTTGTGACACATTTCAAGAATACTGTGCCAGAAGTGGTTGAAGCATTTGATTTGATGCCAAACAAGATCATTCAAAGTGATTTTTCGAGATATCTGTTGATCTTCTTATTTGGTGGTGTTTATTCAGATATTGATACTCAATTGGAAAAACCAGTGGATACCTGGTTTGATTCAGACAGAAACGTCGGTTTCGTTGTTGCTGTGGAAGAAGATATGAATGTTGAAAATTGGGAACACTACATGACTAGAAGATTACAATTCGAGCAATGGACATTTAAAGCTAAAGCCAGACATCCTATTTTGAGAAAACTTATTTCCAAGATCGTCGAAACAACTTTTAATGCCGCAAAAAACAACAAATTGCAAGCTTACTACAAAGATTTCAAAGACGTTGATAAGTGTTCCTCTGTTGATATTATGGAATGGACTGGTCCCGTTGTTTGGACAGATACCATCTATGGACACTTAAACTCGTTAGAAAATCCTACCGTTGTTGATATTGATTCAACAAGACGTTACACTGGTGAATTATATGGTCCTGAAGAAGAAGCAGGTAAAACCATTTCGTGGAGATTCTTTACTGGTTTAATTGCCCCTGTCATGGTTGATGATGTTGTCATTTATCCAAGATTATCCTTCAGAGATGATGTCGAAAACAATTGTGGTAAGTACTGTTACGTTTATCACAGATTTGGTGGTTCTTGGAAAAATGACGGTAAAGGAGAAATTAAGCCTGGAGAAGAAGGATATGTTGAACCAGAAAATGAAGGTGAAGGAAGTAATGAAGAAAACAAGCAAAAAAGAGACTTGAGCTCGGATTGTGACTATCCGTACACTCCGTTATAGACAACTAGCAAGTCGTGTTGTCCGTCAACCTAAACTAACCGAAAAATATTCCCTTCTTCCTTGCAGTTTGCACATTTCTCAAAAAATACTAGATTTTTTGTTCCATAAATACGTTTAAGCATTTGTACAAGTTTGAATTAATCTCATATACAATCGGCTCTTATTGTAACGTAGTGACTTACAGCGCGCTACTATAAATACTCCTCTCATCATCCCGCTTACGTTTATGTAGAATCCTGTATATAGTTTCTTTAGAGAAACTCGAGTCGTACCCCAAAGGTATATATGTACCTTTATATACAAGACAGCACAGGTCTTCCAGAGACTGATAACGAATAAACACTAACAGTCTTTAGTTATACCTTTGTTGAAATGATTTCAGTGAAAGCCTTTCCAAGGTCCCCCGCTAACCCCCCCCTCCTGCATACTTGCTCGTTTACTTTTTTTTCCAATCTTATAATTTAACTACAGTTGTACATAGTTCAACATGGGGAATCCCTGTGTGGCTCCGTACGAGGTTACGCAAATAAACGTCTTCTCACCTGAAATCACCACCACAAGTAAAAGCCCATACTATAATTAAATATGGTTAGGCAATTTTTCATTTTTATTTCCTGTTCTTAAGCGTGTGATGAAGATGTGAAGTCGTACCACATGGCCCACTAGACTGAGGCCAGAAACAAAATCTTGCTCTCTGTCTGATTCTTGGTTTGTGTTGCCTCAAACTTCGCACTTCTTCATCTTCACGAGTTTTTTTTTTTTTCTCAAGACAGTTGAGATTTTTCACTTCTTCGACGACGTTGAACCACATTAAGAATCTTTGATTGACCTTTTGACATCTCCAATGTCTCTTGCATCTCGTGCGTTCATAAGATCACAAAGCACCGTTGCTTCTGCATCGGATGTTCTTTCACAAATAAAGTCACCAAAACAACTTATTTCACCTTCCGTTATACCATATATTAAATCTGTTGCCCCAAAAACTTTTACAGATGCTGAAAATAAGCGTCAACGTCGTCGTTTGCTTGAAAGACCAGGATTAATTGGTATAAAAAGAGGTATGTCATGCTTTTTTGATAATCAAGGTCGTCGTTTACCTGCAACTGTTTTGGAAATTGTTCAAAATGAAGTTGTTTTCACAAGAAACGTCAAAAAAGATGGTATTAATTCCATTCAAATTGGTGCAGGTTACAAAAAGCCTCAAAATGTTACAAAATCTATGTTGGGTCATTACAGAAATGCCAAAGTTTCACCAAAAGAATATCTTAAAGAGTTTGAAGTTTTACATGAAAAAAATTTGATACCTTTAGGTACTGAATTAAAGGCAGATTTTTTCAAAGTTGGTCAACTCGTGGATGTTATTTCAGTTACCAAAGGTAAAGGATTTGCTGGTGTTATGAAGAGATGGAATTTTGGTGGTGGTAATGCATCTCATGGTGCGTCTTTATCCCATAGATCTGCAGGTTCAACTGGTCAAAACACTACTCCTGCTAGAGTTTTACCTGGTAAAAAGATGGCTGGTCATTTAGGTTCTGAAAGAAACACCATTTTCAATTTACAAGTTTTAGACTGTAATGCTGAAAAGGGTTATATTTTGGTTAAAGGTTGTGTGAGCGGTAGTAAAGGTTCATTCATTGAAATTAGAGACGCATTAAAAGAATATGGTAAGCATCTTATCAATGAAGGTAAATGGTAAACACTCTTGTTATATAACTTCTTCTAACTTATGATTCCTGTAGATAATTATAAATCATCAAAAAAAAAGGCGCCTATGCAATATACGCATGTAACTGTAATATAATAAGGCTCGGCTTCTATATTATATTACATAAGTGACACATCACGCATGTACCAGTTCAAGCTTAATGAACTTATAGTATTTAGAAAGTTCCCAAGGGATATATAGATACTGCATTATTCCCCATTTTATTAAACCTTAAAACTTTATAGCCAGTCAATACTAGACCAGTTGACGCACCTATTAAGTACTTAAGCTTATTTTACAGTAGCTGTATTGTGGTCTTATAGACTAAACTTAGAACTACTTTCATTAGAAATAGTGGTAACATTAGCAATCTTCTTAACATTGTTGTGGTTATATATTTAGATGATGAAGGAAGAAAACTACAAAGATCTATAAAGAAGACCAATTTAATTAACGTAAATACGCAACCATAATCTGGCGAAAGTCAACGACGCGTCAGATTAGCTTATTTCCTAATTTGTTAATCTGAGTAATTCTACCATTACAATCTCCTTCTTCTGGAAAATAAGCTTTAGGTTACTTTTAAATCCTAGGTAGAATTTTTCTAACAATTATAATTGTGTTCTTCATATTGATCTTTAATGTACTTCTTTAATAACGAATAGGTGAATTTGTGGATGATGAGCGTAAGGAAATTAGATAGAATCTTAATTTAAGTTTTGTTTCTTGGATTGTCTGAGACTTTTAACCTCTTGCTCTGATCTTCAGTTCTGGGTGTTTTTCGACGTACTCTGTAACTAATTCTTTGGCTGATTGTTCTAATTTACTCTTTTGAATCCATTCTTCTGAATTATCTAGGAATACCACTTTCAAAAGATATCCTTTGGCTTTCTTTTTATGATCTGAAATTTCCTTAATTTCCATTTCAACTGTACCATCGGCATATCGATTAAATATTGCTGGTTTAATCGGTGCTTTAAAAATGATATCAGGGGCTGTCTTGTCCTTACGCAGTTGAGAGATGTGAAAAGCGCTTGTTCGCTTATAACTGGGAGGAAGTTCCAAATGATAGTTTACTGGGGATAATTTTTCTCGAATCTTGTAGGGACCTGTAAATCTAGTTCTTAAAGTGTTTACTAACTTTCTATTGTGTTCATCACCCGCATTAATAAGACATTTTGTATCAATATACACTTCATCGCCGACGTCAAATTCAACATCTGTTTTATTTCTGTCGTAATAATATTTGTTGTCTTCAAAACTTTTCTTGAGAGCAGCCTTGGCGGCAATTGTATATCGATCTAATCGTTCCGTTATTTCATCTGCTTCCCGCCCCTCATCTGATAAAGAATATTTCATTGTTAAAAAACTGGCTGGTGAATAACCAAGGTCAATTTGAAATGGAGAATACCCACCTAGTGCGAGGGATGGGGTGGAATTTATGGTAAATTCTGCGACGGAAAGAAGAGTTATCCAATCCTCGTTTTGTTCGACCAAACAACGTAAATAGTCTTGTAAGATACGAATATAGCGTTCGACCTTGCCATTACTCTGATGATGTGCAGTAACGGATAATGAACTTGAAGAACCAATATTTTGTAGGAAAGTCTGAATCACAGTGGAGGTAAATTGAGAGCCTTGATCCGATTGTAGCACCTGGGGGATTCCATGGTATTTGAAATGATCTGCTTTTAAGTATAATGCCAAATCATCACCTGAAAACGTAAGTGGAATCGGGTGAAAATGAACCCTCGAAGAAAATAAATCAACTGTGACCAAGACAGCTGCAACTTTCCTTTCCAGATATGTGGTAGGCAGGAAACCGGAAACAATATCCATGGCTACGTGTGTCCATCGACCAGCAGGGGGTTCAGGTTTTTGAAGAAGTCCGAGTGATCGATTTGGAGATTTTACACGTTGGCATGTCTGACAGGAATTAACATATTTGGTGACCACGGAATGCATATCTGGAAAATAAAAATTCCTTTGTAACCAGGTGCTCATTTTGTGAATTCCTGGATGCCCAGCTAAATATGATAGATGGAAATCATCCAACACCGATTGAATCAACGCCTGTGGAATACAAAGCCGTTTTTTGAAATAAAGCGCATCTACTGAAACGTCATATGTGTAATTTGGCGCATCAGAGATATGCCGTAAAATATTCGCAAAGTATTCATCCTGTCGATAACGCGATGACGTGACCGCCGAAGTGTGTTCCTTTGGTAATTCCGGTAATACGGAGTTGTCCATTATAGAATATGCTATCATGTGATTTAGCGTTACCGACGCAGTATTAATTTCCGTTTGAACATCTTGCGAACTTAAAACCGGAGAAATGTCACTGTAATATCTCGATAAATAATCCGCCACGGTATTCGCTTTTCCGGGCAGATACTTAAAAGTGAGATCATAACCTAACATATCAGCTTTCCATCTTGCCAGTTTGAGAGATAAATTATCTTCTTTGACAAAGGAAAGGATGTTCTTGTGATCTGTCTCAACTAGGATGTTGCGTTGACCTGTCAAGTAAAACTTGAACTTACGTAGGGCAATACGTATTGCGAAAAGTTCTCTATCTCTTGGGGACCATTTTCTCTGGGCAGCGATAAGAGATTGGCTTCTATAACCAATAGGATGCCATGTAGTATCAGGAAATTTCTGCCATAATACTGAACTGATTGCAAAATCACTAGCATCGGTGGAGATCTTAATAGGCAATTCAGGTTGATAGGAATAAAGTTGCATATGTTCAATTTCCGCAAGTTTTAGCGAGTCAAAGCTAAATTGACATTCCTGTGTCCAGACAAATTTCTTCCTTTGTGCACATAAGGCGTATAGCGGATGAGCTAACTCTGTGAAAGACGGAATGAATTTAGAAACATAGGCCAGGTGTCCTAAAAAACGTTGCGTAGATAATCTGTCGTGGGGTCGAGGGAATGCTTGAATAATCTTCGAGGTATTATCTTGAGGATGAATAGTTAGAAAACTATTATGGGAACAAAAAGTATGGCCGATCCAATCAATCTCCCTTTGGAAGAATTTCGATTTAGCTATATTTAAATGTAAATTATGCTTTGATAGAATTGAAAAAACTTCTTTCAGGTGGAGTGCATGCTGTTCGACAGTGTCACTAACAATTAAAATATCGTCAAGATAAACTCGAAGGAAATGTGTTTTGTCTGCCAATAGACCCGTTAAAAAACGGTTGAAGATTTCCGGAGCATTAGATAGACCAAATGGAAGAACATTCCAATAGTAATATTGATGCTGGAAACAAAACGTTGTATGGGGAGCTGTGGATGGATGCAATCTTAAGTGATGGTATGCACTAGAGAGATCCAAAGCAGAGAAAACTGAGCCTTGCAAGCCGGCCACTAATGATTCCACAGAGGGAACTGTTTGGGGCAGCTTGACTGTGATTTCATTTAATGGACGATAGTCGATAACCATTCTATCTTTCTTCCCATGGACCACAAACGGGGAAGCAAAATAAGAAACGGGTGATGTTATCGAGATAAATCCTTGATCCAGTAAACGAGAAATCTCAGATTTGATAAACTCAGCCGAGTTAAAATCCATCTTAGGTATGTAACCTGGACGAATAGAGTCTAATGGTGCAGATAAACTGAAAATATAATCACCCGCTCGTTCAGGGGGTAATATCGTCTCATCTGGATTATAAGATTCTAATGCTTCCGGTAAGAATTGATTTGTCAAGCTTGCTACGCATGGTGTCGGAGTAGGCAAAGTGTCTTGATGCATTCTTAAAAAGTCGTATCCTAAAATGATTTTGTCCTTGTTGTAAGGAAACACACTAAAGACATGTTTATACAAATGATCTTCTATAGTGAACTGAAGATTGACAACTTTGTTGGGGACAATATATGTGGTACCTCCTGTCTCGACTTCCAATTTAGGATTGGTGTCGTCAATAGCAGAAGCAAGTCCATATGAGGTCACTAAATTCGAGCTGATAAACGAATGAGTGGAACCATCGTCCTTTAGACCAAAAAATGGAGTTTCATCTTCGATTTCGGATAAGAGCAATTGATAAAATGATAATGTTCCTTGTTGTGCATCAGAGGACAAAACATGGTTTAGGAAAACCTTCTTATTTGGGAGGGGCGTTGCATTGCCTCGCCAAAACCGGTTCGGTGTTACTACCTGTAGCAGGTGGTTGCGCTGAGTTGGGATGATGTTTCTGATATTGCTTTTTCTGCTGGTAAGGCTGAGGTGGGATCATGTAAGAAACTGGCATATATGGAAACATCATCTGTGGTGGATAACCCATTTGTTGAGGGGTTACTCCAAATGTAGGAGCTGTTGGAAAAGTGGGCACCTGTGGTTGGTTCAGCGTAGCAGTTGGAAGGACAGGAGCAGAATTAGAGCACTGCATAATTTGTGCCGAAGGAGCTGAAGTGGGATTCGTGCCTAGTGGACTGTCTTTATTCAATCTCTTAGTTTGTTGCTCCTCTGAAAATTTCCTTGAACGTGCTATCATTTTTGACATATCCTTGTTAGCAAAATTTGATGTACTCAAGAGATAAAGAAAATGATAGAAATTTTCTGCCTTCTGCAAGTTCTGTTTAACAGTACTGTCGTTAGACGCAAAAGCAATTGGGGTGCCGTTTAACAGGCTCTTGAGTTTGTGCGAATCAAACGTTAAAATAGAACCATTGAGCAACCAGTAGTCAAAAAATGCTGGCATCGATTCAAATGAATCTAGAGCTTTTCCACTAAGTCTTCTCCGCACTGCACGTACCTCTTTTGCAAAGTTGGTCTGTGTGGTGGGGAAATAGATAGAAAGTATAAATTTCATGAGGCTATCTGTGGTGGAGAAAGGTTCTTTTTTATGTTGTTCGACGAGTTGGGTGAACAAGTTGTCTTCGGGAGTTGCACATGCTGAAATTAATCTCTTATACGCAGTTTCAAAAGTAAATCTCTGTATTTGACAAAGTAATTGGAACATTTGTGGTAAAAAGGAATTAATATCTTCAGAAATAACGTAATGAGATATTTTGATTTCTGGTTTGGCAGTAATGTGGTGAAGAACGGCCTTGTTACTATTAGTGGAAGCAGGATTCTTCGTCGGAGGTAATGTTGCCATCTCGGCATTTGAAGAATCTCTTCTCGGAGGAGGAGGGCATGCTGATGGATCAGAAGAGAGTGTTGGTAACACTGGTACCGGAGGTTCAGCTAGTGATTTACCGGAAGAACACACAGTGATAGTTGTATCGTTAGTAAGTTTGAACGAACGACTCGATGGAGAATTGGTAGAATCCTCGAAAGGTACAACTTCAAACGTTTGTGTTAGTGCCCCAATATCTTACTAATGATGACTTCGGACTCTTCATCTTTCTTAACTTTGCCAAGTAATTCTAAGAATCTCTGAGTTAACAGTTGAGCATCAGAATGATTCAAAAATGCACCAAGTAACGAAAGTGCCCGCATTGGAACATCAACATAGTAATTATATTGATAATAGTTTGATGTAGAAATGATGGGAGACGATTTTTGTTTGGTGATACGAATTAATTTAGCTGTCATCGTGATGGAAGTGATCGCAATTATCAGTAAGACAAAAGTGAAAAACGGTTGATGATATGCAGAAAAGAGGAATCCTTGTAGAAAATGAGACAATGCTAACCGTAAAATGGAAAAAAATGTTAAGACCGTTTTGCTAGGCTTAAAATGTGGTGTTACTTTTTGTAACAGTAGTTTAATCCATTTGGTTTCCGCAAGAAGCCTCGAAAAGTCTTTTAAGCAAGAAATGACCCAGTAGATGATCCAAAGAAACAAATTTATTCCTGGAGAGAAATAAATATTTGCCTGATCTAAAACCGTAGGAATCATGTTGAATATAGGATACCCGTCTAGATCAGGTGGATCGATGGTTAACCATGAAGGTGTTTCCGGTTGAATTCCAAATTTGAACATAGGAGGGATTGGGACCAAGTGATGCATGACAAATGCAGTGCTGAAAAATGCTAGGATTTTGAACCAGGAGGTCTTAGAAAGAGGGACTAGATTAGCGCATCGGGCTCCGTGTATTTTGGTCTTATAGACTAAACTTAGAACTACTTTCATTAGAAATAGTGGTAACATTAGCAATCTTCTTAACATTGTTGTGGTTATATATTTAGATGATGAAGGAAGAAAACTACAAAGATCTATAAAGAAGACCAATTTAATTAACGTAAATACGCAACCATAATCTGGCGAAAGTCAACGACGCGTCAGATTAGCTTATTTCCTAATTTGTTAATCTGAGTAATTCTACCATTACAGTAGCTTACCATATACACCTAAAATTATCTTCTATTATTCATTGATGTTTTTGTATCATAAATTGTCAATAATTATATCCAACTAGTGTGATACATTGCTTGCAAGCTCAAAGTAGTTATTAAGTAAAACCCACAGTTGACCGTTCAAATACATTGAATCTACTGTAACTAGTATATGTTGCTTGAAGTGAGGCTAGATTAAGATGCTGTTAGATTAAATGACGGAAAATCTTTCCATCTCTCTTATGTCTGAAACCTCGATGACGTAGTGGTTCCTAGTTAACATGTATTGAGATATCGGCGACTTTCTAGCCATATACAATGAATGGCAGGTCCAATTCTACAAAAACCGTTTACAGGGTTGAGCGTTTCGCTTGAATATTATTACATTCCAGACTGGTGGAGATTGAACAGTGGTTGGTGGTTGTCTTCACCTCTGCCTAAGAACCCAGATTCAGATTTCGGAGATCGGAGAGATTTTTGGGGCATATTCTTTTTAAAGGCTGGCTACTCACGAAAATTTATGAATGACCAGGCCTCTTTTTCTCTCCGCAAAAGTTAAGCCGAAACTGATTATAAGACCTCTATATAAAGAATAGTAGATATCTAGTAATTATTACAATCTAAATTTCGTTGTTTGAAAATCAACAACAAGTAACTATAAAAATGACAAAAGCAATATCATATCAAATAAATGGCCCAATATTTGAAATCCATATAGATAACCCCATATCTCTAAATTCTTTCACTATCGCTGAATTTACCGAATTGGCAGCTCTTTTCATCAAATCTGATAATGAGCCATCCACGAAAGTTACATTGATCACCTCAACTGGAGATTTTTTTTCAACCGGGGTTAATATAAAAACAATTGCTATTCTAACGGAGAAATCGAGATTAGAATACTATGATATGATTACCAGTAAAACTATGTACCTTGTGAATACTATTTTAAATCATCAAAAAATCATCTTTGTTGCTTTGAATGGACCAGTTATTGGTTTGTCAGCAGCTCTAGTTTCACTAATGGATGTCATTTACGGAAGGCCAGAAGGGAAACCTTATATTCAATTCCCATTTTCCACTATTGGTTTGGTGAATGAAGGTGGTATTTCGGCTTCATTACCATATAGAATTGGCGTACCTTTAAGTATCGAAGCCCTTTCATTGGCGAAAAAAATTCAATTTGATAGATTGGTACATTCCGGTTATATCACTAACGTAGTATCAGGTACTACGAGTACCCACGAATTCAATGAGAAGGTTAGAGAAGATGTTACAAAAAGCATTAAAAATCTAGCTGTTGATTCAATGAACGCAAATAAAAAAATGATCAGAGATTCGTTCAATTATCAAGTTAATAAACAGATTGTTGATGAAAGCTTCGAAGGCTTGCAGAGATGGATGGACGAACGGCCACAGTCAGCTTTCAAAAGAATGTCAAAAAAAAGTAGGCTATAAAAAAAATTAGATTTTTTTATAAACAAAAAATTAATCATAAGTAGTCGATACGAGGTTCGAACTCGTGACCTTCCCCGTGTAAAGGGGACGTCGTAACCACTAGACCAAACGACTTTTTGATTGAAAGGTTTTAAAATCAGACTTACTTATTGTGCAAATTTTTGTGGCTATTGTTATCGAAATAAGATGTTTTATTCTTTTTTTTGGATAAATCATAAACATAAGAATTTTGATCACAACTTTAAGATCATTTGATACAAACACTATTGATGGTTTGAAACAAGCACCTATTTATGTAATTCGTGACAGCGTAAAATTTGACTTTCACTCCTGCCAAGCTAGTAAATAAAAACACAAACAACATTCTTAAACAAATTACTATCAAGTTTTTGGCTCCTTCGTTACTCTCTTGTATTGCCGATGAAATATTTGAAATATGAGTCGGTGTTTAGTATAGTACCAATTTGAAGTGTAAAATCCGATTAAAGCGGTTAGACAAACAGAAAGGTCTATTATTTCATTTAACAAATTTTACACTTTGCTGAGGATACAAACTCAGCACGATTTTTACCATTTTCAATAACAAGGTTGGAGCTGCTGTATGTGTATTCTAATCCTAAAAACAAACACAGATCGATTAAAACAATAATAAGGTAATAACACGGCTCTCTGATATTGGTTTGAACCACAATTTTCTCATTAAAACTAGTGCCTTTTTAAGCTGAGAACCTTTTTGTCGATGAGTTAAAACTCAACACACCAGCTTTGATTATTATAATGTGGTTTTACACTTACTGTGCTCAAGGAAACTGTTCAATGATACTATCTACAGATATGTATTGATAAACCTTGCACCCTCAAAGTCGTGAAAAATAGCATGTTTTGCGCTATTTGCAATATATCATATCGCAACCAGCTTAAATAATGAAGGCATTTTTTTTTGCAAGAACAGTGTGATAAATTTTCTCAGATTTTAGCAGATCGTTCAAAATATGGTACGATAAGTGCCTCAGGAAAGTATTCTAGCTACGCATCTCTGCTGCTCGTAAATCAGAAACGTATATAAAAGATGTTATTGAGTACGACTTAAAATTCATGGATTCCACATCACGCATTTGCAATAGGGGGTGTGCATTCATATGTTTCCTCACCAACGGAAGATATAAAAAATGTAGTCTATAACAATTTTCAGACCTTCCTTATGCCCCCATAATACTGTTTCGACAATAAAATTCGCGTCAACCCTAGTGCATGACGCATGGGAATTCACGATCTGCATAATATAATTCAGCCTGCATAGCTTCTTGTTAGGTTACTACTTTTAGATAATCCCGGAAGGAATTTGGGATCCTAGTACAGGATTAATCGCCTCTCCAAAGCGGAATAGTTGAACAAACTGAATTTTATAATATCAATATTGTGAAGAATTAGTGTAACTCTGCAATCATACAGAAGGATAATTTAAGGCTTTCTTTCAGCAAAAAAAAACCGAATGCCTATTAAAACTAGTCCTTTTATAAAACCAGCTCTATTCACGGTGATACGATGAATAGTGATTTGAATATTCTTGCAGGCTAGTTGATTTTACGCTACACCTAAAATAAACTTTTTACCTTATGTTGAGTTCGGCAAAAACTGCATCTTTATAGCTACTCAGAAAGTTATTGTTATTTCCTCTTCTATTGTCGGCAAATTTTCGGACAATACAAAATGATCCTTATAATAACGGATCCTTTCTTTTATTTACGTATGGTACAATAATCAAGGCAGTGACAAACGGCTCGCCTATATATGAGGTGTCATTCTCATAACAAGCAGGTTCATAGTTCTGTTTCCTCTATGCTCAGATAGCTTTTCAAATACTTCAAAGTAGAAAAAACATTAAACAAATTGAAAAACATTTGCGTGGTGCCAACAATTTGTAGAAAGAAAACAACAAAAAAAAGTATTGGAATGTGCACTAAAGACGGCAGGATGTGGTCGCTAGAAAAGGGCAGGAAGCGTCAAGTGTAAAATTTTTATTTGAGCTATTACGGTCGCTTTTAGCGGTAATATCATGCCACATTACAGTTAGACTACCTTTGTATTTTATTGGGTAATCTGATTGGGTAACTTGTAGCAGTAAGATGCTTGCATTGTTAATTCTCTCCCCCTTTGTTTGTATTTTCTAAAAGCTTGAACCCAGTTTGAAGGGAATTATTCAATAGTAATAACCTGAATGCATCTCGATTGAGGAAAGAAATATTTATTGAAAAAAAAAACTATGATATGCTCTTCAAAAATATTTTCCAATCTCCTTTAGCCCCAAACGCGTGCGCCATCAGGAGACTCTGTCTTTGTTGCAACAAAGTTTAAGTTTAAGTGCGTACCTTTTACGAACATCTTAAAGGACCTGTTCGGTAGACAATACAAAAATGATTTTTTTACTAAACAATCACCTGGCAGATCGAGCGCTAATTAATTGTGCATGCGCGCTAGTCCTACTCTAGTTGGTATAGATCGATGAATCAATCATAAATAAGTCCTGTGGCGGGTTTGAATGCGTCATGTTGAATACAAATCGTAAAATAATTCTTAAAGCTGCTTTTGGGACATAATTTTATAATCAGTTCAGCCTTTTAAGGATCTACCTCTTAATTTTTTTTTTGAAAAATAGTGTAATCCACTAGAATAAAAACAATTACAGACAGTAAATTAATTATGTTAGGAAACCTGTGGCAACATTTTTTGATTTTTTTTTCAATCGACCTGGTAACTTCTATCTTGTAACATAGAAACATATTTAAAGAAAAAGTAAGATATATAAGCTGTTGATAATTATTAGAGTAATTTTTTTGTTTTTAACGTTAGTTCAAGTCAGAGAATCATCGGAAAGGAGTAGCCTTAAGTAGTAGCAATAAGCGAACAAAATTTCCATTTATGAGTCAGTAAAACTTGGAGATTCTAACATTGCCGCTGGTGCTTAAATCCTTAGGGTAATACCGAGCAATGTAGTATTTTAAAATTACCACAGTAATCGGCAAAATACCGAGAAAAATATTTGAGACAAAAAAATTTATTGCTAACAGTGAAATTTATTTATTTCAAAAATTAAAGAAAAAAATAAAAAATAAAAATGAAGCTTATTAAAAGGTTTAATTCTGACACAGTGGTACAGTGTTACTTTATTATATTTTACATTTATTAGGCTGGTATACAAGCTCTGCACACTCTATAAAAACACCATGAAATGCCAACAATCAGGCTTAAATTAGATTCATATCTGAATGCTCTTTTATATAGCTTTAAAATTTCATCGAAATTTTGTGGATTTCGCTGACGGAAGATGCAGCAGGAACAACTACTTGGTTCTTCTTATCATGCTTCAGTAAACGCTTCAATCGGCATTGACAAGCATTGACTGTACGACCAGGAAATCTACTCGCAACCTCTTTCCATCCAAGTCTTTCTTCAACACGCAAACTTTTCAGTAACTCATCGTCTTTCCTAGTCCAGACTAGAGTGCCAAAGACAGAATATAATTTTCTCTTTTTGTCCACATGATTATTTGCTACTTTTATTTGTTTAGGTAAATGGGAAACATGTACACTCGCCGCAGATGTACTCATTGCATTTCCCTTGAAATCTGAGAGTGTCGGTCTGAGAGTACCTCGGTTTAAATTTGAGGAGTAGCAAAATTGTACTTGTTGATTGATTGGCGCCTGGTATTGATACTGAGGCTGATGTGGATATGGCAACTGAATTTGACCGCTATTCATGCTATCATGGGGGCTTCGATAATAGGTTGGATACAGGTTTTGAAATTGGTTGGAATTTTGATACTGATAGTTTTGGTATTGGTATGTCGGATTATAAACGGGATGATGTTGATATTGATTATAATATACGCCTTTAGAAGACAGGTTGGCATGATTTTGCCATGATCCACCGTATACCTCATATGAGTTATTAACATTATTCGCAACGCATTGGTACTTGGAATTTGATTCAATTGGTGGTTGACAAGATTGCTTTGGTGATTCATAAACTTTAGACAGTGAACTCCTAACCGAATCTGATAATTCTGGCATTGAGCTCTGAGAATAACTATGGCGTTCTAAATAAGATGGAGGGGATGTGTTGTTCAAACTTGGTTGGCTAGCTACCATCATCACGGGCTGATTACTGGTTCTAGATTGACAGAAATTGTTTGTAAACCCCACTAAGTTCTGGGAGTGATTGGTATCCATCTGTAGTACATTTGAATTTTCACTCAACTTTGCAAGCATCTTTCTTTAGTGGTTTGGCGAATTTGGGACAATAACAAAGGGTATAGCCTTAAAGAAATATTAAAATTAAAATGTAAGCTAAAAATCAGAATTGAAGCTAAAAATCAGACTGAACGTAAGAAAAGAGATCTGTTTCATATTTAAGTAAGTTTCAAGCAGCAGAGATTTTGACTCAAATTTCCGAATTTAGTTTGAATAAAGAAATATCACAGAGTGATGTATGGATGTACCTTATTCAAGTCGGTTGTATTCATGGATGTAAGCCCTCTTGCAGGTACTACAAGCAAACGATCACTGAAGGTGCAGCCTTGGTCCTTGCAGGAAAAATTAAGTTTGACGTCTGTTTGTTGAGAGAAATTGCCGAGTATTGATCTAGTTAAAGGATTATTTTTAGGCTCAAAAATCTTGTTAAATCCAAGGTCTAAGCGGCTTAAGGTCATTTTACTCGGGAAATCGCTCCGATCCATATATACTTTGTATAGTTTTTTTTAAAAAATATGCATGAGCGCCTTAAAACTGATAAAAAATAATTATGACATTTGGCTTCTGCCGTTTGCCCAAAAAAATTACGTGATCGACTGAATACTTTGTTAGTAATACCCATTAGTACCCACTATTACCAAATTGTTTGGAAAGTAAGTGGTCATGATTTTACATAAACCTTATATGTGCACGTCAAAACAAAGAATAAAATGTAGTGCCGACTAAAATCAAAATTTTCTTTGCCAACAGAAATAAACAAACCCCAGTAGAATGATGCAAACAATTTGGCGGCGCGTAACGAACCAGACCTAGAAGAGTAAGTTTTGTCAAGGAACGGTAATACAGTCTAACTAGTTTCATTAGCGTTAACACAAGAATTCCATATATTTTTAGAGCCGACTTAACCAAACAGATGAATCTACATAACAGATAAACCTTTGGTGCTGGTATGTTGGTTCACTAATGTCGACCCGGTCAGCCACCTATTCTTGACAATAGGCGGGAAAAGTTTGGTCGAATTTCACAATAAGGAAAGAATCTAAGAAGCAGGCCTACTTTTTCTATAACCGACGCCGGGATTGCAAGATTTACGTATATCCAGCATAAGGTCTGTATAACGTACTTACGCGTTTCTTACGCAAGTTTCCTACCTGGTCAAGTCTTCATTCCTTAGACCCCAATAATACACGTTTATAAGGTGCAGGGAGATAAAGGATTAGTTAAACCCGGTGCCGCATCGAAATTTTCGCCGAGGATTACCAATTCAAGGCTTTACCTTTTACAATTAACAGATTTAGACATTTTTCTTGGTGAGGCGATGACGACATCTCGCTCTTTGGTTATCAATTGACATACCAGCCTACAAAACTTAATTTGGAATACATGTGAAACAATCCAGAAACATAAACGAGGATGAAGTCACTTTCTATAGTATAGTAAGAGAATGTTTTTTGTACACGTAGTACCGCTCTCAAGATCTTTTTTTTGGTCAGACCAAAATATTAGGCATGACTAACTAACGAGATAACATATTATCACAACCTCTTTTTTTTTTCTAAAGACCACGAATAAATCAGGCTGTGATTCGTACTCGTCTCTTAAAGGTTTTAAATGCAGATTTGGTTTCACGCTTATGCGACACATCCTGTGATTCAATTCGGGCAGCTGGGTTCAGGTGCCACATCTGCATTCCCTGGCGGGGCCTTTTAGCAACTCGTTTATAATAATTTTAGTGACAAAAAAATATGTCGCACTTAGGACTTTTCAGTAAAAAGTTTTTGTAACTCAATGTTAGAAATGATGTTACGGTGGTTGATTTGCTTATTTTCATGAAAAAGGAGTGTACATAATAATGGACAAAACCAATACAATTGAACATTTACTACTGTCCAGATGCTCTAAGTATAGCGATAGTGGGGAAAGACTTCAATTTTTAGAACAAAGATATTCGACTACCGGTACACAGAAAAGTTTTTTGATTTTAGAATCTACAGATGGAGGTCAATATCAGATCGACAACCAAAAGCGAGAACAGAAAGAAAAGGAAGGAATTTCTGATTTTCTAGCGTCTTCTAACTCTTCCAAAAATGTTGCAAATACATCTAATAAGTATCATAAACTCAAGACCAAGAATGAGTTCAAAACTTTTCTACATGCTTCTCTCAATCGCCAAGATCTTGTGGTTCGAAAATTAACTAAATTAAGCAAAAAGAATCCAGTCATTTTGAACAGCGAGGACATTTTGACTTTGAAGCCTTGTAAAAACATTCTGAAATTTGAAGATTTTACTGAGATGAACTCACTTTGGAATGATTACATGAAAGAACTTCTGCAAAATACCAGAAAAATCGACTTGGTCACTGCAAAACTCTCAAGTGCTGAATTTATAGGTGCATATTTAAAAGTTACACATTCTTCATGCCCAGACTATATTGGTCAAGAGGGCATAGTTTTATGGGAATCCCAGACATATTTTTTATTAATAACACCTCGCAAACATAACTGGAAAGCTGATATAAAGTGTAGCAGCCTCGTGTTGCCGTACTCAGTGAGAGAGCGTGTGGGTGGATTGAAAATGATCTTGAAGAAAAAAACCAGATTTACGTTTGAAATCAGGGCATCCGAGGACGAAGTGATGGAATTTGAATACATTGGTGACAGGATGTCTATAAGAAGTGTTGATAGGGCTAACAAAAAGTTTAAAAGTCATAATGTCAAAGATATTGATCTTTAAATTTTTCACGGACAGAAGTTTTTTCAAAACATATCTTCACGGCAGGATTTGAACTTTAAGAATAGAGGGTCCCTTAAGTGACAGAGAGTTTCGAAATATATCAAAAGAATGGAAAAGATGAACGAAGGGTTCATAAGGCCCCTGATCGCTGCACCACCATATTGGGTTAGCAAACCAATATTTCGTAACCGCAGTTTCCACTCTCTACATAAAATTTTATGATTTTGAAACAATCACGTATACCGCTGGATAGTTCAGCGGAAGCATCACTTCTCCACGTAAATGTGAGGAACCGTGGGGAAAATAAAATTACTCATGTATTATATATATCTTTTTTGGCCTATATCACACACATATAAAAAGACACAGCTAAATAGTTAATTCCACAGCAATGCGTGTACCAGTTCAATAACTTCTTTGATGGAACAAAAATTCGAATTATCCCACTCGGCTTCTCGCGAGGAAGAGTGGGTGGGGGGAGGTAGAACTTTCTTAGCGAGATGACGATAGCACAATGCATATGTAGTGCGTATTTATGGGTGCGGTAAAGTCGCAACATCCCACTCGGTAATTTAGCTCGAGTCACTTCGAATAGCGTAATTACCCGAGATAAGGTTTTTATTTGCAAATGTTACAATGTAATCCTTCGTAAACACATGTTGCTACATATAAAAGCCATTTACTGATTATTATTAATATCAATCATATAGCCCTACCAGAAAAAGGGCCAATCTAAATAATTTTAGATTCAGGTTCGACAACTTCAACAAAGCGATTTCAGTGCAAGTTGAAAGCGATAATGTATGAGTATTTATGTATTTTTGTAACATAGTGAGTGACCTACAGCTTACTACTGTAAGTCCAAATAGCAGCTGGTACAGCGCGCTACTATAAATTCTCATCTCATCATCATACTTACCTATATTTAGAGCCCTTTATATAGTTTCACTAGAAAGGCTTGAGTTGTACCCCAAAGATCCATGTATAACGCTATATAGAAGACAACAAACTTCGTTCACAGACTGATAACCATATCAAAAACTAACAGTATTTGTGTTACAGTTATATATATATACATGTAAAGACTCTAAGCTATGTACAACGAAACAATTATGTTCTGAAGTCTATTTCCTTCAGCAGAGACAACTGTTGGCGCTTCTCGGGAATGGTATCACTTCTCTGATATTTTCTGTGTAACTTAGATACTGAAGTAATCTTTCAAACCCCATACCAAAACCTCCATGAGGAACACTACCGTTCTCTCTCAAGTTGAGATACCACTCCAATGGCCTGGAATCCATACCCCTTCTTTTAATTTCTTCTTCTAATTTGGCTAGATCATGTTCTCTAACGGAACCACCAATCAATTCACCAATATCTGGCACCAACAAATCAAAACAGGCAACCGTTAATCCCGGTTCAGTTTTTCTTTTATCATTGATTTTCATGTAGAACGCCTTTTCCTCCAGTGGATAATCTGTAACAAAAACAGGATTTCCAAAATACGAATCAGCTAGCCATTTTTCATGTTCGGATCTCAAAGATTCTCCCCATTCTGGTCTCGCTGAGAATTCCACAACCTTCATATCAACGGCGTCCTGTAAAATTTTGATGGCTTCGGTGTATGTTATAGAGTTCCATTGACTTGAAAGTAACATATTCCATCTTTCCGTCATCTTTTGAGAAAGTTCCTCGCCAGAAACTCGGATCAGATTATTAGCCATCCCATTGTGATTTTCTACAAGTTTTTTCACCACGGACTTAATCATTTTCTCAGCAAATCTAGTAAGTTGTGAAACGTCCTCAATGAAAGCAACTTCTGCCTCCAGCATCCAAAATTCCGATAAATGCCTATTAGTATCACTTTCTTCAGCTCTAAAACAAGGACTCAACGTCCATACTCGGCTCAAAGCTGCACACAACACTTCCAGATGCAACTGGGTCGAAACAGTCAAAAATGCTTCTTTGCCAAAAAATTTCTCATTTTTCCCTAGTTTTGAATGTGACTCGACTCTGAATAGTTCACCGGCTCCTTCACAGTCGGATGCAGTAATTAAAGGCGGATTTGTTTTAATGAACATTTCTGAATCAAAGAAGTTTACCAAAGAAGTCTCCACCTGTGAACGGAATCTCAAAATGGAAGCTAGATTCTCATCTCTCCATCTGTACTCTGGGATCGTTCTTAAGTACTGAACAGTGTGATTTTTTTTAATCATAGGGAACAAATCTGTGACCGATCCAAGTACATCGATTTTGCCACTGTTTTTATCATTGACTTGAATCTCGAACTTTTGTTTGCCTTTTCCGTGACACCAGGAGCCGGTGACTTGAACACCTGATCCAGTTTTGATATTCGATGGCAGTAACGAAGGAGGTCTAACAACACACTGAATAGACTCATGAGTCGTTCCATCGTTTATATCTAAAAACGCAACATTTTTGGACACTCTATGTGACGAGATCCAACCGTTGACTTCAACAGTAGCATTTGGTTGCGGATTGTTCTCAAACAGCTGTCTAGTCGCTTGTGGAAGACTAGTAATGATAGAGTCCGAAGACTTGGTGGAAACAAGGCTGGTTTGACAAAAACTTCTTTGAAAGATTCTCCTTATACCGTTTGACTTATTCATGTCAATTTGGACTTTGTTCAACAGTGACCTTTAGCTTTTAAAGCAGCAAAATAAAGAATTCATCTTGCACATGACAAGTTGGGTTCAGCGTATCTCGTGTAAAACGAGCGAGAAAATTCCAAAAGAAAAAAAAAAGGGAAACGAATAGCACAAACCTAAAAAGCTAATCAGCTGCACTACACTGCACGGAAGCGGAACAGATGGATGCCTTGAATCTAAAATGCAACAGACCATATATTGATCAAGAGTTCAAACCAAAGAGGTTTAATGACCGGAAAGAAAATTTTTTGTAAAAAAACGCTTTATTTATTCGGTGCCTTTTTTCCCGTATATTTTCCCTCGTTTGTTTTCCAGGAACAAGAAAAAAAAGGGAGAAACTACATTACCGGAAAGAAAAAGAAGAACTCTAGGTTCCCCGGAATGTGAGATGTTTTTTCTTGCCCCATTTGTACACCGGACCGCACATAGAGTTATAAGACATCTTATATTGTATCGTTTGAATGGCAATAACGACCCTAAAAAAGTAGAGTCAAATGTTTGGTATGGGATTAACATGCTCCTTCGAATTTTTTTCTCATATACATTTCATGGTTTTACCCATTTCTCCTTCTTTTTTCATCTCTGCTTTCCGTGCACTTGAGCTAAACTTGTAGCAAAGCATCAAAAGGCTCAATTTTTTGTAAACGTCGCGTTTTCGACGATTACGTTATGATAAGAATTTTTTGGATGAATTTTACTCAAACGAAGAGAGTGCAGTTTATATTTCCAACAAACCCAGTCTTTTTTTGAATTCTAAGTGAACATACCACCCAAAATGTCTGTGAATCTTGCGTCATTAGATCCACAGCAATTAATGTCTTTTAAACAGTCAACACAGCAAGAGTTGTTACATTTAGAATCTTCATATGATGCGTTAATCTTAGCACAAAATAAATACAGAGATTGTATCACCAGTGTCAAATTAATAGAAAGAAATAATAACAACAGCGAAGAGAAGGATATGCTAATACCATTAACCTCTTCTTTATATGTTAAGGGTAAAAACGCTGTAAATAACTTTAAAATTGATATTGGAACAGGTTATTTTGTGGAAAAAACCAGTGAAGAATCCATCACTTTTTTCAATAAAAGAATAGAAAAACTAAATGGCGATTCCTTGAAGTTGAAAACTCTTATTAACGAGAAATTGAGTTTACTGCAGAGCATTGATTCCATCATTAGGGAAAAGATAACAGCAAGTCAAGCAGCAGCTAAACCAGCCAACACAAACGCTTAATTTCAATTAAGTTTCAGTGTCCACATATTCATGTTATATAAGCACTTCTTTAAATTATGTAGTAAATAAAACTCGGGATCCAGCATTTTTTTCAATCGGATGAGATTTGAGTATTAGTTTTAAGTTGTAGCAACAGCTCACATAATTATTCAAGCCATATTGTTAATGTATATCCGGTCTTACTGAATATCTTCTCTTCGGCATTACAGCGCTTTCAAAATTAATCAAATTTATTACACAGAATTACAAATCGCAGATATCTCTATATGAAAAATAGATGCTTAGTAAGATCTACCAAACATGGTGTAGTTGACAGCAACCTTGCCACATCTAACACATTTGGTACCTTCCTTTAATTCCGGTTGTTCGAATGGAATACATAAGGATTTGGCACCCATAGATGGAGCCTTTTCATCAACTTCAAACTCTTCACCATTATCCTTTCTAGAGGAACCTTCTTTAATATCGTCCTCACATTCAGGAACACCACACCATGGTGCAACAACAATGTTCTTCTTGTTAAGTTCGTGAACAAAATCAGTCCATTCATGAACAGTGACTCTGTGGTTGTCAAATTTGTTCTTAGCGGTTTCGTAAAGGTTGTCGTGAATTGCGTCAAGTAATTCTGGTAACTTGGTATCCAATTCTTCTAACTTGATTGAAACCTTTTCACCAGTATCTCTTCTGACAGCAAGAACAGATTTGTTGGCAATATCCTTAGGACCAACTTCTAGTCTGACAGGAACACCCTTCAATTCCCAGTTGGCAAACTTCCAGCCTGGAGAATAGTTGTCTCTGTAATCAGCAGTAACTCTAATATCAGCGGCTCTCAACTTACCTTCCAAGTCTTTACAAGAAGAGTAAATATTTTCTTCAACTTCCTTGGTAGTCTTAGCTGTCAAACCAACTGGAATGATGACAACTTGGAATTGAGAGACTCTTGGTGGGATGACCAAACCCTTATTATCAGAATGGATCATAACCATGACACCAATAACTCTAGTGGACAAACCCCATGAGGTTTGGTGGGTGAAGATCTTAGGTTTGTCTGAACCTTCTGGGTTTTCGACAGTGATGTTGAACATCTTGGAGAAGTTTTGTCCTAAATGGTGAGAAGTAGCACCTTGAATACCTCTACCAGTAGTTGGAATGTAACCTTCAACGGTAGTAGTAAACTTACCACCTGCGAACTTTTCATTTTCGGTCTTGACACCTTTAATGACTGGAACAGCCAACAAGAGTCTGTAGACTTCTTCATACCAATCCAAGATTCTCAAGACTTGAGCTTCTGCTTCTTCATGAGTCAAATGGACGGTGTGACCTTCTTGCCATAAGAATTCTCTTGTTCTCAAGAATGGTTGTGGGTTCTTAAATTCCCATCTAACAACAGAGTTCCATTGGTTCATCTTCAATGGTAAGTCTCTGTGAGATCTGATCCATTTGGCATAATATGGATACATGACGGTTTCAGATGTTGGTCTAATAGCAATTGGTTCTTCTAAATCAGATGAACCCGCCTTAGTAACCCAGGCAACTTCTGGTGCAAAACCTTCAATATGGTCCTTCTCTTTTTCTAAAACTCTTGAAGAGACAAACATTGGGAAATAAGCATTTGCAACATTGTCAGATTTAATCTTTGCATCAAAGAATTTTTGAATTTGTTCCCAAACAGCGTAAGAAGCTGGTCTCATAATGTAACAACCTGAAACATCATAGTAATCCAGCATTTCACCCTTAGTTAAGATTTGTTGGTACCAACCTGGGAAATCCAATTCTTTATCAACGGTAACACCGATTAATTTAGCATCATCCAATTTAGCATCAGAATTTGATTCAGAAGCAGCTTGTTTCTTAGGTGGAGGAGCAGAAGAAGCAGCTGCGGCAGCTTCAGCTGCAAAATCAACAGTGACTGGAGAGAATGCAGATAAATAACCTAATAATTGTTCACCAGATAGAACTAATTTGGCAGATGCATTTTCTAAAACGTATTGGGCACCTTCCACAATAGCGGAATCGATCAAGACCTTGATCTTACCGTCTTTATGTTGTTCACCTAATGATGCAATAGAGAAATCAGCGGCAGCAACGCCAAAAAATTCAGTTGTGAGTTCGTTTTTAGCTAATCTTGGATCCTTGACCTCAGCAGATTTCGCAATGACACCAGATGGAGTTTGTGTGGTCTGTAAAGCAACAACGATAACTGGAACTGGGGTTGCAGTCTTAGCAGTCTTTGGCTTAAAGACAAGTGATTTAACGTTAAGGGAACCCTCTGGAGATGGCTCAGCAAGGGATAATAATGAAAGAGATGCTTCCAAGGACATTATTGCGTTTTGTGGGTGTCTAGCAGATAATTTCGGTGTACGGTATCGTCAGATGGAAACTTTCATTCGGCGTCGTGAATAAATTTTTCACCACCGCAATTTTGAACACTCCAAGAATTTTCGAGATTTTGTGCCGGGAGGAAAATGATTCAAGAAAAAGCACAAAAGTGCTGACGTAAGCAAATTGAACGACGGTTGAGTTTAGGGACTCGTCATGGAAAGCCGTATGGCTGCAAGATGAATATTGTTTGATTGAGCCAACAGACAGTGCTACAATTTACAAAATGAACCACATATATGAACCATTTTTGTTTTAAGAAGAAAAGGGGATGTATGTATAAGAGTAAAATTGCCCTCCAAGAGCCATCGCTTCGAATAGCAAGCATTTCATGAAAAAAAAGATGGTTACGTAATCACAACTTAAGTCTCTATTTAAGGTTAAATAAAGCAAGTTGAAACAGGATGAGATATTATAACGAAAACTACTCCAATAGGTCGGTCAACGCTTATCTATAGATCAGTAAAAGGTGGAAAGAGCCAAATCAACATCACTTTTTTTGGTCGTGCATGGTTCTTATTTTTGGAATTGTGATCAATATGCGGTAGCACAAAGCATAGCAATTACCAGCTGATAACATTCTCAGGATCTAGACTATTCTGATATCATATCGCTAGTTCACTTCACGAATTGCTGAAAAAATATCAATCACCTCAAGGTGCATTTTAAATGTGACATGATTTTGATATAGTATTACTTTCAAGAGATGCTTGTATCAGTAGAAACTACTATCTACAACAAGCTTTCCTTTGCGGCCCAAGGGATACCTACTTATTTACTTATAAAAATCTATTTTTTTTTACATGAATCTTGCCTCTGGGTGATAGTATAAAGGACAACGCCAGTACGCACGCTTGATGTCTTTCCAGACAGAATCTTCAGCATCATCATTAATTTCCAAAGTAGTCATTGGTGCCTTTGTCGCTGTGTATTTGACAGTAAGACCATAGT
The DNA here is from genome assembly GCA_030168465.1 of Pichia terricola. Classification (NCBI taxonomy): domain Eukaryota; kingdom Fungi; phylum Ascomycota; class Pichiomycetes; order Pichiales; family Pichiaceae; genus Pichia; species Pichia terricola. The sequence continues at coordinate 2,357,917 of CP099445.1, forward strand.
TGGATAAATCAATGTCCACTACCTTTTTATATACTTCATAACAGATGAGTCTGTCTGCACCTAAACCATTGAAAAAGGAAAAAGTACCTGTGCTTTTCAGTAATCCAACAACAAGATCAAATAAATCTTCAACCATATCTTCGTAGTGTTCACTGAATGTGTCATAATAGATACCATCAAAGAAGACACCCTTAGTAAGAAGATCGGGTAAAGTTTCTTGCCATTTTCCCTCCAGAACAACAACGTTGGGCTTGTCATACCAACCATCTTCCTTCATCTTCTTGAGAACATCAGGGTGAGCTTCGCAAATGTAATGTCTCGTAGGATTTTTTTCCTGAATCATCGTATCGATTATACCCATTCCAAAACCAATGTTGACAATGTTGATATCCGCTGGATCATCAATTGTGCTAAACATGGATTCACATCCCATTTTCATCAATTCATCTTCCCATTGCATCATGACACCATCAGAACCTTCTTTTGTCACAAGAGCTCCATCTTTGTATTCTAATTCCGTCTTCAAATAAGTCTCAGTAGCACCTGCAGGCCCATTATACATTTCCTTGACATCAGCAATTTTTTTTTCTAGCTCTGTGTTCTTTTCGTCTATTTGTATATGATCTTGTTCTTCAGTTTCCACCAATTCTGGAATTTCTTCCTCTTCCTCTTCCTCTTTTTCTGAATCTGCATCCTGTTCTGCAATTTCTTCTGCTTCATCATCTGACAAAAACTCAACATTTGGATCGTTCAATTTTCTGAGTAAAACTTCAGCTCTGACACCAGAATCGACACAACTTTCCCAATATTTGGAACCGTGTAATCCTCTTCTTAGAAGAACACAACCGGGGGTTTCATCTTTTTCGTTAACCAAACACCAACCAGCCCCGTTTAACCATAATTCTTCCATCATTCGCAAAACAACAGATTCCTGTTCCAAATCCAAGTCTTTTGGAACATTCTCACAAATTAAATGCATTGGAGTTGTGGTACTACTTGGTTCTTCTTGTAAATTATGTTCATAATTATATGCTTCTTCGGTGGTATACGTTGCAGGAATACCTGATTTCAAGTAACCTTTCAGCGGTTCAAGATATTTTTCTTTGGTGATAGGTAAGTCCTTAAAAAAACAGAGCTCATGAAGGTCCGACATGCTTAATCTCTTGGATTTAGGAACGATGGTGGTGGTGAAGTTGGGATTCTCTCAAAAAATATTTCAAATGAAAATTTGATTTCTCAAAATTTTTTGGGCGGTTTGATAAAAATTCTATTGTAGCCTTAAAGGAGACAGGTTGAGTGCTGATCAAGTGTTATTCTCATGAGCTGGTATAATAAGCGTGAAAGATGAATGTACTCCCTTTTTTTTTTTTTTTTAGTGAATATAAAACTCATCCAGGCTTAAAATTGAATCTATATTTTCAACGAAGATTATGCTTTGTCCAGACCACATTATCTCCACCACAGATATAGTGTAACATCACCTAAAACGTTTAAAATGTTAACCCCCTCATCTGCCGGAAGAAACATGCTACGAGGTACGTGATTTATAGATTTTCTGCATAGCGGTCATGAAATATAAGGTATCAAATGCATTTAAAGCAGGCTCGAAGGACTGCTGAAGTAGCTAAAATAATATAAACAACTGTATAAACAAAGATTAAACGGGCACATCTTTTCCAAGTGCCATGCTAAAGAGTAACCAGAAATTTAGAATTGTGATTAATATCCAAACAAAAACCGCAAAAGCAGTGGTGAGGCGAGAATTACTCATATCCTTGTAATTTCTTACCACATTGTTAAAACTAGAATCGTCAGTATTTTTCGAACAAGACGGTGAAACAAATAAATCTTCTTCATTGTTTTCGTTTATTGGTGAAATATCTTGCAACTCAATGGTTTGCAAATATGCTCCATGTTCCTTGAAGATCTCAACTTTCATGATTTCTCTACTTGAGGTGAAATAAATCAATGGCGCACAGATAAATGGTAAAACAAAGGAAAGAACAACCTGTGACGCATTGAGTACAGAACTCAGACCTTCTCTACCACTAGTTACAACAACTGCAATGCAAGGAACAAGAGCAATTGCCCTTGTGATCATTCTTTTGATTCCTGGAGGAATTCTCATATTTTCGTGTCCCTCCATAATCATTTGACCGGCAACTGTAACAACAGTACCACCACAAAGACCTGAACATAATAAAGCAAATGCAAAAACAGAACCAGCAGCTTTTGACAAATGACTTGTTAATAAATGATGTAAAGTGAATAAATCTGCATCTTCGAGAGCAAAATCTCCGTCATCATCCATAGGCGTAGATAATGCAGAACCTGCAACAATTAAAATAGCAGCATTTACAAAAAGAGCAACAGTGATCAATGATACTACCAATTCGGCAACTGTGTAACTCATAGTTTCATTAATCGCATGAATTGACGGTTTATAGGGCTTATCGGTATCGGAAATTTCAAGGTCACATGGTTCTTCATTAGATTCAAATGTAAACAGTCCACGTGCTTTCTTTTTCAATGGAGTAACATAATGTCCGGTTTTAATATCAAATGCCTTCATTCGTGCTTGAACAACACCAGAACCTAAATATAGAGAGTGAGGCATTAGATTGCTACCCAACAAAGCGGCCGATAGATATAGTCCCTTGATATCAGTGAAGATCTCTTTTGAGGGTAAAAACCCCCCAGCAACAGCTGTCCAATCTGTAGTTGGTGACACTTTAGCCAATTCAATCGCAAAGCAAATAACTGTCCCAAATACCAATAAACTAACAAACCCTTCAAATAATCTTAGCAATACCATTGGGCCATCGGGCCTATATGCCATGATGACAAACAACATATCCAAAATTGATAACAAAACCCCAATAATTAATGGAACATTGAAAAGAATGTTAAATGCAATGGCGGTACCTATTATTTCAGCAACATCGGTCGCAATCACCGATATTTCCGCAAAAAGATAAATGACAAAATTGATGTTTTTAGATAGATGATTTCGGCAATTGGTAGCTAAATCCTCTCCTGTACATATTCCTAGTTTACTTGCTAAAATTTGCAAAAATCCAGCCATTATATTGGACACAACAAGTGAGAAAAGTAACTTGTATTGAAACTGGGCTGAAGATATACTACTACTGAAGTTCCCCGGATCCATATATGCCACACTGACCATGAGTCCGGGCCCGATGTATTTAACAAACTTTCGTAAAACTGCAACTGATTTGAATAGGAAAAGAAACCGACTAGGTTGGTCATGGGGTGATCCATTTAACCACTTCATTTTGACATTAGACATAGTAGAATCTGTGTCTGGGTCCACTGAGAAAACCGCAGATTCAGATTGGCTCAATGATCTCGGTTCAAAACTTGGTTTCGGCACAACTCCGGCATTCCAAGTGTCACTTTCATGCATAGTAGTGGGAATGCTAGGTACGGTATTATCAGCTGTATCATCGTTCTTTCCATCATCCAAATTGGTTCCTCCCATTAACAAACCAGACGCATCGTTAGGCGCCTCATTTCGTATCTTCATGGTCTTTAAGGTCTTATTTCTTTAATGTATATGCCCTTTGCTCTCTCTTATCCTCAGTCTTACCACAAGTAAAGGAACGAAAACATTGCAAGGAACGCCTGAGTTCTTCCCCAGCCTTCTTTGCTCGCGCCTCATTTACGACATCAAATGTCGTTGCAATACATGTTTTTTGTGAAGAAAAAAAAGGACTTTGAATTAGCATTTTTTGGTGCTTGTGCCTTTTAACCCCTTTTAAACATACCAAAATGCTTAGAAAGTGTGCCAGAACTATTGCCCGTCTGAACGGTACTTCCAAGGTTAACTCTTCAGTCTTTTTCAGGTCCATAATTTTAGGTGCTGATGGCAAACCGCTAAATTCTAATGAACCAAATCAAATTTTAGGTGCTGATGGTAAACCAATCAATTCTGGCTCCCCTAAACAAAAACACATTATTGGTTTAGATGGTCGAACTATTTCTTCTGAAAAAAAAGAGCCAACGAAAGCTTTTGTTTTAGGCAGTCAAAGCGATGCTATGAAAACGACGCTAACCAAATCAGAAAACCTAGAAATAATCATTAAAAACATGATCAAAACAACTGGTCCTATTTCAATTGCTAATTTTATGAAACAATGTCTTCTCAATCCAGAATATGGGTATTATACAACGAGAAATCCATTGGATTCCAAAACTGGTGATTTTATTACATCGCCAGAAATCAGCTCCACTTTTGGGGAAATCTGTGGTTTGTGGTTTTTCAGTGCCTTTTTACTACAGTTGAGACATCAAGCGACTCACAATAGAGAAAATTTCAACATTAAATCCAAAAAATTTAGAATTATTGAATTTGGTCCTGGAAAAGGTACTTTAATGTTTGATATGGTTAGAACTTTAACTAGATACATCAAGAGCAATAATCCCATTGAAATTGTTTTCATTGAAAAATCCGACGTTTTGATCAATGAACAGTACAAAACACTTTGTGATCCTAATACCAGTAAACTTGAGAAAAAGGATGAATTCACATACAGGGCAGTCTCCAAATTTGGAAATGAGATAATTTGGTTGAAAGATGATAAACCTGAATTAGCTCAGGATCCTAATTACATGAATTTTGTTATGGCCCACGAATTTTATGACGCCTTACCAATGAATAGATTTGTCAAAACAGAAAAAGGTTGGAGAGAATATTTGGTTGATATTAGACCGGATGCGAAAAAGGACAGTTTGTTACCTAATGTTACCACCACAACGACCAAAGATTTAAACAAAAAGCACGACGCCGAGTTTGTGATAACTCAAGCACCGTACGCAACACCAAGTACCGCAATTCCAAAAACAACAGCAAGATACGATTCATTACCTGTCACTTCAGAAGTTGAAATTTCACCTGAATCTCACTCGTATATTTATGAAATGTCACAAATCATCAAATCCTCAGACATTGGAGCGGGTTTGGTAATCGATTATGGTACCACCACAATTCCAATTAACTCTTTACGTGGAATCAAAGATCATAAGTTTGTCAATCCATTGAGTAGTGTTGGTGATGTTGATTTATCAATTGACGTTGATTTTAGCAGTTTATCTGAAATTTTGAAAGATAACAAGTTTGAAACTTTTGTTGCGGATCAAGGAGATTTTTTGAATTCAATGGGACTAGGTTACAGGATCGATCAGTTGATGTCCAAATTTGTTGACGATGAGGTGATGAAAAAACAGTTAACTGAGTCTTACAAAAGATTAACAGGAAAAGGTTTGAGAGAAATGGGTAAAGTCTATAAAGTATTGGGTTATTTTTCTTCTGAATACAAAGGCATTAAAACTCCAGGGTTTGGTGGTGATTTGAAATAAAATGGTATAGTATATTTACATTCAAAAGTATACCATAATTCTGTATATATTATATTTTCATCTAAACTATTAATATCTGTGAATAATTTCCAAATTAGCCAATGAAGTCTTATAAAGCTTCAGTATATAATGTTTACAAAAAAATCTTTCTACAAATCTTGTCTTCTGAATTCACAAAATTTGCTAAATTCACTATATTTTGATTTTCTTCTCAGGAATGATTTCCTCATCGGCCTTTCTTTTCAATGACTCTTCTGTAGCTGTTTTGTCTACATTGTCTTTTACTTCGGCCGTATTCTCTTTTTTGTTTTTGCTTGGTTTCTTCTGCTTCTTTTGTTTCTTATCCAGTTCTTGAATTTCTTCAAGACTACCAACAAATTTACCTTCATTGTCCATTTTGTTTATCAGTATATCGTGAAATTCTTCCGAAGTCTTTGCTTTAGTGATCAGTTTATAAATTATATTTTCATTACGCTCATTTGGTATCATTCTCGTGACGCAATACTTGGTATTCGCAGGATGATTCTGGAATTGTCTGGTAAATTGGATATATTCTTTTGCTAATTTGAACCAAGGCAGTGATCCGTCTTTATTGAAACAAGTTGGATTTATTTCTGCACAAGATGCAATCATGGCACCTACATCATCACCAAACTTGGCCTGTAAATTTTGATAATCCTCATAATCTCTGACTTGACCATTGATTATAAACGTGACTCCATTATCTTTACAGATTTGGTGGATTTCATCTACATAATCTCTGATTGGTGGCTCCCTGTTTCTCATGTCTCTCGTACGACAGTGAAGAGTCAAATTGGTAATCCCCGTTTGAACTAGACGGGTAACAAGCTTTAAAGTATCTTCTTTCACTGGTAATAATCTGATTTTGACACTGATTGGTTTGTTTTTTGGTTTACCCACTTCTTTTACTAGATTCGACAGGATATCGCATAACAAATCCGGGGTACTCAATAATGCAGCACCCATACCTGAATGAATGGAAAAATGTTTTGGACAACCGGCATTAATGTCAATTGCACCAACATCGTCAATAATTATTTTAGCAGCTTTTAAGGCTAATTCGACATTTGCTGTACCCATTTGAAAAACAAGTTTATCTTTCTCCATCTCAGGATATGTCCTGAAAACCAAATCAGTCATTCCTGGAATCGATTTATTACCAGTTTTTGATAAAAAATCAACAGTTTTGAGATCTTCATTGTATTTACGTTCACATGTAAGGATTTTCTTATCGATGATTTCTGGACCCCAGACAAGATCAGCTCCATATTTAAGGGCTACCAATCTTGTTGGTAGTTCTCCGATTCTCACCATCGGTGCAAGAACAAATTTGGCACGATAATCTAACATGTTGTAATTATTTTGATGTGTTTTGCCAAAATTAATATATTGGTTTCGGAAAAAGTATATCTTGCACTATCTCCAGACTAGAAAGTTTTCTGAAATATATGTACATCAAAAGAAACCAGATTGAAAAAAAATATTTTTTTTCCGTTGAACTTACGTCACCACAACCGTTTTGTCGACGCGTCGCTTTTTGCAATGTGTACAGGTAACTCAACTACTATTTTCCATGTGATGCGAGGCGGCCCAAACAGGAAATGAGCTAGCCGGTTGCTTCGTACAGACACATCGCAATATACACACAGGGAAAATGCTCATCATCTTGTTAACAAAATATCAACTTTGAGCCCTCGAACCCCTTTAAATAGGCAAAATGGATTGCCTTTTATAAATATTTAAATTTAAGAATTTGCCCTTGCTATGACTTTTTCTAGGAGATTCTTCTTTTCCGTATCTTATCAAGTTGTGAAAAAGGGTTCAAGTTTATACTTTACATTATTTCCATAGCAGTTCTGTTAATAAGTCTTTACCTTAAATTTGTTCTCTGAATTTTTTGGTTTCTGACATTACTCTTTTTTTTCAATTCTATCCTTTTTAGCTTAGTTTTCTTTTCTCCCACTTGCTTAAACTCACAAGAGTAAGTTTTAAACTATTTTGGGGCGGTGAATAAAATATGTTAAGTATTTAAAAAGAAGTAAAAAAAAAAATTCATAAATATACCTCTTGATACTGCCTTATTTTCATTAGTACAAATACTAACAAGCTCTTTTAAAACAAAAATGCCTGGAAAATACATTATACTTGCCAATAATGTATTAAATCCATGCATCTTTATTATTAAGTTCATTAAATTAAATAAAGTCAGTTTTTTTGACAAATAACCTGAACTATCAACATTTAATTTTGTTTTCAAAAATGGTAGAAATCACAGAAAGTCCTTCCTTTGATAAAACTCCTCCGTCAAGAAAACAAGAGATACCATTTCCTAACCCTATGCAAATGATCAAAACAGAAGATGTGGAAGTCATGTCATTGGTATCAGATGCTTCCTCTAACAACTCAGAGTACAACTCATGCGGAAATGATATTCTGGTCAGTGAGATAACAGATAATGAAAAATACGATCCATTTACTTCAACAACCTACGATAGTGCTGATCCGGAAATGAAACTAAAGAACAAACGTACAGATGATGCTGCTTCAATTTATTCTTCGGAAAATTTGGAGCTCAACTACGACAAAAGTTCAGTCGAAGATTCTGAAGATGATCAGTTGATTAACGAATTGGTTTCATTTGACGAGGAGAACAATAATGATATTATGAGAAATACTTTTCAGCATGAATCTGCCCAGATATCTTATGACAGAGAGTCCAAGGAAGTAAAAGGCCGTCCATCTGCATGCGTGTTTGTGGCTAGCTTATCTTCTAACTTAAATGACGATATTTTATGTCAATCTGTTACAAATCACTTTAGACAGTGGGGTAAAATAAGTTTAGTTAAAGTTTTAAGAGATCCTGCCAACAGACCTTATGCATTTGTTCAGTATACTACTGATGAAGATGCCAATAGAGCTATTGCTGAAGGTCAACATTCAATTTTAAACGGTAGAACTGTCAGATGCGAAAAAGCAAGAGTCAATCGCACCTTGTATTTACAAATAGCTAATGTTGGAATAAATGAGCGCATTATGAAGAAATTAATGTCTAAGTTTGGCGAAATTGAAAGGATCATTTCTGTCAATGATAACTTTAATGTTATTACTTCCCCAAAAAATGGATTGCATAAAAATTGGTTCTGCAAGTTTGTTTATCGGCAAGATGCTATTAGTGCTTTTGCTAATTTGAAATCAAAAGCGAACTGGACCATCGAGTGGGCGCAAAATCTTGAAGATGAATATAGCAGTGTACCTGAAGTGACTATTGACAGATATTCCATCTTTGTTGGCCATTTGGATCCTAGAATTAGTAAAGAAGAAATGGTTGAAAGATTTGAAAAACACGGGAAAATCAAAGAAGCAATTTTAGTCAACAGACCTTTGAGTAACTTTGCTTTCATTAAATTTAAAACAAAAGAAGCTGCAGCTGCTGCCGTTGAAAGTGAGAATCATTCCATGTTCAAGTATAAAACCATTCATGTTCAGTATAGAGAGCTGTACAACAATTACAGAAGGAAGTTTTCCACTGATCATGGGTTAAAGTTGAATTTAGCACCGCCACCGGTTAATTTCAAGAGACGGGGATATTATGATGAGAACAAAAAGCAGAAATATCACAAAAACTCAGGCCTACCTTGCAATAATGATCAACTTCAAATTAAAAGAAATAGCTTTTTTGATGACACAAGTAACATTGGATCCCTTTCTTCTGCCAATACTAATAATAATACTTTTGCCAGTGCAATGAAGGCAAGACACAGGTTTAGTTCTAAAGGAAGAATAGGCTCTAACTTTACTAGCCCAGATAATCAAGATCCCGTGATTCGAAATCTTCATACACCATTTTTGAATAGGGTTTCCTTTGATCCTAGTAAAGTATCTGACTTTGAGGCATATTTCCCTGAAGAAGCTTCAAAGAAAAACCCCGCTATTTTACAAGAGTCGACTACTGGTATTAATTTTGAGGAGACTGAAGTTACTAATAGTGAAAAAAATAACGAGACACAAATCAAAGGTAATAATGAAAATGGAGACAACAAAGAAAATGAGGAAAATGATATTATAGCATCAGAACATGATATGTCCACAGTGAGAAGTAGCAATACATTTTCAAGGTCTGGACTCAAATCGGGTCATACTTATTCTTCAGTTGGTAATAGTGAAAGCGAGAACATGTTTGCTGGACACATAAAAACGGCTTCAAATTATCAGTACCCATACTATTATTATTATCCACCTGCCAAGGAAATGCAATATATGAATCCCATGATGGGATTTGAGCCACCATCAATGATACCACCACCCAATTCTGGTATCTCTTCTATGGCAGCCAACCCTGGCTATTTTATTGCGTACCCTCCTAGTTTCAACAATTTCCCACCAAGCACGGGGAATGCCCAAATGCAGGGACTATATCCACCTTACTATTTGTACTACAATAATATGGTCCCCGGAAATAATACGAAACTAGAGAAAAAAGAGCCCGATTTACATGTGCCAGCTAAAAATAGAGGGTAGGGATTACACGAGATAATAAAGTTCTTCACTTCACTTTGTTTTGCTTTGCTTTGATCTGCTTTGCTTTGCTTGTTTTTATTAATTGAATGTCTCTATTTCGTTGTTATTAAGGCGGTTAAATCTCTTGAGCATTTTCTTTTCTTTTCTTTTCTTTTTTTATTTTATTTTTTATTTTTTTGATACCCGTATCCCACCATATAATATGATATATATAGAGTTTGAACAACTAACACATGTAGTGTTGATACGAGATATTTGCGAGGTACTGTACATAAAACGTAAAATTGAGCGAGAATCGGCAGCAAACCTGAAATCTCAAAGGAGATTATTTTTTTTCATTCAAGAGTCAAATACACAAACAAGTGTTGAAAACAAATACTGGAGGCTAGCCATAAAACATGACCTATCTTTCGGAGTTTTACCATCCTCTCTATCTCAAGGATAATCAACTCCAGAAAGTGTTGGATTCGTTAAATATCAAAGATGATCAGCAGAAAATTGAGACAGGTATAGAGTCAATTTACGCATCTTCTAATACATTGAAGAATTTACGATATATAGACACCAAGAGTTTGTATTTGTTGCTACAAGAGAAGGAAGAAAAGCCGAACTCACTATTTTCAGTGGATAACGAAACTGTGACGGCAAATGCCGAAGATGTCAAAGGGGCGGACAAAATGGATGTGGATAATAATGAAGAGTATGATCATCTTATTAAAGCGACTCTGCGCCACCGTATTGATTTGGACCATATGGGTCAAAAGCCCGAGGTTTTGACAATAAGTATTGGTGGATTTCCTACTGAAATACTGCATTTTGCGTCATTAGTGGAAAACTTTTTGAACTTTGTCAACACGATTATTCAAGACTCCTGCAGTTGTGAAAAAGTAGACCAGCCTGGAAGTTCTATCAATGTCAACGGAGAATTTGAATGGGCATATATGGGTATACCAGACACATATGTTTCCAACCAGGAAGTGTTTGTGACTTTCAAGGATTCCATGATGTTATGGTTATTTGTCCGATGCTTAAGAGAATTGGCTTTTACCGACGACGAGAACACGTTTTCTCTTAATGTGAAATATGATAAGCTTTACGATGAAGTCATCGTACCGAAGTTTAATGAATTTCTTGTATACGAACTAAAGAATCTGGACAAAACCCAACAGTTGATAGTTGGTCATATGAATGAATTATTGACCATTGCTCAAGTCTCAAAGAGCAAGATAGCCGACACGGACGATTATTTGGCCAAATGTAGAAAACTTTCAGAAACATACCGCGTGGACAACAAAGATTTAGCAGATGTGCCTCCTTACTTGATTGAATATGTAAAGCAAAGGATCATTGAGTTTAGACTCTACGTGTTGTCTGATTTAGAGAAAAAGCAGAAGGCCAAACAATATTTGAAACACCAAACTTCCATTGAGATCAGGTCGAAATTGAACGAATTGTATGATTTCAAGGAGATGATTGGCAAAAATATCAGTAGCGAGACGAATATTTCCGATCTTGAGTACGAAACCAAACTACAAATGAAGGAAAAGGCCGCCACGGAGAAAAAATACACCATGCATTTGACTTCGTATCAAAAAAAAGAGGATAGGAGGTTGAGAAATCATCACTTATTCAAAACCAAAATCAGTCACGAAACGTATCAGAAAGAAATCATACCCAAAGCAAAAGCGAAATTTTTGGAGAACTTCGTCACATCTGTCAGTGATTCCTCGAATAAGATTGATTCAAATTTCAGTTACTACACGAAGCGTTCCAACTACATGAGATATAGAGCTGGGCCAAAACAAAAGGAGGAAGAGCTGGATCATTTGGATCGCGAAGCAGAGCTGGCCGAACAAACAGATGAAACTCCCCCTTCAAGGGAGCATTTATCTGACTAGGTTTATAAAATGGAGAAGTTACCAATATTGCTGGCTATTCTACATATTGTCAGTATCATGGATTCTGCAGCAGGTTTGGCATCAGATTTATAGTGAAGCTCATTTTACTTTCATCCCTTCTCCTTGCCGGTACTCTCTGATTGTGCGAACTATTGTTTTCTCACTGAAAATGTCCCGTTCGCCCAGACGCAAAGAAATGTGCCCGTTAAAATCTGTTTCCCCGCTTCGTGTTACGCTGCATTTTTTGTTTCGCCCGCAAACCAAACAACGACTTTGGTGGCCACAAAACGAGGGGAGTACAAACAAGTATGTTTCTCTTTCATCAGTATGTGGTTATACTTTGTTCCACTACCCAAACTAATCTTGTTAATTATACCATAGTAGATGCAGCATAGACACAGAAGCAACGCTGCTATGTTACATACAATAAATACTGATCCGTATGTATGGTAGTTATAATAGCTAGCTGCATTTATTTCTTCTCGTTGTAGACTCTGTAGCTTTCTTTAGACAATACTGACACATTTACAGTGCGATGATAACCTGTCTCGCAACATTTACACATAAGGGTCATTTTACGATGTGAATACTGCTTTTTGAAGAAGAATCATTATGCCATACCATGTGGTAAAAACCGCATTAAGCTTTACAACATACATAACATTGCAATCTTGGCTTTGATTTGATCTCACAGCATTTCTGGAGTATGTCAATCTCACATTGCTCTTGATCTCCTGCCTGTGATACAACCAGTATACTACAGTCATACGCATTGCGATCCTTCTCTAATGCACAAAACAAAACAGTGAGTTGCAGCAGCGCAGAAGGTGTCGGTCGAGACATGATTCGAAATCTACTTTCTATTTTTCTTCGATGCATCATTTGACTGAACGCATTGCTAGGCGTGGCACGATAAAAGCGGACGAACTCAATGAGCTCAACTATAGGAGAAACTTCCGGTGATGATCTTTTATGCAGGACGAAACTCATTTCCTCATCGAAGCCAAAATTCGTGTTCAATGATTTTAGAGTTACAATTGTTTCCAATGACATAAATACGCATAATTATCTATCAGGAAGAAGTAAGAATCTCCCGGCTGGTATCACCCGAATATCGGCAAAAGACTGGAACTCTATACTGAAGGATGACGATGCAGTTTTAACTGAAGAGAAGATGGCTCGAAATGCCGAAGGTTTCATGATTGCAGAGACAAATACTCCTGATACCAACACGATGGATGATTCCGGGTATGTGATGGTCTACAACCGTGCGGTTTCCTATCGAGACGAGTCGCTTGTAGATCTACCAGGTGAAGTTTTGTCTGCCAACGTGCTCAAACATAGTAGTTTCTCCGAGGATGATATTTTGGTTGTGTCTTTAAAAGGTTACGGAATTTATTTCATCAAATTCTTGAAAGATGATATTTCTTGTACTCCAGTTGTCGTAGAAAGCTATTCTCACGAAGGAATCATGAACGTTCAAGATGACCTACAGCCAGCCTACGATATTGCGTGCAGCAGTGGTGGCACTGTTTTGATACTCAAATCAAACGACTCCTTCTGTCAGATACTGTACTTGAGCTATGACGACTTTGGTGTACCCAAAGTGAAAGATGCGCATAATATCAGCTTGCCCGGAAAAATATTGTCACAGTTATTATTACCCATAAACAAGAGCGATGATGCATTGATCAGCACCGTCATGACAGATGATGATATTTTGATGTTTGTTTGCTTGTACAATCTTGTGGATCTTAAAAGACGTGATATTTTCATGAAAAATACGTTTTCTGTTCCGAAATATTCTATTCCGTTGGTTAATACGAGCTCTGTTTTGTTTCTGCACAAGGATACTTATACTTTCAAGTCCCTGGGTTTTTTTATCAACAACGACGAAGTGAACCCACAAACATCCTCTTATTTTGACAACCAATCATCTTCAGTGTTGAACTCGTATTACATACCGAAATCAAAAATTCCAACAGAGGCACTATCCAAGAATTTGGGAAAGAAGCATGACCAAGTGGTGATATCATTTTCGAAACCTAATCAGGTCATAGTAGTTGATGTATTTTATGATCAGGTTTTACATAGATATTTTGCCGAATCTACGTTCTTGTTCAAGTGGAAATACAGCCTGGATATTTTCTACTTGGAGTATGACGATAATGAATTCTTCCTGCGGTACTCAAATAACGATGGAATCTTTGAAGAAATCATCTTTGAAAGATCGTCTGTTGGTGAGATTAAACATAATATCACTCCGAGACCATATCCTATTAATTCTGCGCTATTTGTCAAAACTCTTGCCAGCAAATCATCGCTCGAATATAGGCCACATGATTTATGGGCCGTTACTGGTAGAGGCTCAAACAGTTATCTAATGAATATTTGGCATGGACTCTCATATATTTCCTTCTGCTCCTCACAGAAACTGTATGATATAAGCAGCATGTTTTCATTCAATACATCTAAAGGATCTTTTGTCCTACTTTCCGAAGAAAAGAAGACGTCTTTGTTTGCTATAAATGAGAGCAATGGCTCAATAGATATCGAAAAGCCCTTCACTTCTTTCGATGACAACTTTTTGCCGGACAAAATCTTACTTTTGCATAGCCTGAGAAATGACACTCAAATGATTATCACAGCGAATGAGCTGCTACTTCTGGATACCATTCAGATGAAGAAAATACTTAGGATCAAATTTCCACACAATTGTATTATTGCTACAGCATACGAAAATATTGTTGCTTTAGGCTACAGGAATGACGAAGACCAAAGTCAAGTTGCCGTTTTCAAAATCAATACGGATCATTCTGTAGAAACTATCGAAGCAGTGATGAATGAGTTTGAAAACAAAGAACTTTCCTGTATAAAACTTTGGAAATGTGAAAATCACAACATCCTGGCAATTTCAGATTTTGAAGGAGACATTCACTTTTTCATTGACTTTGAATTTGCTGGCTCGACACGTATATATGCAGGCCAACAATTTGTTTCGGGTATCGAACAGGTAGATAAGTCATGCGTTGTATATCAGATGGAACCTATGGAAAACGGGAACAAAGTTGTTTTTACTACCTTCACAGGAGACTATTCAATTGGACGCCTCATTATTCAACAATCTTTTTCAAAAATTGTATTTAAAAATGCAGATCTTTACAAGCTATCGGACAAACCAGTAGATATCATTATGAGATCTGAAAAAGAGGTATTTTTACTGGCCAATTATTTGTGGTTACTGGACCCAGTATCCTCAAATTTTCCAGAGAGAGTCTTTCTAAGTGATAGGAAAGAAAACATTATATCAGCCGCAGTCAACGTTAAAGATAACGGTCGAATTGGCGACACGATGTTTACAATAAGAGATAATACTGTGGTAACTATGTCAATGAATAAAAGCAAACAAATATTTAGTAAACCATTCAAACTCAATTATGAATGTGACAAATTGTTTTATTTTTCAGCATGTGATGTTCTTATTATGAAAATCAAGAAAGAAGAAGTTAGAACAGGCAAGCGCAAACTTTATTTTTTTGATTCGAAATTCCAGACGATGCTGAAATATGAATCCTCTCCAGAACCACTGATTTTCAAGGATCAGGTCAATCCAGAATGCTTTGTCGAATGGAGATATTACATGAATAACAAATTTTACTCAAATCTTGTTGTAGGCTGTTCCACACAAGCTGGTGGGGGAATGATCATGATATTCAAAGTTACCAAAAACGCCAATTTGTTATCTTTGGACCTGATTTTTTGCCGATCTGAGTATCACCCCATTGAGAATATCGAATTTTTAAACGAACACATTCTGTTTTCCTGCGGTAGTAAATTGTTTACAATAGAATACGACTCGAATACAAAGAAATTTAAGCAGAAGGTATGCATTTATGAAGCTTTTGGGAAAATCAAAAGTTTTTCCATTCGCAGAGATCCCGAACAAAACAGATTTTGTGACATCAACGTGATTGATTCTAACAATTCATGGGTAGATTTCCAATATTCTCCAGGAAAAGGTATTAATTCTTTGACAAACAGTGGAGATATTGTGACGGACTCCATTGTCTTGAGTTGGGAAAAGGCTATATGCATTAATAAAATTCACAATCAGCTAACCTTACTCAACGTTTATAGTAAAAAGAAGAATGTTATGGATATACCGGCAAACTGCACCATTCATCTTGTAAGCTCTTTCTCTCCATGGGTTATGTTTTTTGAGCGAGAAGAAGCTATTTGTTTCATCACGTTGACAGAAGACGGTGATATGGATTTGATCCAAGTAGTACCAAATTATTGCAAGAACAGGATCGAAGCCCGTGCAAAATTGAGAAATTTGGAGTATATCCCTAATAAACTCGAGTCGATCCGAAGATTTTACGAATCCAAGGGTATTATAACTATGGATAAAGTTTCGGTAGGCGACAGAAACATAGAAACGCTATTTTCGATGATAACAAATTGATCACAAATTAAAACCTGCTACCAAGCTTTTTCGAATGAAATCATAAGATGTCACAACTAGTGAATGATATCTACATAGCCGGATTTGGCTAAATTATTTATTTGGTTAGAGTAGAATTTTTTGTTTACCATAATTCTTTACTTTCAAGAAATGTTCATGAATGCTGCACTGCTCGCATCATTCAATGCGGAAACCCTAGTTATGCCCTTAAGTACTCGCTTCTATGTTACACACATATTTTTCTATAAAAACAACTAATTTTTCAAAGCTTTGATCACCCTCATAAATAATCATTTATCTTGTCTGATCTTCTCCAACAAACTGTTGATCCTTGGACCCATCAATGGCTGTCCTTTTCTAGTCTTTGTATTTTGCAGTCTTTCGGTTTGTCTTCTCCTTTGTAAATTCTTCATTTTCATAGTGTCCAATTTTTCCTTTGTTTTCTCCATTTTATTCTTTCTATCTTTTTCTCGTCTGTCCTTCTTTAAAATCATACGTTCCTGATATGTCAAAGCTTCATGGTTCTGCACTTTAGTCTTGATCAGTTCTATCTGGGATTTTGGTTTTCTTTTCTCTTCTGGATCCATATCTTCATTAGTATCTGAATCAGCATCTTCTTTGTCGTTTTCTTCATTTTCTGAGCCGTGAACTACATCTCTTTCAGGAACATCCATTCCTTCTCTTTCCAATAGTTTGAAGTAGTTTTTACGAGTACGTGCTCTATGGGTCAATGCTCTTCTTATCTCATCCGTTTTACCTTGTTTACCGTTCTGATATTTTCTGGTGTCCTTTCTCGTGAATTTTCCACCTCTGCCGTTACCTCTATAAGATCCTGTCATAATACTATCTTGGGTAAAATGGATATCCTTGTTCAAACCGAAGACACAAAAATATTATTTTTTGATTTTTTTCTGAATTTCAGATTTTTTTTTTATTTTCCAATTTTTCATTTTTTCATTTTTTCCGCAAAAACGAAATTTTTTTCGCACCAAGACAAAAATACATGTTGGACAATTTTTTGAGTGTAGGAGATCTGTGGGTCTCTCAGAGAGAGGTTTAAAGTGGGACTTATTGTGAAAAGCACCACACTGCACACGTTTCGGAGAAAGACTGAAGGGTTTTGAAAAATATATTGTTTAATAGCCACCGGTCAATTTGTTTTTGTCTATCTGCTCTACTACAAAAACTCGGATTTACCCGTCAACACAAACCCCATCTATCCATCCATCAGTTTCTGTGCATCCGCCGCTACCTGTCAATAAATATTATTTGTTCTGCAAAATAGGCAATGAATAACGCCAAATTGGCCATTGAGAGACACGTTGACTTCAAGCGGGTTCCTAGTATAGATGTACCGGCCTGGATACGAATATCCCCGACACGAAAAATGGGTTATTTGGGCGACAAGCGACATGGACGACCACTTCCCTCGGGATTTGGAAAACAAGCAGGAATTTTCAATTGTATTGATGCTAGAGTACCTGGTGTACCTAAAGGTTTTGCTGCTAGTGCTAGGATAAAAAGCCTTACTTTGAGCAGGAATTTACATCACTCTCCACGACTACATAATGAGACGCCGAATTTTGATAACGACAACGACAACGAAAAAGACAAAGACACGGGAATTGAAACGGAAGAAGAATCTAGCACTGAAATTCTTGTACAGTTGGACCAAGAAGTTCTCCGTGATACCAACAGGAAATTTGAGGAAATCTTACAAGAGTTGAAACTTTTCAATCACCATTTACCTGACTCTTATACTCCTGACATCATTGCCAACGTATACAGATTATTTGACAAATTATATGCAAATGGACAATATCGACAATGTTATGAGCTTCTCAAAAAAGTAGAACCTAATTACAACCTTTTCTTCAAGTTTCCCCAATATTCCAATATCGTAGCAGTATTAGATCTGTTTGGGGATGCTAATGACATCTTCCAGTTTTGTGAAATTTTCAAGTTTGAAAAAGTGCCGTATTTTTGGCGGAGAGTAGAAAGACTAAAGTCTGATCCCAAACTCAAACAGTTGATTGAATTGAATGATGTAATTTCCTTTGATGAAGCAAAACTAATAATGGACAGATTGCTGTTACATAATGCCCCTGATGGGTTGAAAATCTTCACGTTTCGTATTGCGTCTGTTCTTTACAGAAGATTTGACACAAGATCACGAATAAAATACTACGATTATTTGATTAATCTGGATGATGCGTTCAAAAGGTATTTCTCGCCTTCTTTGATCACTCAATTGTTTGACACATATTGTTTAACGAATACCGATTTTGATGAGAAGTTCAGATTTATTGAAAAATTTGTATTGCTACATTATGATGCAAATAAAGTAGACGAGAAGGCGTTTCAATTTAGACTGATATCCGCCCTATCTGCGAGGATCGATTCTACCTTGAAGTTTAAAATCTGGTTCAACTATTGCTATAAGGGCGATGAGAAACTCAGCTATGAGAACGAGAATGAAAATCAATCAGTAGTGTATTTGAGAAACAACCGGATTCATTTTTTGCCCAAAGATTTTGAGAAAAAATTGAATGTCAGCCAACATGAATTGAGCCATATATTATCCATTTTGATCTATGCCCATCATAGGAGTAAATATGCACAGACATTTTTCAAACTCAAGACGAAATTACAGTTGCCAGTGTCAAGGGGTGACAAATTGGGATATTTGAAATCTCTGGCTATTTCACAGGAATACAACAAGGCCTTTGATTTTTTGAATAAATGTTTATCAGAAGATCCATCTTTTGAATCGGATGACTCTCTAAATCCGATTTTGCTAGTCTTGGCCAAAAATAAAAGCTGGAAAAGGCTGGAGAATATTTACACAGGACGTTATGAGAATAATGAAGTGATTTCCAAAGATCAATATATCACTCTGTTTATTGCATTGTCTGTTCGAGCGGGTACGAATGAAATTCTTATGAAGCTTTGGGAAAATTATTTGCGAAGAGGATTCAAACCAAACGATCAAATTTTAGCGTCGATTATTAGATCTTTTATCAATAACAAATCATATGAGGAAGCAATTCAATGGTTTTCTGCGTATTCCCACTTTGAAACTGAGCTAACTTCCAGATCTTATGGTTTGATGATGGAGGCATTGACGGGATTGCACCAAACTTCTGAAATGTTCAACGTTTTGGATGAACTATCCGATCGTAAAATCCGGCTATTGAAACCTGTCTTCCCGCCAATTTTTAAAAATTTGTCTCTTTTGGGAGACTATAAGAGCATTGAAATTATATTGAATACGTTTTTTCCCAAATTCAACTTGAATATTGACAGATCAGACACCAGGTGGTTGATGCAGTCGCACTATCATGCTAATAGATTTGATATAATAGTCAATTCCTACTTGGAAATGAATGATGATGAGATTAGTGCAAAAGATTCTATTTTAGCCCTAGAATCTGCTATCAAATATAGTGAAACTAAAACTTTTGATAAAGTGTGGAAAAAGGCATACCGCATTCATAACCTCCGTGGCGACTTGAATATCAGAATGTATACATCGTACATGGCAAATTGGGTGAGAAAGTATGGTTCTTTTGGAATTGGACACAAGATACATGAGATTAAAGCTAAGTTGCACAACGATACTCTCCCAATGATTTTATTCAATCAAATGATATTTTCTGGCTTGAGAACGCATCGTCCATGGTTGACAAGATCGATTCTTCGTGTCAGTTTATCCAATAAGGTCCAGCCATCGCCAAAAACCTATTCAATGATTTTGCAGAGTAATGTTTCTATGCCATGGGTCGCAAAAGCTAGTATCGATGAAACGATTCAAATTTTAGAAGAATATTTATTGAATCGTAAAGAAGATAAGTTTGGTAAAATTCACGATGACATCAACCCAATGTCTTTTAAATTGGTTATTAAAGCAGTTATCAAATACAAGAATATCACTGAGGCCAGAAGATTGTTTCAAATGTACATTGATACATCGAGAGATAATTTATTAAACAATATTCATATTTTAAATACTGAATTGTTGTTGTTGGGCGAAGAAGAAAAATGGATTGATTTTGATGAATGTTACAGTCGATTTATGTCTATTTTATATGATATGATCAATAAATCTAAGTTAACAAATGAAGAGCTGATCAAAAAATTTGATGAATCTGGTGATTTCAATAGACTGGATGTATCAAGAGATTTGTATCTCAGAAAGAATTATGATGAGGTGAAAATCAGCAAGTTTGACGATATTTCTGTGAAGATTCCTAATTATATCAAAAAGGCACATTTTGATGTATGGCAATACAGATTGAGACAGTTTGAGATAGCAGAAAAATTAGACGATATCATTTCAATTGTTGAAGATTTGATGAAAAGTGGTGTTGTATTTAGTAATAAAAATTTGAATGAAACGGCCTTATTTTTGAGTAAGAGACCAGAATATTTAGAAATGACTGTGAATTTTATTGATAGATTCATATTGCCATACCATGTAAAAAATAAAAACTTCAAATGGATGAAGATCAGGTATGCAATGGATAGGATTCCAGGATTCAAACCTGATCTATATTATAAGTTCAATAATGGAATCTATTTTGAAATCATGAAGAATCTTTCTGATAGTTTAAATGAAAGATTAACGCCTGAGCAAAGAGATGATATTTTTTCAAGTATTTCATCCTCTCCAGGTAAGTACATTCTCAAGAATTTAGAGCAAATCATGAATGAGAAGAGGCATATCAGATCTGGATATTTAGGTATTACTAAGTTGCGTACTAGATTCTACAGAGATCTGAGAATGAGAAAGAAAATTGACACACGGAGATCTGTTAAAAGAATGGAAATGTTTAAAGGAACAGCAGGCTCGGAATATAGAGAAAAAAGAAACAGTTTAAAGAAACAGCTGCATGAAATCACACGCCATATACAGGAACTTACTGACACTGATGATTTACACACTAAACGTATTAGAGAAGCAAGTGAAGACGTCCAGAAATTGCTACTGCAAAAGAAATCAATCCAGTCTGAATTGAAACTTTTACGCAAGGAACGGGTGAAAGTCGTTGTATCCCACCTAGAAACGAAATATAAACAATACAAAAAGGTTACGGAACCTACCGATGCAAATATCAGGTCCAGTCTTTTAAACACAGTAACAAACTGATTGGGCTCTGTATATTTTTCCGCCCACATGTATATATGATAGATGAAAACTTAGTATAACGCTTTATAGATAAAAGAGTAAGAACTTCATTAGTAATCGTGGTATTCGTGTAGCACTTGTCTAGAAAGCATGTAATTGTAGTAGAGGTGCAGAATGTGGTAGCCACAACAGTCGCCAGATTTCAGGAAAAGATGGTTCTTCAAAGGAAAATGAGAACCTTCGGTTTAAATTGAAGTCGGTAGGCTTGAGTTCAGGCTGGTACGAAAACTGCTTTCAACAAACAGCCGTATTCCAACGGTGTTTCTCGATCACATCCTACCAGTCTGCAGATCTGTGATAGTTAGAAAACTGTTTCTTACGTAATCACGCCTATTTTGAAAGTTTCCATCCGAAGCTTTGAATTCATCTTTTCAAGTGCAGGCAGTGTGTGTGGGGCTTTGTTTATCGGTATATGCGAAGAATCAGGGGGATCAAACAGCGATTAAAAGAGTCGATTGGTAATCGAAGAGGTGTTCAATTAAGTCTGATAACCACGACGCATAACAATGATCAAGACATTCCTATCAAGAAGGTCATATCCACATATGTCGAGTCGAGAATTCCGGGGCTTTCCAGCACAGACATGTATTTAATCTCCGAGTATACATTTAGGGGAAGTAATGAGTGTAGAGAAGTGAAGGATCTTGTTTTAGGATACGTTGATTCGATGATGGATGAGAAAGACTATGTCAGGCTGGCAAAAGTATTGAGTTTATTCAAATACGTCTTTACAGCAGGATCACCGCAATTTTACTATGAATTTGTTGATGGTTCCCCCAACAACGAAAATGAGAAGGAGATCAAAGCTGGGCGGATGAAGCATCAAAATCTGGTGGGTGTTTGGAAATTTAAGGCCATTTATGAGACTCTTGTGATATCCAATGACAAGGCGAACCAAATGGCCATTGGAAAAATTCGACACCAAATAGAGCAGCTAATTCATATATTGGAAGACGAATCATATCGAAATCAAATACGTGCGGAATACAGCTCAATCGTTGATGAGATTCATTCCCCTTCTAGAGGTAGGCATAGTTTTGAATTGGCGCCTGTGGGCAGCCGAAGCTTGGAAATCCCATCTGGAAGTAAACGTAGTTTGGAACTGTATTCTAGGGGTAAAACCAGTTCCGAGTTAAGCCCCACTGTAGAGATGCACGCAAGATTATTTCAAGATAGGAAGTTAGAAAAAATCAGTGAAATGTAGTAGTTTCTCGAAGGGCATTGGGGCCAAGTACGTCTTCTTATGAAAGATAGAGCTGTTGGAGTGTGAGGGAAAATCTAATGATGGGCCAAGCTCCACAAATAGAGGATCAAGTGGTCATGATCCCCGAGAAAGGCCCTTTTTTAATGTATAATAGAGTATAAGTTTTAATACTAGCCTTATTTTTCAGGAATATGGGGGGAAGGGGGTAGTAGGATTTGTAGACTGAATTCTAATAAGTATTACTGCCGGAAATGATCTATTGTATGGTTTTTGTGTGTGTTCAGAGTTTCACGGGTATCAGGTGTCTTATTAAGCGCTTGGCTCTGTGAGAATTTCGTTTTGAATAGCAAAGCGCATGGCTGCCAGTGTTAGATCCAGTAAAAGAATCCAATCAAATGCGACAAAAAGTAATCATTGAATGATTATCTTGAAAGAGTTAAGTGCTAACAGGGGAAAATACGAGCACAAATGCATCACCCTATTCAAATCGTCGTATGGATTATTGATGATGACATATCTAATTAGGTGAAGTTTAATGTCTATGAATAATTATTGCCAAAAAGCTACTATCTTTTGAAATATACTGTGGATCATTAATATTGTAAGTGATTCAGCTACACTCATATGCAGCTTACCTACCTGTGTATGTTTTACCTCTTTTCTTTTTCTCCCTTTGTTATGGCTAGCATCCAAGACTCAAAGGCGATGCAGCCTTCACGGGTGACACGTTTTACAGACGTGAATATTAAGAAACTGATAAAGTTTGGCAACCTTGCAGATTTTCTTAAAATACATTTTTGGGATGGTTGTACCAACTAGAATAAACACAAAAGATGTAAGTTATTTGATAATAAGGTTTTTCAAGGGATATTGGTTTGTCATTGCTTTCAAACGATCAAATTTCCAAAAAAATGTTTTGAGCTAATTGCTATAAACTCTGATAACTTTGTCGGTACCTTTTTTACAGAATACGACTTGTAAAATTAGTTTGAAAAAGAACTAAACAGTCCCTTAGTAAAGATAAAAGAATCTTCAGGTATAATATGCTCTTAAAATCCTGGCGTATATGGTCAATACAATGAATTTCCCAGAGTAATATCCCACGCTTGAAGGATTCAGTAATTAAAAGAACTAAACGTTTGTCTCAAAAAACAGCTGTCCGGAAGGTAATAAATCTCTCGTAAAACCCGCTGATATACTCTGTTATCAATAAAAAAATGCTTCACTTCAAGGTAAATGAATTACTGTAACATATTGAGTCTCAGTTCATAAATCACATTGCATAAGAAGAAAGCTTAATAATCAGTATTCAAAGAGTTCCCAAGAAATCTATAAATACTGCACATAATACCACACTTTATAACTTTTATTGCCGGTCCATACAGGACTTAATAAACCACCTATTAAGTAACCAAGCTTATGTTACAATATCCTAGGCATTATAAATGTTGGAGATATTTGTATCATTTTGCTCTACAATTTGTAGAGTTGGTAGGCAATTGTTTCTTGATCTATTAATCTACTCATCGGAGGTTTGGGCTTCTGTTGCATAAATTATACTTTACTATATCTTGTCTTGTTATTCTTAGTTTAATCACACTTAAGCATTAAACCAAAGATAAATGTAGGGGAAAAGACTTAGCATTAACTGAAATATGCTAAGAGTCATAATAATTTTTATGCCTGTGAACGCAAGGACCCACGTACCCAACTGCTGTCCTCTGTGGATCAAAAGTGCCGTTTTCTATGGCCAGTGGTACAGCTGGAAAAAAGCATTGTCGCTAGAGTTGCTATGCGTGTAAAAATATCGTGAGAAAATATTTTAAGAAAACCTACACAATTATTTAAGACGCATTGCAGATATGCACAACAGCTTCAATATGAGTGTTGATGTTAGAATCTAGACCAAGTATGCATGAACGGGTTCACCAGAATATGTAAGGTAATCACGGATCAGGTTCTTAATTGGTCAAATTACAGAAATTCCACTGAAACGGAAGTTATAGAAAAGTATATAAATAGAGGGACATTTTCCCTCTATCTCCAGTAAAAATGCTACAGATATATATAAAAATTAATATATAATTTTATATTTTATTAAGCAAGTTCATAGCCAATTTCTTGCTAAACCCTTCTCACTTTTACACTATGAGCTGTGTAAAAAGCACAACAAAAGTTCAGCTAATTATGTCTCTCGCATGTCTAGAATTTCACAGGATGAACAAGGTATGCAAAAAAATGTTAAAAGGGCAGGACTAGGTTGATGTTTTTTCTAATGGTGATATTGTTCTTTTGAGTTAGCTGTAATAGTTTCACTTTTGGGGTGTTTTGGGTACTCAGAGGTTCTGCACCATGCTCAAAAGTTAGTAGGATGTCATAGGCAATTTCTTTAGCGTTGCTATATTTGCGGTTGAAGTAAAAATATCAGAAGCAATCGTTAATCTTATGGCAATTGCTTGAGCTAGAAAACTAGTCAGGTATAGAAAGGATGTTAAAAAGTGTACAAAAATGAGATACAGCCCTCTAGCAGGAAAGTAGAAATTTGTAAAATGCAAATCGATATATTAATTCAAAATCATAAAACATTAAGTTAAGGGAAACAAAAAATTCACGGGACGGAAAAGAAACCAAAAAATAGTCCTGGGTCATTAGTTTGATGGTAATCCAATCAGTGAGAGTGAAAGTTTAGATGCATTTGATAACAAAAAAGCTTGTTGAGCGGTTGTTTGTGTGGCGTTGCTGACAAAAAAAATAAAACCATGAGAGCTAAAACAAAAGTAAAACACATTATAGCAAACTATTGAACAGAAACTGTTAATTAAGGTGGGAAAATGTGTTTTATTTTTGTTTGTTTTTTAAGGAAAGTTTTAAAGTTGAAAAAAAGCAAGCTGGACTTGCTGGCTGTTTCGGAGTTGACTATTGAATTTTTTCATTCAAAGTTTGTCTTTTTAAAATAAAATAAAGTATCAGTTGACTGTAATTTCTTGACCGTTGAATTCCTTTTCCGCAAAAATGAGAAAATCAAACATGGAAATTTTAGAGGGTTTATGATCTTTTAGCATATAAGGTGCCAATCTGTTCCAATTTTCTGGGACGTCTGACCAGTTCTCATCGTACTCGTAATCCCACTCGTAATCAGAAATAAAGTGAGCCATTTCTTTGGAATGGATATCTGCTAAGATTTTATTTTGAAACAACTCTTGATAAATGTTAAGATCCAATGTCTTGTTATGTTCATTTTGTGTGTTGTTCCAATTGAGATTGAACATCTCATTTCCAGTAATGTCATACAACGAGGCTTTTATCAATTCCGATACAATAAAATTCTCATGGTTTGAATAGGCTTTTGAAATTGTGTTAACATCAAAGAAATCCATTCCCAGTTCAATATCGTTGTTTTTGCAAATCCGCTCAACGTCAAATGAATGGATCCACATCTTGAGCGGCAGAGAAAAAATCCAGTACTCCCAGTTCTTTCTTTTAACTGCTTCGGATGTGTATTCACTGGCTAGAATTGCCCTTAATGAGGATTCTTGAGAAGGAACCATTGCTGGAGCACCTTCAAACAGAGTGACTCGGACTGGTGATAATTGGTCCAAAGTATAGTAATGATCGTTTCGACAGTTAAAAATATTATTCTCCTTATGAAAATTGAACACCTTTTCCTTGTAGGAAGCGTTGTCCACTGAATTATCAGGTTTCACAGGATATTTTTCTTTTTCATTGACATTGAGCCATCCATTCAATTTATCCAACTGAAATTGTTGAAGACCATCATGTGAAACACCTAAACCTGTAATGTCAACATAGTATCCTGTATCAACATCAATGAATCTAGCATCAATGTTATTTTCCCCGTTTCCGTTTGCTCTGTGGGTGATGGAACTCGTGCAATCTAGGTAGTATTTACCAAATCCAAGCTTTGGATTCTGTATCACCATTGATTGGTTGTAGTTTAAACAGAGTTGCGCCAGATCCTCAATTGGCATTTGGACATCTCCATCGAAATCCCAAGGAAAGGAAGTGCCGGTAAAATACCAAGCCAACAACGAACCATGAGCGGGATACATTATCAATCCCTGATGAAACACTGTTGTTAACAATGTGTGAATCATTGAAGACAAAATTATAGATCTTCTGTTGTTGGGGGTGTCAATATGTTTGCGTTTGCTATTCTTGTTGGAAACGTATTCCGGCGAGTGCACCGTATAATCTGATTCGGGCATTTCAGTGACAAATCCGGAAAAAAATCGGTAATCATAGTGGGTGCCAGCTTCTATAACTCTGTGACCATTATGACTCTCAGGCCAAATAATATACGCTTCCTGAAAATATCTAGGAAGATTGTTTGAGCTCAAGCTGGAGGAATACTCCAAAGAATTAATAAAATCAATTTCATGCCCGGCTTTTTTCTGCTTTTCAAACAATTCCTTATAAAAAACCTTAGCATCTAAATTGAATTTTGTGGCACTTACATCAATTTTAAAATTATTCTTTCTATTTAACTGGCGTGAAAAGCTATTTTTATTCTTGATCAAAAATTTCTTGTTTAAACTGTTCAACTGGTTGGTGGGATTAAATTCATGAAAATTTGGCTTTGCAATCAAATTTGCAAACATATCATTTCTTACCATTGATTTTGATTGATGAGTCCGAACTCTATAATAGGAGCCACCATCATTCAAAAAATACAGGAATTTTGGTGGCTGCAAGTTTGAAAGAACATAAGATTTGGCTGCCAAGGTTTTACCTACAAAACTTGACTCCCTAGGCATCTTGCCGTTAAAGTTAAAACCAGGTAGTAATTTTGAATCTCTGTAGCGGGCTTCACTTGAAGTTTTCAGGTAATCTTTGTTATCCAAACAATTTGTGTCTGAGTAAAATTCTAGAGAAGATTTAGATTTGTCAAAGTTGGGAATATACATATTAGAGTTGAACTTTTCAAAGAATGCTGCACACGAGAGTTTTGAAGCATCGTTTTTCAAAAATTGGTTCAAATAGGATAAATCCACCCAATCTTCCCAGGAAAATGGTATTGAAGTATGATCTTGAATGTAATTTTTATTTTCTAAAGTCATGTTTAATTGATTTAAATACACTGAAAGTGTAATTCTAGGATCATGAAAATGTTCGTGTTCTCTTTTTTTTAAATATTTGTGAACTAATTGGTTACTAGATTCTAGTTTGTAGTTCTGAAAGCTGTTGACAAATCTCCAGTTGGAGTTAACAAGTTCAGGGTCAAATAATTTTTTGCTGATAGAACTCATAGTTTCCTCCAAATTTTCCGTTTCATTAAAAATTCCGACTGGAGCCAGGTCCACCATCGGCTTGGAGCTTGACCCAGAATATAAATGCTGAACTTCAGAAGTATCAAAATAATGAAGTGAGTGAAAAAGATGAAACAAATGTATCAAACAGCATGGTAAAGTGATGGAGATGTACAATAATCTCGTTGCACGGTAGCTGCTAAACTTCCAGATAGAAAGCATTGTTGGAGATATAATAGGAAGGATAGTTAGGACTTATGATCTAGATGCTTAAAGAATTTAGGTAATGAAAAGAATAAAAGCTATATTCACCAAATTTTTAGCAAATGGAAATTAATCTTTGGTGTTTTTTGGGTATGACCTCAAGAACCTCAAGATTCTGGTAAAAATTAACACAGTAGCAACTATAGTAGCACTAACAAGACCAATAACAAAACCAATAGCTATGGCAAGACAAGACAAGAACTAACGCAATTGTCAGAAGAAAATAAAGAGCAAGCAAGTATACAAGGTTAACAATATATTTATAGAGCCCTTAGTGTATGGGATAGTAAAAAAACTAGGTAATACGATCCTATTTATTAGGAACAAGAAGCGTAATAGCTGGTTTTCTATTAGAATACGCGAGCCGCAGTGAAATAAAAGAAAGCGGAATTATTTTTTTCCATTTTATTGTTTTCTGCACAAATAACCTGAGAATTTTAATTTTATCCATGTATCGTGCGCAGCCAAGTAAAATTATATTGTCCCTTGAGATCTTGAGAATAACAACCTTATTTTCATATTGCTTCTTCTATTAAGCGTCTTTCTGCTTGGCATTGTGTCACCAGTCAGGCATAAATAAGGTGACACTCTGTTAATCTCGATACAAAAGGTAATTATAAGGATTGGCAGCTCTCAAAATACAGTTCCTGGTATTGTAAACACCAGTTTCAAATACTAGGCGGTGAATCGAAAGCGACTTTCACGTCCCATAACTCGTTAGTGCAACTACGTCGTTAGGCAGAGATTAGAGTTTCATTCGGGTATCTCAACAATCTTTACCCGAGGTGCGTCTCTTTTTTAGCCCAGGGTTGCAATCCTAAAGCACACAAAAGCATTCGTTTGAAAAATTACTTTATCTGTGAGGCAACACCTTGGGTTTTTTGTAGCAAACAGAGTGTAAGTGATACCTTTTGCCAAATTTTAGTTAGTTAATGCAAATACCTTAAAGGTTAGTATCGGATTTTTAACGTCGAATTGGTGAGATAAGAGAATATCAAGCTTTGCATGACCGCATGCGCTAAATCGCTTCCGAAAATGTAATAGTCCACTTTTCAAGAAAACTTTAAAGTGTTATTGTTTGTCCCAAAACAGCAGTTCAATAAGGCACAAAGTAGACTTGTCGCATGTAAGCTGTGACTTTAAGAGTGATTGTTCCATTGCACCTTTGAAGAAGGAATGTTCCTACATATATATAAAGAATAGTTTCAATAAAGTGTGCATTATTCTCCAAAGGCCCCTTCCCTTTGGTATTTTAAGAAAGTAAAAGGCCTTGGCCTGAATTCTAATACCCGTTGTTTATGTCTTTGTTACTTTGTATTATGAGAGTGAAGACTCTAGACCTCATCAAAACATATTACTGAAGGCCCATTTTATAAAATGTTTCAAGCTCTAGGTGAAACGCAGGCCCAATACAATGGAAAATATTCACATTGGATCAAAAACGGAAATTATTTTAAAACTTTGTGCCGTTTTCAGTAAAACCATACCCAGCGTGTCATAACGTGATGCGACAACCAAAACTAGTGCGTTAAATGTGTTAGTGAAAGGGAGGAATAGCGAAAATGTCGATCGAAATTTAGCTTTGCATTCGTCTAGTATAAATGTTCAGTAACTAGGCCTATTGGACTTTGCTGAAGGCATGTACGTGATGAAACAACACATATGAAACATTCATCTTACAAATTATAATTCTCTGCATTCATATATGTTTCAGGACCCATTTGCCACAAACTGCCTTATTAACAACTTACAGGTAACTGTACATATTTTTATGGCAGGGGTACAAGTACTATAGGGGCATAATTGTTTTTTTTTTTGGGAGGGCTTCTTGAACAAAATAGAAGATCTGCGTTTCTTGGATGTCCCGTTTTGTCTATCGTGACATTTCAATAAAAGATAAGTGAGAAATCTATCTTTTTTTTTCTTTTTTTTTGCCGTTTACCCAGCACTCCAAACCTCCTCATAATTTTATTTAAGAAATCATAGATTTTTTCAGCTCAACTTCTATATTGAATTACTGGCATGATATAAGTGTTATCTGTGCATTTTTTCACTGTCAAAATCGAAAAAAATAGTAGATTTTAAAATCCGAATCTCACATACTTATTTACGATTGCTGAAATTTTTAAGCTTGAAGGCCTCAAAGGTTACTTGATCAAGCATTATGCAGCCGCTACAGCCGCAATAGTTGGCAAGAGTTGCCGCGAATTGAAATCTTTTTCATACTGAAGATCTTCTAAGCCTTGCTTCCGCTTCTAATGTTGCCTTTATTACTCAATGTAGATCCTTTTTGTTTTTGGTCATGTGAAGCACTAATTTAAATAACTAAAAAATGCTAAAAATTTTCACTATGGTGGATTTAAAGCTTACATCTGTAAACATTTCCCACACAATAGTTTGAAAAAAATTTCCGTTCAAAAGCTTTGGCTCTTATGTGAATTATTCAATTGCCATTAATTGCAGAAGAGTTTCAATTTCTCGGGATTTGAGTTTGTGTGTTTTTTTTTATGTTCCGGGCGGTCGAACGATGAAGCTCAATGCATCAATAGCACCCAAAACTTTATTAATTGCAAACTCCATTTTTTGCCTGCAACGCCATTAAATGTCGTGAATGTAATAAATACCAAAGCAAGATTTTATTTTTCTTTGGTAATTGAACGAGTCAGTGTTTGTGCTCTGCAATATACCAATTGAGAACTGACTAATAATGAATCCACTTATTCTAGACAAGAAGAGATTTTTTCAAGACATTCAAAATCTTATGGCTTTTTTTTAAATTACAAAACTTATGGTTTTTAGTTCATTCCCCAAAAAATAACTAATAATCACAAGGGTAATTTTACATTTGAGAGCAGTAACTAAACCCAGAAAATGAAGTGCACAGAATTCAAGTGCTACCGAACCCGCTATTAAATACTGTTAACTTTGTAATTTTTGTTGCGTAAGTACCACAATGCGCATTTGTTAATGATGAGTACAGAAGGGTGGGTGCCAAGTTTGTTCCTTTCGAATCTTGGGAAAGTGCACCTAAGGGAAGTATTATAATAGATCAAAAAAACAACCAAAAAACGAAACCTTTTAATTAATACGTAGCCACATCCCTTTTTCTCAAGGTTATTAGGAACAAAGTGCATAAAAGATTTTCTTTTAAAATTTGCTAACGGCAGTGTAGTATTCAACGTCTAAGAGTTTTTTGAAAATGATCAAGATAGAATCTTTGTTACAATTGACTACTGAGGTGGGTTTTTGGTAATGCTTTCAGTGTTCTTGACTGTTCATTTAGACAATTGAATCTATGCCTAGGTTTATTTCCTATCCAAGTGTAGGCCTATTAATCAAAGATGTTAAAACAAACTTGTCTTAATAGCACATAGAAACGGATATATATCCAATCGTTTTGGTAATATGAGTATTAGGCAACTGTGTGATCCCGGCACCATGGATTCAAAAAAAAAAGGTTGGTATTCCGAATCCAATCTATTTAATTGTGATACCAATAAAACAAAAAAGGGCGTTCCGTTTGAAGGAATTTCTGATTCAAATATTTTTATCAAATGAATTTATCTCTCAACACCAATACTTTCATTTGCAACTCATGAATTATTGAGCAAAGATTACAGAACAGTTAAAACTTATTTTTTGAGTCTCTGCAACACCAACTTCCTGTGCATGTCTGCGCAAAGGCTAAGGGATCTTTTGTGCCCAAAACGTCATAGGAAAAACCCAATTCCACTGTAAAAATAAAAGCAGTAATTCCATACTTTGCTTAGCTAGTTGTCTTATTTATATTAATGTAACATGGTATATCTCAGCGCCGATATAACAATGCGCAAATTCCTGTCATAACCGAAATAATGCCAAGTCACATAGCCAGTCGATACTGGAACCAAAAGTCCACCTATTAAGTACTCAAACTTATTTACAGTTACAGTAGCAAAGTTATTTTTCAAAATATAATTATGTCTTTACTGACAGCGAATCATATTCAATTCATTTTATCTGTCTATTCAAAACTGATCGTGGCTTATTGTCGAGATCTTTCGAAATATTGCGTTTTCACTCAAGTTATGGACTGACGAAGTTGACATGCGTCAGAATAACTCCTTGCTACGCGGAGACTTCCCATCGTGATGCAATACATAATAACGACTTTGTAATAATTGATGAACATGAAAAAAAATTGCAAAAGCTCAGGAAAGCAGGTGCACTTCTCTTAATAACCAGCCAAAAACTGCTTAGTAAAGGCTATACTGCTTAGCTTGTCACTTGTTTTTAAAGTCGGAGCAATGTGGCGCATCACTACGTGGCGCAATAGTACAATCCGATCAAATTCCACAACTTCTGATAAAGAACATTTCAGTTATTAAACTCTGTATTGTTTGGCAAGCACCGTTGGTACTTAATGTAGTTTCCAAAAAGTCTAAGTCCGTTACGCCAATACGAGCCACCAAAAAAGCCAACATTCTACATTTCAGCTTTTTTTCATTTTACGTACTGCCCTTTTTCTCTCAAACTTCACAAGAGCTCTGTTCAATAAATAACCATAGAAGTACAATAACATTGATCATGCTTTTATAGTAGAACAACATGGCCAAAAACATTTTTCTGAAAAAACAGAACAATCTTCTATCTCTGGAATCATTGCTAAATTAACACAGGGCTCATTAAATAGCCCCCGTCATAAAACACAACATTGTAGTCTGTCGTGGATTTGTCATAATTTAAGCGAGCATGTTTTGATCAACCGTGGTAAACAATTAAGACGTGTCAAAGAGTATTTATAAGTACTATTGATTAGCGATTGGAACCCATCAGCAAGCAACTGCCAATATGATGCATTCATTATCTCAAAGAGTGAGTACACTTGGCTCGTATCTGTCTACGGCAATTTTTATTGCTGCTTTCTTTGTTTCCATTCTCACATTGGTCTTACCGGAAGGGCCAGTCAACTCGTTAAGGATAAAAAATGTCAAACCTAACGTCACACTGAAAAACACCCGTAATTTCGGGGGTATCAAAAACAAGCCTAAAGAAAATGCTAGATTTAAATTTGACTTTGTTGCCGATTTCAACGAGATGGTGAATTGGAACACCAAACAGATTTTTGCATATATCTACATTGAATTCGATGATGATCATTCAGAAAGTAAAATGGTTATCTGGGATAAGATTTTAGACGACAAAAATAACATGTACATCAATTTCAAGAATTTAAAGTCCAAATACTCAGTCTGGGATTATGTCCAGATGCTCGAAGGCAGAAATGGTAAGTTAAAACTCGGATACAATGTTCAACCTTGGGTAGGCCCTCTAACTTTTGGAGAGATCGATTTGAACCATACGGTGATTTTATAGATATCTGTTATACATAATGTTTTGTAAAGGTAAAAAAAAAATGAGTTGACTAGAACTAGAATCATGGCCTAGCAATGTCCAACCCAATCCTACAGCTGGACAAAGCGGGTTGTCCATCCAGGGCTGTTGAATTTGACCGGATGATCAATCAATCGCATGGTATTTCTAGATCAGCCTTTTTTTCTTCAATCTATAACATGAAACACTGTCGTGAGTGCGAAAAAAGGTCATTTTCGTTCTTCCTACAATTAACCTGAGTCACGTGACTTGAGATGCTCGCATAGCTTTGCATAGTTTTTAATGGTAAGGGAAAAGCGATATGGACTTAGTTCTGAACTGCTCTTACAATCTCCCGCTGATCGGTCAAATTGCTATATCGATATATTAATATAGCCATTCACGGCATCTGCACTAATTCAGTACAGCCTTCACCAGTTTTGAATCTTCCAGAACCAAAACATGTCCATTTTCGGCGATATCGACAACCTTGAGAGAACCAGGAATCAATTTGATTGGTGTCCATACTTTCTTCTTTTTATCATAGGTAGTATATCCATCACCATAAACAGCTAGCAAGCCCAAATCATCTAGCAATACCACTGGAGACAATGTCGCTTTGGTTTCTAGTAGTGAAGCAAAGTTGTTTCTACGCATGTCAAAAACGCCCAGCCTATTTTCATAACCAACAACTAAATTATACCCATTCGATGCAAATTTAAAATCGATACACTCCTTTGACTCGGGCTGTTGGATTGACAACTTGATTGAACGGTCAGTCAAATCGTAAATGTCGATGTTGGAATTGTTGGAGTAAGATAATGCCACAAAAACTCCATCATTGTGAAATCTGATTTTGTTGATTTTGTTATTCCATTCTTGCAGAAACACAGATTTGAAGTCTTTGAAAACCTCGAATTCATCTTGGTTGCACAAAATAAATATATTCAATGAAGGATGCGCTGCCATAGTGGTGATGTTTCTCAGATCAGTCAATAGTTTCTGCAATCTCTTTGTTCTCAAATCGACTAAACTATATCCTTCTTCATCCTGTAGCAAAACAAAAGGTTCGTTTTGAATCCAACATGATAATTTTGTGCTGCTTTCCGGAAGTTCTGACACGCATTCTAGATCGGCAACATTTATGAGTTTGAATCCATTGCCACAGGCCACTACAGATTCGTCGTTGTTGATGTTGTTTTCAAATTGAATATCGTTGTTTTCTTTTCCAACATCAAGTTCAATGTCCAGTAAATCGATCGTTACATCTTTGTCTAGTGGATACGAAGGTTGGATGCTTTTTCTGGCTTTGTTCTCCTTCTTATGCTGAGACAGTAAAAGACCTTGTTCCGTCTTCAATGCACTAACAAAACCCTCCCAATTTTGGGCATCATTTTCCATATTCTCGTTCATCTCTACATCTTCGTCGTGTCTCGAAGCTTCATCACCCACGTCCTCTTGTTCGACAGCTTGGCCAATATCTTCGTTAACATCTTGTGACACAATCAAACGTGCTAAAGCGCTTTTAGCTTCGTCTCTTTCTTTGCTTGCATTAACTGCCACGTTCACTGCAGCATCATACTTATACAAGGCCAAAGATAGTTCTTTTTTCGTTTTATCCAGTTCATTTCTCAACTGAAACAACTCCAAACTCAGTGAGTCCCACGCTGCCTGAAAACCAGAGAGCATTGTAGGTATGGACGAATATTCAGGCTTAGAAATCAGGTCAGAGTTAGGAATGGTCACAGCATCTGATAAATCGATGAGGTCCTCCAGGGTCAACACGTCATCAGTTATTGGGTCTTTACTACATGTTTCAATGTAAGATTTGATAGCATTGTAGTCAAAAATTTTCCTGGATTTTGTTGACAAAACAGGATGATTAGTGGGCTGTTGAGTAAGGGTACACACAAACATCGCTTGATGTAGAAGACCAAAGTCCAAGTAAAAGAAAGAAAAACAACAAAAATCTGAAAAAAAGAAAAAGAAAATATGAAAAAACAGTTTAGGTTATTACGTAATCACGCATATCAAACGTCTGCGTTGTTTAGCCATGCATCGAGTACGGCGTAGTAATGTGGTCAGTGGGGTTCAAAGAGATGGACCTGACATTTTAAGATAAAAGGTGAAAAAACTGGAATGATATTGTCACTTTGTCATGGGGCTTTCGCAAAGGAAGTATACAGAGTTATAGTTGAAGGGAGCTTTTAAACTCACGCGGAAAATCTGAGAAAGTGACGGAAACAAGTAAGTGATGAATATAAAGATAACTGGGTAAATATACATTCTTCAGACATTTGTTTTGATACTACAAAAATCATTTGGGAGAACTTTGTTCCGTTATAAACAATGTGCTAAAATAGGTGTATTATTGTGAAACTTTAATTCTTAGGAGCGGCGTGGTATATTGATGAATTAGAACACCACTGAAATCTCATTATAATAAATACAGGCTAAATATAATTTTTATTTCCATGCTTCTTTTTGGTTTCATGTCACTTTATATTTCCCCGAGGAGCTCTATGGATTTTTGAAATGCATTCAAAATCTGAGATTTGATGATTGCTATTTAAGCGAGATCTAAAAGTCTAAAATTACGGCGTCCGACGAAAAACGTGTACACAAGAACGAAAAAAAAAAACTAATTAGGTCACGAAAAAGGTGATTAGGACGATTTTCAATGCATTTGTTAATAGATTTGATTATACAAAAGATCATATGCGCATTACATCCACGTTGGCATTCAGTCATAATAATTTAAGCTGAAAATAAATCGCTTTTTTAGGCTCAACGCAACAGAGTATATGAGCACTCAACACATGCCAAATGAACTTTTTGTTTTGTGAACGAAATAGAACACCGTTCAAGTGTTGTTCAGACGGTGCAGTTATGCAGGGATATTTCAAGAAAAGGTATTTACAACACAATAGCCATCAGTAAACAATGTTTTTATATTCTCATGCAAGGCGGTTTTACAAGAAATCGCTAATAAAGAAAACTAGTGGGCTGTACATGCAGAAAGCCTTGAGAAATTTCAGCACTAGTGTGAGATACATAAAATTATTAGTTTCATGCTATCAAAAGAGGAGAAACGTTAATCCCACGCCTACAGGTAAAAAAAAAAAAAACTTTCCCAAAAAAAAAAAAAATTTGCTCGCTATCCATTCTCTCGACAATACGCCTGTAGATATAAGATGGCAGTATAAAACAAAAAGAAAAATACAATACAAGTTAACCAGAGGCTCTCTCTTGGACAATTATGTCAGGTTTATAGGCAAACAAATAGTTTGCAAATACAAATTGATACCGTGTGAGACTTTTATGGAAATGGTGGTTTTATAAGACGTCT
Organism: Pichia terricola; assembly: GCA_030168465.1. Lineage (NCBI taxonomy): Eukaryota > Fungi > Ascomycota > Pichiomycetes > Pichiales > Pichiaceae > Pichia > Pichia terricola. The sequence continues at coordinate 2,394,822 of CP099445.1, forward strand.
ACATATTCTTTTATGACTTGAGCTTATTTATGCCATTATTATGTCTAGTTTTGATATATAAAGACTAGATAATGTAAATTCACTGCACCGGATTGAATTTTTTTTGTTTAATTAAGTATTGGAGCGAACAGGGCTTCATATATGCTGACCTGAAAATTATGCAAATACCTCGATCAACCTCCTCTTCTTTAAAAAATATTATCCTTTTTTGAAATACCACAGGGATTTTTTATTTTGGTTGAGATAATTATTTCGAATTATTTGAATTATTACAAATATTTTTTGATGCCTTTTTCTGTTATTAAAATTTGAGGCGGAGAACCTTATTTTGAATATCAGTTACTTTTTTTTAGTAGTTTTAGTGTTTTTTAGTAGTTTTAGTGTTTTTAACTAAATCTTAAATCTTGTGGTACCGTATTAACTATTGAAAATAAATACTCGATTTTGGGATTGTAGACGCAGTAATTTTTAATCCCGAGCTAAAATAAACTTTAAATCATTTGTGCTTGAGACAAAGAATCGAATATGAAGCAACCACATAAGAAATAGTACCACATAGCTTTTCTGCCTAAAATATTTCAGGTGAAATCTGCAACTCAGGTTTTGCTCCGGTATAACAGTCACACCAAATTCTCAAGCGAAAAACATCAAAGAAATTTTTTTGACCTAAATAGGAAAACCCTTTACATATGTCTTTTAGGATCAGTCCAAAAGCCATGTATTGCGGTCATCCTAAAAAACTCCCAACCATTTCTCCGCACAATTTGATAATCTCGACAAAAAACTATTATTTGAGTGACCTAACAAGGATCGTCATATCTCAAAACACATCCATATCAATATTCTTTGCAATGATCTTACAAGCATTAAGTGGTGATCAAAATAAAGCAACAGCAAGACTTTCAACAGTGTATCTATTCAAAATTTGCAGGTTTACAATATAGAAATAAGCAAAAACCAGGCGAAAATTTGTGCTGTGCTTCATCCATCTTTACTAAGCACCCAAGTTTATGGCTAAAGGGTTCGCTAGTTAGCGATATACCCGAGGGTAATTCATAATACCCCAGTAAAACTTCTAAAAATAGCAACATTGAAACAAAAATCATATTTAATTTTTTTAATTCCAACTTTTGAGGTCAATAAATAGTTGAACACGTTCAGCCCGTGACCGTGGTGATGCAGTATGCAGCAAAATATAAAAAGCCAACAATAGTGCAGAGCTCAAATTTGATCCGTGTATTATAATGACGCGCAAAATGTTAAAATATTGTAATATCTTTATGCAGGGAAACTTGGCGCAACGCATTGGATCAGAAAAACGGGATACTATTTGAATTTTTTCTGGCATTTTCAGTAAATTGTCTTGAATATAATCATGCACAATGTGTTTTCCAGACTCGTTTTCTTCTTCAAGGGACTTGAAAAGAGGGTCCTGCAATAATTTTCTGCTTTTTTTTTAAAATCCTTTTCAACAGGAAAATGATTTAAAAGCATACCAACTCCCCTTAAATTGATACATAATTTAATTCCAATCTATGTTCTTAATTTATTTTTCTTTTTACTACACACTTAAAACCAATCATAATCTTAGGATCAACAATGCTTCGTTCTTCCTTTTATTCGATAGTTCCACTAATTTTGACTTGGACATCTGCTGCACTTGCAGATTTTGAGGGAAAAATTCTGACCAACAACATTGGTTGTGATATTTCAGGCCTCACATTATCCAAAGGGTTTTCTGCAAATTTCTACTCCTATTCATATGAAGATACATCCGATTATACAAACAGCAATTTCTATTTGAATGGTGCTTATTCACAATCGCTTATTACAACTGCAAAATTTATTGATCCAAATTTTGTTTATAGCCAAGACCCCACGACTACCGCCACTGCGGAATATTGGGGCGTTAACCTTCCAATTACCAATTTTGCTGCTGATTTTTATGGTTATTTTTATGGTATGTTACACTTAATCAACTTTTTATCTTTTTACTGGAAAGTTAATACTAACATTTATTTATTGAATTTATCTTTTTCACAATATAGCTGAATATACCGGTATCTATTCGTTTGAAATGGTTAATGTTGATGAAGCCGCAATGGTATGGGTCGGTGCTGGAGGATTAGATTGTTGTAATCCATCTGTGGAACAACTTGGATCTGCTGATACCGCTATAATGCTTGCCACTAAAGATTGGCAAAGTACATCAAGTAACCAAGAATCTTGGGTTTATCTTGAAGCTGGTTATTATTATCCCATCAAAATTGTTTATGTGAATGTTGTTTCCAATGGTGCATTAGATTTCCAAGTTACCGACCCAGAAGGTCACACTGAAAATATTATGAACAATGTGTACCAATTACAAGGAAGCATTAAAGGTGGGGATTGCAGCAGTGTTTGGGCATCCGCTACCAGCTCATGGGAAACTTACACCTACTTCGATACCAATATGGTCCCTGGCTCCACCGTTTCCTCTCCAGCCTCTTCCACCAATTCAAAGGGAGAGGTCGTCACCTACATTGACGCTACCGTTGGTGTTGGAAGCTTCGTCTCCACTACTGAAACTTCATACTGGACCAAAACTGAAGTTGGATATAGTACTACTACTGTTGCTCAGTATTATGACGGTACCACAAATGCTGTTGAAATTGTCTATGTTCTACGTCCTGTTTTGTCAACGTCAGTCTCTACATGGTCCAACGGCTGGATCAATTATTCTACATACTCTGATGCTACTACTACCTATGTTGTGGAATATCTCCCACCAATGAATACCAAATATACCGAATGGGGTTCGGACAGTTATAGCACCACTACCGTCACCACAAGCATCGAATGGCAGGGTAATACTACTTATGTGCAGATCTATGGTCCTACTCTTTCCACCAGTTATGTTTTCCCGGAAGGGCAACAAGGCACCAATACTTACACCAAAACGATGACATACAGTGATGGTTCCACCTCTGATATAGTGGTTGTTCAATTGCCACAGGCACCTACTACATACATACCATGGACTTCTACTGGTACCACGACTTACACTTCCACGTGGAGTGAATCTGGTAAAGCACCAAGTGAGCAAGTTATCATCAGAGGTCCTTCAAGAACCACCGTATATGTTACCGATTCTACTAATTACATCACTACTGCCACCGGTGTAGTTACTACCAATAGCGCTGGAGAAACCGTCACTATGGATATCATCTACGATCATCAAAATATCCAAACTGTAGTTTCATTTGGTACCCAATTCACTAAACTGACAACCTTTACATCAACTGGTATAAACGCTGATTGGCAAACGGGTACTTACGTATATATTGAGGGACCAATCCCTACCAATATTGTTACTACTCAAGCCCCAGTTTACAATGTTCAAACATCATATTTCTGGTCTGCAACAGCATCCGGTACTGCTCCCACCACTGGAAGTTGGAATGCGGTGGTCTACGTTCCATATTACCAAACTACTTATGTTCAGTGGGACAAAAGCTATGAAACAGAAATTGTCTCTTATACAAACCTTGGATGGACCACGACTGCCTATAATGTCAAATATGTTCCTTCATATAGCGTTTCATATTCATACTGGGATAAGACTTATGAAAGCACAGTAACCATCGAGTCTTCCATCAAAGAGGGCTTCAGTTATAAGCCAACTACTTACGTTTACATTCAGGCTCCTCAACCAAGAATTGTCACTTCAACTTGGGAAGAAACTTACAGCACGACTATAACCACCTATGCAACTTTCTCCAGTGACGGCTCCCTTTTCACATCTTCTGAGATTATCGTTCAAGTTCCAGGTACCAAGGTAGTCAAACCTTGGACCATTATTGTGGTCTCTAACTATGAATGCGATGGAACGGGTATTGCAACCAGCGTTGTTGAAACCACAATTGATGGCATCTCTACTGACGTTGAAATTGAATACCAAACTGTTCTAGCAAACACTTGCTATCCGGACTCATCTACTAGCTCTTCTGAGAGTTCAAATTCCATTTCCAGCTCCTCTTCCACATCTTATGAAAGTTCCGGTTCCATTACTGCTTCATCTTCAACATATTCTGTAAGTTCAGATTCCAGTTATGTTTTATCTACTAGCTCTTCCAAGAGTTCAGATTCTGGTTTTGCTTTGCCTACCAGCACCTTGATTAATACTCGAACATGTGGAACTGTAACTTACACTACCACTGTCACAGAAGAATTAGTTGCTACGGGGGTCATTTCTTCGGGTAAGGTTACTGGTACATCCACATACGTTTTAGTTGTTGAAGAGATTCCAGATACTAGCTGTTTCAAACCATTGCTCTCCAGCTCTGTGTCATCGCTGACAACATATCTAAGTGTCAGTTCGGCCACGAGTAAACCTTCAAGTGTTGTTTCCACATCCACATCCACATTCACGTCCACTCCTGCCTCTTCCGATTATGCTGTCTTCACCACCACCGAAACAGCTTTTGATTGCCACTTCACCAGTTACACAACTAACATAGGTACTACCGATAGTACTGGTAGATATATGAACGCAACTTTGGTCATTTTTGAAACTCCAGCTTCAACCTGTTTGGACATTCCAACTTTCACCACCGTTTTACCAGCTCCAGATTGTAAGGAAACAACTTTCACTTCTTTCACTTCAACCTTGAACGAGTTCAGCTCTTCTGTCAGCGCTGTCCTTGTTGTGGTTAAAACCAAGCCAGCTTCATGTGAAGTTTCGGCTCCAACTTATGTTTTATCTACAACTGTAGTCACCGCTACGGATTGCGAAGCTACAACAGTCACACTATACTCAACCACATTTGGATCTGACGGCCAGACAACTATCTTTGACAATGTTGTTATTACCAAGGCAGCAGATACTTGTACCGAAAACCAACAATCTTCCACCACCCAGGAAAGCAGTTCCAGCGACATCTCTGCTGCTTCCCAGGTCACTTCTACTGCAACCGTTGAATCATATGTCACCTCAACAATCTACTGTACCCGCTGCCATCACACAATTTACACAACTGTAGGCACCACCGTCACTGACGGCATCACTGTTACAACCACCGAGTGTGTTGAAAAGACTCCAATTTATGAGATCACCTCAACTGTCCAAACCTCCGCCGACAATCACTCACTTCCATTGACTACTTACACAACCGTTGTTGATAATATCACCAAGACTGTG